>OX454417.1:48026609-49240264 GCA_949715475.1 Microchrysa polita
CAAAAATGTCGTAGGTGATTGGAGTAATTTGCTTATAAAATTATGGGAATTGAAACTTTAAAATGGATTTCTTAATTTTTATCCGGAATCCCGGGGACAATGTGACTTGGCTATTATGTTAATCACGTATTTCTATATTTCACTTCACAAAAATATTGGTCTTTAATTGTATCAATACTTTAATTATAATCGAATTCATCAGAAGTTTAATCGAAAATTTGATTTATGGATATGTACGTTTTTGATAGTGAACAATTTTCAACTACCATACTGTACAGGAGTTGGCGTTTTTGTTACCATATGAAAAAGATGGATTTGGCGTATTTTGAAACCCAAACTGGATTGGAGATGGCGGATTTTGTAAATAACCGCATTTTTCTTTATTAAATTTAGAGGGGTTTTAATTGAAAATCAAGGATTCTGATCCCAGAAGCTTATAGGATAATTTAGTTACCTATCGGCTGGCATTATTAACTCAAAATTTTTAAAAATTGGAGATGGTGGCTTTTGAAAATAGGCTCCTCAATATGTGTTATGTCATCATTTTCTCATTTTCTCGCGTTTGCAAAAAAAAAGAAAAATAATTCCCGCAGCCAGCGTCGAACCAGCGACTGTCGCATGCAAGTCCGACGCCTTAACCACTCGGCCAACCTCTCATATAGTCAGCATTGCTCATAAACACTATAAGTGGTTCGTTGCTTCTATCGAAATGCTCAACACTTCTCCGCAATGCACCTTCTTCTTTATATGTCAATCAGTTGAAGCTAATTAAATTCACACGTTCATCAATAAAATGCAGCCAGTTTCTGGGCTGAGATTATCTTAATTGATTCATAAGTTAAGAATGAGTGAGGAAATGTTGGTTTCATGCAATATTTCAATGAATTCAATTCAAGAAACGTGGTGTTCCAGAGCACTTCATAAGTGTCAATTCTTTAAAAAATCACAAAGTTCTTCCTTCTATAAAACTACGCTGAGCAATTTATTGGATGATGTAAAAGAACTTGAAAGAACTTGACTTTGCAGCTCTGGGCTGAAGTGAGGGACAATTATTTCCGGTCGACCGTAAAGGTCCGAATTCAAATTAAAGAGTAATATTAACCCAATCAAAGTACATATTATTGCTTTTCAACAGGCAGGCGGCGGTATGCGCTTGCTCTAGCTCTTTGCAGTAGTCGTGGGGTGGGAACTTTCCCGCCTGTTGCCCTCTTTTGCTCTATTACAAAAAAAAATAATCGCATACCTAATTTTTGTATCTGTACCTATAGTGAAGAGAAGAAAAAAAAATCTGGAAACCTAAAAAAATTCAAGAAAAAAAAAATACGGAAAATCTATGAACACACTCATCCTGAATACATCGTGCCTCCTATTCAAACTCAACTACATGAACCGTGGCTCTCTTCCATCTTCCTGTAAATCATATGCGAAATCACGCAGAAAGAAGAAGACTTTTTGGTTTTCTCAAGACATTATAAATTTTATTTGACGGTAAATGAAAACAGAACTCATCCCGCCCTTCCCCTGATGAAATTGCTCTAAGTCCAATAAATATCTATGTATATAAAATATATAACTCACCAAACACTGACTGCTGCAACGGCCGTTGTCGATCAGCTGGCTGGAACTCAAATTTATTAATTGTGTTAAAGGGGAAAAACGCGACAAATTAATTTAATATTATTACAATATGTATGCACAGTGTTTCTCACAAATATTATATGTACAATTCGCGATAAATTGATTACAAAAAAAAAAACAAAATTACAAGAAAAACAGAAAACAACATTATTATATGTACATAAGTATTATCAATTTTTAGTTCAACTTTCTGAATTGCCTATAAGTATGCAACCATGAGATTTCAATAGAGCTTCCAAAACTGTCATTATGCCGATTCATAGATATGTATACGGATTCACAGGTGATTCAGAAACTGTAGGTTGCTGAGATTGACGTCACCATCCACGACAGTTACGAATTTTCTCCTTTAGGTTATTTTTTTTGTGGTCAGAACGGCACACGATAACTTGGTCGGTCGAATTGGTATTAAACCCAGCACATCGGAACAATACACGGAAGTATAGATATGGCAGACGCGAACATGATGATGGCCATATTGATGATAATGGAAATATTGCAGATCGAAAATGGTTCCACCATGAATAACCGTTATAGCTAACGGAGCTTTTATTTCTGGTGGAAGATGGCTCCACGATGAAGTTCACGTTATTACAAACGAAAATTTCCTTTTTTTTTTTTTAAGCACAACCACTAATTTCCGACGTTTTTAACTTGTGCACTTTTCTCATTTAAATTAGTATATTTTAAGCACTATTAGTATATTTTTTTAGCACTTTTCATATATTTTCAGCACTTTTCCATAATGATTTTGTTTAGCTTTTTAGCACTTATACTATATTTAAAAATAAACTTAAGATTCATTTGTAGGGGCGTTTTAATTCAACTCCCTGCTTCAAACTTTTTCGTCCTATATCTAACGTCTTGGTTCTTCCACACTCCGTAACGAACTCCCCCATTAGAAATTCGATCGCTCTTCCATCACCCATCCTTCCTCATCCTCCCTTCAGATTCCTCCTCCATAAATTTTCCCGCCAAAACCGAATCGGTTCCTTTTTTTCATCTTCCCCCATATTCCTTGCCCCAAAAGCGTAGTTAGTGTTCGTGAGAACACTCATCGCATCGTATGCAAGCGAGTTGCCATCAACATACAATGTTACATACATGTGTCACATCAGCGTCATCTGCTTGGAAGCAAAGCCAACGGTTGTGGTTTGTGTATTTACTAACGAAAAATGAATTGCCTACCATCAGGCGGTTTTTTTTCTATTGTGAATGAGCTTGCTTTTGTTTGCATTCAACTGCTTAGAGTAGTGAAATTGGAGGAGCTGTCAAATAGACAAATGTTACACCACAGCCTATTATGCGAAAATGTGTCGAGCGGAAGAGGCTGAAGTTATGACCTGATGTCTTTTGCGTGAAAAACCCCTATGGATTTTCCATGCTCGTTCCCTAGTTGGTATCGTCCATTACCAAGTTTTTTCAGCACCTTACTTTTTATAAACTTTAAGTCAAGTTTTGCATTGTAATCATTAGCTGCTTTGCTCTGAGCGAAGTTTCGCCTGAATACCCAATCACCAGGCTCGAATGATACATTACGAGAACGCAAATTGTATCTCTGGGCATTTTTATCAAAAGCCTCTTGTATATATTTATGAATTTGTTGTCGCAATAGCGATAAATGGTCATTTTTATTACATACATTTGAAGTCTCAGATAAAAGGTCTAAGTTTCTAAGCAGTGAATAAGTTTTACCATTTGTAATCATGGGTTGGCCAAATAAAGCCATATATGGAGAGCACTGTATAACAGAGTGTTGAGAGGATCGTAAGGCACAATTAATAGCTGATAAGTTTGCATCCCAGTCCTTTTGATTGTCCTTTAGGTAAGCACGAATGCCTTGAACAATCGATCGGTTGACACGCTCCGAGGCATTTGCCTGGGGTGAATAGTTCGCTGTGTACAAGTGATTGACCCCATATCGTTCCAACAAGGTATTGAACGACTGGGACTTAAACTGTACTCCATTGTCCGTTACGACACTCTCAGGCACTCCAAACACATGAAAAATCCTGCATTCTAACCATTTTATCAGAACGTCTGCCGTGAATTTACGTATTGGCTCGACAAACATGAACTTTGATAAATGATCCAGCAAAACGATTCCCCCTATATTTCCGCTTCTGGATCGTGGGTATGGACCTATAAGATCCATATATAAACGTTGGAACACACGATCAGAAGTAAAGTGTCCTTGCATGGGTGGTTTCAAGATTTGATTGGGTGCTTTTGTTGTTTTGCAGACTTCGCAAGAGGATATGTAGTCCTGTACTTGCTTGAACAACTTAGGCCAGAAATAAAAAAGTCTTAGACGATATACTGTTTTACTTAGGCCCCCATGAGCACTTAAGGGATGGTCGTGAGCACGACGTATCAACTCCGTCGTCATTTCGAATGGAACCCACAGTTTCCAAGCGGATGCTTCTTGTACCTCACTTCCGGTCGAGTGCTCCGTACGCTTATATACATAACCATCCAGAACTTTTAAATCCGGCTGATTGTGCTCACTTTTAGAAATATTACCAATCAATTTTAAATATTCATCAGATCGAAAGTGTGGGGACTCCAAATCGATTTCAACAGAGTTCTCGCATGGCTCCTTAAGAGTTAAAGAATCCACACAATGAATACGAGACAATGCATCAGGGACAACATTCAAATTACCTTTCCGGTGCTCAATCTTAAAGCGAAATCCCTGAAGCTTCATGGACCAACGAGCAAGCCGGCCGTTCAAGTCACTCTGTCCCATTAGCCATTTGAGCGACGCGTGGTCGGTGATGACAGTGAAATCTTGCCCTTCTACATAGGCCCGAAATTTTTGAATGGCTAAAACGGCTGCCAAACATTCTTGTTCAGTAACGCTATAATTTCTCTGGGCTGAAGATAGTTTTTTAGACATATAAGCCACTGGCATTTCTTCATTATTTTCGCCAAGCTGTATTAACACAGCACCAACCCCTTCCTTACTGGCATCGCAGTGAATAGCAAAAGGTTTGTCGAAATCAGGGCTATGCAATACTGGAGCTGAGGTAAGCTGTTTCTTTAAATCCTCAAATGCCTTCAAACCATCTTCAGTCCAGAGGAACTTTTGACGTTTCTGTAACATATTAGTGAGAGGAGCTGACAACGAGGCATAGTTAGGCACGAAGCGTCGATACCACCCTGTCATCCCTAAGAAGCGGCGTAGCTGTTTCACCGTTTTGGGCAGAGGAAAATCTTCAATGGCGTTTAATTTGCTAGGGTCGGTTCTTATTGTCCCATTTCCGATAATGTGTCCCAAGTAGCTCACTTCTTTCATCACGAAGCGACTTTTCGCAATATTAATCGTTAACCCCGCTTTTCGCAGACACAAGGCTATTTCTTGCAGGAGCATCAAGTGGTCTTCAAAGGTTTCCGACACCAAAAGCAAATCATCTAGATAGACGAATACTTTGTTGCACAAACTCGGAGGTATGACTTTTTCCATTAACCGCTGCATCGTTTGGGGTGCATTGCAGAGCCCAAACGGCATGGTAGTAAACTGATATAATGGTCGTCCGGGAACGGTAAATGCTGTCTTATCTTTCGACCCCTCATCCAATGGAATCTGCCAGAATGCATCTTTGAGGTCTAAGCTGGTGATGAACTGGGCTTTCGGTAAACGGCTCAATATTCCATCGATGAGGGGTAGAGGATAGGCATCTTTTACCGTTACCGAGTTTACTTTACGTGCGTCAAGACACAATCTTGCCTTACCTGGCTTTACCACCAAAGTGACTGGTGAAGGCCAAGAGCTGGTAGATTCTTCGATCACTCCCATCGCAAGCATTCTATCAACTTCAGTATAGAGGAGTTTTTCTACGGCGGGAGAGACTGCAAAGTGCCTTTGCTTGATAGGCTTACTACCCCCGACGTCGATAACATGTGAGTGCAAGGTCGTCCGTCCTAAGCCTTCCACGGAAAAGGATGGAAAACTTGCGATGACAGCGTCTAGTTTTTTATTTTGCTCGGGTGTTAAGACGTGTTTATTGGGGTCTGTTTGTGTGTCGTTTGATAAAGCTGCGAGATGACGAGAATCTGCGAATAGATCTGGAGCTAGCCTGAACTTGCGAACAAAGTCTGCTCCCAAGTATAAGTTTTGACTGAGCGTAGGAATAAGCAACAACTCCATAGTTTCAATATTACCTCTGAAAGCAACTTGTGTAATTAATTTTCCCACGGTTGTATGCGAAGTGCCATCTGCGGTTCTAATATTTAGTTTGAATTTCTTAATTCGATGTTGTTGATTTTTAAGAAATTCGTTTGCCAACTCGGAAGCCACAACAGTAATGGACGCTCCTGTATCCACCAACCCAGAAATTTTATTGCCAAGAATCTCTACTTCGGCATAAGGTCTGATGTCGTTTCGAGGTCTGTCTGAAAACAAGGTGGCACAAATCATTCTTCTATTTGCCAAAACGTTTTTCCAAAAATTCCTTAACCGAGCTGTAGAACTTTTTGGAGGTTTCTTATCAACTTCCTCAGTGGCAAAAATACGGCGACGAGCTTCATTATATTCGCGAAGTCGAACGTGATATGGCTTGAAATTGTGAAATGAAGTAGTAGGTGTAGCATAAGGATTCTGAATGATCTTAACCCCCATTATCGGAGATTTAGCAGAAGGTTGCAATGTGACATTGGGAGACACGGTCAATGGTGTTGCGGTGAAGTCAGTGCTAGAGGTGGTGGCAGAAAGAGAAGTAGACTTATCGGGCATTACCAGGTGTTTGCCATCTGTAGATTTACTGACTTCCTCGTTGTGAGCATCTGAACTAGACTGCTTCAGTAAAACTGCTGACGGAAAGTCAGAGGACGAGTGTAAAAATGAGGTATTATGTAAATCAGAGTTTCGAAATATCCCAAAAGTTTTGTCTTCTACTTGAGACTCGTTAGGGCAGGGTGTTTGCTTTTCCCGTTTTTTGGATTCTTGTTACAGGTCTCGCAACGTGGTTTATACGTGTTTGGTGCACCACATCCAAAACAAAAAATATTACGGCGATCTGACATGCACACATCGAATTTATGTCCCTCTTCTTGGCAATTCCAACATTTGACTTCACGAGCCAAAGCTGCAACGGCTTCGAGTTCATCGGAAACGGGTAGGTCTTCAAAATTATCAAGTTCATGTACTTCCCTCCTAAATCCCGGTAGTGGAGCTCTTGCTGGTATACGGGAAGAGGTATCACCTTCTATTAAATTTTCGCGTCGGTACACAAAAGCTTTTAATTCGCGAACTGTATATATGGGAAAATGCACCAGAAAATTACGAAATTCTAATCGAAGGTTTTCTTTTAAAACCTCTAGCAACTCCCATTCGGCGAACGGTCTTTCAAGGCGGTCGACCAGTCTCATAATACTTTCGTAAAAGGAGTCAAATGATTCTCGCGGGCCTTGAAGTCTATTTCTAAGTTGCTTGATTATTTGAAAGTCTGAAAGGCGCTCTCTAAACTGATCCCGAAGTGCTTGACAGAAGGATGGCCAGTCAAAATAAACAGCATTACGGCGGTGTCGCCAGAACCAATCGGCTGCTTTGCCCGTCAATAGCAAGTGCAGGTGGTTCGTTACCGCTTCGAAATCATTATTTAGTGTCGAGGAAGTCAATACACGTACCTGATACAAAAATTTTTCAACGGGCAGATTGGGATCTTGCCCGCTGAATTTCAAATTCCAGCCAAAAATTATTTTTCCTGCTCTTTCAGGGTTAATGCTTGATGCATTGTGCCTATGTTGTTCTTCACGTCTAGAGCGAGGAGCATTGGCATGATTTGAAAAGTTGAAGTCGTGGCCACTGGCGAAACGATTATGATGACGATCTGGAAATGCTTGGTCTAAACGTAGGTGATAATTATTTTGGTGACTATTCAATGGGTCATACTGATTGGAATATTGCTGAGGGTGCTCATATGGTTGATGAGCATTCTGTGAATATTGGGCTTGTTGCCGGTGAGATGGAGAATGTTGTCTTTGAGGAAGTTGGTGTTGCTGTCTAAAAGGGTTGACAACCATTCCTCTCAATTGCTCACGTAAAGTTTCAACAATAATGTCTCTAACTTCAGAGCGCAGATTACTTTCCCTGTTCATATCTGTTGGTTGCTCACCGTTTTGGCGTACCGTCCTCCGCCTGACATCATTAGGATTTATACCATTTTGCGAAAGATTAGGACCTGGACCCGATTGGGAACGAGCAAGTTCTCGAATTTCTCTGTCCAAATCGATTTCACGACTTTCAGCCGAAGGAGGTGCTATTTCACCTACAGTTTCTGATGTTGATCTATTATCAAGGCTTAGCGTAAGGGGTAAAGATATTGCTTGTGGTTGTTCCTGTTGAGAAGTATAATTTGAGCCATGGGCTGAATTTTTACTGGGCCGTGTTTGCGAACGAGTGACCGGGCGAGTATATTTGGGAATAACCCCTCTGCCTCTTGACGGAACAGTATTTTCAGGTGGTTTTACTGCTCGTGGTGCTTTGGTAAAAGGCAATGCTGTTAAATTACCCGGACTGCATACACGGCGACATAAAGGACACGTATTCTTATTTTCGAACCAAGTTATTATGCACGTCTTATGAAAAGTGTGAGTACATTCTGTCATTACTGCTTCATCCGTTATAATGAAATCGAAATTACAAATAGTGCAACGAGTTATATTGTCATCTTATGACTTAGAAGGTCATCTGTGCTTCGATGCACCGCCATAATGATAGTTTTGAATACCCAGAATTATTGACTAGTAATGTATAAAAATAGTATAAAAACAATTTACTGGTAACTAAAGATAAATATACAAAAAACAACACCAAATAAATATCAACGTATCACACGAATTAATAGTACGAATCAAATTGTCGCTTCTATGTATATATGTATGTATATGGTTGTAATTAATAACAATGTTATTTTGTGTTCTTGTTCTGTTATTTTTTTTTTTTTTTTATAAGTGTCTTCTTCTTTCCGAAAGACCGACATATTTCTACAGAAGATGGAATGTAATCCGATTTTATTTGAAGCCAAAAAATGTATATTATTTTTCATTTTTCTATGTTCTCTATCAGCGAATGAAAAAGTAAAGAAAATGCACAACATAGTCAGAATTGAGGATTCAGGTTTTAAAGAACAAACAATTGAAAAGAGAAAAACTAGCAATTTCGATCAAATGAATTTCAGAATGCATATCTCCATTGAGTTAAGACTGAGCAGAATAAATAGGATGTTAAAGCGCGATTAAACACACATAAATAACATAATTCACTAAAATATTCCGCTGAGACTGACACTCCCTGTTATGAATGCAAGCTGAAATACTGTAGTTAAGAGAAAAAGTTAAAGTTAAATTATAAATGGTTCAACCTACAAATTCATATCGAAAAAAACACATTCCCGAATCTTTGACTGGTACCAAAGTAAACTCTAGCACCTAGTAATTCAAAAGATTCTTTTTTTTTTTTTTTTTTTGGAGAGATGAAAGGAAAAGGGATATTAGGATGAGGATGGAGGGGTAAGAATATGAATTCGATACGATCGCAAGAACCATGTGGGAATCAACTAAACAGAGATTCAACTCCTAACGAAAGAAGTTTCGTATCACTATTGGCTAAGTCTTCAATTAGTCAAGTGAGGAGAAGTGAATTAATTTACGTTAACATGATCAAAGTGAAAATGGATGAAAACCCAAAATTTTAGCCTTATTCCTGTGAATAAGATAAACTTGGGCCCCACGTTGGGCGCCATTTTGTAATGAAAGGACTTGGCCATCCGAAGATGCCCAGGGGACGGAGCCAATGCCTCTACAACCGTGCAGGTTAGGCAATGACGATAGGGCTCCTCAACGAGCGAGCAGTGGCATGCGCTTGCTGTAGCTCAGTTCGGGAGTTACGGGTGGGATTTGAGCCACTCGTTGCCCCTGTCCTTTTACAAAAAAAAAAGGGATATCGCATGCCTATGGGTGCACTTCACGAACAAAGGGGTTAAAATGGGGAGAAAACCGGAAGAATAACCGACGCGCACAGGTGCCATCTTATTGATGCTCCGTGGACCCGGATGGCGACGGGTCCCGGCCAAACTTAACCCACTATATTTTTATATTAAAAACCCGTCCTGAGGCGCCCGCGGCCGAATACAAAATTGTAGGGCGCCTCCCTTCATAATCAAAATTCGCCCCTGGAATGGGGGGGGGGGGGTGTAATGGTGCGGAGCACTACGCGGCGTCACGTAAATTCAGGTTTGGCCCCATCTTACAACCAAAAAACAACACGGAAATCAAAATGAAAGCTAAGTGCCCCTTTTTGTTTGTATTCAGCGTTTCATTGTGATGTCTGTGTTGTTTTTTGGTTGTAAGATGGGGCCAAACCTGAATTTACGTGACGCCGCGTAGTGCTCCGCACCATTACACCCCCCCCCCCATTCCAGGGGCGAATTTTGATTATGAAGGGAGGCGCCCTACAATTTTGTATTCGGCCGCGGGCGCCTCAGGACGGGTTTTTAATATAAAAATATAGTGGGTTAAGTTTGGCCGGGACCCGTCGCCATCCGGGTCCACGGAGCATCAATAAGATGGCACCTGTGCGCGTCGGTTATTCTTCCGGTTTTCTCCCCATTTTAACCCCTTTGTTCGTGAAGTGCACCCATAGGCATGCGATATCCCTTTTTTTTTGTAAAAGGACAGGGGCAACGAGTGGCTCAAATCCCACCCGTAACTCCCGAACTGAGCTACAGCAAGCGCATGCCACTGCTCGCTCGTTGAGGAGCCCTATCGTCATTGCCTAACCTGCACGGTTGTAGAGGCATTGGCTCCGTCCCCTGGGCATCTTCGGATGGCCAAGTCCTTTCATTACAATGATCACACGAATGTCACACTATAAAAATGAAATCAACAGTGCTATAGGAAATTATATGTATGTGTGTGTGTTGATTTCAGTCATGTGTGTTTATGTCATTCAATAAAGACAACAAAGAAGTATTTAATGGAGCATCTTTTTAGGTTAACGTTTAGAAAAGTGTTAAGTGATGCCCACACCGGCGCGTCAGCGAATATGCGCGGCGAATTTTTCCGCGGCGTCAAAATTGTAACACACTGCGTTGTATGGAGATGCCCACACCAACGCGAATTATCGCCAGTTTTGCAGTATTTTTTCCGGTTCGAATATTTGCTACTTAATGTCATTTTATTCAAATAATTTATTTGACAGGTGCAGTGTAGTACAACTTGATGTTGGTGTACCCGAAAAAGATGTAGATTTGGAATGAGTTGTTCAGGTATTGACCGAGCATTTAAGTTTTGAATGTTTTATGGTATCAGCGGATGAGTAAAAGAAGTAACATTTTTGGAAACCTGAATTTCAAGGAAGGAAGGTTTTTACTCGTTGTTGTTACACATATAAATTGCCAGAGATATCGACGATTTTCTAAAGCGGATAGTACGAAGTTGATCGTGAAATTGCTGTGACCGACATCTAGGTTGACAACTACATTTTGTGAATTAGTGTACTAATCTCGGTTATCCCCTTGTGAGCTGCACAGGAAAGATGCTCCGACGCCACCTTAGATAATTTTGTTGCGAGTCCAGAGAAACCTTTATCGCTTCGCTGGACTCAAGGATTCCAAAGATATCGACGGATTATCGAAGTAGTATACGGAGCTGATTGTGAAATTGCTGTGGCCAACATCCAGGTTGATGGTTATCTATGACCACCCTGTGCACTGACCGGAAAAAAAGAGGATCCTTTCGACAATTTTATGGTAAGTTTAGCGCCACCTCGGTCGTTCTGCCACACCAAAGGATTGCAGAGATATCGACGGATTTCCGAAAGAATACATGGTCAATCGTTTCATTCATGAATAGTATACGATAGGAAATGAGGATTCTGGTGGTCCGGTGCTCGCGTTTGTAAGTAGTTACATACAAGCTTGAATATTCTATTGAATTGAGTGTTTACTTTGCATAGTTACGCCATATTTTGCTTGGTTACGCCATCGTAAGGAATCACGTAAGGATTCTACTAAAAGTGGTTATGCAATTTCATACGATGGCGTAACCAAGCAAAATATGGCGTAACTATGCAAAGTAAACATTCAATTCAATAGAATATGCAAGCTTGTATGTAACAACGTATTTTGCGTAACCATGCTAAGTAAACAGTTACATATGTATGTATATTCAATTCAAAACAGCCACAAAACAATGTTCAAGCTTTGTGTCTTTTCTATACGATAAGACTAACCATTCGACGGGCACAAGATAAGATGTAACAGTTTTCGGGTACGCGATTGTAAATTCAAACAATCAAAGCGAACCCTGCCGCAACTTTTTTTAGGGTACAGTATAACAAGGTTGTATTGCACTGTATATTTCCATCCATTTGCGCATGTCAATGATTTTATCCTTAGAATAAGTATATACATGGAGAAGTAAAATGTCGAATTTCACGTTGATTTCTTCCGCTTACGCTTTTACATAATAAGTAAAGATGCCGCGATATTTGGATATAGTGCAAGAAAATTGCAGCATGATTATAAATGTTAAAATAATTGTATGTGGCCAGTTCTTGCAGTTATTCTCTATCATGTCTAAGTCCCCTCCTTACATAAATCTAATACCTTTTCTAAGGCAACAACATGATATCAGCTGTAAGTGACAGTTCCCAGCGAATTATTCGCGCCGCGCCGGTGTGGGCACCAAAAAATCTGCCGCGAATTTTCCGGCGCGGATTCGCGACGGAAAATTCGTGACGCGTTGGTCTGGGCATCACTTTATGGAAGTCTTATTGGATGTAGTCGTGAATTGATTATATAAGAACTTTTTAAGCTTTGCCGAAAAGTGTTTTAAGGAGTTGTTATCGGATCAAAATACTTATATAAGCGCTGTCACACGATAAACTGATTTTGTGTTACTATGATGAATGTTACAGGATGAAGTGCTTCCTTAAAGAATATGAATTGTTACTTGGGATACAGCTATGGCGATGGACACAATGAACTAAATCACTAAAATTTCACTTACAGAATAAGCACTTCATTAAAATTTCTCGCGTATACTAAAAACGGTTCTAAATGGTCGTGATACATATGCTTACCTGTAAAAAGATATTCTTTTACGCCCAGAAACCTTCCTGTTTTAGCAGCCTTACATCGCGCAATTCATTTCTAAATTAAATCACGCACAAAATGTAGTTATTTTATAATTTTTTTCCGCGAGTAAGAACTAAACACTATTATAAGTACACACAGCGATTTGTTTAGAATTACCGATTATTTCACTAATAGTTTCCACTGAATTACGGTCGGAAACTAATTGGATCGTAATCACAACGCGGCGACAACAACTCGAACTATGTCATTGAGGTAGAAACAGCTGATATTTTTGTAAAAAAAAAGGAAAAAAATAGAAAGAAAAGTTGGTTACCTGCACGCACAGTCACATACACAATTATGATCCATCCTTTTGTATTTTCTTAATCATTGATTGCAACATAATGCAGTCATCTATGTTGCTATTTTCACTCTACGAAATTTTTACTCTTATAATAGAAGGAAACTGTATTTCCTTCTATTATAATAGTGAAATTACTCTGCAATCTAAATTTGCAAATCAAGTGTAATTTTACATAAAAAATGTTTAAAAAAGTACTCCAATACATTGGCAAATTTACACCTCGCTATGTGTGAAAACACTCCGTAATAATAGGAATATAAAGCGATTTCCACCTGGAATTTGTAATATTACATATTTTTTCACTCTCTTTTTTCGTTGAAAAGATTTACCTGGCGAACCGTTTCAAATAATACAGTTATCAATAAAACTATTTAACGACATATAAAATATAAACAAGTATCTGTCGAGTTTTGCTGATCAGAATTTCCTCTACACGGGAGGTTGCAATATGGTCCTTCTTGTGCGATCTGTACACATGAATTCTAAATGCAGAGATTTTTTGAAAAAAATTACACTGTGCTAAGTACAGCCGATTGAAGTATGATAACTGGAGAGCATGCTACAAAAAATTAGTAAAACTTCAACTGCACGTTGTAAAAATACACCAAAAATCCGAATTAAACACATAAACGTTGTAAAAATGCAACAGATAATCTGAATTATACACAAGTGTAGCGTAAAAATAAATTTCACACCGATTTTGGTGTAACTTTCTCATTTTACACAGAAATTGTTGAAAAATGCACTCTTGATGTGATTATAAGCGGGAAAAAGTGTAAAATTACCGCATTTTCAGCGGAAATTTAAATTCACTTTTTAGAGCGATAGCGATTTTCATATCATCGGCATACTGCCATACATGCACAAATTTAAAATTTTGGATGATATCGTTTACAAAAACTAAAAAGAAAAGTGATCCTAAATGGCTTCCTTGCGGAACCCCTGAAGAACACTTTATAATAGAGCGGGATGTACAGCCATTTAACATAACCAACTGAGTCCTATCCGTTATATAGGATTTCACCCCGCTAAGAAAAACGGACTGTACACCTAAATTTTCTAGTTTCTTGAGTAAGATATTATGATTTACTCTATCGAAAGCTTTCGAGAAATCGGTATAAACCACATCAACCTGGATTCCCTGCTCAATACCATCTGCAACAAATTTAGTGAATGATACCAACTTTGTTGTAGTTGATTTTCCTTTATGGAATCCATGTTGACATGGTGATATTAAACGGCTAATTAAAACATCTATTTTATTTTTAATAAGCATTTCAAACAACTTCGGTATTGCAGATAATTTAGCTATGGGTCTATAGTTAGCAATAAGGTGCTTCGGACCCTTTTTGTGAACAGGATGTATGAAACTTTCCACTCATCAAGAAAAACACCTGAAGACAAAGACAAATTTATTTATTCATACGACATAACGAATGCAAGCAATTCCTCAAAAATATATTAGGAATACCAAGATCGATGAATGGATTGGTATTGCCATGTTCAAAGGCGTCCGCCTGAGAACCCCGCAAAGAGAGCGATATCAAAGGAAGTTCCACTTGATGGACCCAAGGCCAGAGGCAGACCGAAGAACACCTGGATGTGTCAAATGAAAAAGCAACAGCAACGCATTGGTCTCGGCGATGACACGATTCAAGATAGAGCTGCCTGTAGAAATATGCTGAGATATTACCGCGAAAACGGGCGATGTGCCTACACCGCAGGTCGAGCAACGCGAAACCATGGAGCGGTATAAAGAACGAGGCAAGGAAGAAGAAGAAGATATTAGGAATGCCATCAGGTCCGGCCTGAATACTAACATAAAGATCACGCATAGCATTCAATAGGTCATCCTCAGAAATCTCAAGAGCACTCGTAAGGTCCTCCTGAGCTATCGGAGGGACCAATACACTCTTGCTTTCATTGATGTTAACATTCATTTCTGATGAAACGGAGTCTGGCGTTTCGTAAACTGAATGGAAAAATCTAGCAAATCCGTCGCAAACCGATTGAACATCTTTGTAAAAATTTCCATTGAATTCTAAATTTTTTGGGATTCCTGTATTCTTACACTTTCTGTTTATAAAATTCCAAAATGTGTTACTGTCATTTTTTATATTATTTTCAGCTCTCGCAATATACTGTTTGTAAAGATTTTTATTCATTATTTTCTTTATTGGCAACAGATGACTTCTTGTATAATTTATGGGCCTTATTTTTTGCTCTCTTAAGTTTGAACAATTCTTTGGTGGCCCAAGGATTTTTTGCTATTATTTTGTTTTTTTTTTTTTAACGAACGTACTTGCAAATAGCTTCCAATAAAATTGATTTAAAAATTGTATAACTTTCAACAAGATTACTATTCGATATAACTGGAGCCCAATCCATATTAAAAAATGTCGAATTTAATTTTTCAAATTGGGCTTTTTGAAATACTAAAAAATTTTTTCTCATCGTCGTTCCAGTACCAACTTATATTACCAAGATTGAAATCCCCAACAACGATCAACGATCTTTTTCCTTAAAAGATGCAAATAGCTTGGAGATATTATCTACATATATGTTTGTTATAAACATCAACTGAAC
This sequence comes from Microchrysa polita, assembly GCA_949715475.1. Classification (NCBI taxonomy): domain Eukaryota; kingdom Metazoa; phylum Arthropoda; class Insecta; order Diptera; family Stratiomyidae; genus Microchrysa; species Microchrysa polita. Next base: position 48,042,279 of record OX454417.1, read on the forward strand.
TCAAAGGTGGTGAATAGCTGTTAAAAATATATACTGTTTCGTTGCGAGAACCATCGATAGAAACACATATCTGTTCCACGTCCTTATGAAAAAGCTCAACTTCATGAGATGGGAATGTTGTTTTGATAGCTACAAAAACACCACCTCCTCTCTTAGTCGAGCCCTCATAACGGTCGCGACGATAGACATCATAGTTTCTTATGAAAAGTTCTTCATTTGAAATATTTGTGTGAAGCCAAGTTTCAGTTAAGCAAATGGCAGCATAATCTTCTTGTGAAACAGCAAGGAAAAAATCATTTGTTCTCGAACGAAGACCAACATTTTGATAGTAGACCGAGAAAAATGCATTGGAAATTATGTGTTCAGCTGGACAGTGTTTTGGCGTTTGTGGTTTTTTGAAAAATTGAATGGTGATATATTGACGCCCTTGGGCCAGAAGTTGGCACAAAATACTTGTTTTGAATATTCTTGAGGAAGTTTCAAGCCAAAACGGATTGAAACCATTTTGGATATATCACAATATTTTTTTATTAGAGGATAGACCGAAAGAAAAGTATCTTCTTTTAAATCAAGTTTTTTCATTACATATTCCTTCAATTCGTCTGCTTTTACCGAAGCGCGCAGCTTTGAAACATGGAATACTTTGAAACTAGGGACACTTCGAAGAGACTCATTAGCTTCTTGGATACCAAAGATTCTTTTGTGTCGCCTATTATCATTAGCCTTTTTGGGAATAACATCCCCAACAGGAGCTTTTTTGATATTTATCGTTTTCTTACGTACTGTGACAAATTTATCAATCGGTGATTGATTTTTGTTAACATGAGAAGGATTTTTAGAACATGATGATTCTAAGATAACACTAGAAGTCTCGGCTAACAGAAGGAAGCTCAGAAGATATCGCAGTTACTTTCTTAACATTTTTTTAAATTTCTTTTCCTATAATACTCTTTTTATTTTTCACTTTTACGTTTTTATTTCGCAATTCATTGGAATTGTTCTCACAACAATTTACACAGTTCATCAGTGATTTCAGTTTGCTAAGTTGGCTCTGCAACGACGAAACGAGCTGAGATAGGCCGTCAATTTGAATTTTGTAAAATTGCTCGCAAACACAAATCATTTTACTTTAAGAAATACAGTAAAAAATTAATAAAAAGAGAAAAAAGAAAAAAAATATTCATGTTGAAAGTGAGATTCGAACACAGGACCTGCCGAGCGCGAATCTTACACGATATCACTGCGCTGTACACTATTTGCCCAGATAACTCAGTTAAGCTGAGTTGAATTTACTACTGGACAAAATACAAACAAAGGAAACAAAGACCAACCGAGCGGCAGGTAGAAACTACAAACAACCAAAAAACTTTCCGAATAAATTTATAATATTTCACTATTCTAATCCGCGAGGCCACATTTACTAACAAAGCGAACGAGCAAATGAATTATAAATTGACGAACTTAACATCAAAAATTACGTATTTAATGAAAAATTGGAATTTTAATATTGAGCGAAAGTTTTGGTGTGTTCGATTTTATAAACGTCAAACGTCATTCCATCCAAACTAGTCGCCATTTGGCTGTGCGTCCAGTTTTGATATTCAACATGGCAACTCAACCAACCGCTTTGACAACCGCTTGTCAAATTCAAAGTGACAATTTTGCAACTTTTGTTCGTTCTTTTGTGTGAAATTGAATAATTCTTGAATGGCCGTGTAATAATTGAAACGCGCAGAGTCCGATTTTGATAATTAAATATAAAAAAAAAACACCAAAATGAAATTTTGGTTATGTCATTTTCTGTCTCCAATTGGCTGCTATAGTGTGGATGCTAAGTAGGAGCCAAATGGCTGCACGCGATGCCAGTTTTTGGACGCGCAGCCATTTGGCGACTAATCTAGATGGACCTCAAGACTTCGGTAAAGCGCTTTACACATATATAGCCGCAAAATCTACGCGATGCGCATAATCAGTACGTTGTGGCACGGGGGTCACTGATCGTGTCTGACTTACGTTCGTACTACTACCATAAAGTAAGAAATTGGAATAGAGATGGAACTCCATATAACATTAAAACCTAGTGAACAACATTTTACCTTTGAGTGTGTGCTGTATGTAACGGTGTACACAGGAAGATATATATTCCTGTATGTACACGTTACATACAGCACACACTCAAAGGTAAAAAGTTGTTCAGTAGGTTTTAATGTTATATGGAGTTCCATCTCTATTCCAATTTCTTACCTTATGCTACTACTACTGGTAGGAAGTGTGGGTAACGATGACTGGGATTGTCTATTCTGCGTAGTAAGAGCAGCTCCCCCGTAAGGGGGTGGAGAAAGGTTGAAAGGCTCCGGCCGATTCCTATATCCTTTTCAGTTGTGCCAATTCCTATGTTTCTCTACGGGGCGTTACTTTCCCGCATTATCCGAGTAACCGCTGCGCCTGAGTGCTGTATTAACAACTTCAGCGTATCAGGTTACTAAACGTAATAGGGTGACATAAACCGAATAGGCAATCACCGAAGCACCACCTTCCGTAGGGGGAGGATAAAGGTTGAAAGGCTCCGGTCGATTCCTATATCCTCTTCAGTTGTGGCATAACTGCGGACCCTTAGCTATGCAGGAGGAGCTTCACAGGGTGAACGGCTCCAGCCAATTCCTATGTTTCTCTACGGCGCGTTACTTTCCCGCATTATCCGAGTAACCGCTGCGCTTGAGTGCTGTATTAACCACTTCAGCGTCTCAGGTTACTAAACGTAATAGGGTGACAAAAACCGAACAGTCAATCACCAAAGCAGCACCTCCGAGGCCTCCATGATGGAGCTCTTTCGTTTTACGAATACTATCATGGTTAAGCGATGGGCCGACAACCCATCCTTGGAAAAAATTCTACGTCAAGAAACCTGGAATGAAAGCCTCGGATTGGACGGATACAACCCAACGACTACATCGCAAACGAACAACTGATTACTCTTTCGGAACCTGGAATGTACGCTCCCTGAATAGGCCAGGGGCCTTAAGATCTCTCTTGGATCAGGTCGAAAAATATAAGCTGAGCATTGTTGCACTCCAGGAAACTAAATGGCTTAGTAGCGAGATTGATGACCGAAATTCGTACACAATTTTCACAAGTGGAAAACCTTCGGGCCACAGGGAGTTTGGAGTGGCGTTCATTGTAAACAATCAACTTAAGCCGCATGTTATCGTTCGCGACCAGCAGAAATATGGTCATTAGCTCTAACTGTTTTCCGCATCGTCGCATTCACAGGCAGACCTGGAGATCTCCAGATCAACATACCGTTAACCAAATTGACCACGTCCTTGTCTGCAAGAGATGGGCATCGAGCATAATGGATGTTCGGTCCTATCGTGGAGCAAATATTGACTCTGACCACTATATGGTGAAGGCGACTTATAGGTGCAGAATTTCTTCGGTGCATCATTCGAGGTTCAACCCGGCAAAAATTTTTGCGGTTGACAAATTGTTGGATGATGCCACGGTGGTCACTTATACGACTGCCCTTGAGGAGAAGCTGACGCCCTTGCTAAATAACATCAGCAACAAAGGCGCCCTTGAGATATGGGATACACTCAAAGACACCATCAAAGGGGTCGCAGAGGAGGTTGTGGGATACAAAGCCCGGCGAGCCCGAAATGATTGGTTTGATGAAGAATGTCAAAATGCGGTAGATGCTAAAAACGAGGCATATCGGCAATGGACTGAACGCGCAACTAGAGCCAAAAAAACAAAATATGACTAGCTTCGACGATTTTCGAATAGGTTAATTAGACGTAAGAAACGTAAGCATCTTGACGAGCAGTTGATGCAAATAAACCAAAGACTAGTTAGTAGGAACAGTAGACAAGTGTACAAGCTGATTAATTCAATTAAAAGTGGATACCAACCCAGGACCAGTCTCTGTAAGGATAAGGATGGCAATATCATTAGCGACACCGATAGCGTTGATAAACGCTGGGCCTCACATTTTGAAGAGCACCTCAATGTTCAACCGAACAACCCCACACAAGAAGCTCCGGACCTGATGGCTGAACCAGGCCCTCCCGTTCAACCCCCAACAGTAGAAGAAGTTGATCTCGCCATGCAAGCACTAAAACATAATAAAGCCCCGGGCGCTGACGAGATTCCAGCTGAACTGCTGAAGCATGGTAGGGAGAGCTTTGTTAAGGCTATACACACACTTATCGTTAAAGTATGGAACGACGAAATAATCCCCGAAGATTGGCGTAAAAGTATCATTTGCCCAATCCACAAAAAAGGGGATAAATTGAAATGTGAGAACTACAGAGGCATCTCATTAGTTTGTACGACTTATAAGATTTTATCTAAGATTCTGGAAAATAGAATTAATCCGTACGCAGAAGAAATCATTGGCGAGTACCAAGGCGGCTTTAGACCTGGTCGTTCGACGACAGATCAGCTTTTTATAGTGAAGCTTTTACTCCAGAAGTGCTGGGAATACAACATCGACGTATACCAAATATTTGTTGACTTCAAGCAGGCATACGACAGTATCGATCGAAGCGTACTGTACAACATTTTGCTGCATTTTGGAATACCGGCTAAGCTAGTGCGACTCATAAGAATGACGATGACTAACACCGTCTCGCAGGTCAGAGTTCAGAACAGACTCACTGACCTATTTGAAACTCGTACTGGACTCAAGCAAGGCGACGGGCAGGCGCCGACGCTCTTCAACCTGGCTCTGGAGTATGTGATTCGAGCCATGAATTTGGACAGCAGCGGAACGCTACTCATTAAATCGACTCAACTAGTAGCCTACGCCGACGACATCAACATCATGTCTCGAAGATTGGGTGATGCCGAAAGCCTTCTGCATAATCTCAATAACGCCGCCAAAGAAGTTGGGCTACATATCAACGAGTCTAAAAGCAAGGTCATGATGCAATCAAAAACTAGAACGCCAGTAAATTCAAGCATCACAGTGGGGGACCTCAATATAGAATATGTAGACAACTTCACTTACCTGGGTTGCAATTTGTCAAAGGACGCCAACGAAACAGATGAGATAAAGCGACGGATACAACTAGCTAATAAGTGTTACTTTGCGGTCCTCCAAATTATGAATTCGAAGCTGGTGCACAGGAACACGAAGCTCCACGTGTATAAAACCATCATCCGACCTGTGCTATGCTATGGCTGCGAGGCATGGACCCTAACCCAAAACTCTGAACACCTGTTGGACACATTCGAGCGAAAGGTTCTCCGAAGAATCTTCGGGGCCGTTCGTGAACGAGGTGAATGGCGCATCCGGTACAATCTTGAGTTGTATCAGCTGTATGATGAGCTACAGCGATGAGCGATTGCAATGGGCGGGTCATGTACAAAGGATGAACGACGATCGCATGCCCAAAAAGGTGATGAACGCGCAACGAGTGGACGGAGCCACATTGCGTGGACGACCGAGAGCCCGATGGGAGCATTCTGTATGTGAGGACGCCCACCAGATGCTAGGCTTTCGGAATTGGAGGACAAGGTCGCGTGACCGCGACAATTGGAGGTTTTCAATCCAGACGGCCAAGGCCCGACGTCGGGCTATCGTGCCATAAAGAAGAAGAAGAAGAGCAGCTAATTGCTGACTAAGAACTTCTGCTACTAGAGAATTAATGTGTGCTCGCAAATTGTCTATGGTAAGTGGTTCTGTGGATAAAGGTGGAGCAGAGGAAGATAATGATACAGGGGTAGGGATGCCAACTCCCAGTCAACCCAAACCCGGAGATTTAGTGAAAGGATAGCGGGGGGGGGGGGGGGGGGGTGGTTGTACAGTAGTTTTTGTATATTTTGGTTTTTGCCTATATTGGTTGCTATTGCAATTACATACTCGTATTTACATAACAGAAAAGTTTCAGTTTGCATACTTATTTATGTATTTACATATTTACATTTTTATATTTTTGTTTCATATTTATATATTTACATATTTACCTATTTACATGTTAACATATATCCTGTTTACATGTTTACTTACACCTATTTAAGATATAAATAAGGTTAGTTCACAAAGTTATCTTTAAAAAAAAGTGTGAAAATTTATAAATGCGTTAAAATTGTTGAGTTTAATATTTTTAAAGCGAATTAAAATCAAAGCTTATTGTTTATTGGAATAAAAGTTTTTCAAAATAGATCTGAGCCGGAAACACTCTTTATTTTTCATTTCCAATACTGAACTCTCACATATAGAAAAGTTAAACTTCAACGCTTAATAACTAGAGAACCGTTAAGTTTTCGCAAAAAAATAATAACAGATTCGTCCATTTCAGACCAACATTAGTGAAATGCCGCGCCATCATTTGGAGCTACAAACTCTGAAATTTTGCCAAAAATTTATCTAACAGATCGAGAAACGACAGGCTCTGTATAAAAAAGATTACAGAAATACTCCGATGAGAATGTTCAGAAAAAGTTATGGTTGGGAGGATATGAATCAGTTGTTCCGGGATGCAGTCTATCCGTAAGAAAAAAACAACGCTTTTCTTGACAACATTTCAGTCGACACTATAGCTTTTTATCCAAGAGAAAATTTAGCTTCACACAAGTACTGAATTTGAATGTCTATACATAGTGAAGTTAAAACGCAAACTTTATAGGAAATTTAGGATTTTCAGTTTTTTCAATTAATGTAACTAAAAAAACATTATTCATTCATTACACGCTCTGAAATTAGAACTTGAGGTTCTAATTTTAGAGCGTGTAGTTGCGTTGTTAAAATTGTAAGCTCTAAAATTAGAACTCAAGTTCTAATTTCTGAGCGAGTAATGAATGAATAATGTTTTTTTAGTTACATTATTTGAAAAAATTGAAAATCCTAAATTTTCTATAAAGTTTGCATTTTAACTTCACTATGTATAGACATTCAAATACTTGTTCTTATTTTGAAAATACTGTCGAGGTAAAATTTAGAGTTTTTAGTTATATCAACAAATTTAACAGGGATAGCTGTTGTAGTCTCTCTTTATTACCGTAACTCCTAGTGGAGCGTGGTGCGTTGATGGGTGAGGTTATAAAACACAACGTTCGCGTAACGTTTCGCGTTTTCCGAAACGTTTCCTATTGTGTTCTGTAAACGCATAGATCCGGATCAGACTTGGTGTTCCCATCGCCATCTCTCGGAAAGTGACAAATGGGACAATTGACACATCACAGCTGATACGTTTTGCTCGAAAATTAAAATTTCCAGTTTTAAACGAGATGCAGATACATTTTATTTTGATTATAAATAGTTTAATAAATAAATGAGGGCGGAAATGCACGGTTCGACGGCAGATTGTAAATTTCTGTCAATCAATCAAGCTATGCCTCGCAAGGGGGCGCTTAGAGGATCTGTTTGTAGGGAGAAGTTTCTGATCCGTAACGGCCGGTTGATTTGAAACGTTGCGCGAAACGTTGCGCAACGTTGTGTTTTATAACCTAACCCGATGACTACCGTGTGTAGTCACCAACGTTACAAAGCCAACTGAATTCGGAGTGTAAATTTGTGTAAATAAACGCAATATCAAAATATATCAGAGTGAAGCTTACTTACAGATTTGCTTTTAAATTTGGAAGATCATATTAGCACGTATTTAATAGTCAATAGTTTAGTTGCTCACAATCAAAACGTATAACGACAGACGTATTTCCTTAACAGAAAAACTTCTTGGAAAGAAAATTAACGGTTCAGCTGAAACATTCCAATATTCGGGCCTAGGAATATATAGACAAGGAGAAAAGAAGCTGAAACATCAAAGCACAAGAGCGTACCTGTGTAACTGGAATATGAGAGGGCTTCCATTACATTGCCTCTTTGTATGTCTCTCTCGTTACCTTTATGTCGATGGTGTGAGTTGCCAGTATCTGTTAAAAATCTAGTCAAAAATTTCGCACGTTTCATTTCCTTCTCTATATGTTCTCTGAATGATTTCCACAGAGAAGATAACATGGAAAGTTGGAATTGATGTTGCGAGTAGCAACAATGATGCATGGAAAGTTGTAGCAACTATGATGTATGGAAAGTGAGTGCTATATGCGAAGCTATAATGCAACTTCAACTTGTGATCGTTCTTTAATTTTATTTTATTTTATTTTTAATAATTTGTAGGTACAAATGAAAGGTTTATACGCCAAACCCGGGGATTTTATTTTTGACCCGGAGACCCGGAGGCACTCTTCGAAACCCGGAGTCTCCGGGTGAAACCCGGAGGGTTGGCAACCCTATACAGGGGGAACTGGCGCAGTTGCTGAGACCGATAGCTTTTCTCTGTTCAAAGTCGTAGAAGCTCCTGGAGGTGATGAAGCACCTAATTCTCTTGTTTGAGAACGTGTGACCGGTCTGGATTTGGGCACGGCGCCTTGATTGGGACGAGCTGGTGTTTGTAATTTTTCGATAAGGAGTGGGTCTAGAGCATCTACTCGAACAAAACGTCGACATAAGGGACAAGACGAATCAATTTTCACCCAATTCTCTAGGCATTCCTTATGAAAAGCGTGAGCACACTGCGTGAGCACCGCCTTATCATTTATTTTGAAATCCGAGGAACAGATAACGCAACGAGTGGGATCGTCATCGATTATGGCCGGCAAATTTCCGTTACTATGCCTTACCGCCATAATTTAATTTAACAAGTATCAATCGCGACGAGAAAATTAATGATATACGTCTTATCAGATAATGGCCCATTCTCTCGTAGATCTTATAGAATGGTTAGTCTTATCGCCCAGAGAAGACACACACAATATTCAAAAGCTTATCCATTATATTGAATTGATTTTTTGTTAATTTTGCATAGTTATGTTATCTTTTGCTTATTTACGCTGTTGGATGAAAGTGCGCAATGATTTTCTCAATCTAAGATGATGACTTAAACAAGCAAAATATGGCGTAGCTATGCAAAATAAACAAAAATTACATTCAATCCAATGGAAAAGCTTTCTAAATGTGGTGTGTGTCTTCTCTACGCGATAAGACTAATCAGCTGACAGGTACTGAATAAGAGCTATCAGAAACCCGGCCAATATCTAACAAATCACTATACAACTACGACAAATAATACAACGATATGGTTTCTGAAATAATTTACACAAACAATTGAGAGGTGAGGATGTTTGGGGTAACTTCGCCTATTAAGAAATGGTCTTTGTAATTTAGAGATTTAGAATTCTGTCAAAATGTCAAATAGGTGCGATAATTATTATACAAAAAACAATGATTTTAATATATACCAGTTACATTATATAGGTTGCCTGATTAATTTTCATCGCTAGACAAAGGTTAGACAGGATTATTGAAACACCCACATTCTACAATTCACAGTGCCCTGAATTATTAAAAAAATCAAGTACCTATAATAAAGCGTATAGGATGAAAATGAAAAAAGGTAACACAATTCCTTTACGCAAACGCAAGGCGAGACTGGTAAATAACTTCGGTTTGTATAAGAGAATTTATTCTCTAGGTACAAAATTCACGAGCTATTTAATCCAATTCACTTGCATTTCTTCACCAAAAATTGACTGAAAGGAAAATCACCGATTGCACTAGTAAATATACAATAAGACTGAAAAAATTAGTAATAGTGCACAAGTCTTGATGTCAGACTTCAAAAAAAATTCTGGAATTCGGATCAAGTACTGTGAACTTTCTTTGGAACATATCAAAAAGACGAAACCGTTTGATTGCCCCACGTTGGGCGCCATTTGTAATGAAAAGCTACCCCGTGATAGGGTGCCGGCCTGTACCCCTTCCTGCTCGGTTCAGTCGGCGAGGTCGCTCCAGATGGTCGTGCAGTCTTTAATTTGGCCTTCATTACGTTAATTAGGGGTTGTACAAAAAAAATTTAAAAAAAGACGGATTAACCACTCTTTTCGGCAATTAGCCCCATCCCTCCTCTCAATAACCTTCTAGCGCTTCATTGAAAGATTTTTCAAAGTTTTATGACACAAACTAACATTTTATTACAAACAAATTAGGTTATTTTATAGTAAATTTATCAGAACGCGACATATTTTTTTATATACTGGTTATCAAATTTTTTCTTCTTTTTATTTTTGTTTGCTTTCTGCACGAACTTTAATACAATTCAAATTTTTTAAATGTATTTTTTTTTTCTAGGGGACAACACAGTATAAAACGGCCGCTACAGACGTGACAAAAATTTTGTTTACTATTTTTTTAAGTTATTAATGCAGGACATAATTGTATGTATAAAATATACAGGGTTATTGGTTAAGTCGACCTATTCCCTGCAAAACGTTATAATAGGGTAAAAATGCAACAAAATGAGGCCATAAATGTTAGGCCGATTTTCAACGGTCACTGACATATTTGAATTTTTAGGTTTTTTTTTAAATAACCTCGAATTTTACTATTTAAAGTAAGAATTAAAAAAAACTACTAAGGTAATGGGTTAAAGCTTACTTTTGGATTTTAGTCAACACTATAGCAAACATTTCTTAATCATTTAAAATTTCAAAAACCCATCACAATTTCGGAATTTTTAATTTTTAATAAAAAAAAATTATCTTAAATTTTTTTAAAGTTGATTTTTAATATAGTATTACTAAAAAAAAATATATGACACAGACTCTGCAGACCGCTGGAAAAACATACTCGTGTTGTCAGCTTTCCAAAAAGGTGTCAATGTCAATATAAATATTTGAAATAATTGAAACAGTTAGCTGCAACTTGTTCGGGGACCATAATTTCGTTTGATAAAAAACGACAAATCCATAAAACAATAAAAACAAGTCTGTCAAGTTAGCACTACCACTTTAAAATTTCGACAACCGCTATAGTGCATTAAATGTCGCGATTTTGTCGTAATTCAATGGAAAAAGAAAAAAAATTGTCGCGCCCCTCCTTCCCCTTAAAAACTACCCTTAACACGTTGACTACGGCACATGCCCCCGGGGGCATGTAGGCCTAATGATTTCGGTACGGGTGGAAAATAGTTGTAATATTCTCTAGGTACGAAAGCCGTAAAACCGCCAGTTTTCGTTCAATTTAGCCAGGACGAAGAGCATTTGGAATATTTTTATGCACATTATTTACCTAGATAGAAAATATGGTACATGCCCCCGGGGGCATGTATCGTACATGACTTACAAAACATTACTTATGTCCGGCACATGCCTCCGGGGGCATGTATACTAATTCTAGGAAAACGACTGGAGAAGTGAAGAAAATTCCATAGAATGAATTCTAAATACCGTTACGTTAACGTTCGCGACGTCTGTGTTGTTAGTAAACTCATGACTGTGAAATAGATAAGTCGTGTCGGGCAAACATGTCAAATCGGTCGCGTCGTATGGTGCAATTGGCGAGAGAGGAGGCGGAAAGGAAGAAATTTGTTTTAATTCAGCAACAGGAATTGGAAAGTGAAAGCGAATCGTCTAGTTTTGGAAGTGATTTTAGTAGCGACGACAGCCTCCAGGATGCGAACTACGAGCCACCATGTAATTCATCGTCAAATGAAAGCAATTTCGAAAGTGGCGATTCTGATGATGAAATTGAAACCGAATGTGTTCCTTCTGGAATAGATGAAAACATTGAAGAACAGAGCATTGTTATCGACGATTGGCAAGACTTAGAAGTAGAAAATATTTCCTTCGAAATAACCAACCATCCACTGTTGCCGACAGTAGATGTTACAACAATAAAAAGCCCACTTGATGCTTTCAATATTTTTATCGATGATGAAATTTTGGATATTATTGTCGCTGAGACCAATTATTATGCCACCCAGCAGTTGGATTCAAGATCTTCGAGAAAAACTAAAATGAAACAGTGGAGTCCAACCGATGAAAATGAAATCAGAGCTTTTCTTGGCCTTACGTTAGCCATGGGTCTGACAAAAGTACCCCATATAAATAATTATTGGTCCAAAGAACCAATGTTTCACAATGAGTTTATTTCGGGCGTTATGACACGTGATCGCTATCGAGTGTTGCTGACTGTTCTACATTTTGAGAAAAACGATAACCACGACAGCAATAATCGGCTTTACAAAATTTCAAACGTGTTGGAAAAGATTGTTAAAAATTTTCAAAGTGCAGCTCAACCTAGTAATATTTTGGTTATTGATGAATCGATGATACCATTCCGAGGAAGATTACACTTTCGGCAATATATACCAAATAAGAGCCACAAATATGGTGTCAAATTATATAAATTATGTTCATCAGAAGGTTACACTTTCAATGTGAAAGTATACAGTGGCAAAGGAGATACCAATCTGGATTTGGGACATTCTCATAGCATTGTTTTGAAGCTATTGGAAGCCGTGCCGAGTAAAGTTGGTAAAATTTTGTACGCGGATAATTTCTATTCTGGAATCCCCCTAGTAGAAAACCTATATCGAGAGGGTATGAACTATTGTGGAACATTAAACCTAAAAAGAAAAGGAATACCTAAAGAATTTGGAAGGAATATCAAGCGCGGCGAAGTTATGGGCAAGAAAAAAGGGAATATAAAACTAATAAAATGGATGGATAAACGCCAAGTAATGATGATCACATCCTGCCCTCATCATGATATTCGTTTGGTTGATACCGGAAAGAAGACTAGAACAGGAGTAAATCAGCTGAAACCCCAAGCTGTTCTAGACTATAATGCAGCAAAAAAAGGTGTAGATTATTCGGACCAAATGTCCTCATACCATTCAGTACTTCGGCGCAGTTTGAAATGGTACAGGTAATAGATACAACAAATTTATACAAATACGAAAATTTTAGAAGAATTTCCTTTTACAGAAAAGTCATGTTTGAGCTTATACTGGGAACATCGGTTGTAAATGCATGGATTCTTTTCAATTTGGTTTCTCCAACAAAATTAAGTATCACCGAGTTCAGGACACGACTAGCGCATCAATTGGTAGAAAAACCTCCACCAGAGCCTAGGCGTCCGACAAAGAGGACCCATACATTTTCGAAACCTGAAGGACCGGGCAGAAAACAACGCAAGCCATGCAAAGGATGTCGTCAAGTCCTAAGACAAACTTTGTCCAGCAGGGAAACAGACAAGAAAGTGAAAAGAGTAGTCACTTTCTGTGAAGACTGTCCTGGGAAACCAGGATATTGTTTGAGTTGCTTTAATGCAGCACATAACTAGTAGTAAGATGTATTAACTTTTCAAACGTTTTCATTTGTGCATTTGAATATTATTTTGTTACTTGAGCTATTGAATTAAATGAATTATACTAAAAATCTCCAACTTTATTTTTACTACATTGAATCTAAGCCAAATATTTGTTGCACGATTCCTAGGTTATAAACAGTCAGATATCCGCCCTGCTAGAACAGAAAGTATATTACACCCAAAGAAAATAGATTTTCATATTTTTATACAAATAAAATTAATTTTCGAAACACAGGATACTTTTAATTTGAACATTGCCTACATGCCCCCGGAGGCATGTGCCGTACATGAATCAAAACAGGTTACATGCCCTCCGAGGCATGTATCGTACTGAAAGAAAAGCATGTAAAAACGGTGCCGTAGCCAACGTGTTAAGTGCATTTGAGCCTCAGTTAACCAAATTCGAGTTCCAAGAATCTCCCCAATGCTAAAGGTGTCCAGTAAGATATCACAGGGGCTGCTTAAGAGATTTCCACCCTGAAAAAAATTGTCGCGCCCCTCCTTCCCTTAAAACCTACCCCCGTCAAGTTAGCACTACCACCCCGGTAGCGGCCAATTCAAGCATTTCCGTAAAACAAAAAGTATCCAATTAATTGTCGCAGAAACCGAAAAGCATATTGCACGCTTCAAAAAATTTGTCGCGCCCCTTCTACCCCTTAAAAGGTACCCCCAATTGCATTTCAGCCTTAGTTCGCCAAACTCGAGTTCCAAGAATTGCCCCAATACTATAAATGTCCAGTAAACTCTCACTACGGCTGCTTAAAAGATTTCCACCCTGAAAAAATTGTCTCGCCCCTCCTTCCCTTAAAAACTACCCCCGTCAAGTTAGCACTACCACCCCTTTCGGTTCCTGCGACAATTAATTGGATACTTTTTGTTTTACGGAAATGCTTGAAGTGGCCGCTACCGGGGTGGGAGTGCTAACTTGACGGGGGTAGTTTTTAAGGGAAGGAGGGGCGCGACAAATTTTTTCAGGGTGGAAATCTCTTAAACAGCCCCTGTGATATCTTACTGGACACCTTTAGCATTGGGGAGATTCTTGGAACTCGAATTTGGTTAACTGAGGCTCAAATGCACTTAAGGGTAGTTTTTAAGGGGAAGGAGGGGCGCGACAATTTTTTTTCTTTTTCCATTGAATTACGACAAAATCGCGACATTTAATGCACTATAGCGTTTGTCGAAATTTTAAAGTGGTAGTGCTAACTTGACAGACGTGTTTTTATTGTGTTATGGATTTGTCGTTTTTTAACAAACGAAATTATGGTCCCCGAACAAGTTGCAGCTAGCTGTTTCAATTATTTCAAATATTTATATTGACATTGACACCTTTTTGGAAAGCTGACAACACGAGGATGTTTTTCCAGCGGTCTGCAGAGTCCGTGTCATATAATTTTTTTTAGTAATACTATATTAAAAATCAACTTTAAAAAAATTTAAGATATTTTTTTTTTATTAAAAATTAAAAATTTCGAATTGTGTTGGGTTTTTGAAATTTTAAATGATTAAGAAATGTCTTCTATAGTGTTGACTAAAATCCAAAAATAAGTTTTAACCCATTACCTTAGTAGTTTTTTTTTATTCTTACTTTAAATGGTAAAATTCGAGGTTATTTTAAAAAAACCTAAAAATTCAAATATCTCAGTGACCGTTGAAAATCGGCCTAACATTTATGGCCTCATTTTGTTGCATTTTTACCCTATTATAACGTGTTGCAGGGAATAGGTCGACTTAACCAATAACCCTGTATATGTAATCAACTAAATTGAATTTGTTTTTTTTTCTAACTTTTGATTTTTTTACTACTGGAACATACACATAACACTTAAGTTACAACACAAAAAAACCTGATACGCCACTGGGGCTGGTGGTGATTCTGGGCCGCCGCACTCGGGCTGCGCCACTGGATTTCGCACGGGTGCTCTCGGGCTGCGCTGGATTTTGCACTGGCACTCTGAATGCGCCACTGGGGCTGCCGATTCGGCACTCTGATTGCGCCACTGGGCTGACCACGTGATTTCGCACTAGCGCACTCGGGCTCCGCACTGCACACTCGGGATGCATTGAATTTAGCACTGCCGCACTCTGGCTCCGCAGGATTTCGCACTGGCGCACTCAGGCTCCGCTGGGTTGCGCACTGGCGCACTGGCTCCGCTGGGTTTCGCACTGGCGCACTGAGGCTGCGTTGGATTTTGCACTGGCGCTGCTGCTGATTCCCTGGTTGCGCCACTGGGGCTCCTGCCGATTTGGCACTCGGGCTGAACACGTGGTGTAAAATTATATTTTTTTTTCGTGTCAAAATTGAGCTCAACAATCCCGCGGCGACGTTTCCAATCAAGGGACGCGGGAGCCTTCCGCCCGCCAAAGAAAAAAGAAGAAATTTGAACAAATCAAAAGTGAAAAGCGACTAAGACTATGTTTACACGACGGAACAAGTACGGGTTTTCGGACCTCTGTAGCTCCAACTCTGGTTGGTCCTGAGTGTTCAAATTCGGTATAGGTTGTCACTCGCGCCGTCTTACGAAGTGTAGAAAATTTCAAGATACGATGAAAAACACCGAAGTTATAAGAGTTTGAAAATTTTTCGAAAATCTTGTTCACGTGGTTCTCGTTGTTCTTGTTGTTCATTGACAGGGCTACAGCCTTGCAGAGAGCATCTCGGGATTTGGTATCTTTTCCCATTGATAGAGTCTGTCGTGAAGGTGTGCATAGGCTATCGTTTGCTCCGATCCGTGGAGTAGACAAAAAGATACAGCGGAAAATGTGAAAAAACGAATAGAGTTCCTCGCTTAAATCTTTTCATGTTGTTACAATTAAGTTCAAATGAAACCACTGATTTCAAAAGGTATTCGACCACCATTTATTGTTTCGCCTATAAGTTGTACACAAGTCACATACACCTCGATACACGACCGCCCAGTTCGACTGTTCCGACTTGAATCACCGTCCGCCACCGCCAAGCTCACCTCGAGCCGGTTCCACACCGCCTGTGGATCCTATCAGTGTGGCCGCCTTCCACCGCGATCATTCCGTGTGTATAACATTCGGTCATTCTGAAAAAAATTAATGTCCTCATTAATAAATTTGTCAAAACTGATAACGCCTACGCATTCATCGCCAAACGCCTACTCTACTCAACTTTCCAACAAGTCAAGCAGGTCCCGCCGTGACACCTCATCATCGCCAGATTCAGACACATCGCCTAGATTTGCACTCACGTATCGCCTCAATGCATCTACTGCTACTACCGCCTTAAAACGCCTTTAGCCTCTCACGCCCTTTATCGACTCAATCTGATACCTATCATTTCCCAAGTTCCTATTAATCCTAAAGGGCCCATCAAACCTATTACCTAATTTCCTATTTACCCCACTGTCAGTAATGTTCGTAGCCGCCTGTCGCCATAACACCAAATCGCCTTTCTTATATTCGGTTGCAACCTTTCGCCTTTTGTCATATCTCGCCTTCATTTTCTGTGCAGTTTTACCTATGTTCGCATGCGCCCTCTTTCGGCTTTCGCCCAATTGCACTGTTAAGTCAGCATCAGCCTGTTCGCCACCAGCCGATCTACTTGCTTCATAAGAGTGCATATCTCTAGCTATGTGCCCAAGATCATCAGAATCGTCACCCTGAGATCCAGCTGCATCAACACTAGAACTAGCCAAGTGCCCAGAATTGCATGAACCGTCGCCCATCAATTCAGCTGCAACGATACTAGTATCACCTTGCCTCACCTGTCGCCTTGCAGTACTGTCTTTCGCCAACGCCATTTGATTTAAGTGATCACTATTCGCCTGTTCGATATGACAATTCACCTCGCCTGGACCATCACAACTCGCCTCCCCCTGCGTCACCATCGGTAGCTCCGCATCGGCCCCGCCTTCAGTTAAAGCACTCATAACGCCTGTTTTATGAGAGAACATCAACTGGGCCGGAGAGAACCGTGTAGTCGCATTGACAGTGTGATTAATGCCCCATATCACCTCAGGCAAACACCTGTACCATTTACTTTCATCAACTGCACTAACCGCCAACGCCTCAATTATGGTCCTATTTTGCCTTTCAACTTGGCCGTTCGCCCGAGGAGTAGCAATTGCATTGAGTGAGTGTCTAACCCCCTTCTCCGCCAGAAATTCACTAAACGCCTTACTCGTAAACGCCAATCCACGATCACTTACAATGTGTCGAGGATACCCGAATTCCGCAAATACACCTCTAAGCTTATCAATCGCCTCATTCGATCGCAATGATTTAGTGGGTTTCGCCCATACAAACTTCGTAAAACCATCTACAAGCATAAGTAAATAAGCGTGCCCTGAGCTACTTTTCATAAAAGGCCCTACATGATCAATGTGTACAGTGTCCATTGGAATGGGTCGCCTCTCAATGGGATGCAGAGCGCCTTCGCCTTTTCCATAATTGCCTTTGGCAAAAGCACACTGCAAACAAGATTTGACATATTTCGCCACAAATCGCCTCATTCTTGAAAACCAATAAGTCTCGCCAATAAGTTTGATACACCTGGATGACCTATGCCATCATGGTGCTTTTTCACCAAATTAAATCTCGCCATCTTGGGTACATACAATCTATCGCCGTTCGGAGTGACCCTAACCAAGCGCTTGTTTTTCATACGATAAGTTTTCCTAACATCTAAATCGGCAGTATTTGTATTTAACGCGGCTACAATTTCCTGCGTAGCAGGATCTTGCAACTGGACAGTCAAAAACCAATCTGCACTCCCTAATCCTACCATCATTACTGAGTTCCTACTTAAAGCATCCACATGTTTCATTCTATCGCCCGATCGATATTCTATCTCCAAATCATATTCTTGTATCGCCAGCCACCACCTTGCTACGCGGGGCACTAAATCCCGTTTTAGAAGAGTCGCCCTTACCGCCGAGCAATCAGTTACCACCTATAATTGTTTTATCGATTCAACCACCGCCAATGTTTCCAGGTCATAACTATGATAATTCTGTTCATGCACATTTGTTGTTGTTATGTACTTATAACAATAGTGTAAATTGAGACACGAATTACTAATAATGTAAGTAACTTTATTGTATCTCTTTTAGCCACGCTACTCTGACTGACTCTAGATTGACAGTTGATGACAATGGTCAATGGTGTTGCCAGAGCAGTATTACATATATAACAATCCTTCCCTCGGATTAATTTTACATAATTCAAATTAATTCAAGTTCAAACATAATTCATTTGATTTAATTTTTACGATGGTTTATAAAATGAAGTTTGTTTCCTTACTCGTACTGGTCGTGGATGTTGAACTACAGTTGGTTTCTCGGGTGAATCCTCGACTAAAACGATTTCGTCATTTGCATCATCTTAAAAGGTACCCCTAATTGCATTTCAGCCTTAGTTCGCCAAACTCGAGTTCCAAGAATTGCCCCAATACTATAAATGTCCAGTAAACTCTCACTACGGCTGCTTAAAAGATTTCCACCCTGAAAAAATTGTCTCGCCCCTCCTTCCCTTAAAAACTACCCCCGTCAAGTTAGCACTACCACCCCTTTCGGTTCCTGCGACAATTAATTGGATACTTTTTGTTTTACGGAAATGCTTGAAGTGGTCGCTACCGGGGTGGGAGTGCTAACTTGACGGGGGTAGTTTTTAAGGGAAGGAGGGGCGCGACAAATTTTTTCAGGGTGGAAATCTCTTAAACAGCCCCTGTGATATCTTACTGGACACCTTTAGCATTGGGGAGATTCTTGGAACTCGAATTTGGTTAACTGAGGCTCAAATGCACTTAAGGGTAGTTTTTAAGGGGAAGGAGGGGCGCGACAATTTTTTTTCTTTTTCCATTGAATTACGACAAAATCGCGACATTTAATGCACTATAGCGTTTGTCGAAATTTTAAAGTGGTAGTGCTAACTTGACAGACGTGTTTTTATTGTGTTATGGATTTGTCGTTTTTTAACAAACGAAATTATGGTCCCCGAACAAGTTGCAGCTAGCTGTTTCAATTATTTCAAATATTTATATTGACATTGACACCTTTTTGGAAAGCTGACAACACGAGGATGTTTTTCCAGCGGTCTGCAGAGTCCGTGTCATATAATTTTTTTTAGTAATACTATATTAAAAATCAACTTTAAAAAAATTTAAGATATTTTTTTTTTATTAAAAATTAAAAATTTCGAATTGTGTTGGGTTTTTGAAATTTTAAATGATTAAGAAATGTCTTCTATAGTGTTGACTAAAATCCAAAAATAAGTTTTAACCCATTACCTTAGTAGTTTTTTTTTATTCTTACTTTAAATGGTAAAATTCGAGGTTATTTTAAAAAAACCTAAAAATTCAAATATCTCAGTGACCGTTGAAAATCGGCCTAACATTTATGGCCTCATTTTGTTGCATTTTTACCCTATTATAACGTGTTGCAGGGAATAGGTCGACTTAACCAATAACCCTGTATATGTAATCAACTAAATTGAATTTGTTTTTTTTTTCTAACTTTTGATTTTTTTACTACTGGAACATACACATAACACTTAAGTTACAACACAAAAAAACCTGATACGCCACTGGGGCTGGTGGTGATTCTGGGCCGCCGCACTCGGGCTGCGCCACTGGATTTCGCACTAGCGCACTCGGGCTCCGCAGGACTTTGCACTGGCACACTCGGGATGCATTGAATTTAGCACTGCCGCACTCTGGCTCCGCAGGATTTCGCACTGGCGCACTCAGGCTCCGCTGGGTTGCGCACTGGCGCACTGGCTCCGCTGGGTTTCGCACTGGCGCACTGAGGCTGCGTTGGATTTTGCACTGGCGCTGCTGCTGATTCCCTGGTTGCGCCACTGGGGCTCCTGCCGATTTGGCACTCGGGCTGAACACGTGGTGTAAAATTATATTTTTTTTTCGTGTCAAAATTGAGCTCAACAATCCCGCGGCGACGTTTCCAATCAAGGGACGCGGGAGCCTTCCGCCCGCCAAAGAAAAAAGAAGAAATTTAACAAATCAAAAGTGAAAAGCGACTAAGACTATGTTTACACGACGGAACAAGTACGGGTTTTCGGACCTCTGTAGCTCCAACTCTGGTTGGTCCTGAGTGTTCAAATTCGGTATAGGTTGTCACTCGCGCCGTCTTACGAAGTGTAGAAAATTTCAAGAAGATACGATGAAAAACACCGGAGTTATAAGAGTTTGAAAATTTTTCGAAAATCTTGTTCACGTGGTTCTCGTTGTTCTTGTTGTTCATTGACAGGGCTACAGCCTTGCAGAGAGCATCTCGGGATTTGGTATCTTTTCCCATTGATAGAGTCTGTCGTGAAGGTGTGCATAGGCTATCGTTTGCTCCGATCCGTGGAGTAGACAAAAAGATACAGCGGAAAATGTGAAAAAACGAATAGAGTTCCTCGCTTAAATCTTTTCATGTTGTTACAATTAAGTTCAAATGAAACCACTGATTTCAAAAGGTATTCGACCACCATTTATTGTTTCGCCTATAAGTTGTACACAAGTCACATACACCTCGATACACGACCGCCCAGTTCGACTGTTCCGACTTGAATCACCGTCCGCCACCGCCAAGCTCACCTCGAGCCGGTTCCACACCGCCTGTGGATCCTATCAGTGTGGCCGCCTTCCACCGCGATCATTCCGTGTGTATAACATTCGGTCATTCTGAAAAAAATTAATGTCCTCATTAATAAATTTGTCAAAACTGATAACGCCTACGCATTCATCGCCAAACGCCTACTCTACTCAACTTTCCAACAAGTCAAGCAGGTCCCGCCGTGACACCTCATCATCGCCAGATTCAGACACATCGCCTAGATTTGCACTCACGTATCGCCTCAATGCATCTACTGCTACTACCGCCTTAAAACGCCTTTAGCCTCTCACGCCCTTTATCGACTCAATCTGATCAATCATTTGATTTAATTTTTACGATGGTTTATAAAATGAAGTTTGTTTCCTTACTCGTACTGGTCGTGGATGTTGAACTACAGTTGGTTTCTCGGGTGAATCCTCGACTAAAACGATTTCGTCATTTGCATCATCGTAGATAGATTCAGTATCTGATTCAGCTGTTTCATCAGGTTTTGATGACAGCCTCCTTCGTTGCAAATCAACCAAGTCCGACTCCTCGACTCTTCTTCTTCTTAATTGGAGTTCGTGGCGCTTGTGTACCTCGCCGTTATCGAGCTCCACTGAGTAGACACGAAAACCTGTCTGTTGGACTATCTGAGCTTTTACCCACGATGTTTTGCCTTTAGCGAATACTCGTGCCCAGACCGGATCCATCACGTTGAATTTTCCTTTCTTCAGCGACCGTTCCTTACGTGGTCGCAATTTGTCGAAGTAAGTTTCCACTCGACGGCCCATTAACAATTCAGATGGCGATTTCCCTTCAGGAAGAGCTGTCGTTCGTGAAACTAGCAAAAAACAGTTTAGTTCCTCTTTGATATTGTCATTTGGTCTAAGCTTTTTTAGGAAATTTTTGACTGTTTGTACCGCTCTCTCTGCAACCCCGTTGGATGATGGCATGTACGGCGCGATGCGATAGTGGTGCATAGCGTTTCGTTTACAGAAATCGCTAAATTCTTTCGAAGTGAATCCTCGCCCGTTGTCCGATACTATGGAATCTGGTAGTCCATGTGTAGCGAAAAGTTATCTCAAGCGAGCGATAGTTGGTCCCGTTGCCGTAGAGGATACGATTGACGCGGCAGTCCATCGTGAATATGTATCCGTCACGATTAGGTATAGTTTACCGTTGAAAGGACCCGCATGGTCAATGTGAATTCGTGACCAGGGTTTCGGAGCTAGTTCCCAAGGATGTGTCCATCTCGGCGGGGTTGGTCTTGTCTCCTGGCAAGCCTGACAGCGTCCCACTAACTCAACAATTTCTCGGTCGATAGCTGGCCAATAAACGTGCTGTCGGGCAAAAGTCTTCATTTTAACGACGCCAGGGTGTGTCATATGTAACGTTTCCAGTATAGACTTTCGGGCCTTCTTTGGAATAATCAAACGTGTTCCCCACAAGAGACAATTTCCTTCAATGGAAATCTCGTTTCTTTTCGTGAAAAACCTTGCGCCAGATCAAGAGTAGTGAACCACCTTTTATTAGCCAACCTGCCGATTTGGTCCGTGATCAGAGGTAATGGATACCGATCTTTCACTGCAATTGCGTTCAGCGCCCTATAATCAACGCAAAGTCGCACCTCATTGTTATTCTTCGGAACCAACAATATGGGACTTGCGAATTCTGAGTTAGACTCCCTAATTACTCCACCCGCCAATAGACTTTGAATCCGCTCTCGCACCGAAGCCCTCTCTACATGTGATAGACGATATGGTCTATAGTGTACCACCCGATCTGTATTCAATTTAATTTCCATTTGACATAAGTCTGTCGCCCCTAAATCTTCATCACCCGATGAAAAACAATTCGCCCGTTTAGTCAAAATCTCATCTAGTCTCCGCCTATCAATTGTACCCAGCTCGCCAACTTCCAGCTTCTCTTGTTGTGTCCCTGTCACCATTCTTACCGACTTGATGATAGGATATTCCGCCCGTCCCAAAAGTCGACCTTTCGCCCAATACACGCTGTCATTTGACAAGTTAGACACAAGAAGATTATTCGTTTCACCACACGTAAACACCCCTGCCGGTATTATCACCATTTGCTTGTTGTGGTCTATGAGCTTCGCCTCCATTGTCACACGATCACCCACACACCCACCTACAATATCAACAGATGTTAACAAAGATTTACCCGCCGGTATACAGACATCATTGCACAATTTAACCTCTATTCTATTTGATTTGTCGCCCACATCTATTAACATCAATTCATTAGTTCTTATGAGTTGCACCTTATCATTTTGCACCACCAATGCAACGCCTGGAGAATTTATTCCCGCTTGGCCAAGAATTATGTCAATTGCTCCCATATCGCATTGACTTACTTCCGCTTGGATATGTAACGTAATATCATTAATGGATAGGCCAAATGTAGCTACGCCCAACGACATACTCATGACCCCTGCGAATCCTTCAAGAACTACCGATCTTTCGTGTGTTTTATATTTTACCCGCCTCGCGATAGCCAAACACACAACATTACATATGCTCCCCGTATCAATGTAAACATTAACCCCAAACTCATCCGCCAACCGCCCATGCATCATATAAATTGAATCAAAATTAATCATTCTCACCTGAATTTTACCGCCGGCATGTCTTCTGTTTTCCGCCTGTCTCTGTGGACAATCAGCGCCATGATGTCCTGTCAATCCGCATCTCATACATCGATCTTGCCTCGAGTACGGACAATCCCGACTGAAATGGCCCTCATATTTTTGACAATTGTAGCATCTTGCTACTCGGGGTTCGCCAACTACCATCCGATGCTCGTCTCGCCTAACTGGTCCATTATTGCGTGGTACCGCAGGTTCACGTGCGTATGCATACGTCTCCATACCTACCATCACCCTATTAAAGAGTTCCTCCGGAGAGCGACACTTTGCCGAGTATGCATTTGCCTTTAAATCCTCCGGGAGCCCCTGAATGATACATGAAACCGCTTTTTCTCCGCCAATGTCGCATCGAGTACACAATTCCAACTTAGCGCGATAATAACTTGTCATAGTTTCGCCTAGTTGCTTCCGCCGTGCAACCAGCGATTCCAGACTTACGGCGAACTCGTGGCGCACCGGAAACACCTTTTTCAGCTCAGCCTTCCATTCCGCCCAGCTGAGTTCATAATTGTTTAGGCGATTAAACCATTTTTTAGCACTTTTCACCAGCTTTTGTTGCATCAAAATCGCTCGTTCGTCTTCCGTCCACCCGTAGACGCGCGCGAGCTGGTCGATTGTTGTTAACCATTTGCTGACGTTGTTTTCCGGATCGTCCGGATCAAACGGATCTATAACGTCACCACATGTTAAGAACCGTGATCCGCCATCCGTCTTTCGCCCGACCGACACCACTGGCCCTGCAGACCCGCTCGCCATCTGTCCTAACACCAAAGCCGCCTGCTTTTGGACAGCATCGCGGATTTGTTCCGCCAATCCGCCCTCCATCAGGCGCTTCACCACATCGTCGACACAATCACCTGTTGTCAACTCTCTACCCGCGCCACCTTTTACAGGAGCACTCGCGCCAGCACTCGTTGTTTCCTCCCCGCCATCGGTTTCGTTCGTGAGGGTGATATCGCCATCACTCTCATACATCAGCTCATCCTCACCTAAACAAGCCATTTCACTACTCACCAAAACCCGATTGAACGCGTCGCCACCTGAAAAAACACACCGCTTGCCAGAAATAAAACAACCGGTCTCACGCCAGACACGATTAAATAATTCGTCGCCGATCACACACGCCACTCGCCAAAAAATGAGAGAACAACCGGTCTCACGCCAGACTCGATTGAACGCGTTGCCACCTGAAAAACACACCGCTCGCCAGAAATGAAGCAACCGGTCTCACGCCAGACACGATTGAACAATTCGTCGCCGATTACACGCACCACTCGCCAAAAATGCAAAACAAACGGTCCGCCGCCAGACGCAATTGAACAATTCGTCGCCGATTACGCGCACCACTCGCCAAAAATGCAAAACAAACGGTCCGCCGCCAGACACGATTGAACAATTCGTCGCCGATTACGCGCACCACTCGCCAAAAATGCTAAACAAACGGTCCGCCGCTAGACACGATTGAACAAGTCACCGCCGATACCGAGCACAACACACGCGATGGGTAATCCCACTTCTGATTTTGTTACAATTAAGTTCAAATGAAACCACCGATTACAACAGGTATTCGACCACCATTTATTGTTTCGCCTATAAGTTGTACACAAGTCACATACACCTCGATACACGACCGCCCAGTTCGACTGTTCCGACTTGAATCACCGTCCGCCACCGCCAAGCTCACCTCGAGCCGGTTCCACACCGCCTGTGGATCCTATCAGTGTGGCCGCCTTCCACCGCGATCATTCCGTGTGTATAACAATATGTTTTAAAGGAAGCATTTTGCAAAAATCGGGGATAGGCCCGAAAAATGCCAAGAAAAGAATCGTAAAGTTTTGTGATTTGGCAGGACTGTTTCGAACAATCCCTTGTATCTGTTCTCTAAAGTTTTCAGTTGTAAAGCGTCTGCGAGAGCGGCGGCAAGGGGTCACAGTTCCATTTTTTATTCGTCTTTTATACGAGTACGTACATATTACTATAATATTGGATGAACAAATAACATCCCGATGAGCCTAAAGCTTCCAGCAAACGGTAGAGGTTCACAAAACACACACAACTCAGGTTACGGAGGAGACTAAGGTTATCAAGGGCACAAAGGTTACCAAGAGGGTTGTTATTGTTATTAAGTTATTATGTTCTCAAACAAAGTCGTGACAATAGGGCAGTGAATATTGAAAACTGCAAAAAAGAATTGATATCTCACAAAAACAACTCTGTTGTAAAAAGTTTCCGCCAAAGAAAAAGTTGTCAGCCGCAAAAAAGATTGATATAATACAATCCCGCCAAAAAGCTCGCAAGGATATGCATTCAAAAGTGATTGAATTAGTTTATAGTTTCCACCAAACCAGCGTGGTGCGGTACGCGTCAGAATTTGTGAAACAATTTCCGCCGCGGTAGACCACGCTGAATTCGCCAATTCGTGTGGAGTCTGTGGTTGTGTGTACCGCCTACCGCACCCGCGCTGGTTTGGTGGAAGCTAATTTCTTGCAATGCGGGGAGTTTTCATAGGAGTAATTGCAGGATAAAACCAATCTTAAGACAGTTACGAAAGAACTTTATTGTATAAAAAAGTCGTCTATACGAAGGAAAGCAAAAGAGTTTGTAAGACATTTTATTTACAAGGCTGGATAAGATTCGAGATTAAATCTGATCAGAAAAGAGCATAGCAGCAAATAGCATCCTCGTCAAGCTCCCCGCCAATAAGCGTTGAAAGAAATTGACTTCCACCAAACCAGCGTGGGTGCGGTAGGCGGTACACACAACACAGACTCCACACGAATTGGCAAATTCAGCGTGGTCTACCGCGGCGGAAATTGTTTCACAAATTCTGACGCGTACCGCACCACGCTGGTTTGGTGGAAACTATAAACTAATTCAATCACTTTTGAATGCATATCCTTGCGAGCTTTTTGGCGGGATTGTATTATATCAATCCTTTTTGCGGCTGACAACTTTTTCTTTGGCGGAAACTTTTTACAACAGAGTTGTTTTTGTGATAATAAATTACTGGAAATCAGAATAATTACCGTAGTTTCTTTTTTTTTACATTTCACCAAAAAAATAATATAGTTACCTACTTATTATTTGTTTTCGCTGTTTCTCCAACAGGAGTCGGCCATCCGCCTCCGTGGACAGTTGACAGGCAAATGGCCGAGCCCCGGGCGATGGAACGGCCATTCCCCGGACGGAACGCGAACTGCGCGAACTACATGACCGACCGGAACGAAATTGCTTTACACGGCTGCTATATGGGAAATCGCCATTTCCATACCGAACGCAACCAGCTGTCGTGAATTTTAATTCTAGGCCATTAAATCGTTGGTCATGTAGCTCTAACGTCACGTTTGGCAATCCATTACATATTTAAAGGAGTATCTTTTTAGGTTAACGTTTAGAGACAGTTTTATCGAAGTCTTATGCCACCATCTTTAAATTTATTACATAATGACGATAGAACCTTCCCGGAAAATGCTTTAAGGATGTTTATCGGATCAAATATTTCTTTAACCCTAGAGTACTAACGTGTATTTTTCATACATTATTACTAACGTTCGCTCCTGAGGCAACTTTTTTAAAGAATCATTTTTTTTAGAGTTGGAAAATATTTTTGGTACAGAAAATTTTTGAAGTCAAAAGAAGACTAGTCCAGTTAAAGCAAACGAATTGTTGCTTGGGACTTCACCTAGTTGTATGGTGTAACCAAATATGTATTGCTGGGTGATTCAAATTTAAATTCTAGCAAATAACATATTGCCTAATGAAATTAAATCGACGCAACCTATGAACCCTTAAAAAAAACTTAAAGCCGTTTGTCGTTTGCCCGAGTCAGCATAAGCTCTAGAGCGGGCGCTGGCATCAGTGATCTGGTTTTTGTGTGTCCAACCATACTGAATGTATTCAATTACGCGATTGAGCGAGTCGGACTGCCTCGTTGCTTTTGATATACAGTAAAACTTTGTTATAACGCTCTTCTGGAGTCTAAACCAAAAAAGCGTTATAACCGGGAAAACGCTATAGCCGGGAAGTCCAAGAAAATTACTTTATAGACGCATACACCTTTTAGATGACAAAAGTTATTATTCGATTGATACATGGAATGAAATCTAGATATTAAGGCCGCAATGTAGACTCTTAAACGTCAAATTAAGAGTCGAAATTGCATTGCATTGTTCTTGTTTTTAATGACGCCATATGCTTTTTGTTGTTGTTTGTTCGTGTAAATCCAAAATTTAGGAGGTAAACTATGACGTCATTGTACAGCTGAGTTCATCATCATCAATGTGGCAAGATAGAACACCTGGATGTGTCAAATGAAAAAGCAACAGCAAGAACAACGCATTGGTCTCGGCGATGACACGATCCAAGATAGAGCTGCCTGTAGAAATATGCTGAGATATTATCGCCAAAATGGGCGATGTGCCTACACTGCAGGTCGAGCAACGTGAAACCATGGAGCGGTATAAAGAACGAGGCAAGGAAGAAGAAGAAGAATGTGGCAAGATAGCCCGACGTCGGGCCTTGGCCGCCTGAATCATTGACCTCCAATTGTCGCGGTTACGTGACCTTGTCCTCCAGTTTCGGAAGCCCAGCAGCCTGCGGGCGTCTTCACCTACGGAGTTCTCCCAGCGAGCTCTCGGTCGTCCACGCAACCTCGCTCCGTCAATTCGTTGTGCGTTCATCACTTTCTTTGGCATTCGATTATCGTCATTCCGTTGTACATGCCTCGCCCATTGCAAACGTTGAAGCTTCATGATTTTCGATTCTTCCAGCTCATCGTACAATTGATACAACTCATGGTTGTACCGGATACGCCATTGGTCTCGCTTGCGAACGGCCGAAGGACCTTTCGTCTAGCAAAATTTCGGAGGCTTGGGTGAGGGTCCATGTTTCGCAGCCATAACATAGCACGGGTCGGATGATCGTTTTGTACACGCGGAGCTTCGTGTTCCTGTGCGCAAGTTTCGAATTTATTATAGGGAGGACCGAGAAATATGTCTTATGTCGGTTTCGTTGGCGTCCTTTGATAAGTTACAACCCAGATAGTTGAAGTTATCTACATACTCGATATTAAGGTCCCCCACTGTGATGCTTGAATTTGCTGGCGTCCTTGTTTTCGATTGCATCATGGCCTTTGTTTTGCTTTCGTTGATATGTTGTCCAACTTCCTTTGCGGCGTTATTGAGGTTATGCAGAAGGCTTTCTGCATCACCCAACCTTCGAGACATGATGTTGATATCGTCGGCGTACGCTACTAATTGAGTCGACTTGATGAGTAGCGTTCCGCTGCTGTCCATATTCATGGCTCGAATTACATACTCCAAAGCCAGGTTGAAGAGCGTCGGCGCCAGTCCGTCGCCCTGCTTGAGTCCGGAACGAGTTTCAAATAGGTCAGTGAGTCGGTTCTGCACTTTGACCTGCGAGACGGTATTAGTCATCGTCATACTTGTGAGTCGCAGTAACTTTGCCGGTATACCAAAATTCAGCATAATGTTGTACAGTACACTTTGATCGATACTGTCGTATGCCTGCTTGAAGTCGACAAAGATTTAGTATACGTCGATGTTATATCCAGCACTTTTGGAGTAGGTAGTAGCTTCATTGTGAAAAGCTGATCGGTCGTTGAGCGACCAGGTCTGAAGCCGCCTTGATACTTGCCAATGATTCGTTCTGCGTACGGATTAATTATCTTTTCAAGAATTTTAGATAATATCTTATAGGCCGTACAAACTAATGATATGCCCCTGTAATTCTCACTCTTCGGCTTGTCACCCTTTGTGTGGATTGGGCAGATTATGCTTTTGCGCCAATCTTCGGGGATTACCTCGTCGTTCCAAATTTTCAGCAGTAGCACATGTATAGATTTGGTCAGGCACGTTCCACCATGCTTCAGCAGTTCTGCTGGGATCTCGTCAGCGCCGGACGCTTTATTATTTTGAAGCGACTGTATGGCAAGACTCACCTCCTCTACTGTTGGGGGTAGAACGGGAGGGCCTGGTTCGGCTAACTGCTCAAGAGCTGGCTCCGCGGGGGATGTTGATGGTGCATTGAGGCCCATCGTTTGTTGACGCTTTCGATGTCGCTGATGATGTTACCATCCATATCCGTTCTTGATATTTTTTATAAGTTTGTACGCCTGTCTAATGTTCTTACTGGCTAATCTTTGCTTTATTTGCTTTAACTACTCGTCAAAATGTTTGCGTTTCTTACGTCTAATTAACCTATTAGATACTCGCCGAAGTTCGTTGTATCTTTCTTTCTTGGCTCGGGATGCGCGTTGTGTGTATTGGCGATAGGCTTCATTTTTCGCCTCAATCGAGGCCCTGCATTCGTCGTCGAACCAGTCTACTCGTCTGCGCCGGCCTTTATAGTCCACGACCTCTTCTGCGACACTCTTGATGCTGTCTTTGAGCTCCTCCCAGAACTCATGGATGCCTAAATTATTGATGACAGCTGAATTGCGGCTATGATATACATATCTATCATCTGGAACTTAGTCACGGCAAATGTGCCAGGCCCTCTTTCTCGATCTGGCTATATTTTTTATCAGCGTTGGTGAAGCATGCTAAATTGCTTTGACGCTGCCATCAGTAAAGTGGTGCAGGTGCATGCTCCAATGCCAGTGTTTGATGCGTCACTAGCGACGATCAATTCGAGGTCCGGATTGAAGTGTGTGAGTAGAAGAAGAAGATCTTTTTGAACTTCTCGAACGATTGTTGACACTGCGAAGTCCATGACCATTTTGCATCCTTCTTCAGCAGCTGGTTAAGCGGGTACCGAAAATTTTACAGGGTGGGCCACGACAGACCTACTAATTTTAAAAGCGTATAACTCTTGTAATTACCAATTGTTTTATTTATTTTTTTTTATATATAAAATACATTTTATGGTAATTAAGTATGAAAGATGACATCAGACAAATGTGTACCATTTCGCTCGATACAGACATGGGCTTTTTTAGCGCATTTGCCATTACACCACGTAATTTTTCTGGTTGCAGGCTCCGTATTTCGTCTCGAATATTCTGCTTTAGTTGTCTAATAGTCTCTGGTTTATTAATATCCACTTTGTCTTTTAAATATCCCCATAAAAAAAGTCGGGCGCAGTTAAATCTGGCGAACGAGGTGGCCCAGGGAAATCTGAATTTTTTGAAATCAAACGTTCGCCAAAAATTTCGCGTTGTTGGTGGTCCTGGGGTAGCAGAGTTTGCACAATTTGAATTTTGTATGGGTGCATCTTAAGATCCAACTTTAAAATTCTCCGTAATGTTGTTCTTGACATGCCCAATTGGGTCGAACGACGACGAGTTGAGACAAATTGATCATTTGCAACACTCTGCCGCACAGCTTCCACCATGTCCTCAGTGCGAATGGGAGCTGATCTTGAATTAAAATATTGGCGATATTGTCGCTGGGTCATAACAATAGATCGTTGAAAAGAATAGAAAAAATCCATAATTTTAACTCGTTGTTGTGTACTGTATAAACTCATTATAAATTTCCAAGAGTTAAATTATAATCTGTAAAAAGAAAAAAAAAAGAAAAAAAGAAAAAAGAAAAAAGCTATACGTGGTTCAAATTGGTAGGTCTTTCGTGGCCCACCCGGTATTTGGCTAATGAATTTTCCGTAAAAATTGATTGCGTTGCGAAGTCGTTGAGTGCTCGCATTTGAGCGATGGCACTGTTTTTTTCCGGATTTGGCTGGATGCCATTGCTGCTCAAAATGTCACCCAAATATTCCATCCATTCCAACAGAATCGACAATTAATCGATAAAGAATCGAAGACCGTCTATATCGTACCCACACATATACACAGTGTAATGCTTGAAATAGAATAGCCGCGTCAGCAGAGGCATCGGCAGAGGCATCGGCATCAGCAGAAAAATTTCAATTTAGAACACACGCATTTGCCTTTGATGACCCACAATGACAGCAGCGGCAGAGGCATCGGCAGAAGCAGAATTCCCCCGCTGCTGTCATTGTGGGTCATCAAAGGCAAATGCGTGTGTTCTAAATTTTTCTGCTGATGCCGATGCCTCTGCCGATGCCTCTGCTGACGCGGCTATTCTATTTCAAGCATTACACTGTGTATATGTGTGGGTACGATATAGACGGTCTTCGATTCTTTATCGATTAATTGTCGATTCTGTTGGAATGGATGGAATATTTGGGTGACATTTTGAGCAGCAATGGCATCCAGCCAAATCCGGAAAAAAACAGTGCCATCGCTCAAATGCGAGCACTCAACGACTTCGCAACGCAATCAATTTTTACGGAAAATTCATTAGCCAAATACCGGGTGGGCCACGAAAGACCTACCAATTTGAACCACGTATAGCTTTTTTCTTTTTTCTTTTTTTCTTTTTTTTTTCCTTTTACAGATTATAATTTAACTCTTGGAAATTTATAATGAGTTTATACAGTACACAACAACGAGTTAAAATTATGGATTTTTTCTATTCTTTTCAACGATCTATTGTTATGACCCAGCGACAATATCGCCAATATTTTAATTCAAGATCAGCTCCCATTCGCACTGAGGACATGGTGGAAGCTGTGCGGCAGAGTGTTGCAAATGATCAATTTGTCTCAACTCGTCGTCGTTCGACCCAATTGGGCATGTCAAGAACAACATTACGGAGAATTTTAAAGTTGGATCTTAAAGGTCCCTCTAGACGTGTCGCCAAATGGCTGCGCGTCCAAAAACTGGCATCGCGTACAGCCATTTGGCTGCTACTTAGCATCCACACGAGCAGCCAAAAAATGACATAACCAAAATTTCATTTTGGTGATTTTTTTAAATTTAATTATCAAAATCGGACTATGCGCGTTTGAATTATTACACGGCCATTCAAGAATATTCAATTTCACACAAAAGAACGAAGAAAAGTTGCAAAATTGTCACTTTAAAATTGACAAGCGGTTGGTTGAGTTGCCATATTGAATATCAAAACTGGACGCATAGCCAAATGGCGACACGTTTGGATGGAATGACAACAGCCATTTGGCTGCACGTGTCGCCATTTGGCGACACGTCTAGATGGACCTTAAGATGCACCCATACAAAATTCAAATTGTGCAAACTCTGCTACCCCAGGACCACCAACAACGCGAAATTTTTGGCGAACGTTTGATTTCAAAAAATTCTGATTTACCTGGGCCACCTCGTTTGCCAGATTTAACTGCGCCCGACTTTTTTTATGGGGATATTTAAAAGACAAAGTGGATATTAATAAACCAGAGACTATTAGACAACTAAAGCAGAATATTCGAGACGAAATACGGAGCCTGCAACCAGAAAAATTACGTGGTGTAATGGCAAATGCGCTAAAAAAGCCCATGTCTGTATCGAGCGAAATGGTACACATTTGTCTGATGTCATCTTTCATACTTAATTACCATAAAATGTATTTTATATATAAAAAAAAATAAATAAAACAATTGGTAATTACAAGAGTTATACGCTTTTAAAATTAGTAGGTCTGTCGTGGCCCACCCTGTAAAATTTTCGGTACCCGCTTAACCAGCTGCTGAAGAAGGATGCAAAATGGTCATGGACTTCGCAGTGTCAACAATCGTTCGAGAAGTTCAAAAAGATCTTCTTCTACTCACACACTTCAATCCGGACCTCGAATTGATCGTCGCTAGTGACGCATCAAACACTGGCATTGGAGCATGCACCTGCACCACTTTACTGATGGCAGCGTCAAAGCAATTTAGCATGCTTCACCAACGCTGATAAAAAATATAGCCAGATCGAGAAAGAGGGCCTGGCACATTTGCCGTGACTAAGTTCCAGATGATAGATATGTATATCATAGCCGCAATTCAGCTGTCATCAATAATTTAGGCATCCATGAGTTCTGGGAGGAGCTCAAAGACAGCATCAAGAGTGTCGCAGAAGAGGTCGTGGACTATAAAGGCCGGCGCAGACGAGTAGACTGGTTCGACGACGAATGCAGGGCCTCGATTGAGGCGAAAAATGAAGCCTATCGCCAATACACACAACGCGCATCCCGAGCCAAGAAAGAAAGATACAACGAACTTCGGCGAGTATCTAATAGGTTAATTAGACGTAAGAAACGCAAACATTTTGACGAGTAGTTAAAGCAAATAAAGCAAAGATTAGCCAGTAAGAACATTAGACAGGCGTACAAACTTATAAAAAATATCAAGAACGGATATGGATGGTAACATCATCAGCGACATCGAAAGCGTCAACAAACGATGGGCCTCAATGCACCATCAACATCCCCCGCGGAGCCAGCTCTTGAGCAGTTAGCCGAACCAGGCCCTCCCGTTCTACCCCCAACAGTAGAGGAGGTGAGTCTTGCCATACAGTCGCTTCAAAATAATAAAGCGTCCGGCGCTGATGAGATCCCAGCAGAACTGCTGAAGCATGGTGGAACGTGCCTGACCAAATCTATACATGTGCTACTGCTGAAAATTTGGAACGACGAGGTAATCCCCGAAGATTGGCGCAAAAGCATAATCTGCCCAATCCACACAAAGGGTGACAAGCCGAAGAGTGAGAATTACAGGGGCATATCATTAGTTTGTACGGCCTATAAGATATTATCTAAAATTCTTGAAAAGATAATTAATCCGTACGCAGAACGAATCATTGGCAAGTATCAAGGCGGCTTCAGACCTGGTCGCTCAACGACCGATCAGCTTTTCACAATGAAGCTACTACCTACTCCAAAAGTGCTGGATATAACATCGACGTATACTAAATCTTTGTCGACTTCAAGCAGGCATACGACAGTATCGATCAAAGTGTACTGTACAACATTATGCTGAATTTTGGTATACCGGCAAAGTTACTGCGACTCACAAGTATGACGATGACTAATACCGTCTCGCAGGTCAAAGTGCAGAACCGACTCACTGACCTATTTGAAACTCGTTCCGGACTCAAGCAGGGCGACGGACTGGCGCCGACGCTCTTCAACCTGGCTTTGGAGTATGTAATTCGAGCCATGAATATGGACAGCAGCGGAACGCTACTCATCAAGTCGACTCAATTAGTAGCGTACGCCGACGATATCAACATCATGTCTCGAAGGTTGGGTGATGCAGAAAGCCTTCTGCATAACCTCAATAACGCCGCAAAGGAAGTTGGACAACATATCAACGAAAGCAAAACAAAGGCCATGATGCAATCGAAAACAAGGACGCCAGCAAATTCAAGCATCACAGTGGGGGACCTTAATATCGAGTATGTAGATAACTTCAACTATCTGGGTTGTAACTTATCAAAGGACGCCAACGAAACCGACATAAGACATATTTCTCGGTCCTCCCTATAATAAATTCGAAACTTGCGCACAGGAACACGAAGCTCCGCGTGTACAAAACGATCATCCGACCCGTGCTATGTTATGGCTGCGAAACATGGACCCTCACCCAAGCCTCCGAAATTTTGCTAGACGAAAGGTCCTTCGGCCGTTCGCAACCGAGACCAATGGCGTATCCGGTACAACCATGAGTTGTATCAATTGTACGATGAGCTGGAAGAATCGAAAATCATGAAGCTTCAACGTTTGCAATGGGCGAGGCATGTACAACGGAATGACGATAATCGAATGCCAAAGAAAGTGATGAACGCACAACGAATTGACGGAGCGAGGTTGCGTGGACGACCGAGAGCTCGCTGGGAGAACTCCGTAGGTGAAGACGCCCGCAGGCTGCTGGGCTTCCGAAACTGGAGGACAAGGTCACGTAACCGCGACAATTGGAGGTCAACGATTCAGGCGGCCAAGGCCCGATGTCGGGCTATCTTGCCACATTCTTCTTCTTCTTCCTTGCCTCGTTCTTTATACCGCTCCATGGTTTCGCGTTGCTCGACCTGCAGTGTAGGCACATCGCCCGTTTTGGCGATAATATCTCAGCATATTTCTACAGGCAGCTCTATCTTGGATCGTTTCATCGCCGAGACCAATGCGTTGTTCTTGCTGTTGCTTTTTCATTTGACACATCCAGGTGTTCTATCTTGCCACATTGATGATGATGAACTCAGCTGTACAATGACGTCATAGTTTAGCTCCTAAATTTTGGATTTACACGAACAAACAACAACAAAAAGCATATGGCGTCATTAAAAACAAGAACAATGCAATGCAATTTCGACTCTTAATTTGACGTTTAAGAGTCTACATTGCGGCCTTAATATCTAGATTTCATTCCATGTATCAATCGAATAATAACTTTTGTCATCTAAAAGGTGTATGCGTCTATAAAGTAATTTTCTTGGACTTCCCGGCTATAGCGTTTTCCCGGTTATAACGCTTTTTTGGTTTAGACTCCAGAAGAGCGCTATAACAAAGTTTTACTGTATATCAAAAGCAACGAGGCAGTCCGACTCGCTCAATCGCGTAATTGAATACATTCAGTATGGTTGGACACACAAAAACCAGATCACTGATGCCAGCGCCCGCTCTAGAGCTTATGCTGACTCGGGCAAACGACAAACGGCCCTAAGTTTTTTTTAAGGGTTGCAGGCTCCGTATTTCGTCTCGAATATTCTGCTTTAGTTGTCTAATAGTCTCTGGTTTATTAATATCCACTTTGTCTTTTAAATATCCCCATAAAAAAAGTCGGGCGCAGTTAAATCTGGCGAACGAGGTGGCCCAGGGAAATCTGAATTTTTTGAAATCAAACGTTCGCCAAAAATTTCGCGTTGTTGGTGGTCCTGGGGTAGCAGAGTTTGCACAATTTGAATTTTGTATGGGTGCATCTTAAGATCCAACTTTAAAATTCTCCGTAATGTTGTTCTTGACATGCCCAATTGGGTCGAACGACGACGAGTTGAGACAAATTGATCATTTGCAACACTCTGCCGTACAGCTTCCACCATGTCCTCAGTGCGAATGGGAGCTGATCTTGAATTAAAATATTGGCGATATTGTCGCTGGGTCATAACAATAGATCGTTGAAAAGAATAGAAAAAATCCATAATTTTAACTCGTTGTTGTGTACTGTATAAACTCATTATAAATTTCCAAGAGTTAAATTATAATCTGTAAAAAGAAAAAAAAAAGAAAAAAAGAAAAAAGCTATACGTGGTTCAAATTGGTAGGTCTTTCGTGGCCCACCCGGTATTTGGCTAATGAATTTTCCGTAAAAATTGATTGCGTTGCGAAGTCGTTGAGTGCTCGCATTTGAGCGATGGCACTGTTTTTTTCCGGATTTGGCTGGATGCCATTGCTGCTCAAAATGTCACCCAAATATTCCATCCATTCCAACAGAATCGACAATTAATCGATAAAGAATCCAAGACCGTCTATATCGTACCCACACATATACACAGTGTAATGCTTGAAATAGAATAGCCGCGTCAGCAGAGGCATCGGCAGAGGCATCGGCATCAGCAGAAAAATTTCAATTTAGAACACACGCATTTGCCTTTGATGACCCACAATGACAGCAGCGGCAGAGGCATCGGCAGAAGCAGAATTCCCCCGCTGCTGTCATTGTGGGTCATCAAAGGCAAATGCGTGTGTTCTAAATTGAAATTTTTCTGCTGATGCCGATGCCTCTGCCGATACCTCTGCTGACGCGGCTATTCTATTTCAAGCATAATGGACGTAATCTTCATGACCAGTATCAACGCCATCTAGATATGAGTCGTCCAGTTGCAAAACTCGTTAAGCGCCATGTAGTTTATTTTGTGGAAATTGCAAAAAACCGCGGGTAGGTTTCGAATGAACATTTATGATTACTTTTCCAATAAATTTTGTTTAGGATTGTGCTTCTAGTAAAACTAGATACAGCTTCAAAATCCTAGATTAATATTTTCCTGAATAGAGAAAGAAGAAATTTGGATTTAACGCCTTTTGCAACTGGAAATGGTTTTTAACGACTTTTGCAACTCAAAATGTGTTTAGCTGAATGAGACTAGGATATGAAAATAGTTTTTCACGAAATAAAATTTAATGTTTTAAAATTTTCGCAAACATTTTTTTTTTTTAACAATAGGGAAATAATTTTAGAAAATGTCAAGATGTCTTAATAAGAGGGTTTTCAAGTTGCAAACCTCGTTAAACGCACTAAAAAAACGGTGAAAAGCTTATTAATGGTGTGTTTATTGCTGCGATATGGCATAATAATCCTAATTTTCTGAATAAACTAGAAAATTGTTTGGATGTAAAGAGTTTCGCACCTGGAGATGGGTTTTAACGAGTTTTGCAACTCAAAATGTAGCATAGAAAATATGCATTATTTGATTGGCGGCAATGGTGTACAATTTAAACTTCACAGGATTATTGGGGGGAAAAGTCCTGTAAAACAGGGGTATATACGAAGGAGAAAAGTGTTGTTTTTAGAATATATATTGCTGGGTATTTTTAGACAGTGGCGGATTCAGGATGATTCCTTGGGGAGGGAAATTCACCTATACTGGGTGTCCGGAAACTGCCGCATAAACACACCGGATAGTGATTCTCCATGTAATTTCCATACCCCGAACTATTAACCCTTTAGCTGCCACATAGGTATTTAAAGATTTTTGAAAAAATCTTTTCCTTGTACCACTTCTGAATATCTCCAAAGCTAGACTAGCTAGAATAGTAAAATAAGATGAATATTACGGCCAACAAATTTACCTAAAAAAATAAAACTAATCGGATAATAGGTTTGGTTTTTACAGAGCTTCAAAGTTAAATATGTGATTTGACACAAAAACAAATTATTTGACCATCTCAATTTTCTCCAACTTCTGCCAAGGTGAGGTGCTTGTACGATTATTTTAAAAATTAGCGCGTATTCTTGTGATTATATTTTTCTTAAATCATTTTATCCTTGCTCCATTATTTCTGAGTTCAGAAAACTAGTGTTAATTTTGGCTCGATTTTGACACAATATGAATAAATTTTAGGGGCAGTTTGAATTGAATTAAAAAAAAAATTAACCCTAGTTTTCTACACTTAACGCGTATGTAGTTGTATTCATTATGTACCTTTGAACAAAATATAATATGACACATTTTTACAAGATAATTTTTGTTTGCTTTGACATGCAAGTATTTCAATAATTTCTTCTGTGGAGATGTGAACGTCGTATGGTTGTGCAGCCAATTTTTAATTCTAGGGAGAGTTGAAAATGAGCACTCAGCATTGGCATTAGTAATAAGAAGAGTACAACAATCCGGAGTTATCTGTGGAGTATCGAATACATGCAGTCCTCATCACATTTTTCGGAGTCTCCAATGTATCAGTTGCCAAGGGTTTGTCTTCAGACTTCTTTTGGTTGTTCCAGTAATTTATCCAATGGTCAGTTGAGTCCATTAAGTTTCAAACTTTGGACGTTTTTCTTATTTGGCGAAATGAATTTCTCTCTCTCTGATTCTCTACAAATGATTTTGTTTTTGCGTACATGGAGAATGCCGGTGAACATGATCCTACGTTATATCATGATGGCGCATTTTCTCAATCTTATGATAAATAGCAGCAAGTTGAAGTTAAGGCATTCGACAAAGCACAGCA
Organism: Microchrysa polita; assembly: GCA_949715475.1. Taxonomy (NCBI): domain Eukaryota; kingdom Metazoa; phylum Arthropoda; class Insecta; order Diptera; family Stratiomyidae; genus Microchrysa; species Microchrysa polita. Next base: position 48,081,141 of record OX454417.1, read on the forward strand.
GAGTTAGTGTTTTGTACTGCGTGTTAATTAACTTGCTTCTAGTCATGATGAGTTTGTGGAGTTGCACCTTTGTATTTATGTTTTAATTTTTCCAAGTATGAAACCAAAAGTTTTTCAAGTATGAAACCAAAAATGATTAGATACGCTTAGGGGGAAATTTCCCTCATTCCCCCCTTAAATCCGCCACTGTTTTTAGATAGGTACATTTTGCATCATTACTCTTGAAAATACGCAAGTTAAGCCATGTAATTGTGCTCGCAAGCTCGACACATCGAAATGCATTGGCTCTTATGGGAAGCTCATGACGAGCGACAGCAAGCGAGAGCCATGCACAGTCAAAACACGGCTCGCGAGCCGTGAATTTGCGGATTGTGGTGCACGATATGTGAAAACACGTCTCGCTAATTGTGATTCACGGAACACAAGATAAGATGGAAAGGTTTACTTCCCGTATATGAGCGTACGTGTTTGGCACAAAAATTGACTCCCCTTACCTCACCTTCACCCCTCAAATATCCAGGAACGTAAAACTGTTTGTCAATTTGCCCCGCCCATTTGTCACCTACAAATGTCACTTGCCAGCTAGTGTTTACGATTCTTACGATTTCACCTAGTGTTGCGAAGAAAACTTTTAGTTATCTGTGCGTATTGAAATATTTTTGAGTGATTTCTGGTGCCTAACAATACTGTATTGCGAGGAGTGTACCTTTGTACGAATGTTTTCAAACGCATAGTCTCCAAAAACACGTAAAATGCAGTGTGTTGTTGCCGGATCCTGGAACTCGAGAGCTCTTTATTCGAAGGGAGTGTCTTTCCACAGGTAAACCTTAGAATTGTTCTCTATATTGTATCTACTTTCGCTGAAAAGTTTCACTTTTACTTCCACAGCACGAAAAATACCTTTTTTCCGCGTTTTAACCCTGGAATACTAACATGACCATTTAGGGCGTTATTACTAACAACACGTAATTTTGACGTGTTCATATTTTCCTACAGTCGCTTTCCCAGTTTACATATTTTACCGAGCTTATCATCTTTCAGTGCCAGAGACAAAAATTATTTGACCAAAATATGCCCTCGGAAAATGCGCTTATATTACTAACAAGACGTATAAATTACATGCTATTTTCTATTGGTATTACTATTTACACGTCAAATAGGTAGTAGCATCTAGAACATTGCTAAGCTTACCGCCATAGACCACAGATAGGATGCTGCCACTCATATGGACATACAACAACTAACTGAGGAAAGCACTGCTGCAGTGAGTAGTCAACCAGACTCGTGGAACAGCTTATACACAGTACAATGTGAGAGAACACGTCAATTTTACGTATTGTTAGTAAATTAGGGTTAAAAGAAACGTACAACTCGCAGAACACTTTTGTTTTGACCGAACTGTCTGTTTGACATTCAGAGGATATATCATTTTTTTTTCTGTTATGTGTCCATCGCAGTCCATAGTCGTAACAATTTTCGTTTTGCTGTTGGGGGCAAGTCATGATTAATAATTTTTGTGGCACAATTTCAGTATCTGCGGCGCCAAATTTTGATGCCATTACATTAATATTGGCCTGAAACGACCGAATCTGCAGTCCTTTTTTGCGAAATCGTAACGGTTCTCCAGATATTCACTGTCAAAGTTTAACATTTATATGGGGTTAATCAGTGTTTAATGGGAAATTGGGGGCATTTTTACTACATGTTGATGTGAATTAATAGCATTGCACCGCATATAACATTTTAAATTTCATTTGCCTCCCTGTCTAGCAAACTTTACTATTCTTGCCCGCAAATATATTTCGACTTTTCATGTTATTAACATCTTTGCCAAATTGGTAAACTTACTATTCTTGAGGGACTGATTAAAACTAAAACGTCAATTTGATGGCATCACACAATTTCCCCAATGTGTAAAGCGAAAATATCCCCCTTTGCTCATCAAATTACTTAAATATGGTTTCATAGAAAAGTCAAACTTTGACATTGAATACTTCGCAAAATTCGCAGATTCGGTTGTTTCAGGTCAATATTAATGAAATGGCATCATCAAAATTTATCGCCGCAGATACTGAAATCCCCCCATTTTTGTTATTATGTAATAAATATTTCAAATGAATGTATGGTTTATTTTTATTGCTTCTTTTCACTAAATAAAAAATACTAAATTGCACCAATCAAGACGGAATAACTTTGGGTTTTGTTTGGTAACTCTAGTTTTCCTAAAGATTGAATAAATAATAGTGCATTTTTGTAACGGTAAATGAGAAAGCCATATGGCCATATAATATTTTACTCTAAATTAGCCGTACTATCTATTAGCATCATTTGTAACATCAGAAAGAAGAAACGGTATATCTATACTATGGGGTTGGTAAAAGCATCCTTAAAGCCGCTATAGAAGAAAGTATTTTCTTTTTGAAAATGGAATTCACCATTCGATTCAGCACAAACAAATTCAACTTAGCTTTAACATGGTGGATTTTGCAACAGGACATCTTCGCAAATATGCGATGTCCGAAAAATCATCGATTTCGACCCACTGTGCGGCGGTATAGTATAACTACATAAAATAAAAATTCTTTTTCCTTTTTTTATGATTCTATTGAAAATTCTCTTTTAAACTTTTTCGCGCCAAATACATGACCCTTCTTTTACAATCTATCCCTAATTACCGGCTCCACTGGAAATTTACAACTACTATGATAACACGCACACAAGTCGACAAAAATCGTGCCAACAATTTGGCAGAAAGGCGGCCCCATGTTGTGATTTGACAGCGGCACGGCTCTCGCTGTCGTGAGCTTCCCATAAGAGCCAATGCATTTCGATGTGTCGAGCTCGCGGGCCGTTTTCGCGCCGTGTGCATGAAGCTCCAGTCATTTTCTACTAAAAATTATCTTGATCCTGAGGTCCTTCTTGCTTCATCATCGTCACATTTTCCCGTTTTTTCTTGACAATTTTCTTTATTTTGAGCTGATTTTTGGTACAGCACTTACCCTACGATTTACTTGCCGGCTAGTCGAAGTAAGCAGGGTTAATTGAATTTTTAGAAATTGGCGTTGTCGAAACGACAAAGGATGAACTTTGTGTAACTTTTAGAACTCTAGTACTTCTTATGTCTGGTTATCGATTCGACGATAAGTCTGTGTCTATGTCAATGCAACTAGCTCGTAACAAACATGTTTCTAAATCAGGAAAATGGCTGAAAATTGTTCCTCATTTTAGAAAGATTGCATTTCGAACTCATAAAAATTGCATACAATGCACTTAATGTCAAAACCAGACATCATACATAGAATTAGAATTAATCAAGAGAACTCGGGGAGAAGAAATTCCTAAGTTTATTGTAAATAACTGGAAAATCTACCTAAACTGGAATAGGCGTAATGAAAGAAAACCCGTGTTATAAACCCAAAATGAATTGCTGTGCCTCTTGTATAAAAAAGAGCTTCTCATTCATTAAACCCTTTTCCTTTTAAGTTTAGAATATATATTTTTCCTATCCTATTTTTACATTTTTTAAATTAAACGTTAAGTTTTTATTTATTTTATTTTTAATTGTAATGTTTTTTATTACCGGCCAAACAACATTGAATTGGGAGAATTTGATTTGTACATCAATTTCGTCGAATCGACGAAGCATGACCTTTCCGTACTAAAAACAAGCATGACCTTCCAGGGTAATACTGCCCTTTCTGGTGGTAATGTCTCAGCCTATTTCACCTCTATGTTGGATCGTGTCATCGCCGAGAGCAATGTGTTGCTGACTTTTCATTTGACACATCCAAGTGTTGATCAGTCTGCCTTTGGCCTTGGGTCTTTCAAGTGTAACGTTCATTTATATCGCCTGGTTTGAGGGTTTCTCAGGCGGAAGGTTTCTCTGCTGCCCTGTTTTGGTTGAAATAAAGGAAGGTGCTCAAGGTTCGAGAAATGCTGCTTAATGAAGCCGCATACCCCGAGTTCGATTTGCTGATAAGTCCGTCGATAACGGAAAATAAACTCCAACGACAGGTTCTAAAGCTCGAGACGGTCAGTAAACAAATGCTAAATCGATCGAGAATTTCTTTTCCACATGCTAATTTCAGTAAACGTCATTTTTGAAAACCTAATGCGAAACTTGTGCGAATACGAAATTACGCTGTTGGAGGCCGACAAGAGCATGCTTATCTCGTATGGAAGGCACACTTAACATTTGCGATTATGTCTTTCGAACCTTCGACGATAGCGCAAACTTCAAGTTTCAACTTCGCGGAATAGAGCCAGTGTTTGAACTATCATTCAACACCTGATTTAATTTAACGCTCAAAAGTTTTCGTAAAAATCACGCCATTCCGTATTATAAAAAAATAAAAAAGTTCTGGGATATAAATGCGATCCTAGCAATATGCTCGATGAAGCAGCATAGGAAGCAGCCGTGAAAAGCGTTGAGCAGACTTTTTTATTTGCCTCACAGAAACTTTTGTCCCGGGACTAGGCTTCTCGGCATCACTTTACTTACTATCCGTACGTAAGTGACTAATCAATCAATCGAGTGTAAACTCTAGCAGATCGTAAAAAAAAAAACTGAAAACAAAATATATTAATAAGGAAATTTATCAAAATAACTTCTTTTAAACATTAGTTTATTAGTACAATTAAAATTAACTAAGTCCTTCAAACTATTATAAAGAATAATTGACCTTGTAATTGGTTCATTAAGCCCATAGTTTACTCTATGATAAGGCTGAACAAGAAGGTTGTTCCGCCGCAAATTGTGAGGAATATTTCTGACTTGAAAGCTATTTAATATATCTTCACAAACAATATGAGAGCAAAACAGGTCTCTTATAAACATAGCGTTTAAAAATGTTCTTCTATAATCTAAGGCTTGTAAACCCAATAAGGAACAGCGAGTTTTATAATCTGGCTTGAAACGCCAGCCAATTTGATAAATGGCAAACCGTGTAAAATTGTGTTGAATTCTTTCTATACGCTCGATATGCACCTTATAGAACGGATTCCACACAATAGAACAATACTCCAGGTGCGAACGAACGAAAGCTGCATACAATATTTTTAAAGTAAAAGCATCATTAAATTCGCGCGCATTACGTTTAACAAATCCTAACATACTATTCGCTTTTGAAATAATGTAATCAATGTGTTGTCGAAATGAAAGCTCATGGTCGAAAATTACACCAAGATCTGATATTTCGGCAACCCTTTCAAGAACACTACCTGTTAAGGAGTACTCAAAGAAGACCGGAGTTTTCAATTTATATATGCTAAGTACTTTACATTTACTAACATTTAAATTTAAATTATTATCGCGGCACCAAAATTGCAGCTTTTCTAAATCGGATTGCAACTTAAGGCAATCATCAATGTTGCGTATTTTCATAGCGATTTTCATATCATCGGCATACTGCCATACACGCACGAATTTAAAATTTTGGATGATATCGTTTATGAAAACTAAAAAGAAAAGTGGTCCTAAATGGCTTCCTTGCGGAACCCCTGATGAACACTTTATAACAGAGCGAGATGTACAGCCATTTAACTTCACCAACTGAGTCCTATCCGTTAAATAGGATCTCACCCAGCTTAGAAAAATTGACTGTATTCCTAAATGTTCTAGTTTTTTAAGTAAAATATTATGATCTACTCTATCAAAAGCCTTCGAAAAATCGGTATATACCACATCAACCTGCATTCCCTGCTCAATACCATCAGCAACAAATTTAGTAAATGATACCAAATTTGTTGAAGTTGATTTTCCTTTCAGGAATCCATGTTGACATGGCGATATCAAACGGCTAATTAAAACATCTATTTTATTTTTAATAAGCATTTCAAACAACTTCGGTATTGCAGATATTTTAGCTATGGGTCTATAGTTATCAATAAGATGCTTCGGACCCTTTTTGTGAACAGGCGTTATGTATGATACTTTCCATTCATCAAGAAAAACACCTGAAGTCAAGGACAAATTAAAAATAAAGGCTAAAGGACGACATAACGATTGCATGCAATTCTTCAAAAATATATTAGGAATGCCATCAGGTCCGGCCTGAATACTAACATCAAGATCACGCATAGCATTCAATAGGTCATCCTCAGAAATCTCAAGAGCACTCGTAAGGTCCTCCTGAGCTATCCGAGGGACCAATGCACTCTGACTTCCATTGATGTTAGCATTCATTTCTGATGAAACGGAGTCTGGCACTTTGTAAACTGAACTGAAAAATCTAGCAAATCCGTCACAAACCGATTGAACATCTTTGTAAAAATTGCCATTGAATTCTAAATTTTTTGGGATTCCCGTATTCTTACGCTTGCTGTTTATAAAATTCCAAAATGTCTTACTGTCATTCTTTATATTATTTTCAGCTCTCGCAATATACTGTTTGTAAAGATTTTTATTCATTAATTCATACTCTCTTCTCAATCTAAAGAAATTTTCTTTATTGGCAAGAGAGGATGACTTCTTGTATAATTTATGGGCCTTATTTTTTGCTCTCTTAAGTTTGAACAATTCTTTGGTAGCCCAAGGATTTTTTGCTTTTATTTTGTTCTTTTTTAAAGGAACGTACTTGCAAATAGATTCATTTAAAATTGAATTAAAAATTGTATAACTTTCAATAAGATTACTATTCGATATAACTGGAGCCCAATCCATATTAAAAAATGTTGAATTTAGTTTTTCAAATTGGGCTTTTTGAAAATTTCTAGTAAGAATAACTTCGGGCTCTTCTTCAATGTAATCATAAAAAACAAACTCAAGAAGAAGAGCACTGTGATGGATTGAATTGGGCAAAATTGGTTTATCTACTTTAATTACAGAAGCATTCAAGCAAGTACTAACAAAAATTAGATCTAAAATTCTACCAATCGAATTTTTAACAAGATTCATTTGCATCAAATCCATTGCAAACAAACAATCTGTTAGAACAGATTCACACTCAAGATGTAAATCACGCGGCAGATTTTTTTTCTCGTCGTCGTTCCAGTACCAACTTATATTACCAAGATTGAAATCCCCAACAACAATCAATTTGTCTTTTTCCTCAAAAGATGCAAATAGCTTGGAGATATTATCTACATGTTTGTTATAAACATCAACTGAACTCAAAGGTGGTAAATAGCTATTAAAAATATATACTTTTTCGCTGCGAGAAACATTGATAGAAACACATATCTGTTCCACGTCCTTATGAAAAAGCTCAACTTCATGAGATGGGAATGTTGTTTTGATAGCTACCAAAACACCACCTCCTCTCTTAGTCGAAGCCTCATAACGGTCGCGACGATAGACATCATAGTCTCTTATGAAAAGTTCTTCATTTGTAATGTCTGTGTGAAGCCAAGTCTCGGTTAAGCAAATGGCAGCATAATCTTCTTGTGAAGCTGCAAGGTAAAAGTCATTTGTTCTTGAACGAAGACCGCCAACATTTTGATAATAGACCGAGAAAAATGAATTGGAAATTATGTGTTCTGCTGGACACTGTTTTGGCGTTTGTCGTTTTTTGAAAATTTGAAGGGTGATATGTTGACGCCCTTGGGCCAGAAGTTGGCACAAAACACTTGCTTAGAATATTCATGAGGAAGTTTCAAACCAAAACTGATTGAAACTAATTTGGAAATATCACAATCTTTTTTTATCAGAGGATAAACCGAAAGAAAGCTGTCATCTGTTAAATTAAGCTTTTTCATTACATATTCCTTTAAATCGTCTGCTTTTACCGAAGCATGCAGCTTAGAAACATGGAATACCTTGAAACTGGGGACACTTCGAAGAGAATCATTAGCTTGATCGATACCGAAGATTCTTTTGTGTCGCCTATTATTATTATCACTCTTTTTGGGAATAACATCACCAACAGGAGAAGGTTTTTTAATATGTTTCCCTTTCTTACGAACTGTGACAAATTTATCAATCGGAGATTGATTTTTGTCAACGTTGGAAGGAATTGTAGAAGATGAATCTGAAATAACAGTGGAAGTCCCCGCTTCATGGCTAACGAAAGATTGCTCAGAAGATATTGAAATAATATTTTTAGTTTTTTTCTTAGTGTCTTTCCCTATATTACTCTTCTTATTTTTTAAATTTACATTTTTATCTCGCAATGCTTCGGAATTGTTTTCACAACAATTTACAGATTTCATAAGGGATCTCAGCTTGCTAAGTTGGCTCTGCAACGACGAAACGAGCTGAGATAGACCGTCAATTTGGACTTTGTAAAATTGCTCGCAAACACAATTCATTTTAATACAAGAACTAAACTAATAAATTAATAAAAAGAGAAAAAAAGCAAAAAGAAAAAAATTTGCAAAAAGTGGGATTCGAACACAGGACCTCACGGGCGTGAGTCGTACACGCTACCACTGCGCTATATGCTAGTACGAAAATGTATGCCCAGATAACTCAGTTAAGCCGAGTTGAAATGACTACTGGACCAAATGAAAACAAAGAACAAAGACCGTCCGAGCGGCAGGTAAAAAATGCAAACCACTAAACACTTTTCGAACAAATTTATGATTTATCACTACACCAATCCGCGAAACCACTTTTACAGATGAAGTGAACGAGCAAATGAATCATAAAATTATGAATTTAATATTAAATCTAATGAATTTGATAAAAAAATTAGAAATTTAATATTAGCGAAAAATTTTGCGTGTTTGCTATGATAAACGTCAAACTTAAACCAGACAATCAGAATCAGAACAATCGAGTGGTTTTAGCACTCCTTGACTAATTTCGGCCGAAGAAAACAGGCTACAGGCTCTCGAAATCCTTCTGAATCGATCCTGAAATTATTTCGATCTGGCTTGAATTTGCGTATCAATTTCAGGAGATGCATAGAATTTAAAATGTTTAAGTCTAATTTCACTAACATCTTTGTCCATACAAGTATTAAATCAAAGGATATCTCTATTTTATTTACTGGCATTACACACTTCAAAACAGTAGTATATTGTGCATACCCAAACTCAGCATTCCAAAATTAAACTCTTAACGAGACCCGCGAGTTCTAATCGTGCGAATACCACGATGAATGTATGTATACCCACGCATGTGCCGACCTAGAAGGTACGTAAACCTCAAAATATTCAATTTCAAACTTTTTTTTTGTATGGGAGGTAGGGGTAGATGGGTCAGATCTGGCTCCCCCTTGATATTTTATAAGGACATCAAACACCTACAATGTGACACCGAATTGAAGTTTTTCGTGCCATTCCATAGAAAGATAGAGCTGGATATGGCTTTGTAGGGGAGGTAGGGTATCCTTACGCTGGACCTATTCCACTTTCCATCAATTCTACGGGTATGCCAAAATTAGGCATGGATCAACATTTCAGGTCGCTAGCGATAAATCTGTCGACAGTTATTGCCGAGGAATTGGAGGGTTTATTTGAATTGGAGGTAGGGGAACCCTTGGTCGGATTGGCCCATTTTCAATACTTTAAGATTTGATAAAATACAACATATGACCAATATCTCAAGCCGCCAGTTTAATTACTTCGGCAATTATCGTGCGAACAGAAAGACACACGGAGACGCACTGCTTTTTTTCAAAACCAATGACTTCAAAGCATATTTTCCGAAATAAATTCGTCTTATTACATAAATCCACAAATTTAGCGTGTTCAGCTCCTCGTACAATTCATTTTAAATACTAAAAAAAAAAATATAGCGAAGAAACCGGACAAAATAATTTGGTTTTGACGTATTTTGCACCTGTTTTGATGGATTTAACGAGTTTTGAAACCAAAATATTGTGGTTGGATATAACGTATTTTGCAACTGTACAGCTAGTGGTTTTAACGAGTTTTGCAACTGTGTACAGTTTTTAACGCCTTATTACGCCGTAATTATTAAAATTAGTTAGAATATTTTGAATCCTGCGTATAGAGCATCAAAAGTGGAATAGAATGACATCATTAACTTAATTTTTCACAATTTTGGATTTAACGAGTTTTGCAAATGACCGACTCATATATCATAGCCACAACTCAGCTGTACAATGACGTCATGGATCCGTATTGAATTGTTCGTCGAACACGGGCAAACAACAACAATGTCATAAGAGGCAAAAACAATGCAATGCAATTTCAACTGCGGATTTGACGTTTACGAGTCTACATTGCGGCCTTAATATATAGACGGCGGTGCCAGTATCACTGCCATCTAGATAGACAGGCCGGATTATCAGCTGATCTGTCAGTGGTCATGCAACACTAGTAGTGCCATGGTTGGTCATGGTCCGCGCTTAGTACTGCCAAAGTACCGCTCAGTACAATCCACAAATTGTCCACAATCCAAATATCAGTGGCTGTCAGCCTGTCATTTCGTGTGACTTGCTATGATATACACATGCCAGTGCGTTGATTTTTGAGATAAATATGGTAAGTACGATGTTGATGTATACTATTTTACCACTTGCACATCAAAAACACATTAAAGCAAACCATAACCTTTGTTTCGTAATAAACGCTCGGCATATTTAAACTTTTGGGTTCAGAAGTACTGGAGGTTGTGGGCTTTACAAATGTCAACTGTCACTGGTCACGAACGCACTTTGTCCACTTGTAGACGAACAAATTTCTGCAGTTCGGCCTGTCTATCTAGATGGCAGTGCCAGTATTCATGCGAGCTTTTGAACGTAGGGTATGGACATGCACCTGTTAATTTGAGCCGACTCAGTTCGGAGGATATTAGTCAAGGTTTTCTCCATTGCCCTGTTGGCCTTCGTCCTTCCCATTGCTCCTGAAGATATCCTATTACAAAAAAAAATCCAGGTGCAAAAAAAACCCTATTCGACACTTATTACATTTTCCTCATCCGGTGGGAACGGATGTTACGTCCCATTATGACATAGACACCCCCCTTTGCACATTTACACTACTGACAACACATGGTAATCGGTATAGAAGAACACATTTATTAAAAAAAGAAAAAATATTGGTTTTTATACTAACATTTGACACAACACATTTAAATTTGATTGGTTTTTTACTACAATATTAATCTCCATTCCTGTACTTTATTACAGATCGCACACACGAAACGGATAGATGACGGCTGACGCGTATGAACAGTCCTGGGCGGCCGCTAAGATTATTAAGATGAAATGTAAAAAAAAACACGAATCGCGAAGAACAATTGAAATGCGGCGCAATCCGTTCACAACACTCTGATAATGGCGCAAAATATGACCGAATTAATGAAGTTATAAATAAATGTTTGAAAATTTGGACTTAGTTTGATTTTCTTGTTTAAATTTACGACTTACACTTTAATTACTTCGGCAATTATCGTGCGAACAGAAAGACACACGGAGACGCACTGCTTTTTTTCAAAACCAATGACTTCAAAGCATATTTTCCGAAATAAATTCGTCTTATTACATAAATCCACGAATTTAGCGTGTTCAGCTCCTCGTACAATTCATTTTAAATACTTAAAAAAAAAATATAGCGAAGAAACCGGACAAAATAATTTGGATTTGACGTATTTTGCACCTGTTTTGATGGATTTAACGAGTTTTGAAACCAAAATATTGTGGTTGGATATAACGTATTTTGCAACTGTACAGCTAGTGGTTTTAACGAGTTTTGCAACTGTGTACAGTTTTTAACGCCTTATTACGCCGTAATTATTAAAATTAGTTAGAATATTTTGAATCCTGCGTATAGAGCATCAAAAGTGGAATAGAATGACATCATTAACTTAATTTTTCACAATTTTGGATTTAACGAGTTTTGCAAATGACCGACTCATATATCATAGCCACAACTCAGCTGTACAATGACGTCATGGATCCGTATTGAATTGTTCGTCGAACACGGGCAAACAACAACAATGTCATAAGAGGCAAAAACAATGCAATGCAATTTCAACTGCGGATTTGACGTTTACGAGTCTACATTGCGGCCTTAATATATAGACGGCGGTGCCAGTATCACTGCCATCTAGATAGACAGGCCGGATTATCAGCTGATCTGTCAGTGGTCATGCAACACTAGTAGTGCCATGGTTGGTCATGGTCCGCGCTTAGTACTGCCAAAGTACCGCTCAGTACAATCCACAAATTGTCCACAATCCAAATATCAGTGGCTGTCAGCCTGTCATTTCGTGTGACTTGCTATGATATACACATGCCAGTGCGTTGATTTTTGAGATAAATATGGTAAGTACGATGTTGATGTATACTATTTTACCACTTGCACATCAAAAACACATTAAAGCAAACCATAACCTTTGTTTCGTAATAAACGCTCGGCATATTTAAACTTTTGGGTTCAGAAGTACTGGAGGTTGTGGGCTTTACAAATGTCAACTGTCACTGGTCACGAACGCACTTTGTCCACTTGTAGACGAACAAATTTCTGCAGTTCGGCCTGTCTATCTAGATGGCAGTGCCAGTATTCATGCGAGCTTTTGAACGTAGGGTATGGACATGCACCTGTTAATTTGAGCCGACTCAGTTCGGAGGATATTAGTCAAGGTTTTCTCCATTGCCCTGTTGGCCTTCGTCCTTCCCATTGCTCCTGAAGATATCCTATTACAAAAAAAAATCCAGGTGCAAAAAAAAACCCTATTCGACACTTATTACATTTTCCTCATCCGGTGGGAACGGATGTTACGTCCCATTATGACATAGACACCCCCCTTTGCACATTTACACTACTGACAACACATGGTAATCGGTATAGAAGAACACATTTATTAAAAAAATAAAAAATATTGGTTTTTATACTAACATTTGACACAACACATTTAAATTTGATTGGTTTTTTACTACAATATTAATCTCCATTCCTGTACTTTATTACAGATCGCACACACGAAACGGATAGATGACGGCTGACGCGTATGAACAGTCCTGGGCGGCCGCTAAGATTATTAAGATGAAATGTAAAAAAAACACGATTCGCGAAGAACAATTGAAATGCGGCGCAATCCGTTCACAACACTCTGATAATGGCGCAAAATATGACCGAATTAATGAAGTTATAAATAAATGTTTGAAAATTTGGACTTAGTTTGATTTTCTTGTTTAAATTTACGACTTACACTTTAATTACTTCGGCAATTATCGTGCGAACAGAAAGACACACGGAGACGCACTGCTTTTTTTCAAAACCAATGACTTCAAAGCATATTTTCCGAAATAAATTCGTCTTATTACATAAATCCACGAATTTAGCGTGTTCAGCTCCTCGTACAATTCATTTTAAATACTTAAAAAAAAAAATATAGCGAAGAAACCGGACAAAATAATTTGGATTTGACGTATTTTGCACCTGTTTTGATGGATTTAACGAGTTTTGAAACCAAAATATTGTGGTTGGATATAACGTATTTTGCAACTGTACAGCTAGTGGTTTTAACGAGTTTTGCAACTGTGTACAGTTTTTAACGCCTTATTACGCCGTAATTATTAAAATTAGTTAGAATATTTTGAATCCTGCGTATAGAGCATCAAAAATGGAATAGAATGACATCATTAACTTAATTTTTCACAATTTTGGATTTAACGAGTTTTGCAAATGACCGACTCATATATCATAGCCACAACTCAGCTGTACAATGACGTCATGGATCCGTATTGAATTGTTCGTCGAACACGGGCAAACAACAACAATGTCATAAGAGGCAAAAACAATGCAATGCAATTTCAACTGCGGATTTGACGTTTACGAGTCTACATTGCGGCCTTAATATATAGACGGCGGTGCCAGTATCACTGCCATCTAGATAGACAGGCCGGATTATCAGCTGATCTGTCAGTGGTCATGCAACACTAGTAGTGCCATGGTTGGTCATGGTCCGCGCTTAGTACTGCCAAAGTACCGCTCAGTACAATCCACAAATTGTCCACAATCCAAATATCAGTGGCTGTCAGCCTGTCATTTCGTGTGACTTGCTATGATATACACATGCCAGTGCGTTGATTTTTGAGATAAATATGGTAAGTACGATGTTGATGTATACTATTTTACCACTTGCACATCAAAAACACATTAAAGCAAACCATAACCTTTGTTTCGTAATAAACGCTCGGCATATTTAAACTTTTGGGTTCAGAAGTACTGGAGGTTGTGGGCTTTACAAATGTCAACTGTCACTGGTCACGAACGCACTTTGTCCACTTGTAGACGAACAAATTTCTGCAGTTCGGCCTGTCTATCTAGATGGCAGTGCCAGTATTCATGCGAGCTTTTGAACGTAGGGTATGGACATGCACCTGTTAATTTGAGCCGACTCAGTTCGGAGGATATTAGTCAAGGTTTTCTCCATTGCCCTGTTGGCCTTCGTCCTTCCCATTGCTCCTGAAGATATCCTATTACAAAAAAAAATCCAGGTGCAAAAAAAACCCTATTCGACACTTATTACATTTTCCTCATCCGGTGGGAACGGATGTTACGTCCCATTATGACATAGACACCCCCCTTTGCACATTTACACTACTGACAACACATGGTAATCGGTATAGAAGAACACATTTATTAAAAAAAGAAAAAACATTGGTTTTTATACTAACATTTGACACAACACATTTAAATTTGATTGGTTTTTTACTACAATATTAATCTCCATTCCTGTACTTTATTACAGATCGCACACACGAAACGGATAGATGACGGCTGACGCGTATGAACAGTCCTGGGCGGCCGCTAAGATTATTAAGATGAAATGTAAAAAAAACACGATTCGCGAAGAACAATTGAAATGCGGCGCAATCCGTTCACAACACTCTGATAATGGCGCAAAATATGACCGAATTAATGAAGTTATAAATAAATGTTTGAAAATTTGGACTTAGTTTGATTTTCTTGTTTAAATTTACGACTTACACTAACTACATACATACACGACTACTACACATATTCCTTATCTGCTGTGTTTTTGCGTTGCTGGGCCTCCTGCTCTATCGGAGGGTGACAACTCCTATGGCAATCCGGGACACGGGCTTTGCTTTCCACCGGTTGCATGTCGCGACCACAAGTCTTAGATTTCAGGCTTACGTTTTCGCGTACAAATTCCCAGCACGTGATCGATCTTGTATAACCTCCCGTGAAGAAAATGCTCCTCTGCCTAGGGACGAGAAATCCTGCGGAGACCGACGAGTGCCCTTTCTTTGGGGGGGGGGGGGGGGCGTTCGAACGAATGAGCTTGTGGAGCGGTTTAATTCCTCAACTGATACGATTGGGGCTTCCAATTTCAACGGCCCGGCCAAGTTTTAACAGGGCTCTTAGTCGTAGTTATCATACACAAACCCCTAGGCACACCCGTGCGGTTTCCCGTGTATGAAACCGCGATACCGGTTTTCGCTATTATTTTAGTCATTTCACTCGGGTCACTAATTTTTGTAAGAATCGTTTTGCCTAAAAGGAATTGACTCCTTAAGGAAGGTTCTATTAAACAAAGGAGGAAAAAGGTTACTCACCCACGCGATTTCGGGAGGAATATATGCTGTTCAATCTGATTTTTCTTTCCGTACGAACTGAGGAGATCTTCCTTTTCTTCAGGTGTGCCTGCATTCCGCGTTAATTTTTCCAAAAAAAATACAACGGCAGCACTAACTGAGAAAAAAAACCAATACCACTAGAGGCCATCCCGTTTAATTTTCAACACAATGTACTCACCAATGCTGGTTTCTTACTCCTTCACTAGCCCCAGTCTCGAGCGGAAATGGCGGCCTCGTGGCAACCGTATTGACAGCTCAATTCAACTGCTTTAGTGCCTGCTATAGATACAGAAGGAAAGGAACGGCCATTGCCGATTGCCTATGATATAACAAGAAAAGGAAGTATCATGGCCGGTTGCCTCTGATATTGCAGGGAAAGGAATTGTCTTAGTAGGCTATGACATGAAGCCTACTCATGACTCGACGGCGCGTGTTGAACTTTTGAAAATTCATCACATCTGACAAACACAACCTTCCTGCATCGAACCTTCAGGGCTCTTGCCAGGAAGGCATATTGGCAGCTTTTTGCCGTTTTGCAAAAAACAGGTGTGGTCCGCCCCCGAGGCAGTTGCCGTATAAAAATTGACAAACCAGCGAACCTAACTAAGTCTGAGAAGCGAACGTTTGTCAATTACAAGAAAGCTGATTGGGACGCATACTCGTCAGCAAAGTTCAACGAGCTACCATCACCTACCAACATACATAAAGCCGAGAAAAATATTAGGAACGTCATTACAACAGCTGCAGCACGTTTTATTCCTGCAGGACGTATCCCGAAAGTTCGGCCTAACTTCCTCACTAGTGCCGCCAGATTAGCCGATGAACGTGATCAGATCAGAAGCGCTCACCCTGACCATCCCAGAATTCAGGAACTTAACTCCGAAATCGACCGACAAGTTAAAGACTATCAAATGCTTTCGATAAGGTCAATCATCCAATGCTCTTAGCAAACCTGTTGAATATGCATCTTCTTGAACAAGAGATTCGTTGGATTGCCAATTATCTAGCTGGTCGGCACTCCTTCACCGAGTTTCCAGGCAAACGTTCTAATCTTAGGAAAATCAAATTAGGTGTTCAACAGGGAGGGGTACTCTCTCCCGCTCTGTTTAACATCTACATGTCCGGCCTTCCCACACCACCTGAAGGAATCGAGGTGATTTCATATGCTGACGATTACACCGTACTCGCCACAGAAGGTGATAATGATGAAATGCGCCTCCAAATTAATCGCTATCTAGGACATTACATTACAAGCATTTTTCCAAAGCCGAAACCTCACCATCTCTGCGTCCAAAGCTTCTGCGACATTTCTAACCATTTGGTGGAAGTATAAAAGATGGGAGATTGACGTACGTATTGGCAACAATTCTGTTCCTAGTGTAGCAAACCCCAAAATTCTCGGGCTTCACCTAGAGAACATGATGACGTCTGCGAATCATGCAGATTCCGTTTGTGAGAAAATGCGCAGTAGGAATAAAATCCTAAAAGCTTTAGCTGGTAGCACCTGGGGCAAAGATAAAGAAACCATGCTAGCTACTTATAAGGCCGTGGGTCGAGCGGCCGCTGATTATGCAGCCCCAGTTTGGACACATAGTTTATGTGACACAAACTGGTCCAAAATTCAGGTCTGCCAAAATGCCACTCTACGCATCGCGACAGGTTGCCTTCTGATGTCTGCCCAGGATCACTTACATCAGGAGACAACATTGATGCCAATACGTGACCACAATCTCATACTCTCAAAACAGTATCTGGTTGGTTGCTATCGTGAGGATCATCCCAATAATTATCTCTTGGACCGAATTCCTCCACCACGACATGTCAGGCGTGGTTTACGAGAGAGGTTCAGGGATACAAACGGGACCCTTACCATGAAGTTCCATACCGAGCCGCCATCGCAGCGATCCACACTGAAGAAGTGAATCGGTCTATTGCGAGCTTAAGGCCTGAATAGACCTCGGGCGGAATGAAAATGAAATTTTTGTCCGCTGCGATTTTCTCAATGAAAATGCATGCTTACTGTCGTGGAACATGTCGGTAATGATGGGGAATTCCATAAGCTACAATCCGAACATGGTTCCAAAATTTTTCTCGGCCATTTTATGTATTATTTTTCGATTCCTCCGTCATTAGATATTTTCACGGTGAAATGACCGGGGAATCGAAAAATAATACATAAAATTGCCGAGAAAAATGTTGGAACTATATTCGGATTGTAGCTTATGGAATTCCCCATCATTTCCGACATGTTCCACGACAGTAAGCATGCATTTTCATTGAAAAAATCGCAGCGGACAAAAATTTCATTTTCATTCCGCCCGAGGTCTATACTGCGCTTTAGGTGCGAATAGAGTCCTCTCAGAGCGCCCACCACCAATTTCGCCTGAGGAGATTAGGCTCCCGAGAGCCACTAGAGTAACACTAGCTCAACTTCGGTCGGGCTTTCGTTCACGCCTTAACTCGTACCTTTCTCGCATAAACCCGGACATCCAAAACATCTGTCCAAACTGTGATGGTACTCCTCATGATGTGGGTCATTTGTTTCAATGCCCCGCTGCGCCCACTGATCTTACCCCTATACCACTGTGGGAAAACCCTATCGCAGCAGCTATGTTTTTGTCCTTAGATCTCACGGACACAAACATTGACGAACCATAAATCGTACCCACATAGATGCACAGAGGTTTCACACCTTTCTGCGCCGCTAGAAGAAGACCGTCTACTAAGGAATCGATGTCTTTATCGATCAAACTATGGTGATATTTGTATGGGCTTGGCCGATTTTTCGATACCGAAAGTGAGCACTGGAATCGATCTTATTCCGAAGACTATCGTTGATGTAGAATCGACCACTGTGGACTATGAAGAATTTATGAAAAAACGATGACGGTGGTGGAAAATAATTTTTTTTTATTTTTTCCATTTTTCTATTTTTTATCTGTTTTGTACTTAACTTTTTTTTACCTTATTTTAACTTAACTTTTTTACACTTTGCTTCTACTGGCAATCGAACCGGACGCGTATTGTTTCGTAGTCCTACGTCCTACACCTGAGCTATCTACGATTACTAATTATGCGAATAAATTAGTAGTTTTATTTTTTGACAACTTCAATCTAATTCAGAGACATTTAGATGAAAGTCATCGATATGTGATCGAAGACATTTCGATTACATATGGTATCTGAGACAAATAGATAAAAAGTCATCGTTTTGGGATCGATTAATTTTTGATGCCAATGGTATCGAAGACAACTGAATGTAGGTCTTCGATTTGGGATCGAAGACATTTCGATTCTGTTATGTATCGGAGACAATTGGACTTAAATAATCGAAATTGGATCGAGGCTTGTCGATTACATTAGTATAGTAGACAATTCAGTGACTTGTATCGCTGTGGTATCGATGACTTATCGATTGAGTAGGTTATGGGAGACATTTCGATGGCAGCTATCGCTATATAATCGAGGACTTATCGATTCCGTTGGGTATCGGAGACAATTGTCTAGTTTGGGTACTGCTATTTTGCATTTATTTACTTTAATCGTAAAAACAAATTGTTGGATTCGCTCGAAGAGCCGCGTCATACCGGAACAGGTCGCGATGTGTGTTTGTCAATAACTCTCGTTTGGGCCGGAACACAGGCTGTACTTCGGGCGTCACACGTCAACTTCAAATTTTTCGCACACACCTGGGTTGTTGTGAAAAACTGCTGGGAACCGTGACATTATACTGTCGATGATCTTGCAGCTTTCGGGTAGAACAACTGATGTTTACGCATGACGATCGAAGTAATGGGTATGTCCCAGAGTACGAGCTTTTCGATCCAGTCTATTTCGAGTGGGTTTGGTGTGCCGAACGGCGTGAAGTAGCAGGTGCCTGCGAAAGATTACTGGCCAAAGGTGACTTTGCACTGAAATTCAGCGCTGATGCGAATTTGTCCTCCGGATACGCTCCTTGCTTAAATGTTGCTGCTGGTTTGCCTATCTGGTTGTATGTTTCCTGATTAATGACCGCGTAATATCAGAACCAGTGTCAAATTGAAGTTTGCACGATTTGTCGTTGATGCAAACTGTATTTGCTTGATGTCTGAATCACTTGATTGACGCGCAAGATTGTATTGAAAGATTGTGACTGCTTCTTGCCCCTCTTTGTGGCCTTTTTTGAGAACCGACAATATTATTTTGCCTATAAATCGTTCTAAGTATAAAAATGTGCTGGTACAGTCACCAATAGTCATTTGCAACATATTTCGTCACTTCAAACTGACCGTCCATTCTCGTATCATGGAGAATTTAAGAACATTGGAAAACATACGAAACTGGACAATATGTTTGGGTGTCAGTTAAAATATCGGCGTGAGCCGAAATGTGCTGAATAGGGGAATTTCGGTTTGGTACCTGGGTTTTTACATGTTTGAATCAAGATTTCATAGAAAACACGCAAAATAATAGATATTTTCAATGTGTCAATTTGTATGGGAATTGAAATGTGTTGGGGCTGTTTTCATACGAAAATATGAAAATAGTCCCAAATTATATGTTTTCGGGCACTCTGAACATATTAAGTACGTTTTTTTAACGAAACTCCATATAAAAAAAATGACAGCTGACCCACCTGTCATTTTTTTTATATGGAGTTTCGTTACCCAAACCTACACGCGATAACCAAAAAAACGTACTTATTGTGTAGTTACAACATTATCAAGTCATCGCCATTGAATGTTTTTATCTTAAAGCTAGAGAAATAAAAAAAAATTCTTCAACTTATATAAACAAATATTTCAATTTATTTCACAAATTTTCATACCTTTCTCGCTTTTTTCTGATACTTTTTTATCGGTTTTCAACACATATGCAGATATTTTTTTAATTGCACCGCAATTGTTCTTAGAAAAGGCCTTGGTATACTAATGGGTCTATATTCTCATATATGATACAAAATAAAAAAAGAATCGCAACTTATTTATTTCTATTCATTTTCATCATGCTCTTCTTCCTTTCTTGTCGTCTTTCTCATTATACTCTTTTATTTGCCTTTAACATAATGATTTTTAGTATTCTCTCTTCAAATTTATTATCACCAATTATTTATTAATTTTTAATTTTGTTCAAATAAGTAATTACATATATGTATAATTACTTGGCACTATGTAGTCAAATAGTGAAATATGTATTTATAGGGTATAGTTTTATTTAATTTTTTTATCCATCGATTGTTCGGCGTGTATAACTATTTTGCATTTCACGCTTTCAATTTAACATAATATAACAAATCTTTTAATTTATATTAGTCTTATTCTTAAATCGTGTTTGTTTTTATCCGGTATCAATAACTACAAAAATGTGTTGTTGGGTTCTTATCTTACATATATCTTATTAATAATACAAATGTACAAATAGACACGTTTCTTTGCTCACTATAAGAATAATGCTCAGCTTAATACATAATAATAAGTAATGAAAAGATCAGTTTAAATTGTGAATTTATCCCGTTATATTATTTATTTAACGTTAAACAATATACCAATGGGTTATTCCAAACTATACGAAAAGAAGCCCGTGGAAATGGCCATTAAATTGTGCAATTCACAATATGTATTCGTAACAAGCTTTCAAGCATTGTGGAGCGTTAAATATAAAAATGCCGGACATGGAGTTTATTTGAAGAAGTCATTGTGGATATAGAATTGTTCTGTACACGACACATCTGTTGAAAACTTAAATTTGGTATAACTCACATGGAGAGATTTAAGTCTGGGAGACTCGGCTATTCCGAGACTGGGAAACTAAGAAACTGTCAGCCTCACAATGCCGAGACTGCAGTTTCCAAGACTGAATATGCTTGCAGAATCCAGGCACTTGATACCCAAGATAGAAATGTCCCCGTGTGAGTACCACTATTCGATTAAACAATCGGGTCTTCTAGAGTCGCCTAGCCTTTGGGTACGGAAAATAAAATTTCCCCATGAAGAGTTTTTAATGAAAGAGTGTCAACCCCAGCTCGCAACCACAGCCTGCCGTTTCAATAAGGCAATTTTTAGCATTTGCTATATCCACTAGGCCCCACAATAGGCTAAAGTAACTTAACGCCAACTAGTAGTAGTTATACGCTCAAATTAATAACCGTTGCCTTAAATAATTAAAATAAAACAGGGAAACATTGACAACAATTTGTTAAGAATATACATGAGTATATTCATTGATTTAAAATTCCAATACAGATGCATAGAAACGTGGCTACTGTAAATTTCATGGAGAAAATCAAGTAGTGCTGAAACGGAATAAGTAGTAAATTTATTTTTGTTTCGCTTTGATTATTATTTCTCTTGTTATGTTTATATATACAGGGTTATTGGTTAAGTCGACCTATTCCCTGCAACACGTTATAATAGGGTCAAAATGCAACAAAATGAGGCCATAAACGTTAGGCTTCTTGTTTGGGGACCATAATTTCGTTTGATAAAAAACGACAAATCCATAAAACATTAAAAACTTATCCCTACACTATAGCTTTTATTTCATTTTTTATCAAACGAAATTATGGTCCCCGAACAAGTTGCAGCTAGCTGTTTCAATTATTTCAAATATTTATATTGACATTAGACACCTGTTTGGAAAGCTGATAACACGAATATGTTTTTCCAGTGGTCTGCAGACTCCGTGTTATATATTTTTTTTAGTAATACTACATTAAAAATCAACTTTAAAAAAATTTAAGAAATTTTTTTTTTTATTAAAAATAAAAATTTTGAATTGTGATGGCTTTTTGAAATTTTAAATGATTAAGAAATGTATGCTATAGTGTTGACTAAAATCCAAAAATAAGTTTTAACCCATTACCTAATTAGTTTTTTTAAATTCTTGCTTTAAATGGTAAAATTCAAATATCTCAGTGACCATTGAAAATCAGCCTAACATTTATGGCCTCATTTTGTTGCATTTTGACCCTATTATAACGTGTTGCAGGGAATAGGTCGACTTAACCAATAATCCTGTATATATATATATATATATATATATATATAGCAATGTTTCAAGTCTTTGGTTTTATTTATAACAAATATTTATTTTAGCTTATGCTTAAAAATATGTAATAAATGATATTGATAGTTAACCGATCCTTTTCCATGAAATACATATGTTTAATGATATTTAAACTTAAGTAAAATTGAATGAAATGTTTTGATTATAGGACAATTATGTAAAAACAATGCCTACATACCTGCTCTTTAAAAATTATGTTTATAATATTTACAATATAAATTATAGGTATCTAGGAGCTCACATTAACTGATGACTATGAGCAACCATTTGACTCGCTAATTTGTCTAACAATCAGCTCATGGGTCACGGTGAATTCCAAACGCTTGTCGGTTGTTAGTAACCTCCCTAGAGTGTTAGAGCAATGTATTATAACTTAGAAGAGTAGGAATATATCTTAGAATATAACATGTATTCAAAACTAAAGAAACGGTATTAATATATTATTTCACGAGAAATCATTAAGTTAATAAATATGTAACATTATATTTAATATACACTATGATGGGACTGGATGTTGCATATCTATTTATTTAGTTTTTAAATGAACAAGATAAAAGTAAGAGCGAAAACGATAGGTAGCATAAGTATTAATATTCTGTGTATGAGATCACAATTAATTAAGCTAATTCATAAAATGATTCTCAGTTTTAAATTTGCAGTTTAGTACGTACAATGTCAAATGCCAGAGGCAACAGTCCGTAACTAAACTTTTGACTCTCGGAATTATTATTATTACTATATTGCAGATCTTCGCGACTTGTGTTGGGGTGTGATTAGCTGCTCAGATTACTCAAGTTATCCAACATGAGGCAACCAATTTGGGACCTGGGAGTAGGAATTTCGAAAAGGAGTGGTATGTTTTTTGAGCCAAGAAACAATCTTGTTGCTTTCGCGGAATGCAGTAGTAGAAATATTGTGTAACAAAACGCAATGCCACATGACCGCTTAAGATGCATCAAATCGTATTATCGTGCTTGCGATTATCAACATCTAGAAAATTGTACTGCAAAAGTAGCACTTCTAAAGCCACACATACACGGCAAAAACATAGATTTTTTTGAATTAAAATCCAAATCCGTTAGTGAATTAGCTCATTTAAAATAACGTGGATCTAAATATTTTAATCCATTTTGAATCCATGAAAACTGATAAAAGAAAAGTTCATGCACTTTTGTCTGGTTGCTCACAACCTATCTAAGCAGATAATTGCGTACTTCGTTCCTGCAAACAAATAAGAAAAATTCGTATACAATCATTAACAGATACATCATTGATGGTCAATGTCTGGAAAACCGATTGTTACTAAGAAAGTGTGAATAAAGGCAACGAAGTTCAACTTCATTTCTAAATATATATATATTTGTAAATATGTACATATATGCAAAAGTTGGTCTTCTGTTTCCTGTACTGACTGTTTTTAGACCTATGAACGGTGGGCGAAACTACGACTAGACACGTTACGAGATTGACCGGAAGCGTGGTCGATATGACGAAATTAATAAGTACATATTAATAAAATGTTCGCATTATTCACTAAGCATCCAACGTAGCTACGAGTATAATAGTGAAGATATTATTCTCGAGGAAACAATAAGAAGCCGAATGAACAGAAAACATTAGCAGGTGTTGAAGTGTTTGTATAATTTATCTTGCACTGAAGAAGAGTTCATATCGAGCAACTGCCCATCATTCCAACGACGACAGCGTTTTTCAGACTACCGAAAGCTCCATTTGAGGAATGAGGAGATGGTTATCTGTGGCCAACCGAAAAAACATATTATATATATTCTCTGCCTGTTTGACTGTCGGACAAATTGTGACCTATTGTTTATCATTCTAATATTAAAGTATTTATTATTAACAAAAATCTAGCTTCTTAACCCTAGAGAGATAATCATATTTTTTGCCCTTGAAAAGATAATCATATGACGATTCGACGTGATGCTAGTTAACATCCTTATAACTTCTTTGTTAAGAGTAACGTGTTGTTTAAAGGTAGATATATAACCATCTGTATTTAATATTTGCCTAATTCATGTTTTTGCAAAATCAACATTTGTTTTTTTTTTATATAATATTCTAGGAAAAAGTGGACTGCCCTTTCAATTGATTAAAATAAAGGATTTCTTCATCGAAACAGGCTTTTAGTGGTTATATCCAAGTAAATACACATCCACATTATGAAGATTTATAAAAATGTCAATTCAGAACAATTAAAATATTTTTCAGTACAAATTTGTTCTACAGTTTTTACTGACATTAAAGATAAGTATACGTCGATTCGATATATATTTGACTCATGTACCCCCCCCCCCCCCCCCCCCCCCCCCAAGATCTTAGGCTGTGTGGCACCCAGGCCAATAATTTTGGCACGTAATTACGCGTTTTGACATGAATTGAGTTAAATCTTGAAACCAACAAATTATATACATAGCTTCACTTATGAGATTTAATAAAAAGAAAAAATTCTGTACGTCGATTCCACGTAGATTATGTCTCTAGGGTTAAATAGCAAAGGACAATGCAAGTGGCGGCGAGGCAAAAGGAGTATTGGATAGTACTCATTTTCGCAAAATTAAGTCTTAAGGGCTGAATTAAGATCGAGAGTGAAATTCTTCCCGCTGCGATTTTATCAATAAAAATGCATACTTACTGTCGTGGAATATGTCACAAACGGTGGGGAATTCCATAAGCTACAATCCGAGACCGGTTCCATAATTCTCCTCGGCCATTTTATGTATTATTTTTTGATTCCCCGGTCATTTGACATTTCACGATCAAATAACCGGGGAATCGGAATAAAATACATAAAATGGCCGAGAAAAATTATGGAACTCTTTTCGGATTGTAGCTCCAATTATTACGTCAAAGTAGAGACCAATACCGATTCAACATAAAGATATGGACAGTACTTTTGAATAGAATTATCATTAGACCTTTTGTGCCACGAAAAAACCTACATACTTCTACGCAGGTATGCGGTATCTGCACCATGACTATCCAGCTTTTTTATACCCCTCGCTCGTAGAGTGAAAGGGTATATGTATTAACTTAGTCATGAAGTTTGTAACGTATTGAAGGAAGCATCTCCGACCATATAAAATATATGTATATGTCAGTCTGTCCGTCTATTGCTATGCGTTTTACTCGGCCAGTTTAAAAGCTATGAAGCTGAAATTTTGCACACTTGCTTCTTTTTGCCGCAGGCAGTTTGTATGTTTGAATCGCTGAAATTGGACAATGGGGCCATCGGCTACCATACAAGCTTAACCCCCCAAATTAGGTTCTTCTAAGAAAAACTTTTTTATTTGTGCACAAATTACAACCAAACTTCACACAAATGGGTTTTTTATTGATGACACAAAACATATGTAAGAATAAAGCAATGGTGTCATGGTGTTGCCATACAAACCCAACCCCCCAATTAGGTTCTTCTGAGATTTTTTTTTATTTGTGCACCAATTCCAAGCAAACCTCACAGAAATGTATTTCTATTGATTTCACAAAACATATTTAAAGATCGATGGAATCGGACCATGGGGGTATGGGCCGCCATACAAACCCAACCCCCCAAATTAGGTTCTTATACGAAAAACGTTCGTATGTCTGCACCATTGAATTTATAGAACATGGAATACGCTTAGACCAATTAAAAAGGGTCCCAACATCTGGGTAAACTTTTTGGTCTAAATTCTACAGTGCAATGTCCAATCAATGAAAGTTCAATGGAACTATGTCATTTACTAGTCTAAATATTCGAGCTTATAAATTGACAATTCTGGACTGTCAGTGAAATTTTTGAAATGTTTTTGGCTTTGGACGTAGTCGCGGCTCGCGTTTCGTCGTCGTTCTCGCCTATAAGGGATGAATAGACCTCGCGAGTGAAATTTTTGTCCGCTGCGATTTTCGCAAAGAAAATGCATAGTTAGTGTTGTGGAAAATGTATCAATTGCTGGGAAACTCCATAAGCATCAATTCGAAAACGGTTCCGTATTTTTTCACGGCCATTTATGTATTAGTTTTCGATTCCCCGGCCATAAGATATTTTCAACGATGAAGTGAAACGTTTTCGGATGGTAGCTTCTGAAATTCCAATTCCCCGGATTTTGCCACATATTCCACGACAATAAGTATACATTTTAATTGAGAAATCGCAGTGGACAAAAATTTCACTCGCTAGGCCTATTCATCCCTATAGTCTCAAGCGACAAGAACGTATCAGCTGCAATAGTCCCATAACGCCCTCGGAGTGTGGATAGTGGGTGCAGCGGGGCATCGGAACAGGTGGTCCACATCTCGAGGCGCACCACCGTAGCCCGGACAAATGTTCTGAATGTCCATGTCTTTTAGAGATAGGTAAATTGAGACACGAACAAAATTTCGACCTAAGCTGCGGGCTAGTGTCGCTCTTGTGGCTCTCGGGAGTTGTAAAACAAAACGGAAACAAATTCCGTCACGCCAAAACAGATTGCCCTACATGCCAAAATTGCTCTTGAGTAATCTCCTTCGGGAATTTGCGAGTCCCGTGCCTGAATCCTGAATCAAACTTTTTCACTCTCGAAATTTTACATATCTACACAATGTCAGACCGCGCGACCGTCATCGCTAATTGCTCGACTTTTCACCGTAAAATTGCCCATAAAACCACTACTTTAACAGTGAATGCTAGAAATGACGCTAATATGACAAATGACATTAAATCTGACGAATTTCTGATGGTGACATTAAACAACTCGCTAACTAGTATACATTTGAAAATCTGGTCTAAATATTCAAAAAGTTTACCCAGATGTTGGAGCCACATTTTGATCACATTTTCATATTGTATGCGCATTCCATGTACTAGAAATTCAATGGTCTGCACCAATTCCAAACAGATTTCATATAAATGCGTTACTATTGATGGGACAAAACATTTATGTAAAAATGAATGGAATCGGACCATGGGGTCATGTCGCACCAACCACCCAACCCCGCAAATTAAGTTCCTCTCAGATTTTGTTTTTTTTTGCGCAAATTCCAATCAAACCATATATATTAATGTGCCTTTTTCGAAACTGCAAAAAAAATATGTAAAAACAAATATATTCGTAATATGGAGCCATGACCCCTCCCTCTCCCACCAAAAAAGTTTTCTAAGATTTATTTTTGTTTGTGCAGTTATTCTAACCAAAATATGTTTTATCGAGGTTACGAAACTTATGCGAAACCGGAAGGAAAAGAATGGTGGTGGGGATTAAACACAAGTCATAGCTACGCCGGAAAAAAACTACAAGCCCGAAGAGAGTGAAGAAACTTGGATGCCAATTTCGGACGTGACGTGGTGCAATGTCGTGGCTAGCTAAATCACCGGAATTAAATCTGCTAGATTTTTTTTAATGGGAGCAGAAAGAAAGAATCAAATGTATGTACGGCTTATCAGTTTTAACTGACGCCGAATCGACCTTTATCAGTACTAGTGGAGCTCCATCTGTATTAAACATCACACTTACTAATAGGCCAGATATAGAGTTAGTAACTAACAAGCTTGCAAAATTCGTTTTTTTTTATCTAGCACAATCCAATATTTTCCTTCGTTAAGACAAATCATCGGCAAATGAAAAAAATGAAAACTATGAACAAAGCCTTATTTAATTGAGTATATTACAACTAGTAGTCTGGCTGGTCTAGCGGTTAGTGAGCGCACCTTCGGTGCACAGGGTCATGAGTTCGAATCTCACCGTGTTCCATGGTGTTTTTCGAACTCACGAGCTTGTGACGGACTATGATCTCACTCAGATGTTAAACGAGTACCCATTTATGGGGATAAATAACACTGCTGAGCGTGATGCCGATCTCATTACCTCAGCAAAAAGCAGATAAGATCTTGGAAATAGGATGTCACTAACACATCCTGCGGCCTTAGTCCAATGTTGGATTGTCGCGCCTGTTATTTATTTATTTTATATTACAACTAATGCTAAGGCTTTAAAAAGCAACTAATAAGAGCCACATTTGGGATGAACAGTAATGCTTAGATCCCCAAATACTAGTTGAGTTGAGCCCTAAACTGGGATTTAAAATAAACAGTAATTCTAATAATTTAAATTTTCTTCAAGAAGCTAGGAGTATCTGGACGAAGACAGTTAAAAATGCGGATAGATTGAGAGAAACCACAAATCGGATTAATGTAATAGCTTTTTCCCAACGGAGATTATGGAATTTAGAATATAAAGCGGCAATTTCTTGAATTAACCAAACCTAATATAATATCAAACAATACAAATAAATAATATCTGTTGTTGCGGGGCACCAAGTTTACAGATAAACAACGTAAGAAGGTTCTCGTGATTGATCGATCGATCGATCCTACAAGATATGAATTTAAGTTGTTTCAGCCAGAAATAAAATTGTCGTTTTGAAAGATTCTTAAAGTATGGACGAATTAAGAAATCTCTTATATGTATTTGGAAGATAAAAAAAGATATAAGGGAAGGGCACCACATCGCTAAGTTAAATAAAAATCTGAATATGTTATCCAACTTTAGACCAATCTCGTTACTAAATACACCCTTGAAAATTATTACTAAAACGGGATTCGCTAGAATGAACGATTGTATAAATGCCAATCAACAGTGAAATTCGGCCGCGCAATGCATTAAAGATGTAATTAACCAGGTCACTTTGCTAAATTAAATTGAACACCTTATCTGTTAAAAATCTGTTTCGAAAACGAAGATAAATTCAGACTTTGGTGTTATGCTCTCTTGGAACCTGTCAATGTGCCTCACTTTAACGATATTTGTCAATATAGCTTTAACTGCTTAACTTTTAATATGCTGAACAAATATGCTGCAGATTTGCACCCAAAGAACGCACTAATGCACGATATATCCAGAAATCGGCCGTAAACAGAATACGCTAGGACCACCACTGCTCACAGGAGTAAGACGGCCAAAAATATTTTACGAAACTGTTGGCGCGGCTTTTATATTGGAGGATAATACTATCGAAAAGAAATTCAAACTTTTTCACGGTTTTATTGTGATTCGTGAGAAACTGCAAATTTAAACAATTAAAATAAACAAAACAAAAGTTAAAACTACACACTTTTTTAATCTACATAATGAAATTTAATATATATATTCGAGCAATTTGCATACAATCAATATGATTGTTATAAATTAGCATATAGGTATTTGGCCTTCCATTTCGTCATAAAAATAAGCTTATCAAAAGTTTAAATCTTTGAGTACCATATAACATAACCAATATTTCCACAATTTCAATAGATTGCTTTAACTTAAATTGTTACTTTTTCGCTCTTACTTATTATCTAGTTTTTGTTGTGTATTTGGCATTACAAAAAAAAAGTTAGTATGTATATAGTTGGCATTTGTTAGAATAGTTAAGGCGCACAGAATGTGATTTGTTGTATATTAAGTTTTTTTTTTTTTGCCAAATTATGATTTAACTTCCGGGCCAGATTATATACAATATTGAATTCACTATCTGCGTCTAGTATGGACCAACAGTAATAATCCATTTAAGAAATAATCATAATTATATCCATAGTCGACTGAAATAATGAATGTGCTTCTTAGGCTTCCGAAAAGGACAGGATAATCTAACTTCCATATAAATTTGACAGAAGTTGTGTTCTGTAAAGAATCGATTTCTAGGTCAAGATTTGTATGGAGGTTAGATTAGTCAGTTAGGTTTCGAAGTCAAAGAAACGCAGCTATTTTATTGACATCGACACGACTGTTGTTTGATAAACATTGTTTGCCAAAAATATGTCGAATGTTTTTATCGATTACTAGGGATATGAAAACAAAAGCTCATTCAACGTTATTTGTCCGTTAAATTAGTTCGAAGAGAAATGTACAGTTGAAGTTGCATACTGAAAGAATAAAATTGTATTTTGGAATACTTAAGGTGTTTTAGTATCTATTCTTTTTGTTATGAACACAGTTTATGTCGACCAATTCCTGAAGTTTGTTTTATTGACTTGACTACATACATATTCTGCAATGATGTACTTTGTTCTATTTATTCAATGCAGTCTTATGATTAAAAAAGTGAAATTATAAAGATTTCCTTTAATTGCTACAAATCATAAGTATTGTATTGAATGCGTGATCAAAGTTAAATGTGATTTTTATAGCACTTTTTTTTTGTGGAAAACATATTAGCAATTTAAATATATACACGATTATTTTATACATTTATTTCTGTGAGACGTTTAATTTATTGCCATTGTGTTTTTTTTTCTTTTTTTTCATTACAATCTAATAAATAACTAAACTAATAATCCAAATAAATAAATAAACTCTTAGCTAAAACGAAATGTTATTCAGTTATTAACAGACGAATGATATTAAAAGTAAATGGTATATGAATGTATTTCTAAAATTAATCTGACAAAAAATAACAAAAAAAAAGAAAGAAATGAGAATGGCATTGATTTCACTACACATGAATTATATAATGTGAAAATGTATGTATTTAAAAAATAAGATATCTTGTGCAAAATTGATATCAGTTTCATAACATATATTTTAAATAGTTCTTGTTTAATAAAGATAGAAACTAAATATTTGATTATTCTATTTCAGTTCACATTCAAAAGAATTGCTTGTTGATTTTTCTTATTCATATTTATATGTATTATGTTTTCTTCGCATGACTTCCGGCTCATTTAGTTTTTAAATTATTTTTAGCAAGAGTTCACAATAGAAGGTTTATGACAATACACAATTGGTTCATTGTTTTTCATTTATAATATATATTCATATGTTTTTTTAACTATGCGTTGTTTAATTCTTGTGAACGGTGGTTTATTTTAAGAGGAATATATTTATATATCTGAAAAATAAAGAAAAAAGCATTAATTAAATTATCCAAGCTGTTCACAGTACGTATCTGGAAGTTATATAAGAGATGCGAAGCTTCCACGAAGTATGTATGTACAATATTATTATGTCAAAAAATTTTTTTAACAAAAACTAATCTGGCCCAGGAGAATTTGTCGTATTATTAGTATTTTTAGAAAATAGACACATTTTCCACCGACTCGATGATTTGCATTTTTATAAATTTTATCAATGTTTGTAAATCCTGAAATATTCACATATTTTAATGGTCTCAAAAAAAATCGCGCTTAATTGCGCGTTTATTTTTTTGCCATTGCGAAAGAGTTAGCTGTAAGATTATCATTAAACTACAACTACTGCTATGGATGGGACAGTTACAACGAATAAAAGATCGCATGCCATAAACGTGTTAAACGCAGAAGAAGTGGACGGAGCAAGATGGCGTGGAAGACCGAGAGCACTGCTCGGCTTTCAAAACTGTAAGAAGAATCGAGGTGACCGAAAATTTGAGACTAATGCTCAAAACGGAATCGGGATATTGTGCCCCAGTTAGATCATTCGGGGGCACATAATTTTTACATATCCATACAATAGTGTCAATTATCGCAACTAATGTTTTCAGAGTACATAGTTGTGATAGTCGATTTTCGCTAAAAATATAAGGAAGGGCTAAGTTGAATTAATTATTCGCAGACAAACTGAAAATGCACCAAGCAATAACTATAACCAATCTAAGGCATCCAAAACAAATGAGTGATGCTGATGAGAAATATCTTACTCCAGAAAATGTATGACAATTCATAATCATAAGAAAAACGCTAGGTGACTGGTTCCGTTAATCAAACGAACTGTATTGTTTCTATTAAGGGTTATTTTGGTGTTTGCAAAGCTTGTTGTATTTTATTAAAAGTAGTGTTATTCTATTTAATCTGGCATTAAATACTATTTAAATAAAAAACGAATATCTTCCAACCAAAAAGCAACAATTGACGCATTGGAAAAGGAAGGGCATTCTTCTATATTTCTCTGGCCTTTGGGTCATCAATATCGCTGTCTACGTGGGAGTCTTAGTTAGGCGCCTTTCAACTATACCAATTTGGCCGCGGATTATTCCGACAGAAAAAGAAGAAGTGGAGTGAGACAAGGCTGCATTTTGGCACCTATTCTATTCCATAGCCATTAATGATGTACTAGGTTCTGCGTTTCAACAACAGCAATGCACCGATAACGAATATGAAATGTTTGGACAAGAGGACAAAGCGGAATCCGTATAAAGCGACAGTAATTCGAATAAGTTGACGAATTGTGCTATCTCTGAGGCGTAGTTAGAGGAAATGAAAGAGCGAATGTCGATGCGCAATCAAGGATTAACATTTCAAGACGCACCAATCTTCGAGTCCAATGTAAGTAAGAACCGTGCTGCTAGGACTGAGAACTAACGAGATTTAATGAATCAGTGTTTACGGCTTATCCACATTCACTATGTAACTCACTATTACTCGCCAGGTTAGGATACACTTCCATCAAACGACGAAAGCGCTAATGATTCGATAGGTTTCAATAATATGACTGAAAACCCATGATTGGAACCCATAAGAAACAAATGCAAGACGCAGTGTCGGACGGTAAAGAAACGCGTGTAGTAGTTCGGATATCAAAATTACATCATTAAATAAAAGTTGGCACATAAAAGGACGAGGTGGGAAACCGGCGTAGTTGACGCGGTTGGTTGAAAGAATTTCGAGAGTTATGAGGAATGGAAAGGCTACAGCAGTTCTGAAAACAGGGTCATCCAAATGTAGCGCTCTATTTTGTTTTTTAATAAATTAAAAACTGGTTGATATTTCGGTACTATTTTATAAAGGGGTTTTTATTTAAAACCATAGAACTATAGATGGGAATAAATCATAAAAAACTGTACCCAATATTTATGATAATTTTAAAAATTACGATTACGATAGGTCTTGCGCGTACATACCGTGATCTAGAGGAAAAATTTCCGCACTTATGCACTAAATCATGCTGTACTTCCGTGATAACAAATCAAATGATGATTTTCAAAAAGTTTACGCGATTCTGTTTGATTGGTATTACAATGCTATTTCAAAAAGAAAACAATCTAGTCGGGCTGAATTTCAGATTATTGAATGAATCCTTCGAAAAAAAACAACCTATTTCATTCGCAGTATGGCAGAAAAAAACAGTTTTTGAACCATTATGTTGGCAACATGCATACTTTATTTCTCACATGCATGCCTTTAGGTAACGGCACTTTCGCGCTAAATGGGTCAACTTTGCTTGAATCGTCGTCTCAAAGTGTTATGAAGTTATGAGATTCTAATTGGCCTACAAATATGAGTTACCTGGTATCGTTAGATTTTGTTGTTGAGTTTTAAAACCTCAAATGGCACTGAACAATTCATTAACGCCGCAAATTGATGTTAAGCTGTAATTCACAAAAAGATATACTCTATATATACTCTGAAATAAATACTTGCCGCGTCTAGAGGGAGGGAACATTGGAATGATTTTTTGTTGCAGAAACGGAACAATAAAATTCCAAAGGTTTTGCATTTATTAGGAAACAAAATGGGGCGCTATTTTCAAAAGTTATACGTTAGATTTTTGTTCTTCTTTTTTTAGAAATGCAGAATTGTGTGAAACCGCATTGCGTCTGTGCGGATTCGAGATATGTCATCGATTTTTTTCTGGGACAAAAAACGTTGCTGCTGCGATAGGGTTCTCCCACAGTCAATTAGAGCTAAAATCAGTGGACCCAGCTGCATCGAAACTAATATTTTACATCGTGAGGCGCACCAGCGCAGTTTGTTTTTACCACTTGCAGTGTAACTTATAAATTTAGGGATTATGGTCAGGGTACATAAAACCAAATACCATGCTCCGTAATCTTGTGATCTTATGATTCTAGACTTGCTATAGACCAGTGTTCGAATAATGGGAGGAGCTCAAAGACTAGAAAGTGGTATGGTTGGGAATGTATAAGTATATATAATACACGGTGACCAATTCAAATTTTCAATTCAATTTTTCTTTTTTTGTTGGTTGGTAAAAGTGGTGGCTTAGGCAGAGGCTAGCCAAAAGCCCAATTAGCGCATAAAGCGCCGTTTTGAAACCACAAACTCCGTGAAGTTTAACTAGTGTATATGATGAAGGTTAGGTAATGAATTTCGTTTTAATAAACAACCGATTTATAACCGGTAATAAAAAACCTGGCCATGGTTAAAAAACACAATACTAATTTTCAACAAATTATCATTTTTCAACAAATTATATTTTCAAAGTCGGCCGACTTTTAAAATATAATTTGTTGAAAAAAATGTCGAGATTTTGAAAATCGAGATTTAATAGAAGCGATATTTTCACAAATCGAGATTATTACGAAATCGATATGTTTTAAGACGAGAATTTGTTAATCGAGATTTTGATAAGCGAGATTCAACTTGTCGAGGTATAGTACCCAACCCTGAAAACGTATTTGTTATGTCAATATAGTTATGTTGTGTAAATTTTGTTTAAACTAATACTTTTGAAAAATCGGTTTCATAATTTCGGGGGGTGTTTTATCCCCCCTAATCCCCTTTTGGGTTCGCCCCTGCTAGATATAAAACTCATCGACTTGATTTCATTACGGCAAAGAGGAAGAAGGGTTTAACCATGCTTGCCATTGATGAAAACTTTAAAGAACGTGTATGCTTTTCGTCTTAGAAACGGCATAACGAAGTACGAAAGAAGAATTACTATTAATTTATCACAAACAACCTCACGATGATAAAGCAAACATGTACATTTACTACCTGTATTGATGCCCACTGAAATATATACATATACATATTTGCTTTTAACTGTGAGTATACGGCCTCTAATACATATATAGTTGCAATAACAAACAATTTGGGTTTGATTAATTTCACATTTTAACACAATGCATATTTATTAATAGAGTAATCTTTAAAATGTAAGTTTGGTTTTTATTTATTTTTATTATTCGTTCATCCTTCTCGGATTCCCAAAATCAATCGATATGCCGTTTTTTTCGTATAAAAAATGGCGTAGGAACAATATGACATTAATCATCACTCTTATACAATAACAAAACAAAAGTTTCATGGATGTTATGTAATATAATAATGTAGATATATTCGTCAGTCAATTACAGAAACATGTATCCAATGAAGTTTAGAATTTAATAGCCAACTAACAATATTCATAATAGGCTCGCATTCTCCTAAAAAAATAGTAAATACATGATAACTAAGTGTAATTAATTCAGGAAAATAACTGGATCGGGACCTTATAAATTCTTTGGATTCGGAACGCACCCGTTATAGTAATTTAACAATTGCATGTATAGTAAATTTCTATAAATATATATTTTTTCAATGTATCTGTCTCTTTATTGCATTACTTAAATGTGTAATCTAATAACCGACAGAATATTCGAATTGCGAAAAACAGGTTTTTTTCTCTATTGCTATTATCTTATTTGTTCAATCGTCATACTTCATGGAAGCGACACATTCTCGAACACACAAACATACTCTTATACACAATCAGCATAAATTAATTTAATTAAATAAAACTAAAATTAAATTTAAAAAATAATATATAACCGGTAGAGCAGTATCGATACGATATTTCACAGAAAGCAAAAATAATATAATAAAAATTAGTTTGATCATAAATATTGTTAATATGCTCACTATTCTTGATTTTTTTTTCTTTTTCAAAATATGTTGTTTGAATTTTCTTTAGTAGTTTGCAACTAGTTTGTAAATAATTTGAATTGTATACTTGCATTTAAATGTTGGTTGTTTTTTGTCGCTGAGAGAAAACTGCGTTGAATTTTCTCTCGCCTGTTTGGTCGGGTACAGTTGTTGTCTTGATACCTTATAACGAAATTTGCATAAATACCTTCTCGCCTTCTCTCTATATACGCGTCTCATAAGAACTGAATATTTTGGTTTCAATTGCATTATAATAGAAAAACGTATCCATGATTATCCTGGATGTACGGCTTTTTATAAGTCATCGTCGTCAGCCCCATCTTCGCCATCGGAAACGTACATTATGTCTTCGTTTGGATCATTTTCTGCGTAGCCAAATGGTTTTTTCCGCTTTGGCGTTGGGGAATGTAATTCTTCATCAACTTCAGGCCCTTCAGGCTCGCGTGCGTGCTTTGATCGTAACAATTCCAAGTCTTCTGGTGTACGTTTCTTTCTAAATTCATAGACTAGTGGAAAGATGTGTTCGATTGCCGCTTGAACATATGCTACACTGCCAGCTGTAAAAGAAAATGGTCAATTAAAATATGCATTAGAAAATTTTTGTAAGTAGTTTAATCTGTTTTCGAAAATATTGAAAATGTCATTGTATTGGTACAAAATGCTACTATTTTTTATGTTTGGCCTCGTAGAGAATTAAGGTTACATTTTTTATTCGACTCCAGGACTTTCTTCTTCCTTGCTTTATACCGCTCCATGGAATCGTTTTGATCAGCCTGCGGTGTAAGCACGTCGCCCGTTCTGGCGGTAATGTCTCAGCCTATTTCTACGGGCAGCTCTATATTGGATCGTGTCATCGCCAAGACCAATGCATTGTTGTCGCCAAGACCAATGCATTGTTGTTGCTTTTTCATTTGATAGATCCACGTATTCTTCGGTTTGCTTCTGGCATTGGGTCCATCAAGTGGAACTTCCATTGATATCGCCTTCTTTGCGGGGTGCTAAGGCGGATGCCCAATCTAATTGACGGTCTTCGAGCTTTTCAGTTATTGGTTATATGGACAAGCTACCTCGGATGTAGCTACTTTTGATTACACCAAGCGTAACATTTTCACATCGGCCGCCGTCATTTTTTTCATTCATACATGATCCAGCATTCAGATCGATACATAAGTGGGGGACGTACAACAGTTTTGTACAACTTGCCCCTTGACTTCAGTGGCATTTTCTTATCGCAGAAAACTCCAGAGGTTTCTCGCCAATACATCATCCAAACTTCGTGCAATTTGTTTGATATCATCATCGCATTATACTAACCCTCAGTCCATGCTCCTCCAAAATTTCACAACATTTTGCAAGTGCAGAGGTGAGGACTATATAGAAAGAAGTGATATTTTTAAGCCATCAGAGATACGTGTTAATAAGTAGCACATGATGACGTTGAAGAGGAACGGACTCAATACATTGCCCTGTTGTCCACCGAAATTTACCAAAATTCTTCAGATGCACCGGCTGTGCATTTAAGCTTAGTCATAGGTCCATCATACATGTTTCGCAACATCCTGACATCCTTCAGGTTACCTCAAATGAAGTAAAGCTTATGCAATAAAAAATGCGAAAAATTCCAAAGCGTACGGACCGGACGGTATTGCCATGATCATGCTCAAACACGTTGAGTACAGTGTGGGTCAATTACAAGTTCGATTTTAAAAATGCAATAAAATTAACAAATTCAATTTTTTCCATGTCTTATGGCTTTATTAGAAAGTAAGTAAGCTCCCATTAATGATGGAACACAACTTCATTCAAGTGGCTGCCCCGGCTGGCGTCGCAGTAGCGCATTCTGTCACACCAATTTTTCAAGACCCTGTTGATGGTTTCAGGCTGTAGTTCACGGATTGCTTTGATGATATTGTCTTAAGTGATTGAATCGTTTCTGGATTATTGGCATAACATCAGTCCTTCACGGTTCCCCACAAAAAAAAAGTCCAAAGCGGTCAAATCGAAGCTCCGAGGCGGCCAATTGACATCGCCAAGACGGCTGATAACACGATTTGGGAATTTGGTGCGATCGAAAGATCGATTGTGGCATGGGCTGTGTGGCATGGCGCGCCATCCTGCATGAACCAGAGGTCATCCAAATCCATGTCTTCAATTTCAGTAAAAAAAAAGTCGGATAACATGGCTCGGTAACGCGCACCGTTGACCAAACGTTGTTACCAGCCTCACTTTGGAAAAAAAATGGTCCAATGATGCCACCACTCCACAATCCACACCAAACTGTCACTCGCTGTGGATGCATTGGCTCCTCGACAACAACGTGCGGGTTTTCCGAGCCCCAGATGCGGCAATTTTGTTTATTAACGTAGCCGCCGAGATGAAAATGCACCTCACCAGAACAGATAATTTTTCGCCCAAAATCGTTGTCCAATTCAAGCTGCTCTAAGGACCAAACTGCGAAGCGATAACGAAGTGGATGGTCGTGCGACTTTAATTGCTGAGTCAATTGGACCTTGTAAGGGAATAACCCGAGATCTTTGTGCAGAATTCTTCTCAGGCTAGTGCGTGAAATGTTTAACTGTTGAGATCGATGGCGTGTTGATGTTCATGGATAGAGTCTCACACTCTGGGCCACAGCAGCCACATTTTCATCTGTGCGCACCGTACGACGACGGGGACCGTGAGTGTTGTCCACTAGCATGCCAGTCTCACGAACTTTTTCCACAAACTTGCGTACGTGACGCTCGGGAGGTGCTTCATTTCGGCCAAAACTTCTTTTCAATAAACCCAAATATTTCCCAACGTTGTTCAAGCGTAAAGCGACTCATTTCGTTCCGCGGAGGTATGATACTGACTTTCTATCCAGATTTCGAGCGAAAAACAGCTCTCAGTGTCAAACTAACCTATTATTAATTTGTATTAATCAAAAACACTTTTTCCTTACTACAATTTATTTTTCTTGTTGCAAGTATATATTTCGAATGCAACTTGCATTCTTCTTCAGTGCGAGTGTTTCTGAAGTTTAGATTGCTTGTACATGGTAATTTATTATCAGAATGTTTTGTTATCACTACCTGGTTAAAAGGTAAAAAAAGGGGTTTTCTAAAAAGTTAATCCTGTTTAGCGCACCTGCGCGGCTAGTTTAATGATTCGTGATGGGCAATTTCCTTCGTCGTCAATGAGGCGGTTACTACCTATTATTTAAAAACGAACTTGTAATTGGCCCACCCGTTATATCACCATAAAGTAAGTATGTAATTGGAATAGAGATAGAACTCCATATAACATTAAAACCTACTGAAAAACAAACCTGCCAAAACACGACACTTCGCACCATCACCGGCTGTGTTAAGATGTACTCAGTGGATCATCTGCACCAAGAGACAAAGATGATGACTTTAAGAAGCCATAATGAACTTTTTACTAAGCAATATCTAGTCTAGTCGTATGTTATCGAGCTAATCATCTGAACAATGAACTTATGGACAAAACACCTCCGCCACGACGAATCAGACGCTCGATCAGGGACAAAGAGCGCGAAGTCCAGCGATACAAAAAGGTTCCCTTCGATAATTCCGACTACAAGGTGGCGATTGCAGACTTACACATACAAGACGTTCTCAAAGCTACTCAAAATCTCGCAAATAATCGTATACTTGGCACCAAACCTCCAGCCATATATATTTTATTAATTCGCGCCGGCATTGAAACAAATCCAGGCCCAGAGGTATCGTTTTGTAGTGTTTGCGGCCAACGAATTGGTTCGAATGCCAGGTCAGTGCAGTGTAATTGCTGCTTGGAGTGGGTACATCTCAGGTGTTCTGGCTTGAGAAGGGTTGGTCAGCACTTCACATCATATGTTGCACCGGGATGCATAAACTCAGGGCGACCACGGGCTGCTCCTAGCCCTCCACCTCCTCCTCAGCCCCCAGCACCCCCAAACAATATGATCAGGAATGCTAGACCTAGTTTAACCCCTGCTCCTCCTCCAGCGGTTTTCACTCCACTGTCCTTATTGCAGTTTAACTGCAACGGCATTCACCAAAAAATTACCGAGATCACTCACTTCATGAGTGTAAACAGAATTCTGATTTCTGCCATCCAGGAGACTTTGCTCCATTCGAACTCGTCTCTTAGCGTCCATGGCAATTACGTTATACTGCGCAAAGATAGACTAGCCGCCAGGAATGATTCTCACCCTGGAAGTGGACTTGCCTTCCTAATACACAAGTCCGTACATTACTGTGTATTAGATGTAGATGTCGACGGTACGGCGGAAATGCAAACCATCTCAGTTTCATCAGGGAGTACTAATAACGAAATTTTTAATGTATATGTTCCACCACACTCTAGTTGCCCTTCTGGCTATCGTTTCGATATTGGTCCTCTCCTATATGGAGAGCACAGGATCATTCTTGGTGACTTTAACGCGCACCATGAGCTCTGGCATTCTCCAATGGTCACCTCCCAATCATAATAAGAATTGACAAACCAGCAAACCTGACTAAGTCTAAAAAGCGAACGTTTGTCAATCACAAGAAAGCCGATTGGGAGGGTTTCAAAGCATACTCGTCGGCAAAGTTCATCGAGCTACCTACACCAACTAGCGTTCATAAGGCCGAACGAAATATTAGGAACGTCATTGCCAAAGCAGCGGCACGTTATATTCCTGCTGGACGTATCCCGAAAGTTCGACCTAATTTCCATACCAGTGCCGCCAGATTAGCCGATGAACGAGATAACATCAGACGCGCTCACCCAGGTGATCCCAGAATTCAGGAGCTTAACTTCGAAATCAATCGACAAGTAAAAGACTATCGGAAGGCGAAATGGAACGAGCACCTCAATGACTGCAACCTCAATGAAGGCGTCAGTAAACTATGGTCTACTGTCCGCGCCCTATCCAATCCTAGGAAAGGAAAGGGCAATAATGCCATCAAATTTGGCCATAAGAGCACCAGCGATCCCCTTCAGTGCGCAAGCCTGTTCAATAAGCAATTTATTGAACATCCCAAGTCCGATGGCTTAAAGCGTAAAATTAGAAGACGGATTCGCAGTAGAAATGTTGACACTATACCATCGTATACTGCGGACCAGGTTAAAAAAAGTCATTGAGAATGCTAAAAACTCAAAGGCCCTCGGACCCGATGGCATTTCTATGGCCATGTTGAAACATCTCGACCTTCGAGCCATTGAGTATCTCACGGCAGCCTTTAACTTGTCGATCTCTAAGCTTGCCATCCCTGAAATCTGGAAAACAGGACGGATTGTCCCCTGTCTCAAACCGGGAAAGAGCGCTGGTCTCGGTGAATCCTACCGACCCATAACAATACTTTCACCTGTCGCAAAGACGCTAGAAGCCCTTATTCACCCCACTCTTGTCAAGCATGCTAAGCTAGAACCTCACCAGCATGGCTTCAGGAAAATGCATAGTACCACCACTGCCCTCGATGCGATCACTACACGCATCCGTAATGGGCTAAACCACAGACGTCCTTGCCACAGATCGATTCTTGTGGCAATTGACCTAACGAGTGCATTTGACAATGTCAATCACTCGATGCTTCTCGCGAACTTACATCCCTGCTCAAGAGATCCGTTGGATTGCCAACTATCTAGCTGGTCGGCATTCCTTCACTGAGTTTCGTGGCAAACGTTCTAAGCTGAGGAAAATCAAATTAGGAGTTCCATAGGGTTCAACATCTACATGTCCGGACTTCCTACACCACCGGTAGGAATCGAGGTGATTTCCTACGCAGACGATTGCACCGTGCTCGCCACAGGGGTGAATAAGGAAGAAATGCGCCTCCAAATTAATTGCTATCTCGGACGATTACAGGCTTTCTTCCAAAACCGAAACCTCACCATCTCCGCGTCTAAATCTTCTGCGACATTACTTATCACCTGGTCGGTGGATTGTCGGTGGGAGGTTGATGAACGTATT
Source organism: Microchrysa polita (assembly GCA_949715475.1). Classification (NCBI taxonomy): domain Eukaryota; kingdom Metazoa; phylum Arthropoda; class Insecta; order Diptera; family Stratiomyidae; genus Microchrysa; species Microchrysa polita. The sequence goes on from OX454417.1 coordinate 48,123,187, forward strand.
GGCAACAATCCAATTTCTACTGTTGCTAATCCTAAAATTCTCGGGCTCCATTTAGAGAGCATGATGACGACAGCTCATCACGCAGCATCCGTTTGCGAAAAGATTCGCAGTAGGAATAAAATCCTAAAAGCACTAGCTGGTAGCACCTGGGGCAAGGATAAAGAAACCATGCTAGTCACATACAAAGCGGTGGGTCGAGCAGCTGCTGATTATGCAGCCCCAGTTTGGTCACATAGTCTATGTGATACAAACTGGACCAAAATTCAGGTCTGCCAAAATGCTGCTCTACGCACAGCCACAGGTTGCCTCTTGATGTCTGCCCAGGATCACTTAAATCAAGAGACAAAATTGATGCCAATACGTGGCCACAATCTCCTACTGTCCAAACAATATCTTGTTGGTTGCTACCGTGAGAATCATCCCAACAACAGTCTCATGGACCGAATTCCTCCACCACGACATGTCAGACGTGATTTGCGAAACCTAGAGAGAGAGGTCCAGGGATACAAGAGGGACCCTTACGACGATGATGCATACCGAGCTGCCATCGCTGAGATTCACACTGCAGAAGTGAGTCGGTCTATTGCGAGATTAGATGCGAATAGTCCTCTCAGTGCGCCCTCCACCCATTTCGCCTGAGGAGATTAGGCTCCCGAGAGCCACCAGAGTGACATTAGCTCAACGTCGGTCGGGGTTTTGTTCACGCCTCAATTCGTACCTTTCTCGCATTAACCCGGACATTCAAAACATCTGTCCAAACTGCGCTGGCGCTCCACACGATGTGGGTCACTTGTTTCAATGCCCAGCTGCGCCAACTGACTTAACCCCTATCTCACTGTGGGGAAAACCCTATCGCAGCAGCTATGTTTTTGTCCCTTGACATCACGGACGAAAGCATCGACGAACCATAACTCGAATCCACATAGATGCACAGCGGTTTCACATCTTTCTGCACCGCTAAAAGAAGAAGAAGAAGAGCAACTACCGAGAGCTACCCGTACCACCTTAGCTCAGCTCCGATTCGGTTGGTGCCCGTGACTCAACTCCTATTTATCGCGTATAAATAACGAAGTTGCACCTGCCCAACCTGCGGAACCAGTCCACACGATGTAGACCACATTTTCGAATGTCCAGCTGCTCCCACGCAACTTACATCACTTGCGTTGTGGTTACAACCAATAGAAGCAGCTTTCTTCCTCAACCTCGCCCTCGAAGATGGAATGCCCATCATCTTCGAATAACTAGTATGCAACTTAAACTAAACGTTTCCTGTCTGTGCATAATAAAACAACTGTCTGTGGATAATACAACAACAACCAAACCCGAACTTTTCTATTTTTCACGAAAATTCCGCGGAAATTTTGTCCGTTCCGACTGCCTTTTCGCGTTTCATTCGATGTATTGCCTCCATCACCACTTCTTCTTCTTCTTCCTTGCTTCGTTCTTTATACCGCTCCATGGTTTCGCGTTGCTCGACCTGCGGTGTAGGCACATCGCCCGTTTTGGCGATAATTTCTCAGCATATTTCTACAGGCAGCTCTATCTTGGATCGTGTCATCACCGAGACCAATGCGCTGTTGTTGCTTTTTAATTTGACATATCCAGGTGTTCTTCGGTCTGCCTCTGGCCTTGGGTCCATCAAGTGGAACTTCCATTGATATCGCTTTCATTGCGGGGTTCTCAGGCGGACGCCGTTGAACATGGCAATACCAATCCATTTGTCGGTCTTCGAGCTTTTCGGTGATTGGTTGGTCTATGGACAAGCTGCCTCGGATGTAGCTACTCTTGATGTGGTCCCTTTTGGTTACACCAACTGACAACTGACATTTTCATTTCAGTCGCTGTAATTTCTTTCTCGTAACTTTCATACATGGTCCAGCATTCTGATCCATACATGAGTGCGGGACTTACAACCGTTTTGTACAACTTGCCCTTGATTGTCATTCAACCGCACAATCTTTCTCAATCGGTTGCAGACAACTCGCTCGTAGATCTTCAGTGTATTAGGTGTTAACTTTATAGCCCTATAGTTGTTGGGTTTGCGTGAGTCTCCCTTGTTCTTATAGAAAGGAAGAAGAAAACTTTCCCTGAAAGCATCAGGCATCGGTTGCCCACCTTTGATTTTGTTGAAGAGGACTGTGAGCCAACTAAGCCCGACATTTTCCATTTTCAACCAAAATTCCGCGGGGATTTTGTCCGGTCCGACTGCCTTTCCGCGTTTCATCTGATGCATTGCCTCCATCACCTCTTCCTCTGATATATCTTCAATATTGGTGGTATTTGGCTCAACATCTTGAAAAGCTGCTCGAGGAAATTCTTCATTTAGAAGTTCGTCAAAATACTCTCGCATCCTGCTACAAATTGCCGTATCGTCAATCAGCAACATTCCCTGCGAGTCCTCCACGTACTTTGGCGCCTGTATTTCCCGAGCGTTCCTTCTCCTTTGGGCTGCGACCCTAAATATCCCGGCATCGTGCTTAGGTCTCTCGCGCAAAGACGGTCCTTCGGTCGCAGTCTGAGTCTCTAATTCTTGGTAGAATTTCTCAGCTGCCTTCGCCTTTGCTTGGGCTACCAAGCGCTTTACGTTCTTCCGGCATTGCATATAATTTTTCGTTCATGCCTTAAATGCGTTCGATTTGGCTTGCACTGCTTCCTTAGTTTCGGTGTTCCACCACCATGTTTCTTTCTTCGTGTGGAGTGGACCTTTCGAAACTCCAAGTGCCTTTTCCGCCTCACCTACTGACATTTCAGCGAAATTTTTCCACATTTGTGTTGGACTGTGCTCGGTGCAGTTCGTGTTGTTTTGAAACCATTCCGTCATTTTATCAATGAATGGAGTTACTACAGGTTCAAAGTTGTCGTTTGTGAGATTGTGCCACTTGCCACTCCTACTTTCAAAATAAATTCTGACAGGAGCAAACGATGTTGGCTAACGACAGATTCACCCAAGATCACCTTGCAGTCTTTTACCCACCTTCTCATAAAATCGAAGCAGAGGTGGTAATCGATCTGCGTTTCGTGTTTCCTATCTCCGTGTCCACTACTGTAGGTGATCAGGTGTCTCTCGTTTTCACGAACCATGTGTTTAGGATGACCAAACCGTGCGATCTGCACATAGTCAGAATAGCTTCACCTTCGTCATTTCTGACCGTTGAAGGGCCCTTTCCACCATGGCAATCCTCGTAACCATAATTTGATTCACCTACATGGCCATTTAGATCGCCTCCCAAGAACACCAATTCGGTATCTGGAATGGTCTGAATCAGGGTGTCAACGTCGTTCCAAAAGTCCTCTTTTTCTTCTGGTGGCAGTCCCACTTGGGGAGCGTAGGTACTTATTACGTTCCACACCCTTCCGCAGATAACCAATTTGATGCTGATCAAGCGATCACTTCTCTTCGCGACACTTATTATGCTGCCAAGCAAAGACGACGCCAGAATAATGCCAACTCAGTTTCTTTGATTTATGATTCCATAGTAGTACAATTTGTACTTCTTGGAATTCGTAAGAAACCGGGCTCTGTCGATATGTGTATTTCGCCACTTCGTCTCCTGCACGCACATAATGTCTATCCTCCTCCGCTTCATGATATCCTCAATCTCCTCGCTCTTCGACGTCATGGAACCTACATTCCAGCTTGCAACCCTCAACTTCTCCACAGTGTAGTTGGACTGCCTTATAGTGCTCGCCCCCGGAAACCGTCGAGCTCTGGCGCGAACTAAGTTCGCCCCGGGATCACTCAACCGCATAGCAGAAGTAGTGCCCGGTAGTGCTTATATTTGCGTGAATTTCCATAAGGCCTTCCATTCTTTTATACCTATTGGAGAAAGGTTGTGTATTGGCACTAGTGTGTGGAAAGAAGTAAATTTATGGACTTTCCTTTTACGTCCGCCGGCTATCTACAGACACGGCAACCCATACACATACACACTAATCTATGGGAGATCTCGTTGATGTTAAAATGTGCCTCAGGCTTCAGATGTAATGGTTGCCTGCTACCTTCGCATACTAGGGCCAAGCACCCTCTTGACCATACATCCCTCGGCGCATGCCGGATTAGGGATTTTTTTTACACTGTAAGAGTTCTCATCTCTCCTGTCCCTTTTTTGTCGCCTTCTACGAGACACGCCGGGAAAAGCGGTGGCATCATTCGTAATCCATACCACAGGGCATGCCTCCATTACCACTTCCTCTGATGAATCTTTGATATTTTTGGTATTCGGCTCAACATTTTGAAAAGCTGAACGAAGAAATTCATCATTTAGAAGTTCGTCAAAGTACTCTCGCATCCTGCTACATATTGCCGTATCATTAACCAGCTGCATTCCTTGAGAGCCCTACACGTACTATGGCGCCTGTATTTTTCAAGCCTTCCTTCTGCTTTGGGCTGCGACCTTACATATATGCATGACTCACAAATCGTCCACGCCTTGAATGCGTTTGGTTTGACTTGCACTGCTGCTTCTTTAGGTTCGGCGTTTCACCACCATGCTTCTTTTTCGTGTAGAGTGGACCTTTCGAAGTGTGCCTTTTCCACCTCATCTTCTAACATTTTAGCCGAAGCATTTCACATTTGTGTTGGACTGTGCAGTCGGTGATTGGTGTGATTTTGAAACCTCTCCGTCATTTTATCAAGGAATGGAGTTACAACAGGTTCAAAGTTTTCGGTTGTGAGATTGTATTGTGGCATTGTGGCACAATATTGTGTTTTGGGGGTTCTTCTATTGCTCCTCCTACTTTTAAATAAATATTGACAGGAGTAATCGGTGTTGTAGCCTGGCTGGTCTAGCGGTTAGTGCGCGCACCTTCAGTGCACAGGGTCATGAGTTCGAATCTCACCGTGTTCCATGGTGTTTTTCGAACTCACGAGCTTGTGACGGACTATGATCTCACTCAGATGTTAAACGAGTACCCATTTATGGGGATAAATAACACTGCTGAGCGTGATGCTGATCTCATTACCTCAACAAAAGCAGATAAGATCTTGGAAATAGGATGTCACTAACACATCCTGCGGCCTTAGTCCAATGCTGGATTGTCGCGCCTGTTATTTTTTAATCGGTGTTGGCTAACCAACGATTCACCCAAGATAACTTTGCAGTCTTTTACCCACCGTCTCATATAATCAAAGCAGAGGTGGTATTCGATCTGCGTTTCGTGTTGCCTAGCTCCGTCTCCTCTAATGTAGGTAATCAGGGTTTTCAGAAACCATGTGGTCAGGATGTCCAAAACGTGCGATCTGCACATAGTCATGATAGCTTCAATTTCCTAATTTCTGACAATAGAAGGGCCACCCTACCCTACCATGGCCGTCGTCGAAATCGTAATTTGATTCACCCACATGGCCATTTTGATCTCCTCCCAAGATCATTAATTCCGTACCTGGAATAGTTTGAAGCAGGGTGTCAACGTATTTCCAAAGTGCCTCTTTTCTTGTAGATGCAATCTCACTTTGGAAGCGTAGGCACTTATTACGTTCCACACCCTTCCGCAGATGACTGATTTGACGCAAATCAATCACTCACATCTCTTCGCCACACTTAAAATGGTGCCAAGTAAAGACGACGCCAGCATAATGCCAACTCCGTTTCTTTCGTTTGTGGTAGTTCAATTTGTATTCCAGGAATTCGTCAGAAACCGGTCTCTGTGGATATGGGGTTTTCGCCACTTCGTGTATTCCATGCAAATAATGTATATCCTTCTCCACTTCATAATATCCTTAATCTCCTCCCTCTTTGCACGATGTCTATCTTTTCTGCCTCATGTTTTGGCCCTAGTGTGTTGAAAAAGTAAATTTATGAACTTTCCTTTTACATCCCGACAACCCATACAAACACACATCTTGTTGATGTTAAAGCGGTGGCATTATTCTTGAGTTATGCCACATGGCATCGAGATCGACTCCAGGACATTTGTTCATAAATGGCCATTCCAGGTCGATAAACCCACAAGCCGTAATTTACGAGGTTTTATCGATATAAAGTATATAAATATATATAAACATCAAAGTGCAATTCACTAATTTTAACTTGTGTTTTTTGTGATTCTCTGTGGCATATTGGGCACATCTCAACGACATATTAATTACTGTTGGTCACTGATATCTGTCATAATGAGTGTACAATGCGGTTCATGTCGCGAAAAAATAGTCGATATTAACGAAACACTGGAATGCACTTTATGTAAAAATCGGTTTCATTTCTTTTGTGCATCGTTGACTGAAAGTAATTTCAGAAGAATGAGCAAAGACCGTCGCAGTGCATGGAAATGTCAAAATTGTCGGACTGGATCGATAGCGGCTGAGTCTGTGGCTGAGACTGAGACTGATGCTGGGGCTGCGTCACCATCGTTTGTAGCTGAAATCAATAACAGCATATCAGCGTTAAGCAAAAATACTGAGTCTAACTTCGCTGAAATGAAACACTTTTTTAAAACTGAATTGGCGGAATATAAAAATTCGCTTGAGTATTGCTGCTCAAAAATCGATGATTATGAGAAAAAGATCAATGCATATGAAGCAATGTGTATAGAACTTCAAAAAACATGTAATAAACTTTCGGAGGAAAATCTATCACTGAAGTACGAAGTAGAAGAAGAAGAGTGAAATGTCAAACATTGCTCTTCACCGTCCTTTAAATTTCTATTAGTAAATAACTATATTTTGCATATAAAAACTTTAATTTGAAATCTTTCGCAATTTCAACCAGTCCGCGTGATAAGCCAAATAAATTTTTTATTGGCCTCGGTCGTGTTTGTCGATTGTGGAAAATTTAGTTCATGCCGCCACAATGTCCAGCTTGTAAGCAGTCAGTGTCAGCTGTCATAGTCCCAAATTGGAACAGTCATTGTCTTTAGTCGCCGGCGCCGTATCAAACTGAGTTATAGTAATTTTCGAATATTGGGAATATATGATGGAATTCAAACAACTAAACCAGGACAAGACAATCGAGGAGCCGCCTTCGACATCAGCAAGCAGCCCAACAAAAAGTGATTTGATGAAATTTTTGGAGTCGATGAACAACAATCTTTTGGCTAATTCTCAAGGTCTAGTAGTGCTAAAGGAGACAGTTGAGTCAAAATTTAGCATAGTTGATGAACGAATCACAGCTAATGAGATATCAGTTGCTGCTTTAGATAGTCGCATTAGCCGCATTGAGCAAAATTATGGTAAAATACAATATAACATCGAATTGTCAAATCAACGATTGCTCAGAAACAATGTTAGCATCATAGGCTTACCGCAAACTCCTGATGAAGACACTAGTGACTTGGCCATTCGAGTCTTTGCAGCACTTGGTTCCAAAATTATATCTAATCAAATCACATCGGTCTACCGAACCAGTTCAAAAAGCGATAAACAAGGAATTTTGATCGTGAAGCTTGTCGATTATAACCTCAAAATGACCATACTCACTGCGAAAGCGAAAAAATCGATAAAGGTGAAAGATGTGTTGAAGGTAAAAGGAGCCGCTGGCAACCAAAGAATTTTTATTAACAGTCAGATCACACCTTTTTTTGGTAAACTTTTGTTCGATGGCCGTCAAGCCGTTAAAAACGGAGATGCGTTTTCATGTTGGCTGACTTCAGCTGGGTGCAACATTAAATTTCTTGAGAATGGTAAATCGTACATTTACCGTGACTTGACTGAACTTTCATCAATTATTCAGAGGAATAAATATAATGTCATGCCTGCACCACCAAACGAGGATATATCAACGTCAAAACGGCTAGCTGATGATGATATCGAATTGACTGCGCCCATCAGTAAGAGGAAAATCACCAAGTCCGGCAAATAGCATGAACGAGTAATTAAATTTAGCATTCAACGATCTTATTTTTTTTTTATACTATATTAACTTTAATTCACCCACAAATTATATTGCTTAGATATCGTATTGAAAATTCGCTCTAATATACATTATTTTTTTTTAATTTTTTTTTTGTTATATAATTTTTCTTTTTTTTTTATTATTTTCTACATCTGTTCTTTTTCAGTGACCAACATAACTTTAAATGGATTCATTACTAATCAAATATCAGAATCTCAGAGGTATTAGAACTAAAATCGATAACTTTGCACATAATTTGGCTAACGATTCAGCTTTCGTGTACTGTTTAACTGAAACTTGGTTAAGTGAGGCTTTCTTTAGCGAGGAGTTTCTTTTTGAACCCTTAGTTTCATACCGCAGAGATCGATCGTATGGCATTACCGGTACTACCAGGGGCGGTGGCTGTTGGATTCTGCACAGACAGGGACTGATATCATCGAGATTATCCCATTTCGAATCAAATATCCCCTTTGTAGAGGACATTTGGCTGAAATTTACCCTTTCAAACACACCAATCTATCTGTGTACTGTTTACATTACTTCAAAAAGCAATAATGCTTCCCTCTATGACCAATTCTTTAACAAACTCAAATCAAATTTAGCTTCTCTTGGGACCGAAGATAGGGTTTTGATTATTGGAGACTTTAATTTAGCAGAAATTAACTGGGCTTCGGTTAGAAACGATGATCTCGAACAAAATGCATCTTATAGCTTCGAGGCTGGGGAACTACTTAATCTTCTCAGCTTTGGAAACCTCAATCAATACAATAAAGTCAGCAACTATCGTAATGAGATTCTTGATTTAGTGCTCTTCAATGATAATTCCTTACAGGTGTCACGATCAACATCACCATTAGTTCCAGAGGACAGTTATCACCCCGCTATTGATATTATTTTGTCTGCCAAGCCTCGTTTGATGGAAGTCAATGAGTCCCAGAAAAAGCTTAATTTTCGTAAAGCAAATTATGATTTAATTAATAGGGATTTAACGTGTTTCAATTGGAATTTTCTAAATGATATAAGTGTAGAACACGGATTTAACAGTTTCTACGACATAGTTAACTCTGTTATCAAAAAGCACATCCCATTATACAAACGGCGTGGAAGATTTCCGGTTTGGTACTCCCCTCAGCTAAAAATATTAATATCGAGAAAAGAAAAAGCGCATAGAAGGTGGATAAAAACGCATTTTGCATCGGACTATTTAACATTCTCTTCACTCCGTTCTGAATGCAAAAAACTCATTAAACATTGTCGGGAACAATACATTTCTAATGTTCAGATTAATATTAAAAATAATATTCGAGTGTTCTGGAAATATACCAAAGACCGTAGACAATCAAATTGCTATCCGCAGGAGCTTCATTTCAACGACTATAAGAGCCAAGATCCTCAATGTATTTGTCAGATGTTTGCCACTTATTTCCAGTCGACGTTCAATGCTCACTCTCCAAATCCCACAATCGGCATAGTGCAAGACGTAACTCCAACCCAAAATATCAACACTTTTATCTCAGTGCACAATGTCATAAAAATTTTAAATGAACTCGATGGTAATAAAAACGGTGGTCCTGATGGAATACCAAACATATTTTGGAAAAATACCTGTGATGCTATTGCAATTCCTCTAACGATACTCTTCAACAAATCTCTTGTCATGGGAACTTTTCCGAATACGCTCAAGGAGTCCTTCGTGATGCCAATTTTCAAAAAAGGGGACAAAAGTATGGTTACGAATTATAGGCCGGTATGTATGCTAAATACGCTGGCACTTGTTTTCGAAAAACTCGTTTTAGGTTTACTTGACCTCTTTTTCCGGGAAAATATAATTATTCAACAGCATGGTTTCACCAGAAATAAATCGACTTGTACGAATTTGCTGCATTACACCAATTATCTGAGTAATGTCTTGGACGAGGGAGGTGAGGTACATGCTATATATACCGACTTCGCGAAAGCTTTTGATAGAGTTGACCACCTAAAGCTTCTATCGAAACTACGTACCATGAATCTATCCCCTGCACTTCTGAAATGGTTTTATTCTTACCTCACCAATAGACCACTACGCGTTGTATTTAATGGTAACAACTCACATCAATATATTCAAAAATCGGGCGTACCCCAAGGTTCTGTTCTTGGACCCTTTCTTTTTAATATTTTCATTAATGATATAGGAGCAGCTCTGAATTGTCGTTACCTACTCTTTGCCGATGATACCAAACTTTTTATTAGAATAAATAGTCGAGATGATTGTTTAGCACTTCAAAATTCCTTAAACGCCGTATCAATTTGGTGCTCCGAAAATAGTCTCGAACTTAACGTTGAAAAGTGCAAATATATTAGATTCTCCAATCGTAATTTCCAGACGCAATTCGAATATCATCTGAATGGAACACCACTACAAGAAGTATATTCCATAAGTGATCTTGGTGTGATTTTCGACTCGAAGCTGAAGTTCCACGTCCATGTCGATACCATTGTTAGAAAAGCTTATAAGATGTTAGGTTTCGTGCTAAGAGCGTCCTCTGAATTCAATCAAATTCAGCCAATCAAACTCCTTTATAACACTTTGGTCAGACCGCATCTGGAGTACAACACTGCGATTTGGTTTCCATACTTGCGAAACCAAATTCACAAAATTGAACGGGTTCAGAGGTGCTTCACAAGACATTTAGCATATAAATTCAATTTCAACTACAACTCGTATGAAGACCGCCTCACCAAAACCAATCTTCTCTCACTTGAATCAAGAAGACTTGTTACGGACATGTGCTGGCTTCACAAAGTTATACATGCCCAAGACATTCAGCTCAACAGTTTCCTAACAATCAGACACTTTCCGTATAATAATCGCCGTATTGCTCCCTTTATGTTTCCGAAAACAAGAACTGACTTTGGATATCACAGAAATCCACTAAATCGTTTCCAAATCTGCCACCTAAAGTTATTTGTAAATGTTAATGTATTCCGTGTGACTTTGTCTCAGCTCAAAACAAATATTTTAAAAATTTTGACTAGTAATTCTGACGTTAATTTTATGCTGAATGAATTCATTTATGTTAGAGGCCAATGATAATAATAGTAAGGTTGATACATAACGTAATAGCTGACTTCTCTAATTACTAGAGTTATTAACTTAAATTGAATGGATATTTTTTTTTTCTTTTTAAATTATAATTTATACCATATATGTTAAAAAAATGTTATTTACAGTAATTGTTATTTACTTTGTACCATCTGGTGAGAAATGTAATTGGGGTAACCTGTTTTTCTTCACCATTAAATTTGTAATAAAAAAAATAAAATAAAATAAAATAAAACAGCTTATGCATCAAGCTAATTGCATTGAACAACAAAAACTATGCTCTGATTTGGAAATTTGTGGGATACCGGAGACTCCAAACGAAAATGCGAATGAAATTGTGAAGAAAATTGCTCAGGTAATAAACTTAAACATTGATAATTTCGCAATAATGTCTGTGGAGCGACTTTCTCATGGAAACTCTAAACGTACGGCCCAACGGAATATTGTCATTAGATTTAAGGAAATTCAAGATAGAAACAAATGGTTAGAAGTCTCAAAAAATAGTAAAAGCAATTTGAAATTGAAAAAACTTAATGAAAACTTTAAAGATACATCTTTCTACGTAAATGCCCGTTTAACCAATACTAACAAAAAGCTTCTTTATTTGACTAAGCAGTTCAGTAAAAGCAATAACTTTAAATATGTTTGGTTCAAGGACAATTGTGTTTTCATTAGAAAAAGTGATAGTTCAAAAATTTTCAAAATCATATGTGAGATGGACCTTAACGTCAATTTTCTGAATTAATTTAATATTTATTATACCTTCATAGAGTTAAAGAATGGATATTATCGATATTGTAAATGAATTTAATTCCAATAATGATACTGTTGTACTTGACAACCACACTCAATGTAAAGAATTCTTCCTAAATACTAAAAAAGCAAGTCTCAAAATATTTCACATGAATATTAGAAGTATCGCTAAAAATTTTAATGAATTTTACTTATGGATATCCAATTTGGAAGTCTCTATGGATATCATTGTATTAAGTGAAACTTGGCTTACATGTGACACTGCAGGTTTTGATATTCCGGGCTTTCAGAAAATTATTCAACCTACCCGATATAATAAATGTGATGGTATTATTATTTACTTGAGCGAAGATTTTAATTATCACTTGGTTGATTTCAAAATTGATGACGTAAATTCTCTACATATAGTATTAAACATTAATGATACCCAGATTTTATTATCTAGCCAATATCGTTCTCCTAATAATACAAATGTAATAGACTATCTTAATAATTTGCATACTTTTATGATTGAAAGTCGAAAATATGATCAACACATCTTAATTGGTGATATAAATATCGACATACTTAATCAGAACCTGGACATTATAGGACACACTTATCTAAACACCCTCTCTGAATATGGGTTTAATAGATATTTATATGGCTGTACTAGACCCGGTTCTGCTAAAGGAAGTTGTATTGATCATATATTTATGAAAAGTAAAAGGCATTATGCATTACTCACGGCTATCTACCATGTAAATATAACCGACCATTATGCGATTTTAGGCAATATTTGGCTTGACGAAGATAAAAAGGAAAAGCAACATTCGTATGTGAAAACTATATTTGATAAAGAAAAATTCAAAACACAGTTACAAAATGTGGACTGGGAGCTCATATCTAGTGAAAATGATGCCAATAAATCCTTTAGCGCATTTTATTCTAAGCTTCTTAGTATACATAACGATTGCTTAAAAACTATTACTAAGTTTAGTAATAAGTATAAGAAACTTAAGCCTTGGATGAGTAAAGGACTCATCATTTCTATCAAGAATAGAGACAAAATGGCCAAGCGAATTCTTAAGCAACCTTTCAATATAGAGCTTACAAATCGCTTTAAGGATTATAGAAATAAATTAAGGATGGCAATAAGAAAGGCTAAGGATAACTATTATAAGTGTAAGCTTTCAAGTTGCGTAGGTGATATGAGACGAATGTGGAAAATTATCAACGAAGCGACTAATACCAAATTAAAAACTTCCAACTGCGTGAATGATATTTTAACCAATGATGGTACTATAATTACCTGTGAAAACAAATTAGACATGGCGACAGAATTTAATCGTCATTTTGTCAATGTTGGTCACAAAGTTTCTGAATTTATTCAACAAATTGATGATACGAATTTAACATCTACTGTAAGTGTTGAACAAGATATAATCCAAGACTCATTCTTTTTTAACCCAGTTGATATTAGAGAGATCCTTTCACTCATTATACAGCTTAAGTCTAGTTCTGCCCCGGGTATTGATGGCATAACCGCAATTACTCTAAAAGAAAATGCAACTACTTTATCGATTCCACTCGCCCATATTATTAATTTGTGCTTAAATCAGGGAATTTTCCCTACAGCACTAAAGCATGCACTAGTTATACCAGTACACAAAAATGGCGATAAAAGAATACTTGACAACTACCGGCCAATATCCCTTCTTTCAAGTATATCGAAAATATTTGAAAAAATAATTAAAAATCGACTAATCCAGTACTTAGAAAGCAAGCATCTTTTATCTCATAATCAATACGGTTTCCGCAAATTTATGAGTACCGATGATGCTATTTTTAACGTAACAAAATCAATCATTTCAAAATTAGATATGGGGAAAAAAGTCTTAGGAATCTTCCTTGACTTTCGTAAGGCCTTTGATACAGTAAATCATAAAAAACTACTTGCGAAAATGGAACTTATAGGTATTAGAGGTATAGCTCTTAAATTATTTGAGAGCTACTTGTGTGATAGATCTCAAGCAGTCCGCATAGGTGATATAACAAGTAGCCATCTTAATGTTAATATAGGTGTTCCACAGGGAACTGTGCTTGGACCAGTATTATTCTTAATTTACATTAATGATTTATTAAAAATAAACTTAACTAATTGTAATACTTATGCTTTTGCGGATGATACTGTAGCGTTATTTCATGGGTCCAACTGGAATGAGGTATTTTACCTTGCGAATAGTGGTATGAGATCTATTCAATATTGGCTTAATGCTAACGCCGTCAGCGTTAATGTTCAAAAGACCGTTGTTGTTCCTTTCTCCCTTAAGTCAAATGGAGGCCCATCTCCGCCAAATCACATCCAGATGCATGTAAATTGTAACACATCAGGAAATTGTAATTGTCCTAATCTACCCCAAAAAACAAGTACTAAGTACCTAGGAGTAATAATTGACCAATGTTTACGGTGGAATGAACACGTAACGTACGTTTGTGATCGACTAAGGAAAACCATTTATAAGTTCGTACAACTCAATACCATACTATCTATAAATATACTTAAGAATGTTTTTACTTCTCTTGTTCAGTCGGTTATTGAATACGGTATCATTGGCTGGGGAGGTTTAGCAGACTGCCACCTTCTACCTTTAACAATTATACACAAAAAAATAATTAAAATTTGTTTAAGAAAGTCTATTCGTTATAGTACTGATTTAATCTATCGCGAGTTTATGGTACCGACTATACCAATTTTATTCAAAATAAAAATATTAAAATTTTTGTACAACCACCGTCAGCTTTTTCCATCAGCAACTAGAATTGGATATTCTACCCGCAGGCAAATACGTGAATTTGTTAGAAGAACCAAGATTTCATACGTCTATTGCTGCAGAGCACGCTTTTAATGTAGCCCCAAGAATATTCAATTCTCTACCTATCAATATATGTAACCTAACGTCTATCAATTCATTTAAAAATGCAATACAATCTTATTATCAGGAAAATCAGTAAATCTTAAAATCATGCATACATTTTTTTTTTTTTTTCTTATCACGCTCCGTTTTCATCTTTGTGTTTCTATTTCTATAAATATAATTTGAGACCTGCTTTTTTTTATCAAAACATAATTTTAAGTTTTCTATTATTTATATATTTATAATTGTGAATCTTCGAAAAAAAAAAAAATTGAATTAATTATTATCTAATAGTCGATCCGTCTCACACCTCGAGCACATTGTTCATAGTGAGGCGGCCAATGTTACATGAATTCTATCAAAATAAGCTTGTACATGAAATATTATATTTTTAATTGTACTTAGAATGTTAATACTAATTGGCAAATAATAAATAATAATTTAACTTACCAGTCACAGTTATACTTCCAGTTGAAAAAATTTTCAATGTTGCTTTGGGATATCGTAGCTTATAAGTCACGCCAGGATGAAGTTCCGGTTCATAGCTAGCTTCCTTTTTATATTTTTCCGAGAAATTCACAATTTTGATTGCCCAGGGCATACTGCATGTTCCAAGAACGTTTACTACCCGGAAATTATGAAATCTTACTCTAAACCCTAATTTTTGAAGGCAACGAGCATATCGACGTGCTGCAATTTTGGCCTGAAAAGAAAACAAATAAATTGAATTTTTTCAAAAGTCTATTAAGTTTCTTCCTATTAAATCACAGAAGTAATAATGTTAAACTAGAGCTTCATAGAAAACATACATCAAATTGTCAGTAGGTTACTGCAAAGCATTTTAGTCAAAGACCTTAGACAGACGACACTAGTTGAACATAATTAACTCTTGATTATGTTTATCTAATGCGTATTTCATTCAAGTGCTGAAGTTACTGTTTTAGCGCGTGTGACTAGTTTGCGATAAACATGCTTGGGAGCAATGATAATTAACTCAATTATAATTGTGATTGTTCGATTACCTCAATTCATCCAACGATATTAAAAAAAAAATAGCCTTTGTCTTTTAAACCAATATATTTCGGGCAGTGCCCATCTTCAGGGTTTGTATACTAAAAACAATTAAGACATATTTTAATAATAATAATGAATAACAATATAAATTAAATTACCTAGACTATGTATAAAATAAATTACAGAATAGTGGAACACAAGCGAGAACAATGGTAACTATAGGTAGATGGTACAGTGTTAGACAAAGAAGTTTATAATTCAGTTGTCAAATTCGTTAATTATATATATTTATTACATACATTGCGATATGAGATAATAGTGATGTCAAATTAAACTAGCTCTTAATTAAATTGATATATATGTTACTGAAGTCCTTGTTATCAGTTTTGTCATTGCAAGCATCAATCTCGTGCCTAATGATATGATCTCATATCACAATGTATGTAATACACTGCTCGTCATCCGATTACCTTTCACACCCTTTCGCTTGAATAGTTTCGGCTGATTTCCAACCAAACTAAAAGAGCTAAAATTTCAAAATTATAACTGTTAATAGTCTATTATTATTATATTCTAAATTAATTAAAACAAAAAGTATTGGGTTTTCATTTTTTAGTATTGTTTTATAATAGTTTTTCGAAAAAGAACACACAAAATAGGCATTTAAAATTTGTCATCAGGATAGCACATGCAATTTCTTTTTTGTCTATCTTCCACAACTAAAGACATAGGACCCCTAATTTTTTGTGGTTGTTTGAGTAAGATATTAACTTTAATATGAATGAGGGAAAATCATTATCTGCGGAAGAGGGATCAAAATTTAAGGCTTACAAGGAGTCAAGGTGGTCAAAAAGTGAAATTTTGAGAAAAAATTAATAAAAGTCGATAAGTTGAATCCGAATTCGTGTGTAATAAGTAGCGTTAAGATAAAAATAACAGAGGCGATAAAAATTGAGTATTTGTCAATCTCTATGAGAGAGTGATTTTGAGAGAAGCATCCAGTCCGCATGACTCGGTCACAAGGATTAGGGTAAATTTTGACGTTAAGCCAATTGTTCAAATAGTGATACAAAAATGCTCCACATCAAAGAAACTAAAACTAAGACTAAAAGAAAATGCGCTTAAATTAAACTCGAGAGCAATTGACATGTAATAAAGAATGGCGCTATGTTGTCTTTTCGAATAAAAACAAGTATCATCTCAGAGTATCACTTGGCCCTTGAGACCATTACACAATCTGTCCGACAATGAATGCGATCCTTATGGTGTTCTTCCCAGCAAAGATCCTGGAAGTAGACATTATAACTGTGTTACTCTTCTAAAGTGAACTTCTTTTTATCCGAAAAGATAACATACCGCCATTCTTTGTTCCATGTCAAGTGTTCTCATGATTAATTTTAACGTATTTTCCTTCGGGGAAAGTTAAGTTGGAGTTTATTCTTTAGTTTTAGTTTCTTGAAATGTGGAGTTTTATTATTACTGTTTGAACAAAAGATAGGCTCGCCTTAATGTCAAAATTTACCCTAATCCTTGCGACCGAGTCATGAGGGCTAGATGTTTCTCTCAAAATTGCTCTCTCATAAGGAATGACAATGTACTCAATTCTTATCGCCTCTATTATTTTTATCTTAACGCTACTTATTACACACGAATTCGGATTCAACTTATCAACTTTTATTATTTTTTTCTCGAAATTTCACTTTTTGACCGCCTTGACTCCTTGTATGCCTTAAATTTTGGTCCCTCTTTCGCAGATAATGATTTTTAATTATTCATATTAAAGTCAATATCTTACTCAAACAACCACAAAAAATTGGGGGTCCTACGTCTTTAATTATGGAAGATAGACAAAAAAGAATTTGCATGTGCTATCCTGATAACAAATTTCAAATGACTATTTTGTGTGTTCTTTTTCGAAAACCCAATTATAAATCAATTCTAAAAAATGTAAACACAATTCTTTTTGTGTTAATTAACTCAGAATTGAATAGACTATTAACAGTTATAATTTTGAAATTTTAGCTCTTTTAGTTTGGTTGGAAATCAACCGAAACTATTCATGCGAAGGGGTGTGCTAATCTGATGACAAGCACTGTATATGTAATTAACGAATTTGACAACTGAATTATAAACATTCTTTGTCTAACACTGTACCATGTAGTTACCATTGTTCTCGCTTGTGTTCCACTATTCTGTAATTTATTTTACACATAGTCTAGGTAATTTAATTTATATGTATTGTCATTCATTATTGTTGTTAAATTATGTCTTAATTGTTTTTAGTATACAAACGCTGAAGATGGGCACTGCCCGAAATATATTGGTTTAAAAGACAAAGGACATGGTTTTTTTCAATATCGTTGGATCAATTGAGGTAATACAACAATCACAATTATTCTGATTCGATCCCGGCAATACAACATATGGAAGTTGTTTTTATCAACTTTTATCACATAACTCAAATATATTTAACTAGAATCATCTGTCTATGGTGTAAAGGTCGCGAAATCTAATGCTAAGGCGATATCGATATAGCACAACCCTCCTGCATCGCACCTTCAAGGCTCTTAACAGGAAGGATATTTTGGCAACTCTTGGCCGTTTCTTATGATGAAACGGGTGTGGTCCTCCCTGAAGAGGCTTGTAACTCCCGTATGGCAGGGAGGCTGCGAACGGGAATGGTGGCCAGTAGATGATAATGATATAGCAACAACAACATAGCGGAATAACAAGAATTATGACAAATATAAGTGGACCGACGGACAAGACTTTTATTGTCCGGGGTTGCTACATCCATATTATTATATGCTTCGCAAGTTTGAGCCGGTACATTACAGTATGCCTGCTATGGCAAACCGATTAACTCGGTTTAAAGGTGTCCTCTAAGAATATCCTGTAAACGATGTCAACAACAACGCATTGGTCTCGGCGAAGACACGATCCAAGATAGAGCTGCCTGTAGAAATAGGCTGATGCAACACCGCAAGAACGGGCGATGTGCCTACACAGCAGGCCGAGCAACGCAACGCCATAGAGCGGTATAAAGAACGAGGCAAGGAAGAAGAATGTAAACGAGGTCAACATTTTCCCCTCCGGCACTTAATAGACGAGAAAACGATGGCGGGTTAGTATTGTGGGATTAACACTCGATTCGGCTCTATATACCCAATTGTCCTTAAATGTGTAAGCTCACACATTTCGGTCACAATCTTCGTGATTTTTCATACATAATTCTGTGAGTCTACAGTTATACCAATGCAATATAACACATACAAATAAAGTAATTACAAGCACATTAATATATTTACCTGATCCTCAGATGTAGCACCTGTGCATGTAATTCGTCCTGATGACCAAATCGATGCAGTCGTGTACGGTCGGCGCAATTTCATTGTGACCATACCGTTTTCACGTCGAAATTCAACATTGAAACCTTTTAATGCAATATCTCGAAGATTTAAATGGCATCTTACGCTAAACGAACACACTACATTATTAATAACTATATCGATTTCCGGATCAGCTTCTTGGTCTACCAATGCAGGATCAGTAGCGGCAGCTTCCGTTTGAATATCACCATTGGCAAGGTTAACATGCTCGTTTTTAATATCACTGTTATCGTCGTAATTTGTCGGACTTATGACGAGTCCATCATTTTTTCTTGCACTACTGTCTACGCAATGCGATTGATCGGATAATGTGTTCTCGTAATGTTGTTCTTGTGACGTTGTTGTTGTTAAAGTTGCTTTGGATTGTGTTACTGCGCTATCTTGATGCAATTGTGGCAGAGGTGCGATTGTTTGTCCGTAGTGCGACGATGAGTTTTGATTATGCTGTGTCATTGCCACTACAGTTTGAGAAACTACTCCTCCGCCAGCCAATGTTGTCGGAGCAGCCGTTACAACATTATTGGCGGAATTTGTTACGAGTATGTGCGAGCTTGTGCTTGGCACATTCTTCACGTTATTGATATATACAACGTTGCCTTCATGTATCATACCAGTTGGCGCAAAAAATCTGTTGAATTGATTCATTGTGTTGACTTCATTATTAAACTGTATATGACTGCTTGTAGATGCATTTTGTATCGATTGATGTTGAATGATTTGCTGACCATGTTGCTGTGCAACAATTATTGATGTACCTGTTGCTGATGTTACATTCACATAATTCGATGACGACACTGAACATATTCCAGTCGATGGAACTAGTAAATTTCCAGCCACAGGTAAATTTACCATTTCGTGGGGCAGAAACGTTTTCGTTGCGTGTTGTATAGACGTAGTCGCTGATGCCGATGAGCTACTGACGTTGTTGTTACTTCCACTATTTGCTCCACCCCCCACTACGCCTCCATTTGATAATGTTTTCATACAATTATTGGTTTTTTGCTGTAACAGTGTAGCCATTCCAGCACTACTACCGTTACCGCAAAACATCAAAATAAATATATCGTAGCAGATTCTATTATATATTTGTTCTACGACTCTTTGTCTCAAAGCTAAAAGTTCAAAAGAAATTCGTCACTGCAATTTTCTTTCTTTTGGTTGCGCTTCTCCGCTTCTCTCCTTAAACAAATATGTAGAAGCACTTTCTTTGCGAATTATTCCAAATAAGTTAAACTGCACTTTTGCTATTCTCCTCTTTGTGATATGAGACAGGAATTGTCTTTTGGCTTTTGTCTTGTTTATTTTTTATTTTTTTTTCAGTTTTTGATTTATAATATGTATTTTGTTTATATTTTCGTAGTAAAAAAATGTTCAAAAAGGCATTTACACTTTTATAAGGCTCTTGAAGTTTTTATCATTTATAATAATCGCACTATTCTTGTGATTTTATCTGGTTACGCATTCTAAGATCTCGAATCTGCAACGAAAGAAACAATCAACTTTTAGATATAGTAAAAACGAAAGGTGACATTAATTCATACAATGGAAAATGGAAAATGATTCATGCAGGGGTTGAGAAGTGACAGTTGCTGAGGATAATTCTTTGTTCATAAGCAATGGTTTAGCTTTAGATTCATAAGGAAATGATACAGGATTCAGCGCAAGCAATGATCTCAAATGCGTCATTAGGCCGAAGTGTTGGTTGTTTGGTGATAAAAATCACTGTTGTTTTATTTTTAATTAAAGAATTTCAGATCGCTATAATTGAGATCACGGAGGAGCCGCCTAACTTAACAACCACAGTTCTGTGATTTACTGGGCATGTAGTAGTACCACGGGTATAATTCTAAATACAACCCTTTGGTGTTATTTAGAAGGTTCTTTATTGATGCTTTGACCACTTGCCAGCACCCTTAAAATTAACGAAAAAATTGAGAATCAATTTGGCAGAATAAAAATACAAATTACATTAAAAAGCAAAAAAAAATTTAGCTACTCGAAATCTTTCGGCGCGTTTTTTTTTAACTCACTTTGAAGCTTTTTTCGTATTTTATAGATTTTTAACGATTTTTTTATGATATGGTTTACACTGGTCTTCATAAATCAAATTCTATAAAAACCCATATGCATTATGTATACATGACAAGTCACGACTTTCCATGACTTTCACAAAAAGTGCGATAACAAGGTAACGGTAAAAAAAAATCCGATTGTATTGGCAATTTTCTTGCTGAAACAAGTTGCGCTATCAACCCTTACAGTATTGACCACCTAATGCGGGACACTCTGTATATATATTTTTTATGTAGTTTTGAATTAATAGATTTTTTAATAATAAAAATTAATTAAAATTATTTATAATATTTTTTTGTGCGTGCCTGAAATTTATTATCTCCTCTATGGGAAAAGTGTGTAAAAGCTTAATATTATGTTAAAATTATCACTTTACTTTGGAAATATTCCAGTTGCCATTTTCCAAGGAACTAGTTCAGTAAAAATGCCAATTGCGTAGAAAAGGCAAACCAATACTAAGAATGTTTTTTGAGAAAGGGTTCCTTATTGACCACAAAAATCGAAATAAAAATAAGGTCCACTACAACGTTAGTAAAATAAATTAAAAACATCGCATTTCACTTATTTTTATATAATTTATTATGAATGCATTTTAGAAAGGCAACCACCACTGCTCGCTACATAGCTTTCGATTTCGATTTCTGTACCTATGACCACAAAACTGCGGCTTTACAATCGATGATACATCGTTTAGTCCGCTTACCACTGTTAGCAACAGAATACATGTCCGAATACAATCACATTGTAGAAATCGCTGATACAAATTGGTTTAAGAAATCAATAGTTGATAAACTGTTAAAAAAGACAAGCGATAAAGTCCAAAAACAAAAGCGTTGTACACTATTTTTTCAAAACAGAAGCCAACTTCCGAATGAACCATAATGTGGCCATAACGTTCTCTCCAAACATCACCAACAAGCTTAGAGGAGAATTCGACAAAGCTAACTTAAAGTTGGTAAACACGAACCCCAACAAACTTGTTGGGGTTAACTAAGTTGTCTTTTAGGTTCAACGAAAGATAAAAACCCGGTAAAAGAGCGAAGTGGTATTTATGAAATCAAGTGCTCTACGTGTGATGAAAAATATATCGGTCAAACGAAGCGCGCAATTCATACTCGATTTACCGAACATATGCCAAATGTAAGAAACAAAGACCCGAATTCGGCTATAGCTACGCATATCTATAATCCCGATCACACGGAATTACACATAATCAACTCTTTCGACGAAAACGTACGAATTTTAAAACAAGTTTCAAATGCACGAAAGCTGGATGCATACGAGTCTTTCTTCATCCGAACCAGTGACAAATTGATGAATTTATGTAGCGGTGCGATTGAGTCTCCACTTTTTGATTTGGCAAAACGGAAGAAACCATGAATTCGATTTTACTGTGATATTTTTTATTTATATTTCCTTTTAACGTAACGCCTTAAATTTCTGTGATAAAGTTTTTATTTTTCTAAAGTACCTGATTTTCATTTTATTCGTGATTTTTCCATTATCTATTTATTTAATTGTCTTTGTTTTTATTGTAATTTTAGAATTGTTATTTATTTACACTAGTCTTTTCATGTTCCTTTTCCAATAAGAACTCGAAGTAATTTATTTGTGTTAATTAATATGGCAACACCTTTTATCTATTTAAACAAACATTTTTCTCATGCACAATATATGTACATATTTCTAACAGCCAGTGCACATCAAGCTTTGCTGATGTTGGTTGTCCCATTGTTGACAACCGAAATGCATTCATAATAAATGTTATAAAAATAAGTGAAACGCGATGTTTTTAATTTATTTTACTAACGTTGCAGTGGACCATATTTTTATTTCGATTTTTGTGGTCAATAAGGAACCCTTTCTCAAAAAACATTCTTAAATCAAGACCCCGAAACTTTCGTTTTTATTTAGTGATTAAAAACTAAATAATCCCAGCTAGACAATTGTCTCCGATACCCAACGGAATCGATAAGTTCTCGATTATATAGCGATAGCTGCCACAGAAATGTCTCCAATAACCTACTGAATCGATAAGTCATCGATACTACAGCGGCACAAGTCACTGAATTGTCTACTATACTAATGTAATCGACAAGTCTTCGATCCTATTTCGATTATTTAATCCAATTGTCTCCGATATACAACAGAATCGAAATGTCTTCGATACCAAATCGAAGACCTACATTCAATTGTCTTCGATACCATTGGCATCAAAAAGTAATCGATCCGTAAACGATGACTTTTTATTCACTTGTCTCAGATACCATGTAATTGAAATGTCTTCGATCACATATCGATGACTTTCATCTAAACGTCTCTGAATTAGATTGAAATTGTCAAAAAATCAAACGACTAACTTATTCTCATAATTAGTAATCGTTGATAGCTCAGGTGTAGGACGTAGGACTACGAAACAATAGGCGCCCGGTTCGATTCCCAGTAGAAGCAAAGTGTAAAAAGGTAATAAAGTTAAGTATAAAACGTTTTTTTTAATCTCAATTTTAAGTTTTTTTTTTCAGATTTTTATGTTTTTTTCTTTACATTTTTTCTTCAATTATATGATTTGCAGAAAAAAAATCATCTGAGGAGTTTTTGTGGAACATACTTAATCTAAAAAATATCATTATGGTTGCCAAAAACTTCCGAAAAAATCGGAAAACGAAGTTAAAAGTTCACATTTTTTTATTTTTTTATATTTTTCAACTTTAGCCCATAATATTACTAAAGAACGAAACAATAAATTTTTTTTAACATATTCGGATAGTCCAACATGAGATTGACTAACTTTGATTCCGGAGAGAAATAGTTATTTTTTTTATTTTTGCCTATGGAACGACGCACTGTGCGCTGGGTCTAGAATTTTTTACGACGCACGTAGTTGACGTAGAAAAACGTAAAACGATAAAATTTTGAAGAACTCAAATTTGGATAAGGATTAACGACAAGATCCTTAAAAATACAACGTTACAATGCGGTTGATGACCCTTTATTTCTAAGTTGCCGGAGCGTGACTTTGAATTCCACTGTGACCATGGTATAGTTTGTCTTTAAAAAATGCTCATACGACAGTCGGTTCTTCGATGTAAATCGTCCCGGAGTTACCCGTTGTTACAACGGCCTAGAGCTGCCAAAAGCCTCTTGGATTTAAGAGAAAAAAAAACAACTCTTGAATCGCTACTACAACGCAGTTAATGTAGAAGGGCCTTTTGTGCAATCAACATCCAATGCCTGGCGTGATGTGCACCTTAAGGGCTCCATTACACAGTCATATTTCTATTATCATATGTATGTCATATCCTTAAGCCTACTCGATTCATTCGGTTCAAATTTTCCCACATGCAGTAAACGAAATCAAGTAGCTAAGCATATGACATACATAATGATAATATAAATATGACTGTGTAATGGAGCCCTAAGGTCAAAGCAACGCAATATTTCCTAGAATATTTAGCTAGCAACGTGCGCTAATGCCATAAAGTAAGTAATTGGAATAGAGATGGAACTCCATATAACAATAAAATCTACTGAAAAACATTTTACCTTTGAGTGTGTGCTGTAAGTAACGTGTACAGAAAGATATCTTCCTGTATGTACACGTTACTTACAGCACACACTCAAAGGTAAAATGTTTTTCAGTAGACTTTAATGTTATATGGAGTTCCATCTCTATTCCAATTACTTACTTTATGCTAATGCCCTTTAGACATACTTAACGTAACTTTTTGTGTCTTAGTATCTATATAATGATAGGAAATATTATCAGTTGACCTAAAGAGTTTGCTATAGATTTGAAATTGATTCTCATGACTATGCCATACGGTAATAGATCGAAAAAATGATATTGGCGCAAATGATAACAGTAATCTGATTAAAAATGAAAATACAGAAAACAAATACATAAGTGTAAATACAGACACATGATTTTGATTTATTGTAAGCTATGTACACACGAAAGTAAGTAAATGTTTAGAGTGAAAATGCAATAGCGAAATGGACAGGCTGAACATGGTAAGGCACTTTTTTGACGTACACTACACCGACACGATGCAATGATATCAATATATAACAGACACAGAAATAATTGACATCAATTGTATTCACATTTTTCACTATTTATAGCATTTTTCTGTTTTAGAATAGAAATGGGGTATGTTGTCATACTAGCCAGTTTGATCAACCGGTTAGTATGACCCCCGAAATTATTTACCATTACAGGCAATTCGCATTGTCAGGTGTTTTCGTCCGTTAGCACGCCGACTCATCAGGAGCTACCTTTTCAGCGTGCTAACGAGTAGCTCGACCACTACAATGTGTGGTGCATCCCAACACGTTCGATGGAATGCACGACGATAGTGGATGCGTGCATGACATAGCCCGCTAGACACTATAAAAGTGCAAGCGCATCCACTATCGTCGTGCATTCCATCGAACGTGTTGGGATGCACCACAACACAGATATACTCTTTTAATCAAATGCTTGTCGAATCAGAACATATACAGTGAAAGCTCTCATAAGCGGACAGTCACGGTCCCCGTATTTTTGTCCACTTAAGAGAGATGTGCGGTTATTGGATACATTGAAACAAATATTGCCGGATAAAAAAATAAATCAAATTTAATTCATTTGTATTTTTATTAATTCAAATGCTAACATGTTAACATTTTTGCATACATATGTATTCCTTAATTTTTGAAAAGTTAATCATGTATGTTATTTAGAAAAATCGAGGACAGTAGTTTGGCGCAATTTTGCCCTTTTTTGCTCTATTAGACAGTTTTGGAAATGGGTCTTCAAATTTTTCAAATGGTCCATTGCAATGTAAACGTTACTTGATTTTTTTTTATGTACCGTATTTGGCGTAAAGCTGCTTCAAAACAAATTATTCCATGAGCATCCGAAGCTCTTCATCTTCTCAAGCAACTTCTTCACTATTATCACATTAAGGTGCTGGTGTTGTGTTGCCTCCAATTGATCCACGAAAAATTAAAAATGAGGGTTAATGTTTCATATAATCAATATATTTCGGGCTTCGCCCATCATCAGGATCGTAATCTAAAAACATTAACAAATTATAATAATGTATTGTTAAATGACCGAAAAGTAATTTTTACCTAACTATCACGGAAAGATTACACCATAAAACAAAAATTGTAAAAAACGCGCAAAACACAAAAAATTACGTTTACAACAATGGTTGTCAAATTGACATAAATATCACAGAATTTTTCATGATGTCAAACAGATATACATATATGTACATATTATTGGATACAGATGTAAAAATATCACAGGTGTTGGATTGCAGAAATAAAGGTACATTTACACTTACATAATAAATATCCAATAATATGTACATATATGTATATCTGTTTGACATCATGAAAAATTCTGTGATATTTATGTCAATTTGACAACCATTGTTGTAAACGTAATTTTTTGTGTTTTGCGCGTTTTTTACAATTTTTGTTTTATGGTGTAATCTTTCCGTGATAGTTAGGTAAAAATTACTTTTCGGTCATTTAACAATACATTATTATAATTTGTTAATGTTTTTAGATTACGATCCTGATGATGGGCGAAGCCCGAAATATATTGATTATATGAAACATTAACCCTCATTTTTAATTTTTCGTGGATCAATTGGAGGCAACACAACACCAGCACCTTAATGTTTTTCGATCCCGGCAACTACAAAATCCGTAGTTTATTATAATTTTAATAAACTGCACGAATATTATCACATTCTTCGCCTAATTCCAATTCAACACTGCTATTATCCGTTTGCAAATTACTGCCGGTATTTATAAATGACTTAATATTTTAGTCGCAATAGGTAACTTTTTTTTTGTTTGGTGCCATCTTGAATGATTTTCAAAACATGCACCCTTATGAAACCAAGCCTAAGCTTACTTGCCGCCAGATTAGCCGATGAACGTGATCAGATCAGAAGCGCTCACCCTGATGATCCCAGAATTCAGGAGCTTAACTCCGAAATCGACCGACAAGTTAAAGACTATAGGAGGGCGAAATGGAATCAGCACCTCGATGAATGTAACCTCAATGAAGGTGTCAGCAAATTATGGTCTACCGTCCGCGCCCTTTCCAATCCTCGGAAAGAAAAGGGAAATAACGCAAATGAATTTGGCAACACAAAAACCTGCATTCCTCTTCAATTTGCGAGCCTGTTCAATAAACAATTTATTGAACATCTTAAGTCTGACGGCCTCAAGCGCAAAATTAGAAGACGGATTCGCAGCCGGAATGTTGAAACCATACCATCTTTTACCGCGGACCAGGTTAGAAAAGTCTTCGAGAATGCTAAAAACTCCAAGGCCCTCGGACCAGATGGCATTTCGATGACCCTGTTGAAACATCTCGACCTTCCAGCCATTGAGTATCTCACGGCCGCCTTTAACTTGTCGATGTCCACGCTTGCCATCCCTGAAATCTGGAAAACAGGTCGAATTGTTCCCTGTCTCAAGCCAGGGAAGAGCGCAAATCTCGGGGAATCCTACCGCCCCATTACGATACTTTCTCCTGTCGGAAAGACGCTGGAGGCCCTTATTCACCCCACTCTTGTTGCACATGCGAAGCTAGAACCTCACCATCATGGCTTCAGGAAGATGCATAGTACCACCACTGCCCTCGATGCGATCACTACATTCGTGCATTCGTGATGGGCTAAATCAACGCAGTCGTTGTCACAGAACCATTCTGGTGGCAATTGACCTATCAAATGCTTTCAATAAGGTCAATCATTCAATGCTCTTAGCAAACTTGTTGAATATGCATCTTCCTGCACAAGAGATTCGTTGGATTGCCAATTATCTAGCCTGTCGGCACTCCTTCACCGAGTTTCGAGGCAAACGTTCTAAGCTTAGGAAAATCAAATTAGGTGTTCCACAGGGAGGGGTACTCTCCCCCACTCTGTTTAACCCTTGTGTCTACAACCAAAAATTTATACATAAGCATACAACCAACATACCCGGGTATCCCATACGTTTTTCTATGCTCCAAGGCCATATTTATCATTAAATTTGCTCTAATTGATCATTCTACTTAGTTGAAGATATGCAACTCGTGAAAGCAACATGTCACAATGATTATTTTTAATAATGCTGTACAGTTAGGCAGTCTAGACCATCTAACGGCACTGCTATTCGTTTGAAATGAAGAAAACACCTGGACTCGTAGGCTCACATTCAGTAATTAATATTCAAACGATAAGCACATATTTGTCATCCAATTTGAATTTCAGGCAAATTTGAAAAAATATTGTGCCGTATAGTTCTGAATCTTGCAGTGCAAATAATAATAATAATAAATATTTGTGGTTATAAATTCTTATTCTTATTAAATCGAAAAACATAATACGTATTTCGTGCAGGTAAAAATTAAGCATTTACCACTTTATGTACATGTAACTAATTAGATATTTATAGAAATAATGGCTGATGGCAAATGGCTGACACCACGCCAATTGGGAAGATTGTCCTGCGAAGAAAAAGAGGAGTACATACGGCAAAGATTGGCGAAAGTATTAGAAGATGGAAGCGATGATGAGCGAGATGAGAACTGTCCCCTGCTCTTAGATCCGGAAGGTGATAATGAGGATTATAATACGAAGCAAGTTATTGATTCGGATGCAGAGGAGTTAGAGTTGCCAGAATATGATGCCGGCGATGTAACACATTCCGACGAAGAATTTGATGAAGATCCGATCGATTCTCCTGTCGATAAATATACAGCAAGGGATGGCACAGTTTGGCTAAGCCAACCACCACAAGCACGACGATTCTTATCGCATAATATTGTCCGATGTCAAAAGAGTGGGCCAGTGCGATCAACTAGCGGTCTTAGTATCGTCGATACATTCAAAAAAATAATGTCACCGGAAATTTGTGATATAATAATAAGAGAGACCAACAGAAAAGCAGCCCAGTCCTACGAAAACGAGCGCGAGCAACATCCATCAGGATCACATAAAACATGGAAGCCCATTACTGCCGCGGATTTTGACGCCTATCTTGGGATACTCTTGCTAGCTGGTGTTACGCATTCAAATAGTGTCCATACAACAGACTTATGGAAAACTAATTCCCAACCATTGTATCGTGCTTCGATGGGTCTGCAGCGTTTTTGGGCAATCAGCCGTTATATCAGGTTTGATAATGGAAATACTCGTGAGCAGCGCAAACAAAATGATAAAGCCGCAGCAATCTCAGATATTTTCCTAATGCTGAATAGGAATCTACAGCAGAACTATATCCCAGGGAATAACATCACTGTGGATGAGCAGCTTTATGCTTTCCGTGGTGGCACTGGATTTACTCAGTTCATACCTTCTAAACCCGCTAAATATGGTATAAAAGTTTGGTGGGTATGTGACTCTACAACGTCGTATCCTCTCAAAGGGCAAATTTATACGGGCTTAGCGCCTTCTGGGGAGAGAGAAAAAAATCAAGGGGAACGTGTTGTAAAAGACCTATGTTGTAATATGTTTCGCGGGAGTGGACGCAACATTGTTTGTGATAATTTTTTCACAACTTACAAATTGGCTGCTACTCTGATGTCGGACTATAATTTGTCCATACTGGGAACAGTAAATAAAAGGCGAACCTTTGTCCCAGCTGAATTCGCTAACCCTAAGGGGAGAGAAATTGAATCTACCATTTTTGGGTTTAGCAATAATATTAGTATGTGTTCATACGTCCCCAAAAGACATAAGCCAGTTGTTCTTCTTTCGACATCGCATTATAATATGGAAGTTGAAGGTCCGAAAAAAAAAGCCAGCAATGATATTGGACTACAATCGAACCAAGGGAGGTGTAGACAATGAAGGTGTCAGTAAACTATGGTGTACTGTCCGCGCTCTATCCAATCCTAGGAAAGGAAAGGGCAATAATGCCATCAAATTTGGCCATAAGAGCACCAGCGAACCCCTTCAGTGCGCAAGCCTGTTCAATAAGCAATTTATTGAACATCCCAAGTCCGATGGCTTAAAGCGTAAAATTAGAAGACGGATTCGCAGTAGAAATGTTGACACTATACCATCGTATACTGCGGACCAGGTTAAAAAAGTCATTGAGAATGCTAAAAATTCAAAGGCCCTCGGACCCGATGGCATTTCGATGGCCATGTTGAAACATCTCGACCTTCCAGCCATTGAGTATCTCACGGCAGCCTTTAACTTGTCGATGTCCACGCTTGCCATCCCTGAAATCTGGAAAACAGGACGGATTGTCCCCTGTTTCAAACCGGGTAAAAGCGCTGGTCTCGGTGAATCCTACCGACCCATAACAATACTTTCACCTGTCGCAAAGACGCTAGAGGCCCTTATTCACCCCACTCTTGTTAAGCATGCTAAGCTAGAACCTCACCAGCACGGCTTCAGGAAAATGCATAGTACCACCACAGCCCTCGATGCGATCACTACACGCATCCGTAATGGGCTAAACCACAGACGTCCTTGTCACAGAACGATTCTTGTGGCAATTGACCTAACGAGTGCTTTTGACAATGTCAATCACTCGATGCTTCTCGCTAACTTACTGAATATGCATATCCCTGCTCAAGAGATCCGTTGGATTGCAAACTATCTAGCTGGTCGGCATTCCTTCACTGAGTTTCGTGGCAAACGTTCTAAGCTTAGGAAAATCAAATTAGGAGTTCCACAGGGTGGGGTTCTCTCCCCCACTCTGTTCAACATCTACATGTCCGGCCTTCCTACACCACCGGAAGGAATCGAGGTGATTTCCTACGCAGACGATTGCACCGTACTCGCCACCGGGGAGGATAAGGATGAAATGCGCCTCCAAATTAATCGCTATCTCGGACGATTACAGGCTTTCTTCCAAAGCCGAAACCTCACCATCTCCGCGTCTAAATCTTCTGCGACATTTCTTACCACCTGGTCGGTGGATTGTCGGTGGGAGGTTGATGTACGTATTGGCAACAATCCAATTCCTACTGTTGCAAATCCTAAAATTCTCGGGCTCCATTTAGAGAACATGATGACGTCAGCTCATCACGCAGCATCCGTTTGTGAAAAGATGCGCAGTAGGAATAAAATCCTAAAAGCACTAGCTGGTAGCACCTGGGGCAAGGATAAAGAAACCATGCTAGTCACATACAAAGCGGTGGGTCGAGCAGTTGCTGATTATGCAGCCCCAGTTTGGTCACATAGTTTATGTGATACAAACTGGACCAAAATTCAGGTCTGCCAAAATGCTGCTCTACGCACAGCCACAGGTTGCCTCTTGATGTCTGCCCAGGATCACTTACATCAAGAGACAAAATTGATGCCAATACGTGACCACAATCTCCTACTGTCCAAACAATATCTTGTTGGTTGCTACCGTGAGAATCATCCCAACAACAGTCTCATGGACCGAATTCCTCCACCACGACATGTCAGGCGTGATTTGCGAGACCTAGAGAGAGAGGTCCAGGGATACAAGAGGGACCCTTACGACGATGATGCATACCGAGCTGCCATCGCTGAGATTCACACTGCAGAAGTGAGTCGGTCTATTGCGAGATTAGGTGCGAACAGAGTCCTCTCAGTGCGCCCTCCACCCATTTCGCCTGAGGAGATTAGGCTCCCGAGAGCCACCAGAGTGACATTAACTCAACTTCGGTCGGGCTTTTGTTCACGCCTCAATTCGTACCTTTCTCGCATTAACCCGGACATTCAAAACATCTGTCCAAACTGCGCTGGCGCTCCACACGATGTGGGTCACTTGTTTCAATGCCCAGCTGCGCCCACTGACTTAACCCCTATCTCACTGTGGGAAAACCCTATCGCAGCAGCTATGTTTTTGTCCCTTGACATAACGGACGAAAGCATCGACGAACCATAACTCGAATCCACATAGATGCACAGCGGTTGCACACCTTTCTGCACCGCTAAAAGAAGAAGAAGGTGTAGACAATCTTGACAAGTGCCTTGGAGAATACTCCACTAAACGCAGAACCAATAGATGGCCTTTGGCTTTCTACTACAACCTTATAGATGTCTCTGCATTTGCAGCGTTTGTCATATATATTGAGAATAATCCCCACTTGCGGAACTCAACGAGCCGCAGAAGATTGTTCCTGCAAAAATTAGGTGAAGAATTAGCCATGCCTGAAATTCAGGAAAGATCAAAAAATCCGCAAATAATGCGTCACTTTTCGGCGCGTAGTGGCATTGAGAGCATTTTGGGTGGTCCAGTTCGATCAGCTGGTGAAAATCATCACATGCAGTCTGAAGAACGCGACAGTTCCGGCAGGATAAAACATAAGGGAAATTGTTATTTATGCCCCGCACGTAGACCCACTCGAAAATTATGCGAAGACTGCGAAAAGCCTATTTGTGTTGGACATTCAACTGTTATTACTAAGTGTGAAAGATGCGCGCCATAAAAATTTGTAAAACATTTATATTTTTTTCAATTCGACAGTATACGAAATTTTTTATTTTTTTTTTACAATACAATGAATGTAATTTTTTTCCTATACATTTATAAAAAACAATAAAAACATAAAAGAAATGAAAAATCTTTTATTTATGTTCTTTTCTAATTAACAAATTGTACTTGATATGTTGTGCATACCCGGGTATGTTGGTTGTAAATACAAGGAATAGATTTCATAAATTATACGTAACTTCTTTAAAAAAAAATTCAAAAAATTTATTTCTCCAGCATATGATAGAAAACACTTTTTTAGGAGGCTACTGAAAATTTCAAGCCAATATGTCAAATACAACTCAAAATATGTCAATTTAAAAATGAAAAACATACCCGGGTATGTGGTTGTAGACACAAGGGTTAACATCTACATGTCCGGCCTTCCCACACCACCTGAAGGAATCGAGGTGATTTCCTATGCTGACGATTGCACCGTACTCGCCACAGGGAACGATAAGGATGAAATAAAAAAAAATAAATAACAAGCGCGACAATCCAACATTGGATTAAGGCCGCAGGATGTGTTAGTGACATCCTATTTCCAAGATCTTATCTGCTTTTTGTTGAGGTAATGAGATCAGCATCACGCTCAGCAGTGTTATTTATCCCCATAAATGGGTACTCGTTTAACATCTGAGTGAGATCATAGTCCGTCACAAGCTCGTGAGTTCGAAAAACACCATGGAACACGGTGTGATTCGAACTCATGACCCTGTGCACCGAAGGTGCGCGCACTAACCGCTAGACCAGCCAGACTAGCAATGCGCCTCCGAATTAATCGCTATCTAGGACGATTACAGGCATTTTTCCAAAGCCGAAACCTCACCATCTCTGCGTCCAAATCCTCTGCGACTTTTCTAACCACTTGGTGGGAGGACATCAGATGGGAGATGGATATACGCGTGTTTAGATGCGAATAGAGTCCTCTCAGAGCGCCCACCACCAATTTCGCCTGAGGAGATTAGGCTTCCGAGAGCCACTAGAGTAACACTAGCTCAACTTCGGTCGGCCTTTTGTTCACGCCTTAATTCGTACCTTTCTCGCATAAACCCGGACATCCAAAACATCTGTCCAAACTGCGATGGTACTCGTCATGATGTGGGTCACTTGTTTCAATGCCCCGCTGCGCC
The DNA here is from genome assembly GCA_949715475.1 of Microchrysa polita. Taxonomy (NCBI): domain Eukaryota; kingdom Metazoa; phylum Arthropoda; class Insecta; order Diptera; family Stratiomyidae; genus Microchrysa; species Microchrysa polita. The sequence continues at coordinate 48,156,814 of OX454417.1, forward strand.
CACTGATCTTACCCCTACATCGCTGTGGGAAAACCCTATCGCAGCAGCGATGTTTTTGTCCTTAGACCTCACGGACACAAACATTGACGAACCATAAATCGTACCCACATAGATGCACAGAGGTTTCACACCTTTCTGTACCGCTAAAAGAACTTGCATTTAAGGTAAGTACTATGTTTACCGAGCGAAACAAATTGTCTTTTTGTCTCCCATGAAAATTACATTAAATACATGCACTAAATTAAAAAAAAAGAGTACTCACGGTCTTATTGATTGTCAATAGCATCTTTTTACTATGAACTTAAGTGCAACTGCTGTTTTCGCAGACTAACGAAAAGATCCCGAGATTATTTCTGATCCGCAAAATTGTAGTTAGGGAATCAGAACGGCAAACACATAACCTCACAATTTTTACAATGACTTGATTGATGACAAAAACAACATTAGTTGTTATCCGGCATTTTATAATCCAAAACCAAAAAATAATAGAATCAAAATATGTACCTAAATTGTATTGCTCCCTTTGTTTTCAACGTCTAGTAGCTCGAATTCGGAATCAGGTTAATTAAACAGATACTTCGAAACCAGTCTCTAAATGATACACATTATCATTATGAGAAGACAAAAAAACGACATAATTTTAAGGTAATATGTATCAACATTCAAATTGCTAGTAGCTAACAACAAGTTGTATGAAAATTCACTGGTGCTATTTCCACCGAAAACATTTATGGCACTGATAGTACCACCTATAAGAAGGTACATGCGATATCCAGTAATATGTTGTCTGCACTTTTTTACAGCGCACTTCATTATTCAAATTTAAGATGTTGTTAAGGGATTTTAATTAATTTAACTCACTAAAAACATTAAATTTTAAAGTTATCTGTGAATAGGATTAACGATTTAAAAACAGACGGGCTCTTGTCACTCATGTCAGAAGTTGGAACGAAACGGAACGAGCGAATACCCCGCAATTTCCCTGCGTTTCTCAACATTTAATGGAAATGAGTTACTAAGTGCTAGCTTTAATAATCCAGGAAGAATGTACAAAAGTAAAAAAATGCGGAGTTAACGTTAAATGAGGAATACATGTTCAACGATTTCTTCTGAAAAAAATCAGTTGAAAAAAGGTTGAGAGCCAGTCTTAAAATCGCAATTTTGAACAGTGACGTAAGAGGAGAAAACGAGAAGGACCTAATTTGGGGGGTTGGGTTTGTATGGCAGCCCCATGACCCTATTGTCCGATTTGATTCATTCTTACATGTTTTTTGTCATTAATAGGAATACATTTGTGTGAAATTTGGTTGAAATTGGTGAAGAAATAAAAAAGTTTTTCTTAGAAGAAGGTTTGTATGGGAGCCCCATAACCCCATGGTCCCATTTGATCCATTCTTACATATGTTTTTTTGTCATTAATAGAAAAACATTTGTGTGAAGTTTGGTTGAAATTCGTACACAAATAAAAAAGTTTTTCTTATAAGAACCTAATTTGGGGAGTTGGGTTTGTATGGCAGCCCCATGATCCCATTGTCCGATTTTACCGATTCAAACATACAAACTGCCTGCAGCAAAAAGAAGCATTTGTGCAAAATTTCCGCTTCATAGCTTTTAAATTGGCCGAGTAAAACGCGTCGCAACAGACAGAGAGACGGACATCGCCCAATCGACTCCCCAAGTCATGCTGACCATATACACTCCCAGTCACTTGAATAGGGACAGCATTTTCGAGAGTTGTTTATCTCAAAATATCCTCTTCCTTGCAGCAGAGAGCATAACTCAGTATTTGTTTACAAAGGCTATTATGTTGCTCATAGTTTCAGAATTTTCTTTCGTTTTAGGTGTGAGGAATTCCTTATTACACGTTGCACTGTTGATAAACTAGCTATAACGCCGACTTTAGCTCCAATTCTGGCCGCTGATAGTGCAGAACTAGAGGCAGATCGCAGAATTGCCCTATTCTCTTTGGCGGTTAGGGCACCTCGCGTACGCCGTTTCATGTTTCGTCCATATCTACTTTTATTTTTTAAATAGTTAATCACAACCTATTTACTTTTTTCACTATTTTCGAAATTTCGCGTAAAATGTATTGTTTATTTCTCAAAACATCGATTTGAGTCATTTGAGCGGTATTTAATGCTTTTGCTCTACCCATGATTACCGAAACTTACAAAAATTAAAGTCAAAACACAGTCTGAGCGGATTAAAACAAAAACAGTTAGGATGTGACGCTAGCACTTTCGAAATAACTACCGAATCGCAACTGTCCCTAGTCTAAGAAAAATGGCATATTTGGTCGGCAAAAATCCTACATCGGAATTTTTTTGATTATGGTTGGGGATGGTCTCCAGATTATAACATTAAAAGTCCCAACCGATTGAAGGTCCACAAACTTAAAAAAAAGGGGGAAAAATGCATTTTTTCGGTTTTTTTGCGATTATTTCAAAAACGACAAGAGATACAGAAAAATGATCTGAGGACTACACACGGTAGTCATCAACGCACCATGCTCCACTAGGAGTTACGGTAATCAATAGAGAGACATACACCATAAGCATACCAACAAATGTAGTAATAGTAGTCTGGCTGGTGTAGTGGTTAGTGCGCGCACCTTCGGTGCACAGGGTCGTGGGTTCGAATCTCACCGTGAACAAATTCAGTTTATGTTGTTTTTCCAACTCACGACCCATGTGACGGACTATGATCTCACTCAGCTGTTAAAATAGTAACCATTTATGGGGATAAATAACACTGCTGAACGTGCTGTTGATCTCAACACCTCAAAAAACAGTTAAGATCTTGGAAATTGGATGTCATTAACACATATCTGCGGCCTTAGTCCAATGTTGGACCGTCGCGCCTGTTATTTATTTATTTGTACCAACAAATGTAGACAGTGGTTGCAGGCCTTGTGAACCACTAAAAAGGATCTTTGCTATTGTAATTTATTCATTTGGGCACCGAGATTAAGACGAACCGTCATTATAAGCGCTAACCGACACAATGCACAGAAAAAACAACATTCGAAGAACACTTGGCAAGGAGCTCCTGTTAGATGAGAAATTGGATAAATCATACTGGTGTAGTGTACATAACATACATACCTCCCACGAAAAAAAGATTATGCAATCACCATAAACAAACCCATAAATTATAAAATGTAAAACAATAAAAGTGAACAGGACACGCAACACGATTCTTTTCCGAAGAGTCATAAATTACATCTATGCATGTACACAAAACCACTTGAGAGCAAAAAGGATCTTTCCCAAAATAAGTCGCAGTGTTTTGACCACACGTGTCAAAGGAGTAATTTGACTCCTTGACGAGATCATGAATGCATATCCATACATGAACAATAAGATGTGTCGGGATATTTAATATATTGAGAAATGGGCGTATCCTGCTTGCACTCAAATTAGATACATTAGCATATAGGAACTGTAAGTACATAAGAATAAAATTTTATTAAAGGACGAATGTGAAAGAAAAAAATATGTTTGATTTGACTTTACACGAAGTGTTGTCATTCGCAAGTGCATCGCCAAGCTGAGCACGAGCGCAAAATCTTAGAAATGGTGAGTGCGCGTCTGACGGGCACAATCATTTCGTCACAGTGACTTAGCTCCTCGATCCCGAGGCATCCAGGGTCCCGAGGCATCCAGGAGTTGTGCTGGAAGTTTAATAAATACTAATTATTTTTTTAGAGCATTCAAAACACCCCGACAACGTTCACATTACACTGGGAAGTTGCTGTCTAGGGAGATTTGATTCAGTTATAGTTCGTAACAGAAGCTAATGAAGAACCAGGGGTATACAGGGTGTCCGGAAACTGCCGCATAAACGCATAAATGTTATTTCTTACAGTTTTAATGCCTTAAGTGCAGAAGACTGGGGTTAATTTAAGCTCGATTTTAAGTCAATTCAAACTGTCCCTAAAGATCTGCAATTTGGTAAAATTTATTCAAATTATATCAAAATCGATCCAATATTAACCCTAGTTTTCTGCACTTAAGGCATTAAAACTGTTAGAAATAACGAAGCTAGAATAAAATGATGTATGAAAGAAATGATCGCTGCACTATGCGCCAATTTTTAAACGAATCGTACGAGCACCTCACCTTGGCCGAAGTTGGAGAAAATTGAGATGAAAAAATAAATTGTTTTTGGGTCAAATCACGAACATTTGACTTTGAACTTCTATAAAAACCAAACATCTTTTTTAGGTAAATTTGTTGGCTGTAATAATCATCTTATTTTGCTATTCAAGCTAGTCTAGCTTTTGAGATTTTGAAGTTTTAGTCGTACAAGAAAAAATCTTCAAATGCCTGTGGCAGCTAAAGGGTTAAGCTAAGTGGGTATGTTCCGTACAATTTTTTTGCTGGAAATCACATGAGAAATCACAATCCGGTGCGTTTATGCGGCAGTTTCCGGACACCCTGTATATCAGAGCACCTCTACAGGCTAATGCCATCCCAGGCTCATCTATAACATGAAACCAACATATTGCAATACCCGATTACAAATACCTAGTTTCCAAAGAATATTTGGTTGCTGGTTGCAGGGAAGACAAGCCATCAAGATGGCATAGGACACTGAAATATCTCAAGAGAAAAGTCCCGAAATTTGAATATTATTAAAAACGACTCGAATCGCTTAAAACGGAAAATTAGGTATTAATTGTGCCAAGACTATCGCAAAATTATGGCACCCATATTTCCCGCAATACCATCAACCAAGTTGTACACATGCAGCGAAATTTTGCCGAATAGAAGCGCTAATTCAAACTGCCTCCATGGAATGTTTTCAATGAAAATATTTTAATAGTTTCGATTATATTTCAGACATCTAAAACAAAATAATACAATCAGTTAAAAGTCAAATATACATATTAAATTCGTATATGTATACTTGCCCGTATATGGTAAGAAATGGTAATTTGCAAGCGACTCACGATTATGCCCTCATCATCATCATAATCTATTCAGCTACGATAAGTGTCTAGTCGGGGAGACTGCACGCATGACGTCATCTTTTTTGTATATCTAAATTCTTATTATTATTATTACCTATATCAGTCTCGCTCACACCTGCAAATATAAATAATACCACAAATTAAAATCAAATCAATGAATTCGATAGTTAGATTTAAAAAAAATATATTAGGTCATCGAAAACGACGAAGGGACGAGGACAATCTCTATAAGCAAGCTATAATGTAAGGTCATGATAGTTTATCTGAGATTAAGAATAACAAGAGCGCGTAACTCTGTGTCACACACCATCGTACTAAGCATTTACACATAGATAGTAGGAGCATTACTGCCCATTGAATCACAAACTACATTCACCTCTGTCGTAAATCCTAATCAGAGCGTCAGTTCACCGCATTACACAATTTGTGGCGTCTACCGCGAGTAGACGGTCGAAGCAAAAATTGGATCACGGACGACATAAATAGGTCGATGGATGCATTTTCATTTCGAAAAGTAGGTCAGGCAATGCAGCTAACACTCTCATCCTACTTCCGGTATACTACAGGAAATGGTGATTCAGTAGTTCGAAATGCACAGTTTCCGAAAGTAATCAAGTTACTCACAAATCCTAGGCCGGGACAATTGCACGTCTGCGACGATATGGACAAAAGAATCTTTCGCGATTGTATTAGCGAGAACTCAATTTCATACTAGACAAAAAATATTCTCACCATTACGTACTCGATAATTTTACATACGAGCTTTCATTGGTCAACGTATTAGTAATATGTATTAGTCGATAGTGTGTGATTCGGGTTTGTCATCACCGCGGCCCCATGCTTCATTTCGACGAAAATTAATCGCGAAACAGGGACAGCGTACGACCAACTCGTATCTATGATACCAACTGAAGAGCTTCAACTCATTCGGGTACTATATGCCTCGAAAATCACCAAGTGATAAGCGAGCTGTGTGGTGACAGCACACATTTTCCGTTTCACATTAAATATAATACAAAGCCCACAGACCATAGAATCGCACGCCGATACCGAGCACTACTCTATTGTGGAATGTTCATAACTAGTAATATGTTTGTGTGTAGACACAAAGATCTCAAAGTCGATGGAAGCTTGATCTACGAAATACATCTCATGCGCAGTAGTCGGCATGATTTCAAACGCTTGTACAATTGTTGTAAAAAGATAGCATACACGAGAATGTTTTTTATCTACTCATTTTGCAGTCAGCTGTTTTAGGAGGGTGCGACGATTCAAGTAAATCACTGTTGTTGGATAAACCTACTAAAAATAGAAGAGAACTGGATAGATGAAAATGTATAGTACAGTAGAAGTATAGTATTGTATACTTAAAAATACACTTATATATTCAGAATGAAATGAGTTACAAGGTGTTCTCGCGATCTGAGAAAATGTATGTTTATGAACATGTAATGATCCGACATTTTCATGCAAAGATGAATTTTGACAACTCAGGAGCTAAATAAAGATAATAAACACACGAAAGGTGATGTTTAAAGAGCTCCTCGATAGGTTGAATCTTACAATACCTTTCACCATCCATATAATCCAAATTCATTACAGAATGCAAAGCGAAGAAGAATGGCGAAAAATCCGTTGAACCACTTCATTACTTTGGAGCGGTGCTTCAGGTGCATCAAACCGAAAGACATAAATCCAAAAGCAGAATTCGCAACCAACTTCTGAGGAGTTTGGCAAGGAAGCTTTCGAGGATGCTAAAGCCATTGTTCTAGGATATAGGCCGTATATGTCCAACATTCTCTCGACTGTATGTAGCTAACGTACCTACCTACTTATTCATCCACAAAGTAGGAAGACATACTGCAAACGCTCGAAGATTCTAAAACACAGTGTTATACGGGGTAGTCTCTTATAATCAGTATCATTTAAATAAGTTGGGATGTGGGATAACAAACACCGTTGGGCGACATTAACCACTTTGTTTGTACCGTATCCGCCGCGATGTTCTTCTTTAAGGACATGCCCCACTCTCAGTTTACATTTTCGCGGAGAGATCAGAGCCGATAACATTTAGTGAGTGGGAGCGACATACATAAAGACGGCCTATTTCTCTATTTAAAGGCCGATCCACACTTTTCAGTCATCAGTCACAGTTACAATTGATTGACTGACAATCTGTTAAATTGCATAAAAAAATACTGTGACGGAGACTGATGAGTGATGACTGATAACCAAAAAATCTGGATCGATCTTAAAGGTTTATCTTCTGGGTATTTAAATAATTTAAGTTTTTCAAGTACAGAGGAGTCGATGGAATGTTCGCGAGCAAGAGCAATGGCACATCCGGTGCAACAACAAGTTCTATCAATTGTATGATGAGCCGGAAAGATCGGAAATCGTGAAGCTTCATAGATTACAATGGGCGGAGATTGTACAAAAAATAACGAGCGTATAAAGGGAGCGCCCGCATTACGAGGGTTTTTTTGTACATATATTTTATAGGCAATAAATAAGAATTATGCACAATATTAATTAAATGCTTCTTGTAAATATTTTTTTTGTCACGCTCTGTGGCTTACTTGGTTGAGTCGCCTCTACGATGCTAGTAATCTAGATAGAGGTCCGGAGATCGAATCTCGGTATGGTCCAAAATTTCCGTAAATGTGCTTGCAACATTATATACACTCCGAAATGATTTGCAATGTAACGTTGACTCGAAATTGCCTATAAACGGCTGAGTTAACGCACCATGGCCGCACATGGGGCTATACGGTACTGAGAAGAAGAAATCTATTTTTGGATTGATCTAATTAAAAATGTTACGGCGTTAGGCGTTACCCTTTCATTCGGGAACGCGTTTATTGTATGTGTATATGTCAGCGACGTGCATTCATAATAAGCAATTCCAAACTGCTTGACTATGAAAAACTCCGGGGTTCATTATCACCTACATTACCAAATATCATTTTAGACAACATTTTCTCCTCCTGGCGATTTTTTCCGAAAACGCCGCGAAGAATGTACATCTAAAGTTCCATCTAGATTAGCCGCCAAATGGCTGCGCGTCCAAAAACTGGCATCGCGTTCAGCCATTTGGCTGCTACTTAGCATCCACACTATAGCAGCTAAATGGAGACAGAAAATGACATAACCAAAATTTCATTGGTGATTTTTATAAATTTAATTATCAAAATCGGACTCTGCGCGTTTTCACACACAAAAGAACGAACAAAAGTTGCAAAATTGTGACTTTGAATTTGACAAGCGGTTGGTTGAGTTGCCATATTGAATATCAAAACTGGACGCACAGCCAAATGGCGACAAGTTTGGATGGAATGACAACAGCCATTTGGCTGCACGTGAAGCCATTTGGCGACTAATCTAGATGGACCTTAAAAACTAAAACGAAAATCATACTGCATATAATCGAACCAAACTTGTTTCCAGCATGTGTATCTGGCCGAATGTATCTATCATACTATCATGCTCATGCATACATGATGTAGCGAGTACAGGAACATGTTGACTCCAGTGAATCGGTTCATCAATTCGGCCATGTTTTTTTTTTGTTTGTTTTATGTGCGAATTTATATGAGCGCACTCAAGCAGAATTGGTGTTGATTGACTTACATGTTGCGTGTGGATTGAATATGGATAGTAGACGTTAAATGCATGTAGATAGGACAATATAAACATCAGTTACATTTTCCAGAAGAAATCAGTTGACTACAGGTGATTTTTAGTGGAATTTTTGTGTTTTTTTTTTTTGGGAAAAGTTTGTAGTTTTCTCTGCGAATTATGTCGGAGTTGTGCTGTGCGACAGATTTTTTTTAATAACATCGGGATTTACAACCCTTTCATTCGCTAAGAAAGGAGAAATCGTTCAATCGGGGTGTGCAAAACTTAAAATTCATTTTGAATGTAAACAAAAAAGCGTTACACGGAAATTTAAATTTGAAACATATGAAAAGTACATTTGGCTTACCGGAAGTTGTAAATTAAATAAATTATTTTGTTGGCCGTGTCTTTTGTTTGCGAACGAGAAATCTGTTTGGAATAAATCTGGACTTAGCATTTAAATATTTTAACGGGTTCAGCTGTAAAGCACGCTAGTTCGCAAACACATCTTCAGTCGTTAATTAAGTTAGATTTCTACGGATCGCAAAGAATAGAGTTTATGCTAAATTACCAGGCGGCATTATCGGTTAAATTACATAAAGTAAGTAAAGTAAAGTTGACCGTAATCGGAATATTTTGAAACGTTTAATCGATACAGTGATTCATCTCGCAAAGCAAGAGCTTCTATTATCGGATTCTATGATATAAGTGCCAACCGTACGGGGAAATATGGGTATGCTTTGTCGGAGCAGCCTGAGTCTCCGTGTGGGACAGCTATTAGTCCAGTACAATTGGTTCAAAATAGCCCCAAACCAAATTCAGTTTCTTGAAAATATCTGGAAAACTATGAGTCTGACCTTAAAATGTTCTGAGGACGAAACAAACAACATAAAATTACCTTTGCAATGATATACAGCAGTCTAGAGATTTTCTCAGAAAATTATACCCTAGACCCAAAAGTATTATAGTGAATTTACATTTTTTTAGTTTTACATTTTGCATTGTAACTCTTGATAAAATAGATTTAGGATAATAAGATCTTGTCCATATATTGTTAACAAAACTTGTTTGATTTGTACCAAAAATTGAAGTGCTCCGCCCATTGACGCCCCCTCACTCCTCCTAGCATTTTTCAAAAAGGCATGCCTGTAGCTCCATTTCAAATTAGGCTAAGCAGATCAAATTTGGTGGGGTGCCTAGTCTAAGCCCCATTATGCTCCTTACTAAAAATTATTAGCATCCGATCAAAACTAAGGGTACCCCCATACAAAGTGACCCAAATTTCTAACAAATTTTACATTTTTTCATTTCTAAATTCTACCTAAAATAGAAAAAAAAAATTATCTCTTAGAACGTCCTTATAACAGTTAATTGTAGTCTTCTGAATGTATATCCGAAAGTTTGTACCAGAGCGTGCCTTAGAAGTACGAAAAATTGAGTTTGAAGGTTGCTAGTATACGTTACTCGAAATATTCGCAAATAGTCGTAGAACTGGTATCACTGACCTTCAAACCCAATTTTATGATACTTGTAGCGTACGCCTTGGTACAATCGTTTGAATATATGTACATTCACAAGACTACAATTAATTGTTATAATGACGTTCTAAGAGATAAATTTTTTTCTTGTCTTTTACATAGATTTTAGAAGTGAAAAAACGTGAAATTTCTTAGAATTTTCGTTCACTTTGTATGGGGGGTACCCTTAGTTTTGATCCGATGGTAATAATTTTTGGTGGGGAGGATAATGGAGCTTAGAATAGGCACTCCACCAAATTTGATCTGCCTGGCTCAATTTACAAAGAAGCTACAGGCATGCCTTTTTGAAAAATGTTAGGAGGAGTGAGGGGGGCGTTAATGATCAGAGCACTCCAATTTTTAGTACAAATCAAATACATTTTGTTATCAATATATGGACAAGATCTTATAACGGTAGGTTATTCTATCAAGAGTTACAGTGCGAAATGTAAAACTCAAAAAATGTAAATTCACTATAATACTTTTGTGTCTAAGGTATAATTTTCTGAGAAAATCTCTAGACTGTTATATATCATTACAAAGGTAATTTTATGTAGTCTGTTTAGTCCTTAGGTCATTTTAAGGTCAGACTCATAGTTTTCCAGATATTTTCAAGAAACTGAATTTTCTTCCCTTTGCTACCCCCTCCCCCTTAACCCATGGCGCAAATTAGTGCAACTTTTTACTGCGTATATTAGGCAGTGTATTCAACAATTTGGCATCAAAAATTCCTTTTTTTTTAATGTTTGGGTTTTGAGTTATCTGTACTAGACTATACAGGGTGTCCCATTCATGGTGGAGAATATTTTAATGGTAGGTAGTGTGGCTCATTTGGAGAAAATTAATGTACAACGGGACCCCTCTATTTTTAACCGTTACAATGTTATAGCATTTTTTGTCAAAATGCATGACTTGCTGAACTAAATCAAAATTTGCCACTCCACCAATAATTTCATCCGAGATATGACTTCACTTTCTGAAACTACATAAAATTTCCAATAAAACGACACCTCGCCCGTTACGAAGTTGCTCGTATCTTCCGAGATACACCCGTTCAAACTTTAAAGAAATTGTAAAATTGCATACGATTTTATTATTTGAATTTTTTATGAAAAAACCAATTTTACAATTTCTTTAAAGTTTGAACGGGTGTATCTCGGAAGATACGAGCAACTTCGTAACGGGCGAGGTGTCGTTTTATTGGAAATTTTATGTAGTTTCAGAAAGTGAAGTCATATCTCGGATGAAATGCACTTACGCCAGATTACGTAATCTGCGATAGCTAATCAGGCAAATCAAGCTGTGGTGAATTTGGTGTTCACACTATATTTAGTTGATCTAGTCATATTGACATTTAAAAATTATTTTATTTTTAGTGATTTGTCAAATGTCATTTCTATAAATTTTAGCGGCTCACAAACAATTTTAATAAAAATGTTTACCATTTAAGAAGCGTTTTTGTAAATACATATAAGCTAATCACATAAAGCAAAATATTTTGTACATTCCTGAATGTTGCCGAAAGTAAAGATTTAGACATGTCCAAGTATGAAGTGAGTACGTAGCTTCTGAAGAAGAATTACTGATGTGGAGAAGGATGAAAATTATACAGACAATGAATCTATTGTCGACGATAATCTGTCGGAACAACCGATCGGGGCACCGGCCGTTGTGGAAACAAGCGCTCCAGGCAGAAGTTGTGGTGAATTGACATGTATTCAGAAATAAGTCTAAATGCTTGATGTCCAAAAAGAAGTAATACAGCATGTTTTTTTTAAATAATGTGTGCTTACAAACAAATAAAGATGTTAATATTGTGGAGCATTGTGTTTTTGAGGTGTTTTTAATGAAATAGCCGCAATGGTTCGTGGGAAGATTGTCTGCATGTATGTTTACATGTATAAATTTGTTTGGCAGAATATGATTATGGACATGAAAAACCACATAATTTGAAATGTGAGCAGTCGGTCTGGTTTCGACGTAGTTTTTCAAATTTATCCTCATTTCTGTCAGCCGAATACGATTAATATTATTTTCGCCTACAAAAATACAATTTTTGACATACAAAATTACAATTTTGTCATTCATAACGACACATTTGGCATTAAATGACACTTTTCGACATTAAAAAAGTATTAAAACTCACCTCGACTGCATGGTGAATAAAAGATAGTCGTTCTGGGAACTTGATTTGCAGTCGCCAGCTTACGTAATCTGCAGCTTAATTAGGCCCCAGATTACGTAATTTGTCGCAGATTACGTAATCTGGCGTAAGTGTGAAAACCTCCTAAGATTTGAATTTGTGAATTTTACTGTAAATTTCTAATCTACTATATAAAAATAAGTCGGGTTTTCCTCCCTGACGCTATAACTCCAGAACGCACGAACCGATTTAGATGATTCTTTTTTTGTTTTATCCGTCTTACGTTGGAGAAGGTTTATGGACCAAAAAAATTTTGAAAATCTCGAAGCAAGTGGTGGTAAATATCGAAATTTATAATGGGAATATTTTATTGTCATTGGATCAAATACAGTGTTAATTGTAGTCAAGGTGACTATGTTTTTACGTACACACATCCTTGATGTTGGTCACAGCAATTTCACAATAGACTTCGTACTACTTCGGGAATCCGTCGATATCTCCGCAATCCTTTGGCGGAACGACACGATTGAGATGTCGCCGGATTCGCAACAAAATTGCCTAAAGGGTCATGGGGTTTTTTTCTAATAACCGTCAGCCCGGATGTTGGCATAGCAAGGTTACAATTAATTACAATTAAGTTACATTAACAACCGTCAACCTGGATGTATGATGGTTTCTGGGATAGTATGAGCATTGTAGGTGGCGTGCGCACATTTTAGTGCACGAAAAACTGAGTAAATGAGTGCTGACATATTTAATAGAAATTTATTAAATTAATGATTTTCGAGATAACTCGCTAATATAGTTGAAGGGCAAGTACAGTCTCATCAATCAGTCAGGGGGTTGAGTACATATGTTGTTGTTGTATTACCTTGACCGCTTAACCCCCCGACGAAAATCTATAGCGTTGTTTCCATTATACACTTTGGTTTCATCATCGAGAGGTCGATCCCAATAAATTATAGTTAGCAGGTTGATTGGCATTCAAATTAGTGTCAAGTTGTGAGTGAAGCCAATAATGCGAGCGAAGCGAGCACTAGATAAATAAACTTATCTATCTATCTATCTATTCAGTAGGTTATTACGCCAGCTTCTACGCTTCCGAAACTGGAGGACAAGGTCGCATGATCGGCGGCCGAGATCGGGGAGATTTCAGTATCTATGGCGCCAAATTTTCATTAATTTCGTTTTGAAACGTTCGAATCTGCAATCCTGTTTTGCAAAATCTTAACAGTTCCCCAGATATTAAATGTCAAAATTTGACTTTTCTATGAGGCCACTAAGACTTTGATAGGAAAAGGGGAATATTTCCCCTTTACTTGATTGGAGGAGGACTTTGATTGATTGATTGCATTCAATATGCAAACACCTGAATTTACATCATATGTAGTATCATTAACTAGTCAATGGGCATTTGCATTATAAGGGAAGTTTGTATATGCTCCTAGAAAAAAAAATCACCTTCCAAAAACGAAATTACAAATTTAAATAAGGGAATTATACAATTTCATAGAAAAATTACTAGTTCAGTCATAAGCCTAATACTAACTATTTTCAATGAAATTGGATATTTTTCAAATTGGAATTTTTCACTAAACGTTTTTCACTATTTTTCCCGAAATCGGCTACACACATAATATCAAAATCAATATTGAAGATCCCGCGATTTTTTTCAATCGCAGAGCTGTGTAATTTCCTTATTAAAGAAAGGATTTTCCCAAGCTGAAAGATGCGTACGCGAAATATAATACAACTGATAACTATCAAATTCGGCAAAACCAAAATCTTCTTTTTTTCTGAATCAAATTTCGTGACGTTGACGAGTTTCAGTATTTTTTCAGATTTGAGTTCAACACCTCCATCTGTTCACTATATGCATTTGTTTTATGTTAATTGATAAACATTGTGTTTCTTCGATCTGTAAAATTCTGTAAAAGAGAAACAGCAGGAAGATAAAATTTAGTCCGTTTTTGCAGCTGTTTTGCATGTTTGTACTGCGGGTTAAAAAAAATAAATATCTTTGAAAGATCAAAACCATGTGGCTGAATGCAGACTTGCCTTATGAATGTGCTTTTCAGGTCTCTTTTATTGATGATAACACACCTGATTCGAGTGAAAACGAAATAAAATAAAACTTCATTGTTTTCGCGCACGAAACGTGAAAACCCGGTTTATAGTCTAGCTGTTTGCGCATTACCATTGTGGTCCTACTGGCAACCATTGCTTCACGGCAATTTCAAGCCTATCACACCCGTTTGTTTTTCCAAACGGCCAAGAGTTGCCAAAAGGCCTTCCTGGCAAGAGCCTCGAAGGTATCGATGCAGAAAGGTTGTGTATGTCTGTGTATCTAATCTAATCTAATGGATTCGATTTATGTGTTTTTCGTCTTATTGGGAGCATTACACCTTGGCGCGGCTGCTCTCAATTCTATTAATACGCGCAGGTATTGAAACAAATCCTGGCCCAGTAAGGGTATGTAGTGTCTGCAACCAACTTATCGGTTCGAATGCCAGGTTACTTCAGTGTGGTTGCTGTTCGGAGTGATGGACAGGTCAATATATTGACCGATAATATGTTGCAGCGGGTTGTAGGTTTACTGGGCAGCCTCGGGTAACAAGGATCTACAGGTATACCGTCAGGGGAGCACCTAGCCTTTACGGCCTTATCTCCCGGTCCTTCGGGCGGTTTGGACCTTCGGTTTTTTACTGACAAGTTCTTATTGTCAGATGGGGATTGCTCCATCCAGTGAATGCACTCACCTTCAGAAACCCAATTTTATGTAGTTTTTTTGTTCTCGGACTATTTTTCTATATCTTTTGTCGTTTTTGAAATACTCGCAAAAAACCGAAAAATGACCCCAATTTCCCCCTTTTTTAAGGTTGCGGACCCCCAATCGGTTCGGACTTTTTTTCCCATAATCTGGGGGTCGTCACCAACCATTCTGCAAAAAAAAATCCCATGAAGGAGTTTCGCCGACAAAATATCTAATTTTTCACACGGAACTTGTGCCCTTTCAGTCCCAATGATGCCATATGGCATCATGCTCTAATTTGTTAAATATAGCGCTTAAAATTTTTTTTTGAAGAAAATATCA
Source organism: Microchrysa polita (assembly GCA_949715475.1). NCBI lineage: Eukaryota > Metazoa > Arthropoda > Insecta > Diptera > Stratiomyidae > Microchrysa > Microchrysa polita. The sequence goes on from OX454417.1 coordinate 48,172,161, forward strand.
TAAAAGATGCCTACTGAACGACATAATGTTGTTAGAAAAATTCTCCGCTTAAAATCCATAATTTGGGCATGAAAGGGTTAAGGAGAAATTGATGGTACGTATAATCACTTAACAATAAGTAGCTTTTGTTTTAATTAATTTACTATACTCTAGATCCATCGAACCTGACACTGATTCGAAAATAAAGCGCCCGTCTACAATCTATGGAGAGGAGATAATATTCGCATTCACGGAGTGTGTTTTCCACTAATATATAACTATATCTATACAATAAAAAAATTCTTGTAAGCACATCACCGATTCGACTGAATCTACGAAATTCTATTTCCCCTGGTTTTTTTTGCGTTTTTTTTTTAAATAAAAGAAATTATCAGCATATGTTCAAAAAAGTTTTCTTTATTTCCTTGTGGATTTTATTGTGATTTTATAATTTACTAACGGGTAATATCCTTCTGTTCAAAAACTTCGTGTCTCAAATTTACTTGTTTCTTGGGAAGGACTTCCTTTTTTGTTGAAAAAGTGATTGGATCCCTTGAAGATTAATTTACTATCAAGTTCAGCGCCTATGTTGCCCAGTCCGTAATTAATTACATAATCAATTCCTAATAATTTTACCGACGTCTGACGGTTGCAAATCGTCTGTATGGATAATATGCTTAAAGATTTCTTCAATCTGTTGATTACCGCAATAAACCCATAAGGATTTCGAAACAATGTTGAACACGTGAATAATAATAGTAATATATTAACGAAAAAGAAATTAATTTAATCGCCGCCATGAAAATGTTATATTATGTGATTGACATATCACTAAAATAATTAAAATTTGTCAAAGTCAAAATGGACAGATTAAGCAAAGTATAGTGTGAACACTAAATTCACCACAGCTTGATTTCCTTGATTAAGTTCTACAGATTACGTAATCTGGCGTAAGTGTGAAAACCTCCTTACGTAATCTGCGATAGCTAATCAGGCAAATCAAGCTGTGGTGAATTTGGTGTTCACACTATATTTAGTTGATCTAGTCATATTGACATTTAAAAATTATTTTATTTTTAGTGATTTGTCAAATGTCATTTCTATAAATTTTAGCGGCTCACAAACAATTTTAATAAAAATGTTTACCATTTAAGAAGCGTTTTTGTAAATACATATAAGCTAATCACATAAAGCAAAATATTTTGTACATTCCTGAATGTTGCCGAAAGTAAAGATTTAGACATGTCCAAGTATGAAGTGAGTACGTAGCTTCTGAAGAAGAATTACTGATGTGGAGAAGGATGAAAATTATACAGACAATGAATCTATTGTCGACGATAATCTGTCGGAACAACCGATCGGGGCACCGGCCGTTGTGGAAACAAGCGCTCCAGGCAGAAGTTGTGGTGAATTGACATGTATTCAGAAATAAGTCTAAATGCTTGATGTCCAAAAAGAAGTAATACAGCATGTTTTTTTTAAATAATGTGTGCTTACAAACAAATAAAGATGTTAATATTGTGGAGCATTGTGTTTTTGAGGTGTTTTTAATGAAATAGCCGCAATGGTTCGTGGGAAGATTGTCTGCATGTATGTTTACATGTATACTCCTCAAAACAAAATAAGGGCCACTAATAATTTTCTGATTATTTTTTTGTGGAAAAGGAAAATCATAGTTTTGTTGGTCTAATTTAATAAAACTATATGTTTTTAATTAAATCTAATGAATTTTATTGATTTTTGACCAAAAGTTACACTTTTTTTAGCATTTTTTCGGATTGCCTACTTTTTGCGGTCATGTAACCGTAACAATAACAGTTAATTTGTATGTCTAATCTGTAAAAAAATTGATTCTTTGTTTTTTTTAGTATCGAGTATGGCCTCCACTTTTTGATATGCAGTCTCGAGGCCTGGACGGAACGCTTTCAATAAGCCGATCGACGCTTTCTATTGATATCTCGTCCCAACACATTTTTAGCAATTGAATCAGCTGTTGCTGATTGTGTATGTCCTTTTAAGCGGTCCGCATCCGGCGTTTCAATTGATCCCAAAGATGTTCTATCGGATTTAGGTCCGGACTGTTGGCAGGCCACTCCATGACCTCAATATTGACCTCCTCGAAAACAGACATTGTCGCCCGGGCAGTATGTGGTCGTGCATTATCCTGCATCAGGATAAAACCATCCAACGCCTGTTGTGAAAAAGGAATGATATGTGGCCTAACAATCCTTTCAATATAACTTTCGGACGTAATTGTCCCGTTATTTAGGATAACAAGGTTAGTTTTGCCTTGCAAGCTAATTCCGGCCCAGACCATCACACTGGGACCGCCTTGCCTCTTAATTTGGTTAATGCAAGGATCCAAAAATGCTTCTCCGGTTCTCCGCCAGACTCTTATGCGTCGGTCGTCACTAAAAATTTTTACTTTGCACTCATCCGAGAAGAGCACCTTGCGCCATTGTTGCATGTCCTATTGGATATGCCGACGAGCAAATCTTAAAACGATTCGTACGATGCGTCCTGCCCTGTTCTGTTCTGGTAACACGTTTCCTTGACCACTGTTAGTGTTCGTGCAAACGATTTCTGATTGTTTGAGGGCTAACAATGGTCCCAGTCGTCCTTAATAGCCTACTTTGTAGTCCACGAGCACTAATGGTACGATCCCGTCGCGCACAAAGTCTCACATATCGGTCTTCTGCGGGGGTGGTTAATCGAACTCGGCCTGAACCATGACGACGGGAGACATTTCCTGTCTCCTGGTAACGATTCCAAAGATTTTAAATGGCTCTTCGCGGATACCCTGATTGCAGGGCCACAGAACGTTGCGACCGACCTTCCTACGACATTTCTAAGGCTCTGGACGAAGCATTTAAATTTAAATGGCGCCGAATTGTTGGTATTTTGTATTTTATAGATTCTCCTTATCTTTAAAAGTGCAACAACTAATGTTGCATTTACAGAACTTGGCGAAAACTAATTCTTAATCAAAATGAGAAATAAACAAAACTATCAAATGTATGACTCGTGACCCCAAAAGTGCTGTTTAAGGGCAGTTCCGTTAAAGCTAATGTTAACGAATGATACTGTGATAACTCACATCACATTCAGGTACAGAATGGCATTTTTGAAAATAATTATCACACTAAAAATTCGCCAAAAGACGTTGTTAAAGTCAACGGACATAAGTGGCCCTTATTTTGTTTTGAGGAGTATATAAATTTGTTTGGCAGAATATGATTATGGACATGAAAAACCACATAATTTGAAATGTGAGCAGTCGGTCTGGTTTCGACGTAGTTTTTCAAATTTATCCTCATTTCTGTCAGCCGAATACGATTAATATTATTTTCGCCTACAAAAATACAATTTTTGACATACAAAATTACAATTTTGTCATTCATAACGACACATTTGGCATTAAATGACACTTTTCGACATTAAAAAAGTATTAAAACTCACCTCGACTGCATGGTGAATAAAAGATAGTCGTTCTGGGAACTTGATTTGCAGTCGCCAGCTTACGTAATCTGCAGCTTAATTAGGCCCCAGATTACGTAATTTGTCGCAGATTACGTAATCTGGCGTAAGTGTGAAAACCTCCTAAGATTTGAATTTGTGAATTTTACTGTAAATTTCTAATCTACTATATAAAAATAAGTCGGGTTTTCCTCCCTGACGCTATAACTCCAGAACGCACGAACCGATTTAGATGATTCTTTTTTTGTTTTATCCGTCTTACGTTGGAGAAGGTTTATGGACCAAAAAAATTTTGAAAATCTCGAAGCAAGTGGTGGTAAATATCGAAATTTATAATGGGAATATTTTATTGTCATTGGATCAAATACAGTGTTAATTGTAGTCAAGGTGACTATGTTTTTACGTACACACATCCTTGATGTTGGTCACAGCAATTTCACAATAGACTTCGTACTACTTCGGGAATCCGTCGATATCTCCGCAATCCTTTGGCGGAACGACACGATTGAGATGTCGCCGGATTCGCAACAAAATTGCCTAAAGGGTCATGGGGTTTTTTTCTAATAACCGTCAGCCCGGATGTTGGCATAGCAAGGTTACAATTAATTACAATTAAGTTACATTAACAACCGTCAACCTGGATGTATGATGGTTTCTGGGATAGTATGAGCATTGTAGGTGGCGTGCGCACATTTTAGTGCACGAAAAACTGAGTAAATGAGTGCTGACATATTTAATAGAAATTTATTAAATTAATGATTTTCGAGATAACTCGCTAATATAGTTGAAGGGCAAGTACAGTCTCATCAATCAGTCAGGGGGTTGAGTACATATGTTGTTGTTGTATTACCTTGACCGCTTAACCCCCCGACGGAAATCTATAGCGTTGTTTCCATTATACACTTTGGTTTCATCATCGAGAGGTCGATCCCAATAAATTATAGTTAGCAGGTTGATTGGCATTCAAATTAGTGTCAAGTTGTGAGTGAAGCCAATAATGCGAGCGAAGCGAGCACTAGATAAATAAACTTATCTATCTATCTATCTATTCAGTAGGTTATTACGCCAGCTTCTACGCTTCCGAAACTGGAGGACAAGGTCGCATGATCGGCGGCCGAGATCGGGGAGATTTCAGTATCTATGGCGCCAAATTTTCATTAATTTCGTTTTGAAACGTTCGAATCTGCAATCCTGTTTTGCAAAATCTTAACAGTTCCCCAGATATTAAATGTCAAAATTTGACTTTTCTATGAGGCCACTAAGACTTTGATAGGAAAAGGGGAATATTTCCCCTTTACTTGATTGGAGGAGGACTTTGATTGATTGATTGCATTCAATATGCAAACACCTGAATTTACATCATATGTAGTATCATTAACTAGTCAATGGGCATTTGCATTATAAGGGAAGTTTGTATATGCTCCTAGAAAAAAAAATCACCTTCCAAAAACGAAATTACAAATTTAAATAAGGGAATTATACAATTTCATAGAAAAATTACTAGTTCAGTCATAAGCCTAATACTAACTATTTTCAATGAAATTGGATATTTTTCAAATTGGAATTTTTCACTAAACGTTTTTCACTATTTTTCCCGAAATCGGCTACACACATAATATCAAAATCAATATTGAAGATCCCGCGATTTTTTTCAATCGCAGAGCTGTGTAATTTCCTTATTAAAGAAAGGATTTTCCCAAGCTGAAAGATGCGTACGCGAAATATAATACAACTGATAACTATCAAATTCGGCAAAACCAAAATCTTCTTTTTTTCTGAATCAAATTTCGTGACGTTGACGAGTTTCAGTATTTTTTCAGATTTGAGTTCAACACCTCCATCTGTTCACTATATGCATTTGTTTTATGTTAATTGATAAACATTGTGTTTCTTCGATCTGTAAAATTCTGTAAAAGAGAAACAGCAGGAAGATAAAATTTAGTCCGTTTTTGCAGCTGTTTTGCATGTTTGTACTGCGGGTTAAAAAAAATAAATATCTTTGAAAGATCAAAACCTTGTGGCTGAATGCAGACTTGCCTTATGAATGTGCTTTTCAGGTCTCTTTTATTGATGATAACACACCTGATTCGAGTGAAAACGAAATAAAATAAAACTTCATTGTTTTCGCGCACGAAACGTGAAAACCCGGTTTATAGTCTAGCTGTTTGCGCATTACCATTGTGGTCCTACTGGCAACCATTGCTTCACGGCAATTTCAAGCCTATCACACCCGTTTGTTTTTCCAAACGGCCAAGAGTTGCCAAAAGGCCTTCCTGGCAAGAGCCTCGAAGGTATCGATGCAGAAAGGTTGTGTATGTCTGTGTATCTAATCTAATCTAATGGATTCGATTTATGTGTTTTTCGTCTTATTGGGAGCATTACACCTTGGCGCGGCTGCTCTCAATTCTATTAATACGCGCAGGTATTGAAACAAATCCTGGCCCAGTAAGGGTATGTAGTGTCTGCAACCAACTTATCGGTTCGAATGCCAGGTTACTTCAGTGTGGTTGCTGTTCGGAGTGATGGACAGGTCAATATATTGACCGATAATATGTTGCAGCGGGTTGTAGGTTTACTGGGCAGCCTCGGGTAACAAGGATCTACAGGTATACCGTCAGGGGAGCACCTAGCCTTTACGGCCTTATCTCCCGGTCCTTCGGGCGGTTTGGACCTTCGGTTTTTTACTGACAAGTTCTTATTGTCAGATGGGGATTGCTCCATCCAGTGAATGCACTCACCTTCAGAAACCCAACCCCGGGGTTGCATCACCAGCTCGATGACTTGGGTAACAACCTACAGCCACCTCGAGGCCAACTCCTTGATGGGCAAAGACCACGGTCCCCTGGGCACACCCATCCCCGAGGTACACTATTCTCTAAAGACTTCTCTATATCAGGTGTGATCTTCCTTCGGCCCCCTATTGGTTAAGCCTCACGTAAGAATTCAGATGTGCACATCCCAGGCTCGTTGGACTTGTGACTACTTGTCTGCTTAAACCAGACTCGTAGCGCTGCTTTTCACATCCAAGCAGCCCCTTCAGTCTACTAGTCAGCAATGCGATTCGGGCCGTGTGGTCATCAATCCATAAACTAGTTAGATATAGGCTCCCCCCCCCACCAGGGAACACCGTTTATCGTGCTCGGCCATTATGTGACTCCCATAAGTTATAGGAGGAGGTCGTCCATGCCAAGAGCTACCCGTACATAACTAGGGAGTTCGGGAACGTTATTGCCCGAATGGTCTTTGTACAGATCCACGCCATGGCGTATCAACCATATCAGGGGCCTCCCTGCGCTGCTCAGGTAGGTGGTGACGCAACCCACCAAAGATCTCTATCCCACTACACAGCTTTTTGCTGATGTCACAAGGACCCAGGACACTAGTTTTCATCGAACCGACGAACCGTACATGTGGATTGACTTCACGCCGCTATATCAATGAAATCCTTTCAGTCCATGTGGTACCTTACGCAGATTATATTGGACATAATTTCCAGTTGATGCAGGATAATGAATGGCCTCATTTTGCTCATGTGGTGACCCAGTATCTAGGGGACGTCGGCATTCGTACGATGGACGTACATCCAGAAGAAGAAGGACGTAACTGTAAAAATTTTCATTTTTGAGTTAATTATGCCTCTAGGTCTGAAATTGGCTACATTTTCATTAAAAAATAATGTTCATTAAAAATTAATGTTACAATACAGTAAAAATACAAGCACAATATTATGATACCCATACGGACATGTGAATGAAATTGTTGTGATTTCTGACAAATAAACAAATTTGCCTTTGCGTCATTCTTCTTCTGGATGTACGATATGATCATGTGTTTTCGTGTTGTCATTTCGCAATCCGCGATAAATTGCATAGTGTGTGTGCTGCACGGGCGTGAGATCGATTGTGCAATCAATTGCAACCGATTAACCAAGACATCGCTAGGTCTGTGGTGCTCTTAAGACACCATAAACATTTATTTTAGTTTGAAGTTGTTTTTTTTAATGCCCTGTGGCATGGGTCGCGAATAATGCCACCGCCTTTCCCGTCGTGTCGTAGAAGGCGACTAAAAAGGGACCTAATCCAAGGTGGATCAGCATGCGCCGAGGGATGCATGGTCAAGAGGGTGCTTGGCCGCTAGTATGCGAAGGTCGCAGGCAACCATGACATCTGAAGCCTGAGGCACGGTTTACCATCAACAAGACCTCCCATAGGTTAGTGTGTGTGTGTGTATGGGTTGCCGCGTCTGGAGATAGCCGGCGGACGTAAAAGGAAAGTCCATAAATTTACTTCTTTCCACACACTAGTGCCAATACACAACCTTTCTCCAATAGGTATAAAAGAATGGAAGGCCTTATGGAAATTCACGCAAATATAAGCACTACCGGGCACTACTTCTGCTATGCGGTTGAGTGATCCCGGGGCGAACCTAGTTCGCGCCAGAGCTCGACGGTTTCCGGGGGCGAGCAATATAAGGCAGTCCAATTACATTGTGGAGAAGCTGAGGGTTGCAAGCTGGAATGTCGGTTCCATGACGTCAAAGAGCGAGGAGATTGAGGATATCATGAAGCGGAGAGGGATAGACATTATGTGCGTGCAAGAGACAAAGTGGCGAAATACCCATATCGACAGAGCCCGGTTTCTTACGAATTCCATGAAGTACAAATTGTACTACTATGGAATTACAAACCAAAGAAACGGAGTTGGCATTATTCTGGCGTCGTCTTTACTTGGCAGTATAATAAGTGTCGCGAAGAGAAGTGACCGCTTGATCAGCATCAAATTGGTTATCTGCGGAAGGGTGTGGAACGTAATAAGTGCCTACGCTCCCCAAGTGGGATTGCCACCAGAAGAAAAAGAGGCATTTTGGAACGACGTTGACACCCTAATTCAGACCATTCCAGATACCGAATTGGTGTTCTTGGGAGGAGATTTAAATGGCCATGTGGGTGAATCAAATTATGATTACGAGGATTGCCATGGTGGAAAGGGTAGCCCTTCAACGGTCAGAAATGACGAAGGTGAAGCTATTCTGACAGATCGCATGGTTTGGTCATCCTAAATACATGGTTTGTGAAAAACGAGAGACACATAATCACCTACAGTAGTGGACACGGAGATAGGAAACACGAAACGCAGATCGATTACCACCTCTGTTTCGATTTTATGAGAAGGTGGGTAAGCGACTGCAAGGTGATCTTGGGTGAATCTGTCGTCAGCCAACATCGTTTGCTCCTGTCAGAATTTATTTTGAAAGCAGGAGGAGCAAGAAATAGAAGAACTCCCAAGCCTGTCGAAAAAATCAAGTGGCACAATCTCACAAACGACAACTTTGAACCTGTAGTAACTCCATTCATTGATAAAATGACGGAGTGGTTTCAAAACAACATAAACTGCACCGAGCACAGTCCAACACAAATGTGGAATAGTTTCGCTGAAATGTCAGTAGGTGAGGCGGAAAAGGCACTTGGAGTTTCGAAAGGTCCACTCCACACGAAGAAAGAAACATGGTGGTGGAACACCGAAACTAAGGAAGCAGTGCAAGCCAAATCGAACGCATTTAAGGCATGGACGAAATGTGAGTCAAGCAGTGAAGCCGAACGGGTTCAACTTCGCGAAAATTATATGCAATGCCGAAAGAAAGTAAAGCGCTTGGTAGCTCAAGCAAAGGCGAAGGCAGCTGAGAAATTCTACCAAGAATTAGAAACTCAGACTGCGACCGAAGGACCGTCTTTGCGCGAGAGACCTAAGCACGACGCCAGGATATTTAGGGTCGCAGCCCAAAGGAGAAGGAACGCTCGGGAAATACAGGCGCCAAAGTACGTGGAGGACTCGTAAGGAATGTTGCTGATTGACGATACGGCAATTTGTAGCAGGATGCGAGAGTATTTTGACGAACTTCTAAATGAAGAATTTCCTCGGGCAGCTTTTCAAGATGTTGAGCCAAATACCACAAATATTGAAGATATCTCAGAGGAAGAGGTGATGGAGGCAATGCATCAGATGAAACGCGGAAAGGCAGTCGGCCCGGACAAAATCCCCGCGGAATTTTGGTTGAAAATGGAAAATGTCGGGCTTAGTTGGCTCACAGTTCTCTTCAACAAAATCAAAGGTGGGCAACCGATGCCTGATGCTTTCAGGGAAAGTTTTCTTCTTTATAAGAACAAGGGAGACTCACGCAAACTCAACAACTATAGGGCTATAAAGTTAACACCTCATACACTGAAGATCTACGAGCGAGTTGTCTGCAACCGATTGAGAAAGATTGTGCGGTTGAATGACAATCAATGCGGCTTTGTTGAAGGTCGATCTACAGTCGATGCGATTCAGTGCATTCGTATTGCGATGGAAAAGTATAGAGCAGCACGAAGGGACTTGTATTTTGTGTTCATCGATTTGGAGAAGGCATTCGATAGAGTACCTCGTGATCTGATATGGTTGGCCTTGAGAGCACTTAATGTCCCCGAGGCATACGTCAGGATGATACGAGACATGTATGATGGAGCTACGACTAAGGTTAGATGCACAGCCGGTGAATCAGAAGAATTTCCGGTGAATGTCGGAGTACACCAGGGCAGTGTATTGAGTCCGTTGCTCTTCAACATCATCATGTGCTACTTATTAACACGTGTCTCCGACGGCCTAGAAATATCTCTTCTTTTTGCTGATGATATAGTCCTCAGTAGCCCAAACATCGTTGCCTTGCAAGCTGCGCTTACAAAATGGTGTGACATTCTGGAGGAGCATGGACTGAGGGTAAGTATAACAAAGACTGAGTTCTTATGCTGCCAATTCTCGGCACGATTTCAGTATCTGTGGCGCCAAATTTTGATGATGCCATTTCATCAATATTGACCTGAAACGACCGAATCTGCAATCCTTTTTCGCGAAATCGTAACTGTTCTCCAGATATTCAATGTCAAACTTTGACATTTATATGAGGTAGTTCAGTTTTTAATGGGAAATCGGGGGTATTTTTACTACATATTGATGTGAATTAATAGCATTGCACCGAAAATAACATTTTAAATTTGATTTGCCTCCCTGTCTAGCAAATTTTACAATTCTTGCTCGCAACTATATTTCGACTTTTCATATTACATATTAACATCTTTAACATCTTTGCCAAATTGGTAAAACTTACTATTCAAGTGGAACTGATTAACATTAAAACGTCAATTTGATGGCATCAAACACTTTCCGCAATGTGTAAAGCGGAAATGTCCCCTTTTCTTATCAAATTACTTAACTGGATTCATAGAAAAGTCAAACTTTGACATTGAATATCTAGAGAACCGTTACAATTTCGCAAAAAAGGATTGCAGATTCGGTCGTTTCAGGCCAATATTAATGAAATGGCATCATCAAAATTTGGCGCCACAGATACTGAAATCTCCCCCAATTCTCAGACCCAAATGCACCGATACCAGAAATGTACGTCAAAGGAGAGCAGCTTAAGTCTTGTACCAAGTTCAAGTACCTTGGCTCGATGGTGAACAGCGGAGCTACATGCGATGATGACATCAAACATCGCACAAAGGTTGGGTGGATGAGGTGGCGAGAAAACTCTGGAGTTTTCTGCGATAAGAAAATGCCACTGAAGCTAAAGGGCAAGTTGTACAAAACGGTTGTACGTCCCGCACTCATGTATGGATCAGAATGCTGGACCATGTATGAAGGTTACGCGAAAGAAATGACAGCGACTGAAATGAAAATGTTACGCATGTCAGTTGGTGTAACCAAAAGGGACCACATCAAGAGTAGCTACATCCGAGGCAGCTTGTCCATAGACCAACCAATCACCGAAAAGCTCGAAGACCGACGAATGGATTGGTATTGCCATGTTCAAAGGCGTCCGCCTGAGAACCCCGCAAAGAGAGCGATATCAATGGAAGTTCCACTTGATGGACCCAAGGCCAGAGGCAGCCCAAAGAACACCTGGATGTGTCAAATGAAAAAGCAACAACAACGCATTGGTCTCGGCGATGACACGATCCAAGATAGAGCTGCCTGTAGAAATATGCTGAGAAATTATCGCCAAAACGGGCGATGTGCCTACACCGCAGGTCGAGCAACGCGGAACCATGGAGCGGTATAAAGAACAAGGCAAGGAAGAAGAAGAAGTTGTTTTTTTTACAGGTTCGCCAACATAGAAAAACAAAATTCCCGTACTTTTTCCATATGCATTGGCCCTTTGAAATTTATTTGAAAATTATCTGGAGCGACGTTTTTTCGTATCGCGGTTAAATCTGACTCTTAAAAAACGATCGCGGGTAACATCCCGGTTAAAGGCCTGAATAGAGATCGGGCGGAATGAAAATGAAATTTTTGTCCGCGGCGATTTTCTCAATGAAAATGCATACTTACTGTCGTGGAATATGTGGTAAATGATGGGGTATTCCATAAACTAAAATCCGAGAATGGTTTCACAATTTGTCTCTGCCATTTTATGTGTTATTTTTCGATTCCCCGGTCATTAGATAATTTCCGCGATGAACTCGTCGTGGACAGTGAATCGGTTTGACGTTTGCAAAACTCACCACGCCCGACGGAGAATATGCTACAGAGTCGACTCATTTTCACGTTGAAAACCGTGGTGACGGGGGCTTTAAAGCTTTAAAGCCCCGGATAGAGTTCGAGCGGAATGAAAATGAAACGGTAATGAACCGGCATAAAAACCGTGGTGACGGTAATGAACCGGCATAAAAACCGTGGTGAATTTAAAATTTTAGCTTCGAAAATTGATACAAAGGCGTTTTACGTCCTACATAATCTTAAAAATAACTAAAAAAAATAATTTCCCCATTGTCCGAATGCATTTTCAACGTGAAAATGAGTCGACTCTGTAGCATATTCTCCGTCGGGCGTGGTGAGTTTTGCAAACGTCAAACCGATTCACTGTCCACGACGAGTTCATCGCGGAAATTATCTAATGACCGGGGAATCGAAAAATAATACATAAAATGGCAGAGACAAATTGTGAAACCATTCTCGGATTTTAGTTTATGGAATACCCCATCATTTACCACATATTCCACGACAGTAAGTATGCATTTTCATTGAGAAAATCGCCGCGGACAAAAATTTCATTTTCATTCCGCCCGATCTCTATTCAGGCCTTAAGACCGAACAGCTGACAGTTTTTGCGCATCTTTGACTCATAGTCCAGTACAATTGGTTCAAAATAGCCCCAAACCTAAACATCCAAAAAGAAAAGAAATTTTTGATGCCAAATTGTTGAATACACTGCCTAATATACGCAGTAAAAAGTTACACTAATTTGCGCCATGGGTTAAGGGGGGAGGGGGTGGCAAAGGGGTGAAAATTCAGTTTCTTGCAAATATCTGGAAAACTATGAGTCTGACCTTAAAATGAGCTGAGTACAAAACAAACAACATAAAATTACCTTTGTAACGATATGTAACACTCTAGACATTTTCTCAGAAAATTATACCCTAGACCCAAAAGTATTATAGTGAATTTGGCTTTTTCGAGTTTTACATTTCGCACTGTAACTCTTGATAGAATAGACCTACTGTCATAAGATCTTGTCCATATATTGATAACAAAATTTATTTGATTCGTACCAAAAATTGGAGTGCTCCGACCATTGACGCCCCCCTCACTCCTCTTAACATTTTTCAAAAAGGCATGCCTGTAGCTTCTTTTTAAACTGAGCCAGGCAGATCAAATTTGGTGGGGTGCCTAGTCTAAGCTCCATTATGCTCCCCACCAAAAATTATTACCATCCGATCGAAACTAGGGGTACCCCCCATACAAAGTGAACGAAAATTCTAACAAATTTCACATTTTTTCATTTCTAAATTCTATCTAAAATGGAAAAATAAAATTTATCCCTTAGAACGACATTATAACAGTTAATTGTAGTCCTCTGAATGTATGTTCAAAATTTTGCATCAAAGCGTACACTACAAGTATCAACAAATTGTGTTTGAAAGTCATTGGTACTAGTTCAAAGGCTAGTTCCGAATAAATCGAGTAACGTGTACTAGCAACCTTCAAACCACATTTTTCGTACTTGTAAGGCACGCTCTTTTGAATATACATTTACAAGAATACAATTAACTGTTATAATGACGTTCTACGAAATAAATTTTATTTTTTTCATTTTAGATAGAATTTAGAAGTGAAAAAATGTGATTTTTTTTAGAATTTTGGTTTACTTTGTATGGGGAGTACCCTTAGTTTTGATCGGATGGTAACAATTTTTGGTGAGGAGCATAATGGGGCTTAGACTAGGCACCTCACCAAATTTTATCTGCCTGGCTCAATTTGAAAAGAAGCTACAAGCATGCCTTTTTGAAAAATGTTAGGAGAAGTGAGGGAGGCGTCAATGGTCGGAGCACCTCAATTTTTGGGACAAACCAAATAAATTTTGTTTGCAATAGAATGAACAAGATTTCTTCACCCTAGGTTCTTTCTATCAAGAGTTACAGTCCGAAATGTAAAACTCAAAAAATGTAAATTCTCTATAATACTTTTGGGTCTAGGGTATAATTTTCCGAAAAAAACGTCTAGAGTGTTATATATCATTACAAAGGCAATTTTGTGTAGTTTGTTTCGTCCTCAGAAGATTTTAAGGTCAGATTCATAGTTTTCCAGTTATTTGTAAAAAAGAAAATTTTCACCCCTTTGGGACCCCCTCCCCCCTTAACCCATGGCGCAAATTGGTGTAACTTTTTATTGCGTATATTGGGCAGTGTATTCGACAATTTGGCATCAAAAATTTCTTTTTCTTTTGGATGTTTGGGTTTTGAGCTATTTGTACTAGACTATCACCTTCGTCGGCTTATTTTTAGATGTGGTGGATTTTATCACAAAAGATGATTATTTCTTTGCAAAATATTTTCTCATAATGAGAAAAACTTTCACATTTGGTTTGAAAAACAAAATTCCCTTATATTTGGTGGGGAAAACGACCAACGTTGCTTTCGTCAATACTGGTGATCAACAACCACTCGTTTAAAAGTTATAAATAGTACTTTATTTTTCTTTCCACAAAGTTAGCAATGAGTGCATTCAGCGAGCACATATTGGAAAAACCAACTGGAAAGTGTTCTCCCTCCGCGTCCCACTCACCCGCTAATCGGTCCACATGCGATGTATCGAAAATTTCCCCTATTTAGCGTTGAATTGGAATGCTACATTTAGATGTGTAGCTGCTACTTGAATTGCTCGATCAACTGTCACGCACAGCTGCTCGACCATCAATACTGTAAACTGTTTATTCACAGTTCAGCTGAAAAAAATGTCATTTCTGAGCCAGGTTTTAGTGAACGTTATAAATTGTGCGATGAGAGTACGTATTTTGAAAGGAAAGTTGCAGTTATAGGTTATTTGAATTTTGAATTGCCGCAATGTCTGCGGATGTATCAGCTGGTTAGAGAGAACTGACATTTCATGTAGCAAGTCCATTCAGCGAACACAAACTTAGCAGTTTTCCAATTTCTTGTGGTGGGGATATGTAGCACATCACAATATGTGCTCGCTGAATGCACTCATTAATTCACTGTGACTTCTCGCGAGACAAGAGCAGACAAGTTCGTATCATCCGACAATCAGCTGATACGCGAACCGCACGTTCCTAGTGGTGAGATTCAGCTGCCGCCACAATTTCCCCTATGTGTCAGCCATCTACAGTTAATTCCTCTAAGCTTTATCCCGCGTAAGAGTAGGTACTTAGAGTAGGTACTAACATCGTCAGTTCACGTGAAATCCATGCAAATACTGTCAAAATTTTGATGATCGTGAAATCGAATTCGCTTGGTGGTACTCACTTCACATGAAAGTCTCCACACCGGTTTTTGACATTTCGCCAGCGAAAATAATGCAGTTGCACTTTATTTCATAGTGAAAAGATGTAGTCGACAATCAATCAGAACGCGAGTTAACATTTATCTCACATTGAGTGAATAAAAAGCAAGTCTCCACGGCACCGTTTTCACGGGAGACATATATGCAAGTTTTTCGCTCGGTGAACTCAGTACATACCTTAACATCGTCAGTTCACGTGAAATCCATGCAAATACTGTCAAAATTTTGATGATCGTGAAATCGAATTCGCTTGGTGGTACTCACACCACAAGAAAGTCTCCACACCGGTTTTTGACATTTCGCCAGCGAAAATAATGCAGTTGCACTTTATTTCACAGTGAAAAGATGTCATCGACAATCAATGAAAACACGAGTGAACATTTATCTTACATTGAGTGAATAAAAAGCAAATCTCCACGACACCATTTTCACGGGAGACATATATGCAAGTTTTTCGCCCGGTGAACTCAGTACATACCTTAACTACCCTACGCGTGGATAATTTATACTACAGGGGAATCGAAAAATAATACATAAAATGGCCTTGAAGAATTATGAAACCGGTCTCGGATTGTAGCTTATGGAATTCCCCAGCGTTTGCGACATATTCCACGACACTAGGTACACATTTTAATTGAGAAAATCGCAGGGTTTGCAAACGTCAAACCGATTCACTGTCCACGACGAGTTCATCGCGGAAATTATCTAATGACCGGGGAATCGAAAAATAACACATAAAATGGCAGAGACAAATTGTGAAACCATTCTCGGATTTTAGTTTATGGAATTCCCCATCATTTACCACATATTCCACGACAGTAAGTATGCATTTTCATTGAAAAAATCGCCGCGGACAAAAATTTCATTTTCATTCCGCCCGAGGTCTATTCAGGCCTGAACTCTATCCGGGGCTTTAGACCAAACAGCTGACACTTGACAGTTTTTTTTTGTGGTGGATTTTATCACAAAAGATGATTATTTCTTTGCAAAATATTTTCTCGCGATTAGAAAAACTCTCACATTTGTTTTGATAAAACAAATTCCCTCATATTTCCTCTATGCGTGCGCCATCTACATTTGATTCTATCCCGTGTAGGGTAGTTGCACGCGTGACCTTTACCTGGGTGTCATTTTTTTATATGAAGTTCTACCCAAACCTGCACGGGATGAACACAATAAAACGAACTCGGGTAAGTTTATTTTATTTCAGTTGCCCAGAACTACGCCCGATGAGCAAAAACGCAACTCATGGCACCCGATTATCCCATCGTTCTGTTTGTTGGAAAAACTCGTTTAGCTCGACACAACACCCCAATAAAAATCTTTCCATCTCGACCGACTACATAACATTCGATCAGATGACCGACTTTTTGCGGTACATTTTACGTCTGAATCTCAGTACACCATTGTATAAATAACTTCCATTCTGCTGTGTCGGTCGTTCTCGGATGCTGGCGGGGCAGACATGATGTATTTTCGTGCGTTTACGTTCGGCGGAACGTCGAAAACACACGAAGTGATGTACGCGAAAGGGGATAGATAAAGCTTTCACGATGAGTTCGTATATGTCGAGCGATAGCTCACCAGTTCCTTGTAGAACTCAATATTCGGAGGTGGTGTAGCACTTATTCCAATTTCCCTTTGGCAACGCGGTCCTAGAACCTGTTCGCATGCATGCACAAAGAACACTCGCCGGGGAGGTGAACCCACGACGGGATCACTTATCCCGTTCTGTTTCGTTGTGGTTGTCACAATGCACTTTCCGAGTGCATTATCGCGATGATCCTCTAGCATTTCGCGCTTCATCGCGATCCAATCAAGCACAAAGAAAAAAGTCCCAATTGTATAGCAAAACATCATTTTCGGTGACTAATGCGGACTCTTCATTTTTCGAAGTGACGAGATCGTTGCAAATGTTTGAACCCCGTCAGAAAATTGAAACGCAATAGCCACAGATATCCAGAAAATAAAATATACGTTTTTGTTCTCGCCGCTATGGGCGATGGCCATAGCGCTCACACGTAAATCTTTCAAAACTCCAAAGCGGAAGAGTCGCGAGAAAGTGACATTTTTTTTGCATGCTCCCATCTAACCAGTACAGTTATAGAAAGAGGTCTTGGAAATGGCTTGAAAAGGGGGCATTGGTTACATAAAGCCACTTTCTGAAATGAATATCCCTTTTCGGACAATTATTGCCAAACCAATATTTACTCAATCTTTTAAATCAAAAATCGAATCGCAAAGCACGTCCAGTCTACTACCACCATTGGTCTCATGCAAATTCTGCGGCGATTTTTTTTGTCGTCGCCTCGAAACGATTTAGTAACGAGACTAGCTCGAGCGCAGCAACATGCAACCATTATTCTAGAATAACTCCGCAATTCCGTCTCCACTCACCGTTCTCGAACAGAGCCAGTGCACGTCCCAGTAGTCGCAAGGCTAACCGTAGGAAATAGAGAAAACGACTAGACGACGTCCGAGCTTGACAAAGTCGAATCTAAAAAAAAATCGAACGGATTTTACGCGATTCACGGCGGCAAACACTCTTTTTGCAATTTGCACACGCAGAACGGACGATAACGTTTCGATTTTTAGTCCTTTGAGATATTTTTCAACGACAACTTTTATGAAATTTCACACTGAATCCCGACCACATCCGAAAATCCTCATGACACTTCAGCCATTTTGTGCGGAGTGTCAGTCAGCGGTCGCGTGCATGTGTAGTGGAGTGCGGCGTGAGGTTCAGTGGAGCCATACGAGCCATATGAACTACGGCAACGAGCGCGCCGCGAAGTTCGCAGTCCACTGCCTGGTGTACGGCGGGTGTCGCCGTCGTTTCATCGAAAATCGCCGCAAGTTGACAGAAATGCGAATCACTTGAACAGAGAAGAAATGGAAAACGGCTACACGAAAATGGCGGTTTGTTTAAAATTAAAAACACCCTGGTTACCCTACTCTTCGCTTTTTATCTTTTTTTCTCATCTTTCATCTTTATAAAAAATTTCGATGATTTCCACATACTAGAAATTCCTTTCGTTTTTTTAGGGAACCATACGAAATCCCCAATCACAAAATCCCCAAACGTAGAAAAATCCCCAAAATCAAAATCCCCATATTCAAAATCCCCATAATCATAATACCCATTTACAAAATCCCCATAATCATAATACCCATATACAAAATCCCCAATCATAAAATCCCCAAGCACCCGAAATATGCTGGTAAAAGGTAGATGAATGCTAGTAAAAAATGGTAGATGGCTGGTAGATGGTAAATGGTTGATGAAAGACTGTAAATTGTTGATGGTTGATGGTAGATGGAAGGTGTTAAATGGAAGATGGTAAATGGCACTAGGAGGGTCGTAAATCGATACTAACTTTTTTTTTATTAGCACAAACAAAATGTTCGAGTACATTATATTGAATAAACGTTTGCATATATCGTTCTAAACATATTAGGTTTTCTTTAACATCGTCGAGACATGTCCTCATCCGAACGAATATTCGCGGAAAACTTGGTTGGCTTATTGTTGGAACCGATTTGCCTGCACATTATCTGATTTTGTTCTGTGTAACTTCAAAGAGTTTGCCGTTGATTAGCATATACATATATCAGTCCACGACGGTGATTTTTTTATTGCATAGTAGGACTATTACAATTACAATAGTCTAAATCACCTACCATTTACCATCTACTATTTGCTATTTACCATCCACCATTTGCAATTTACAATCTACAATTTACCATCTGCCATCAACCATTTACAAGCTACCATCCGTCTACCATTAACCACCTACCATTTATCATCTGCCATTTAACATCTATCATTTACCATCTACAATAGCCTGAAGAAATTCCCCAGTTGAGGTGTGATCTAAGAACGCGCGGGGAATTTCGTTTGGGGATTTTGGTTTTGGGTATTTTGATTTCGGGGATTTTGATTTCGGGGATTTTAATTTCGGGGATTTTGATTACGGGGCTTTTGATTTGGGGATTTTGGTTTGGGGATTTTGTGACTGGGTATATCGTATCCAACCCGTTTTTTTATCATCTCGTGTAGTTTAAAGGGCGCCACAAACCTGGCGATTTCTCGGCCAATCGATTGTACCATTTTTGGCGATGGAAGATGGAAATCACTGCCATCTAGATAGACAGGCCGGTTTATCAGCTGATCTGTCAGTCGTCATGCAACACAAGTATTGCCTTAAGGCCTGGATAGATCTCGGGCGGAATGAAATGCAAACCACAGCGGATAGGGCGAGAGCATCACAGCATCGAGAGATATACGTCATTCTAGACCACGACTTACAGCAGAATACGTATTTCCAAAATGAATTCTCCATCAATAAAATGTCTTTGATATTTAGAGCTAGAGGCGAACTACTTCCATTAAATTACATTCCCCATAGAAGAGGATTGCCAATCTTATGCACGTTATGTAATTTACAAGCAAGAGAGGATACGAACCATTTTATAGGATTATGTCCAATCCTGAGGGAAATAAGGAGAGCACATTTTGGGAAAAGTATTCTCAGTAATATGGAGGTAAACGCGCTGCCAAATGGAAGAAACTGGGAGTCACTGTACGAATTCTGTAAAATGGCTCTACAATACCGGCAGAGGATTATTAACGAAAGCATTTAGTGTAAATTGTGGGGTGCAGAGAGCTGGGTAGATGAACATGCAGAATCTGGAGTTGTGTGAACTTCATCGCCCAGCTCTCTTAGCTGACCACAAACACATGAGAAAACAATAACCATTAAGTTGTCATAATGAATGAAATACCCGAATCCAATTTATTTGAAGCAAACATGGAAGCACATAGTCTACACACCACGAGCGTAACCACCAAAATCATAATATAATATAAAACATGAAGAATAATATAACTAACTAAACAAAATAAAAGGCCAAAGAAACATAAATTAATATAAGCGACGTTTTTTTCGCATCGCGTGTAAATCTGACTCAAAAAAAAACGATCGCGGGTAACATCCCGGTTAAGACCAAACAGCTGACACTTGACAGTTTTTGTGCATCTTTGACTCGCCTTTATCGGCTTATTTTTTAGATGTGGTGGATTTTATCACAAAAGATGATTATTTCTTTGCAAAATCTTTTCTCGTGATGAGAAAAACTCTCACATTTGGTTTGAAAAAACAAATTCCCTCATATTTCCCCTATGCGTCCGCCATCTACATTTGAGCTCTATCCCGTGTAGGGTAGTTGCACGGGCTAACTTTACCTGTGTAAGTGTCATTTTTGTTATATGAAGTTCTACCCAAACCTGCACGGGATAAACACAATAAAACGTCCCTATAGTTAAAATAAATGAAATAACCTGGAAACTAAATGTAAATATTTATCACCTACACATGTAAATATCAACGCAATCGAGCAGACGGCTTTGCCATGCTCTACTGTTTTTAATATATGAATTGTAATTAATGAAAGAAAATTTGTACAAATAAAACACTTATCTATCTATCTATCTATAAAAAAAATGACACTTACCCAGGTAGAGTTTACGCGTGTAACTACCCTACACGGGATAGAGCTCAAATGTAGATGGCGGACGCATAGGGGAAATTTGAGGGAATTTGTTTTTTCAAACCAAATGTGAGAGTTTTTCTCATCACGAGAAAAGATTTTGCCAAGAAATAATCATCTATTGTGATAAAATCCACCACATCTAAGAAATAAGCCGACGAAGGCGATTCGAAGATGCGCAAAAACTGTCAAATGTCAGCTGTTTGGTCATAACCGGGATGCTACCCACGATCGTTTTTTTCGGGTCAGATTTACCCGCGATGCGAAAAAAACGTCGCTATTTTAAATAAAGTTTGTGTGCCCAAACTATGGAATGTGCGTTTTATTTTTCAGTTACCTAGGATGCTGTTCCAAAAAGTGTTATTCACTATTAAGAATAATTGACGGTGATTTTTTTACTGCATAGTAGGACTATTACAATTACAATAGTCTAAATCACCTACCATTTACCATCTACTATTTGCTATTTACCATCCACCATTTGCAATTTACAATCTACAATTTACCATCTGCCATCAACCATTTACAAGCTACCATCCGTCTACCATTAACCACCTACCATTTATCATCTGCCATTTAACATCTATCATTTACCATCTACAATAGCCTGAAGAAATTCCCCAGTTGAGGTGTGATCTAAGAACGCGCGGGGAATTTCGTTTGGGGATTTTGGTTTTGGGTATTTTGATTTCGGGGATTTTGATTTCGGGGATTTTAATTTCGGGGATTTTGATTACGGGGCTTTTGATTTGGGAATTTGTTTTTTCAAACCAAATGTGAGAGTTTTTCTCATCACGAGAAAAGATTTTGCCAAGAAATAATCATCTATTGTGATAAAATCCACCACATCTAAGAAATAAGCCGACGAAGGCGATTCGAAGATGCGCAAAAACTGTCAAATGTCAGCTGTTTGGTCTTAACCGGGATGCTACCCACGATCGTTTTTTTCGGGTCAGATTTACCCGCGATGCGAAAAAAACGTCGCTATTTTAAATAAAGTTTGTGTGCCCAAACTATGGAATGTGCGTTTTATTTTTCAGTTACCTAGGATGCTGTTCCAAAAAGTGTTATTCACTATTAAGAATAATTTCCACCAAAAAAATTAATTCTATAAATTCAAAAAAATCCCGCCAAAACATTGCCCCTAATATAATTATTACCGACGCCCATGACCGCTTATATACCGCAATAAAGATAACAAGTTTTAGACAAATTTAAATTATTTTTGGACGGCACATATATGGGCTGCACTAACTAATCGAAACTAAATTTAGTCTCGCTCGCAACATATGACGAGGTGCTTGCCCATCCATAATGCCTAGACAAGCGGCTGTCTCTGAAATTTATCCAGGAAGAGCGAAGTCGTCTTGTTACTGCAATGATATCGTGTTCGATTTCCGTTTCGCTACAAAGTTTATATGAAATTCCTGGTTAGAAAAAACGCGAGATTAACAAATTCCAATCATAATAGGCACGTTTTATTGAGTTTATCCCGTGCAGGTTTGGGTAGAACTTCATGTAAAAAAAATGACACTTACCCAGGTAAAGTTCATGCGTGTAACTACGCTACACGGGATGGAGCTTAAAATAATCAAATGTAGATGGCGGACGCATAGGGGAAATATGAGGGAATTTGTCTTTTCAAACCAAATGTGAGAGTTTTTCTCATCACGAGAAAAGATTTTGCAAAGAAATAATCATCTTTTGTGATAAAATCCACCAAATCTAAAAAATAAGCCGACGAAGGTGAATCAAAGATGCGCATAAACTGTCAAATGTCATCTGTTTGGTCTTAACCGGGATGTTACCCACGATCGTTTTTTTCGAGTCAGATTTACCCGCAATACGAAAAAAACGTCGCTAATATTGTCCAAATAATCGAAATGTCAGATAAACCATTTCTAAACATCTGCACTTTCCACAACCAATTCGAATAAAAAGAATAAAGTTAAAACGCGAACTAGACTAGGACGGTATATTCACCCTATAGGTCCCTCTAGATTAGCAGCCAAATGGCTGCGCGTCCAAAAACTGGCATCGCGTGCAGCCATTTGGCTGCTCCTTAGCATCCACACTAGCAGCCAAATGTAGACAGAAAATGACATAAACAAAATTTCATTTTGGTGATTTTTTTAAATTCAATTATCAAGATCGGACTCTGCGCGTTTGTATTATTACACGGCCATTCAAGAATTATTCATTTTTACACAAAAGAACAAACAAAAGTTGGAAAATTGTCACTTTGAATTTGACAAGCGGTTGTCAAAGCGGTTCGTTGAGTTGCCATATTGAATATCAAAACTGGACGCACAGCCAAATGGCGACAGGTTTGGACGGAATGACAGCAAACATTTGGCTGCACGTGTCGCCATTTGGCTGCTAATCTAGAGGGACCTTTACACATTTCTATTCAAAATCTTCAAGAAAAGTGTGACTTTAAATTATTGAACAGAATATTCATCAAAATATCGCTGTTGTAAGGGACATTTTCATCGTTTACACAAACGTCAAAAGTAAATGACGAATCCTAATGACGAAAACATATGTGTCACCTCAATTTCGAACTTTCATCATTATGACGGATTATCGTCAAAATTTCCCAATTGGGTAACAGCTGACTATCGTGTCATCTGGCCCCAACCCGATATTCTAAATTATAAATTGCATTTGTAATTATGCACCGTGCGAGATACAATTAAAAGGATAAGTAGCAAGAAATATTAAAATGATTAACTCTGAATAAATTTTACAAACCAAAACTATACTAAATAGCAAAATGACATACGGGAAATTACTCGCGGAGACACCTCTGGGGGATTAGTTTGGCAGATGATCCAAGTCATACCCTGGATAAACTTTCAGGATTATCATTTTTTATGGGATTTCCAATAAATCTGGAAATGATCCAGTGAGTCGAATAGGGCTATTATTGAGCAAATGATGGTCCGAATAGCCCTATTCGACTCACTGGATCATTTCCAGATTTATTGGAAATCCCATACAAAATGATAATCCTGGAAGTTGATCCAGGGTATGACTTGGATCATCTGCCAAACTAATCCCCTAGATGTCTCCGCGAACAATTTCCCTCAAATTTCCCGTATGTCTTTTTGTTATTCAGTATTTTTGGTTTGTAAACTTTATTCATAGTTAATCATTTTAATATTTCTTGCTACTTATTTTTTTAATTGTATCTCGCACGGTGCATAGTTACAAATGCAATTTATAATTTAGAATATCGCGTTGGGGCTAGATGACACGATAGTCAGCTGTTACCGATTTGGGAAATTTTGATCCGATATCATTCGACTTGGACAGGATCAATGATCCAGTCAGTCGAATAGGGCTAATGTGTAATTTGGAATTCGTCATAATGATGGTAAATTTTCGTCATAATGACGTATTAGCGTCATTCGAAGTTAAGTGTGTCAAGCCACCGCCATCTTGATAGACAGGCCAGATTATCAGCTGATAAAATGAGCTGTCATGTGGCTATGGAACCGCATTTACAACAATAGCAATAGCAACAACCACAGGCGCTAAGGGCTCCATTACACAGTCATATTTATATTATAATATGTATGTCATATGCCTAAGCCTACTCGATTCATTCAGTATAAATTTTTAGACGTGCAGGAAGCGAAATCAAGTAGGCTTAGGGATATGATAATATCTATTATAATATATATTACCAATATATGACTGTGTAATAGCGGCCTTTGGTACCAAATTTTCGAAATCGAATTTCGACAGTCCGGCCTGTCTATCAAGATGGCAGTGGTCAAGCTTGTTATTCGCCAAGACTTTCAGGAAGTCTTCCTGCAACGATCATCAGAAATAGCAACGCCGTCTAGATATCAAGGCCGCAATGTAGAATCTTAGACGTCAAAATCAGCTTATAGTTTAGGTTATGTTCGCCAATGTTGCACTGTTTTGTTTTTGCTTTTTATTACGTCACTACTTGTTTTTGTTGTTTGTTCGTGTAAATAAAAAATTTAAGAGCTAAACCACCGCCGTCTATATATTAAGGCCGCAATGTAGACTCGTAAACGTCAAATCCGCAGTTGAAATTGCATTGCATTGTTGTTGCCTCTTATGACATTGTTGTTGTTTGCCCGTGTTCGACGAACAATTCAATACGGATCCATGACGTCATTGTACAGCTGAGTTGCGGCTATGATATATCTAGATGGCGTTGGCTAAACTATGACGGCATTGTCCAGCTGAGTTGCGGCTATGATATATCTAGATGGCGTTGGAAATAGCTTTTGCTTTTTTCGAAATCCGATTTTAGGTCTGCCTCTCATTCTGGCTTTAACTCGCCATTGAACTTAATTCGGCTTATGACACTTCATGGTCTGTCAATTACAGTACAGAAACAGATTTTGTTTTGCCCCTACTTAATATATCTTCTCTGTGTTGAAATGGGTTTTACAAATATTCCTTTCATCTTGTGTATGTTTCTATTAGTATCTGCTTTGGTCAACGCTGATCAAAATGAAGAATTCCACGAAGAATTGTACGTGAAGCCCTTATCAAGTGGGCAAATCAACACATTTTTTCAGTTTACCACCCGATGGAAATTGGAGGCCGGCGAAGATTGTAAGTTATTCGAATAGTGCTAATCTTATCAGTTAATTTAAATGATTTCTTTTCACGTTTCTAGTGCACCATACGCGCCTAATAACTCGGACAATAGCGGAGATTTTAGAGCTATTTGATGTGCGAGAATTACATGTTAGTCTGACACAAGGGCTGTGGCGTTATGAGACATGGGGATATCCGGCTTTTGATTCAGCTCCAGGTGCCGAAGTGTGGGCTTGGTTTAAGGGAAACTTAACCATCGGACAAATTGACTTACAGTGGAAACAACTGACTGGCACTTTGTCCGGTGTGCTTTGCGCTTCGTTAAATTTCATTGATACAACAAATACTGTTGAGCCCAAGTATGGATTTCGACCACAATTTGGCACTAGTAAGACCTACGGTAGTAACGAAGGACATTTAAGGTTGGTTTCTACTTAAAAAATCTATAAAAATATGAGTTTCTTTTTGGTTCGATTCGTTATGAAATTTTGGAATATTATGGAAAAAGTTGCGCCATACGTCGGTTGTAATAGGCCGGCGGGTAATCACAACTCAAAGGAGCCTATGAAATGCGCGTGGAAATATATGAGACTTAAGGGCGCTATTACACAGCCATATATTGGTAATATACAGGGTTATTGGTTGAGTCGACCTATTCCCTGCAACACGTTATAATAGGGTCAAAATGCAACAAAATGAGGCCATAAATGTTAGGCCGATTTTCAATGGTCACTGAGATATATGCATTTTTAGGTTTTTTTGAAATAACCTAGAATTTTGCCATTTAAAGTAAGAATTAAAAAAAACTACTAAGGTAATGGGCTTAAACTCATTTTTGGATTTTAGTCAACACTATAGCAGACATTTCTTAATCATTTGAAATTTCAAAAACCCATCACAATTCGAAATTTTTAATTTTAAATAAAAATATATTTTCTTAAATTTTTTTAAAGATATTTTTGAATGTAGTATTACCAAAAAAAATTATATTACATGGAGTCTGCAGACCACTGAAAAAACATACGCGTATTGTCAGCTTTCCAAAAAGGTGTCAATGTCAATACAGATATTTGAAATAATTGAAACAGCTAGCTGCAACTTGTTCGGGGACCATCATTTCGTTTGATAAAAAATGAAATAAAGCAGTACATTATACGTACTAGTACGATGCACTTTGAATTTAATGACATTTATTTCATTTTTTATCAAACGAAATGATGGTCCCCGAACAAGTTGCAGCTAGCTGTTTCAATTATTTCAAATATTTGTATTGACATTGACACCTTTTTGGAAAGCTGACAACACGCGTATGTTTTTTCAGTGGTCTGCAGACTCCATGTCATATAATTTTTTTTAGTAATACTACATTAAAAAATATCTTTAAAAAAATTTAAGAAAATATTTTTTTATTTAAAATTAAAAATTTCGAATTGTGATGGGTTTTTGAAATTTTAAATGATTAAGAAATGTCTGCTATAGTGTTGACTAAAATCCAAAAATGAGTTTAAGCCCATTACCTTAGTAGTTTTTTTTAATTCTTACTTTAAATGGCAAAATTCTAGGTTATTTCAAAAAAACCTAAAAATGCATATATCTCAGTGACCATTGAAAATCGGCCAACATTTATGGCCTCATTTTGTTGCATTTTGACCCTATTATAACGTGTTGCAGGGAATAGGTCGACTTAACCAATAACCCTGTATATTATAAATTATAATAGATATTATCATATCCTTAAGTCTACTTGATTTCGTTTAGTGCACGTGTAAAAAATTAACCGAATTAATCGAGTAGGCTTAATTATATGACTAGAAATATGCATATAAATATGACTGTATCATGGAGCCCTAACAATAACTATACGAATTATAATACCGTCGCAGAAAGGAAACAAACATAGAATAAAAGTTAACTGAATTCGAAGGTACTTTTAACGAAATTGAATTTGTCTGGGTGGTACTCTTCCTCCTCAGTACCGTATAGCTCCATGTGGGGTGGGGTGGGAGGTACTAAAGAACCTTATTGCGACTATAATGGAAAAGATAGCCCGCAAATAATCGAATTGAAATAATGAGCTCAGCAGAACACAACGAATTGTTTTTTTTTCTGGTAAAATTAAAACCTTTTTCTGGAACAATCAAATCTCATAAATTAAAGATTTAAATTTTTTTTGATCGTTATACAATTTTATGGAACGTGCGTCATATTATTGTAGAAAGGAGAAGGATAAAAAAAAACTACTAGAGTGTAACGAGATGATCACTCCTGTTATTGAGAAGTCTATAGAGAATTATTTTCTTTTATGTTTATTTATATTTATCTCTATTTATTTGTATTTCTTTACATTTAATAAATTAGTTACATAAAAATACATTTTTATTTTAGCAAACGTTTGGCACAAACTAATTATTATTAAAAATTATTTTTTTTTTACTTTTTTATCGGATGCCACTTTGATGAAGTGGATTTTAAAATACTATAATCCACAACAAGTCCATAGCGAAACGTTAACCTCGAGGATGGACGTGTCCCCGGTAGTAGCGTTTCAATTCATAAAGGCGTTGGGCGAGGTGAGGTGGTGTAGTTTGCAGCTCGAGTCAACCAGGTGGTGTTGCAGCCCTCGTCGTTAGGTTTCTGGAGAAGAGTGTGTGCTTCAGCTTTAAAATACCAAACCGAGAAAATCACTAAGGGTGTAAATACGCCGACTGACCGAGTGATAACACTTGTCGAGTCGCCAGAATGCACAGTATAAACAGCGCCCTTGAGGCATTGGGCGGGAGATTTCAGTATCTGTGGCGCCACATTTTGACGATGGCATTTCATTAACATTGGCCTGAAACGATCGAATCTGCTATCCTTTTTTCGGCGAAATCGTAACGGTTCTCCAGTTATTTAATGTCAAAGTTTTTTTTACCCTCCTCTCCTCCTTTCCACTTTAATACGACGCACCTTCCTTAAAATACAATGACAAATAAAAATTTTATATCTTCAATCTATGTGAGCCTTTGGGTGTTCTAGAGAAAAAAAAAGGTTTCAGTTTCACAAAAAAAAAACTAACGTTGTGATCTACTGAGCCAGGGTCCGTACTCCTCCCTTATTTCTTATATTTCCCATATTTGTATAGCACCTCCCATATTCTCCTATATTTTGCGCCTATTTCTATATACAGTAAAACTTCGTTATAACGCTCCCGGCTATAACGCTCTTTTTTCTTGGTCCCGGTCCCATTAGTATTTATTACAGGGAGTTCCGATTCGTTATAACGTTACTATTTCCCGGTTATAACGCTCTTTTCCCGGTCTCATTTCCTTAAAACAATTTATATTGACAAATTCATTGAACAGGTAGTCTATTTTTACATGGTAATAATCACAAAAAAAAACCATGATGCACAGGTTGATCCGTTAATTCACATCAATGTCAAATTTCCTGGAAAAGGGAAAGACATAACAACAATTGAAAGTATAATTGAAGATTTCGTAATTGCATCGGCATCCATCGACACCGAAGAGAACAAGAAAGAGACGTCAAGCATGCCAAAACATTGCATATAGCATAGAGGAAGGATATTTCAATAAATTGAAAACCTCAGTATTACTGAAATCTGTTGCCAGTCTAAAATAAAAACAAATATCTGTTTTTTTTTAACCAGTAATCAATTGATTGCCGTTTCCTGACTATTTCATTCCATGTATCAATCGAATAATAAATTTTGTCAAAGGGGTACGCGTCTATGAAGAATATTTCTCGGACTTCCCGGCTATAGCGTTTTCCCGGTTATAGCGCTTTTTTGGCTTAGACCCCAGAAGAGCGTTTTAACGAAGTTTTACTGTATTCCAATATTTTCCATTTGTGTCTCTAAAAAATACTAAAAAAGGCTTAAAATTAATTAGACACGGGTTTGAAAAATTCCAATATATGTACTGAAAACATAATGAAAAACATAAACAATTTGAAAAGGAAATTGAAATGCTCCATAAAAAGTAATAAGTGTGAAGAAATATAAACATATGGCAAAAAAATAAGTACAGTAAAATTATTTTTTCTCAACACCCTTTGGCCAAGCGGTTATTAAAGAAAATAAAAATCGTTTGATAATAATTTGTTACCTAATTGGAGAGGAATTAAATAATATAAACATTAACAATTTCAAATAAATAACAGGTCTCATTTTCCTTAAAAAAAAAGTATGAGACGACGAAAAAAGGCTGGACAAAATAATAATAATAATTTCATCATCAATGTAGCACGATAGCCCGACGTCGGGCCTTGGCCGCCTGAATCGTTGACCTCCAATTGTCGCGGTTACGCAACCTTGTCCTCCAGTTTCCGAAGCCCAGCAGCTGGTGGGCGTCTTCACCTACGGAGTTCTCCCAGCGAGCTCTCGGTCGTCCACGCAACCTCGCTCCGTCAATTCGTTGTGCGTTCATCACTTTCTTTGGCATGCGATTATCGATTGTCCATCCGTTGTACATGCCCCGCCCATTGCAAACGTTGAAGCTTCACGATTTTCGATACTTCCAGCTCATCGTACAATTGATACAACTCATGGTTTTACCGGATACGCCATTGGTCTCGCTCGCGAACGGCCCCGAAAATTCGCCGAAGGACCTTTCGTTCGAATCGGTCTAGCAAAATTTCGGAGGCTTGGGTGAGGGTCCATGTTTCGCAGCCATAACATAGCACGGGTCGGATGATCGTTTTGTACACGCGGAGCTTCGTGTTCCTGTGCGCAAGTTTCGAATTAATTATAGGGAGGACCGAGAAATATGTCTTATTGGCTAGTTGTATCCGTCGCTTAATTTCGGTTTCGTTGGCGTCCTTTGATAAGTTACAACCCAGATAGTTGAAGTTGTCTACATACTCGAGATGTGATGCTTGAATTTGCTGGCGTCCTTGTTTTCGATTGCATCATGGCCTTTGTTTTGCTTTCGTTTATATGTAGTCCAACTTCCTTTGCGGCGTTATTGAGGTTATGCAGAAGGCTTTCTGCATCACCCAACCTTCGAGACATGATGTTGATATCGTCGGCGTACGCTACTAATTGAGTCGACTTGATGAGTAGCGTTCCGCTGCTGTCCATATTCATGGCTCGAATTACATACTCCAAAGCAAGGTTGAGGAGCGTCGGCGCCAGCCCGTCGCCCTGCTTGAGTCCAGTACGAGTTTCAAATAGGTCAGTGAGTCGATTCTGCACTCTGACCTGCGAGACGGTATTAGTCATCGTCATCCTTGTGAGTCGCACTAACTTTGCCGGTATACCAAAATTCAGCATAATGTTGTACAGTACACTTCGATCGATACTGTCGTATGCCTGCTTGAAGTCGACAAAGATTTGGTATACGTCGATGTTATATTCCCAGCACTTTTGGAGTAGTAGCTTCACTGTGAAAAGCTGATCGGTCGTTGAGCGACCAGGTCTGAAGCCGCCTTGATACTCGCCAATGATTCGTTCTGCGTACGGATTAATTCTCTTTTCAAGAATTTTAGATAATATCTTATAGGCCGTACAAACTAATGATATGCCCCTGTAATTCTCACACTTCAGCTTGTCACCCTTTTTGTGGGTTGGGCAGATTATGCTTTTGCGCCAATCTTCGGGGATTTCCTCGTCGTTCCATATTTTCAGCAGTAGCTGAAGTGTAGCTATAGCGTTGGTCAGGCACGTTCCACCATGCTTCAGCAGTTCTGCTGGGATCTCGTCAGCGCCGGGCGCTTTATTATTTTGAAGCGACTGTATGGCAAGACTCACCTCCTCTACTGTTGGGGGTAGAACGGAAGGGCGGCTAACTGCTCAAGAGCTGGCTCCGCGGGGGATGTTGATGGTGCATTGAGGAGCTCTTCAAAATGCGAGGCCCATCGTTTGTTGACGCTTTCGGTGTCGCTGATTTTGTTACCATCCTTTTCCTTACATAGGCTTGTCCTGGGTTGATATCCGTTCTTAACATTATTTATAAGTTTGTACGCCTGTCTAATGTTCTTACTGGCTAATCTTTGGTTTATTTGCTGTAACTGCTCGTCAAAATGTTTGCGTTTCTTACGTCTAATTAACCTATTAGATACTCGCCGAAGTTCGTTGTATTTTTCTTTCTTGGCTCGGGATGCACGTTGTGTGTATTGGCGATAGGCTTCATTTTTCGCAATCGAGGCCCTGCATTCGTCGTCGAACCAGTCTGCTCGTCTGCGCCGGCCTTTATAGCCCACGACCTCTTCTGCGACCCCCTTGATGCTGTCTTTGAGCTCCTCCCAGAACTCATGGATGCCTAAATTGTTGATTTCATCAAGCATGGGTGACAGTTTTTCCTCTAGTGCTGTAGTATACGCAGCCGCCGTGGCATCATCAATCAAATTGTCAACCTCGAAGATCTTGGCAGGGTTGATTCTCGTTAGGTGCACCGAAGAGATTCTGCACCTGTAGGTCGTCTTCACCAAATAGTGATCGGTGTCGCAGTTGGCTCCTCGATAGGATCGAACATCTAGGACATTAAAAGCCCATCTCTTGCTGATCAGTACGTGGTCGATCTGGTTCACGGTGTATTCATCTGGAGACTTCCAGGTCTGCTTATGGATTCGTCGATGAGGGAAGCATGTAGAGCTTATTACCAGGTTTCTGCCGCTCGCGAAGTCGATAAGTCGCTGACCGTTGTTGTTGTTTTCGTCGTGGAGGCTATGACCTCCAGTAGTTCCCCTATGCCAGCTTTCATTTCCGACTTTGGCGTTAAAGTCTCCTAGCAGCAGCTTGACGTCGTTTGATGGAAGTGAGTCGAAGAGTGTTTCTAGGTCGTTGTAGAACTCGTCCTTAATCGCGTCTTCTTTTACTTCTGTAGGGGCATGCGCATTAATGAGCCAGAGATTAGCGAAACGGGTCTTAATGCGGATCGCACATAGCCGCTCGTTGATGGGTTTGAAGCCGATAACGTGGTCCTTGAGCTGCTTATTCACGATGAAAGGTACTCCCAAACTCCTTGTTGCCCTCCTCTTTACCACTCGTAAAAATAGTGTGCGAATTGAGGTCGTTAATCTCGCTTTTGAGCCATTTAGTTTCCTGGATTGCAACTATGCTCAGCTTGTATTGTTCTACCTGATCCAGGAGGGCCCTTAAGGCCCCTGGTCTATTCAGGGAGCGTACATTCCAGGATCCGAAAGAGTAATCAGTTGTTCGTTTGCGGGGTCGTCGTTGTTTTGTATCCGTCCAATCCGAGGCTTTTGTTTCAGGTTTCTTGACTTGAAGTTTTTCTTAGGATGAGTTGTCGGCACATCGCTAAACCATGATAGAGTTTAATCGTTGAGTAAAGGCCATCATGGGCATGCCTCGAAGATGCTGCTTTAGTGGTTGACTTAAATGTTTTCTGTCACCTATCACGTTAAGTAACCTGAGACGCTGCAGATGTTAATACAGCACTCAGGCGCAGCGGTTACTCGGATAATGCGGGAAAGTAACGCCCCGTAGAGAGACATAGGAATTGGCCGAAGTCCTTTTCCTATGAAACTCCTCCTGCATAGCTAAGGGTCCGCAGTTATGCCACAACTGAAGAAGATATAGGAATTAGCCGAAGCCTTTCAACCTTTATCTTCCCCCTTACGGGCAAATGGAAATAATAATTTCAACTAATTTAATTCAAACTAGGTTTAGTTCCAACTTCATGCTCTAATTCGACGAGAGTTTACTTTCTTTCATTATTTCTCATAATTGTCCACTTTTCTTCAGAGAAAAATCCGTTCTTGTTGACTTTCTGGAGATAATTTGGCGGCATGTTTCAAATGGTACCGTATATCAAGTAACTTCAAGAAAACCCTTATGATATGACATACATTTTTCCAATTGTTTAACTTAATTCTTCCCGAAATTTAAAGTGAATTAAAGTTCGGTAAACGAATTCACCAAGTAACAAATTACACTCCCTATTAATGAAGCTAATCGTTCACCAGCTTATGAGGTGTGGTTAAGGTTATTATCCTGCTGGAATTATCATCTAACTGGTATAGATTCTTTAGCATAATTCGATATAATTCTTAAGGCCGCGCGCAGACTAAAGGCGTATTGGAGCGTAGCGTAGCGTAAAACCTGTCGCCCAATACAAGCGCTAGTACTGGGAGACAGGTTTTACGCTGCGCTACGCCTTTAGTCTGCGCGCGGTCTGATACTGGAATTGTCTCACTGTAACGGTTACTAGTTACTAGTCTCTAAACTGATGGTTAAAATAATCTGGGACCGGATCAAGAAAACTATCGACCGCACTCTGAACAATGAACAAGCTGGATTTCGTGAGAGTTTTTCATGTAGGGATCACATCAACACCCTCCGAATTATAATTAAACAATCCGCTGAATGGAGATCCCCGTTACATCTTATGTTCATTGACTTCGAGAAGGCGTTTGACAGCGTTGATCGGGCTTATATCTATCTCTGGACAACCGATTGAAAAAGTTGTTGTTGTTGTTGTAGCGGTGCAGAAGGGTGTGAGTCGCTGTGCATGTCTGTGGATGTGTTCTAAGTTTCGTCGTCGTTCTCGCCTATTGTCTCAAGCGACAAGAACGTAGCAGCTGCAATAGGGTTGTCCCATAATGCCCTCGGAGTGAGGTTAGTGGGTGCAGCGGGGCATCGAAACAGGTGGTCCACATCGTGTGGCGCACCACCGCAGCTCGGACAAATGTTCTGTATGTCCGGGTCTATTCGAGATAGGTAGGAATTGAGGCGTGAACAAAAGCCCGACCTAAGCTGGGCTAGTGTCACTCTTGTGGCTCTCGGGAGCCTAGTCTCCTCAGGCGATATGGGTGGTGGGGGCACTGAGAGGACTCTATTCGGACCTAAACTCCCTATTGACCGATTCACAACGGTTGTGTGAATATCTGCGATGGCCGCATGGTATGCTGTATTATCGAATATATCGGGAGGTACCTGTTTGTATCTCTGGACGTCTCTCTCGAGATCTCTGAGTCCACTCCTGACATGTCGTGGAAGGGGAGTGTTGACCATGAGATGATGGTTTGGGTGATCCTCTCGATAGCAACCGACCAGATACAGCGCCCGCTCTAGCATTTACGCCGCCCCGGGCAAGATGTCAAATTGCCGCCCCTTAGGTGATATACCAGGCAGATTGATAGTTGTTGGGTAGCTCCGGGACGATTTACATCGAAGAACCGGCAGCCCTAGAAGCATTTTTATGGGCAACACAAACATCCATGGTTACAGTGGGATTGAGAGATTGTGTGACATCTCGACCCTGCAGATTATTAGTAGGGATAGATTAATATGTACGTCGTTGTAGTAGATGAGTAGTTTCCCATAGTATTCTTGCAAACGGCGCAGCCGATAAACTTCAATTAGCCGGATTTCTTCAGTGTGGAACGTCCGTGGTTTATTTTCATAAATGCGACATCTTGAGAATCATAGGCGTAGCCCAGGCGGTTGGGGAGGCAGGTCAGGAGTGGCGCTTGACCCTCCCTGCCTCTGGATGGTGGTCGATCAAGGATACTTTCTTGTCTTACGGCTGTATTACCTCATAAAAAATCGATGCTCTACGTATGGAAATTTCAGTACTACAAATCTGCGTGTTGGTGGCGGTCTCAGTTGGTGCCTGGTCTCAATCGCAATTTTAAGAAAGATTTCAGTCTGGTGTTCTCGCTTATTCCGAGACAGGGATTCTAAAAGTATATCATCCGCACAATTCTATTGAGACTGCAGTTTTAGGCATTTGATATCCGAAACTTTAACACCCACATGTAGGTGTCATCAACATCATCATATCCATATCCTATCCGCGTTTGCGTGACCTAGCCTTTCGAAACTTAAATTATGCCCTAAATGACATTCGAAGTTCTCTTTGTGATGAACAAATCAAATATTTCGCCGCCAAAAAGCCCATATTGTCCGTGTTTCATCACTCCCTGACTTCTGGGCTTAAATGTATACTTTATAGAGTTTTTGCTGTCCGCAAATTTTTTACCGTTAGAATAAAGGATTCCTCACACGAAGTTTCCTTTGGGAAAGTTAATGGATTTAAAAACATTTCGTCTGAAAGGGATAATTTTGTGACAAAGGTCATGCGATGTATTCAAGAGTAAAACTCATATAGACACCATTAATCGTTAAAGGACAAAGGTCGCTCTAAATTAACTTTTCTCAAATTTTTCATCTTTTTCTAAAAATATGTTTGCTGTCATATAGTTTAATGAGAATGACGACCCAAAAAAAAATCCTGGCTAGGGACATGATATTGAAAAAATGTTTATGTCTAGAGGAAAGCCAGCCTACGTCCATACTGAGAATTTTCGTAAAGAAGAAGGTCAGAGTTAGCTAAATCGGGGGAATCAAGCCAAGTCCTGATTTAGCATGTCCGAAAAAAGCAAGTACTGCAGCTGTGATTCGTTTCCTCATCTTGTTGAAACCGAAACAACTTTGTTCGAAATTTGCCCTTTAAATGCTAGATGAATTAATGCAATTGGAACCAATGGAGGTGATCCATCCACGAGGAGATCGGGCGAATTTAAATCAAACTGCCGCCAAAGGTTCATAGAAGTTTGCAAAACTCCTGTATGGCTATGAAATTTGTCACAGGAGAATTTGTTTTAATCGCTTTTATGTGTTAGATGTTTATACGATGTCACGCTCTGTCTCTCACTTGGTTGAGTCGCATACTCTACTAGTAATCTAGAGGTCCGGTGGTCGAATCTCGGCGTGGTCCAA
This sequence comes from Microchrysa polita, assembly GCA_949715475.1. NCBI lineage: Eukaryota > Metazoa > Arthropoda > Insecta > Diptera > Stratiomyidae > Microchrysa > Microchrysa polita. The sequence continues at coordinate 48,208,272 of OX454417.1, forward strand.
AATTTCCGTACATGTACGGATAGGAAATATATATTGCTTTCAACATTTAATACACTCCGAAATGATATGCAATGTAACGTTGACTCGAAATTGCCTGTAAACGGCTGTGTTAACGCACAATGGCCCCACATGGGGCTATACGGTTCTGAGAAGAAGTTTATACGACTCATTATTACACATTTAATATCAATTTCCCCGGAGGTTCAATATTTTTTTCAAGGGACGTGCTCTCCTCCGATTCAAAACACTAACATAAAGTTTCCGACTTTACATCCGGGAATTAAAGTGCGACGTTCAGCATATAAACTCAATAATAAGATAACGTTCTATAATTTCGTCCTCTATTTAAAAATTAGGTGGATCTCCTCTTTGGTAAAAACAAGGGATCATCCACAGAAATATTAAATATAATCCTTAATGCTGGTCAAAAGAAGTGGTACTAAATGGCCGACGACATTAGCACATAAATCTCCAATTCCTGTTTTAAAGTAGAACTTGAATAGCGCATAACTTTGGAAGTAGGACAGACGTAGATTTACGCAACTCTCACTCAGCATTTTTGGACTCTAAATGCAGCACCTTCTATCAATTGCAAAGCCTTCCAAGGACTTTGCTTCTTCAAAACACAACTTTTAAGTTTTTGTTTTATCTGTAGGTTTCGTTTTAACTTGATTATTGAAAATTGAATTTTTCCTTCTGGCTTTTGTAATTTTTTTTATTCGAGTGCTAGCCAAAAAACCGCCCCTAAAATTTGGCGCCCCGGGCGACCGCCCGGCTTGCCCCCCCCCCCCTTAGAGCGGGCGCTGCCAGATATTGTAAAGACAAGAGGTGATTATGATCGCGCACTGATAACATGTTGGTTTCTTGATGAAGATGATCCTGGGACGACATGAGATGGCAACCTGTAGCGATACGTAGAGCAGCGTTCTGGCATGCCTGGATCTTATTCCAATTTGTGTCACAAACGGTTTGCGACCACACCGGTGCTGCATAGCTAGGTATTGCCCTACCTATCGCTTTGTAGGTGACCAACATAGTTTCTTTGTCCTTGCCCCAGGAACTCCCGGCTAGTGCCTTTAGGACGTTGTTTCTACTGTGCATTCTGTCGACTACGTTCTCGACGTGATCTTTCGACTTCATCATGGTATCTAGATAGACACCTAGGATCTTGGGGTTGGTAACAGTAGGAACAACGTCTTCAGTATGCTTACCAGTACGGATCGCACGCACCTCCGAAAATTCCTGCGTCCAGGTGGTAAGAAGAGTTGCAGTACATTTAGACGGCGAAATGACTAGGTTGCAGATACTGAAAAACTCCACCAGTTTTTCAATATAGTCATTTAGTCGAGCACACATGCCGTTTAAATCATTCCCCGAGGTGAGTACGGTGCAATCGTCCGCATAGGAAATTAGTTCGATACCTTCCGGTGGTGTTGGAAGGCTCGACAGGTAGATGTTGAACAATGTAGGAGAGAGTACGCTAATTTTTCTATGCTTTGAACAACTGCCTCGAAACTCTGTGAAGGATTGCCTCCCAGCTAGATAGTTGGCAATCCACCTAACCACTTGTGCAGGAGTATGCATATTTAGGAGATCGGCCAACAACGCAGAGTGAATGACAGTGTCGAAGGCTTTCGACAGGTCAAGGGCTACTAGGACGGTTCTGTCACAGGGCGGTTTCTGGTTGAGGCCATTTTGGATGTGATGAGTGATCATATCCAGAGCTGTTGTGGTGCTATGCATCTTCGTGAAGCCATGCTGGTGAGAAGCTAGCTCAGCATGCGATACAAGGGTGGGGTGGATGAGTGCTCGAGCGTCTTTGCAACGGGTGACAAAATTGTGATTGGACGGTAGGATTCGGCGAATTTCGCGCTTTTACCGGGTTTGAGAAGGGGGATGATTCGTCCCTTTTTCCAGAATTCAGGGATGACAAGCGTGGATATCGACAAGTTGAAAGCCATCGTTAGATATTCGATGGCCGGAAGATCTAGGTGTTTCATCATGGTCATTGAAATGCCATCTGGTCCAATGGCCTTAGATTTTTTCGCATTCTTGATAGCTGTTGAAACTTGGTCCGCTGTATAGGTAGGGATGATGTCAACCGTTCGGTTGCGAATCCTTCTTTTTATCTTGCAGTTGAGCATCTTGGTCTTGGGGTGTTCAATAAATTGCTTATTGAACAAGCTCGCGCAGAGTTTTGGATTTGCGGTGGTTTTCTTGCCGAATCTGATGGCTACACTGCCTTTGTCTTTCGTTGGGTGAGACAGGGCGCGGACCGTAGCCCATAGTTTGCTGACACCTTGTGAGAGGTTGCAGCTATCTAGATGCTCGTTCCATTTCTCTTTTTTGTAGGTGTCGATTTATTTCGGAGTTTAGCTCCTGAATTCTGGGGTCTGCCGGATTTGCGCGTTTTAAATCGTCCCGTTCGTCGGCTAACCTTGCGGCAGCAGTTGGAAAATATGGCCGAACTTTTGGGATACGCCCTGCCGGAATGAAGCGAGCTGCCGCTTTGACAATGACGTTCCTAATATTCTTTTCGGCTTCCCTAGCATTTGTTGGAGTAGGTAGCGCGGCGAACTTCGTCGAAGTGAACGCAGTGAAACCCTCCCAATTTGCCTTTTTGTGGTTGATAAACGTACGCCGTTCTGATGTCGTCAGTTCAGCTGGTTTATCAATAGTTATTAATATGGGGAGGTGATCGGATTGAAGAGATCTGGTTGTCTCCCAACGGGTTTCACTTATCAGACTGGCGCTCACCATAGTTATGTCAGGAGAACTATGGCAGGCACCAGCGACGCGTGTAGACGAAATTCCATTGAGTGCGCAGAAGTCTGATGGGTCTAATTTGGACGCGATATCTATACCTCTGGCATCATTCGCGAGAAGAGAGTGCCAGAGTTCGTGATGGGCGTTAAAGTCGCCAAGTAGGATCCTATGCTGTCCTGTGAGGAGTGGACCAATATCGAACTTATAACCAGAGCCACAGCTGGATGCTGGCGGAACATAGATGTTTATAAGTTCGATATTGGTATTGCCGGATTTAACGGCAATAGCTTGCATTTCCGCCGTGCCGTCGTTGAAACGAAAATCTAATACACTGTATTGCACGGTTCTGTGTATTAGGAATGCAAGCCCTCCTCCTGGATTAGGACCCTGCCTGCCGACTCTATCGCGCCTCAAAAGTATGTAATCGCCGCGGATGTTAAATTCGGGAGTTGATGGTTTGATTGATTGAAAAAGTCGAGAACTTTACTTACATTGAAAGCGTAGTGACAGCGGATGGTGGGGCTGATGCCGATGTAGAGTCGCGCATAAATAAAACCCGAGCAGTATTTTTCAGTTTGACTCCTCTCTGGCAAAACCACAACATCTCCAGAAATACCGAACTCCGGATCTGCGAAAGCAATGTAAAATCGGTGCTTTTATATGGGTGTTCCACGTGGAAGGTGACCAGTAACATTTTAGGGACAAAGAATATTTCGATAGGAGTCCTTTATGATTCAAATTTATTACAATATCAACACTAAAATAAAATATTCTGAAAATTTCTTTGTTTTGTCTCGACCAAGGAGGACTATCCATATCGATGGCGAAGGAAACTTCGAATTTATTCGCCAAAATTGCTTTACTCCTTGTAGTCTTCCATTGACTTTTCGGAGAGATGGAATATTTCCAATACTCCCGCAATTTTAAAATTTTGGACCCAAACGCTTTTCTATAGGCGGTAAGCGTTTTTCGCCCTTTAAGTATTTTTTTGTTTTTAATTTGACGTTAGTTGCACACCAAAAAAAGAACAAAACACATATCCTGATAAAAAGTCGGAAACTGTTGTGATAGATAGATAGATAGATAGATGTTTTATTTGAAAAATTTTTGACTTCAATTACAAAATTCATATACAAAAAATACCGGCGTACAGAGGGCTGCGCCCGCAATACGTCGTGGAGGCTATGACCTCCAGTAGTTCCCCTATGCCAGCTTTCATTTCCGACTTTGGCGTTAAAGTCTCCTAGCAGCAGCTTGACGTCGTTTGATGGAAGTGAGTCGAAGAGTGTTTCTAGGTCGTTGTAGAACTCGTCCTTAATCGCGTCTTCTTTTACTTCTGTAGGGGCATGCGCATTAATGAGCCAGAGATTAGCGAAACGGGTCTTAATGCGGATCGCACATAGCCGCTCGTTGATGGGTTTGAAGCCGATAACGTGGTCCTTGAGCTGCTTATTCACGATGAAAGGTACTCCCAAACTCCTTGTTGCCCTCCTCTTTACCACTCGTAAAAATAGTGTGCGAATCGTTAATCTCGCTTTTGAGCCATTTAGTTTCCTGGATTGCAACTATGCTCAGCTTGTATTGTTCTACCTGATCCAGGAGGGCCCTTAAGGCCCCCGGTCTATTCAGGGAGCGTACATTGCAGGATCCGAAAGAGTAATCAGTTGTTCGTTTGCGGGGTCGTCGTTGTTTTGTATCCGTCCAATCCGAGGCTTTTGTTTCAGGTTTCTTGACTTGAAGTTTTTCTTAGGATGAGTTGTCGGCACATCGCTAAACCATGATAGAGTTTAATCGTTGAGTAAAGGCCATCATGGGCATGCCTCGAAGATGCTGCTTTAGTGGTTGACTTAAATGTTTTCTGTCACCTATCACGTTAAGTAACCTGAGACGCTGCAGATGTTAATACAGCACTCAGGCGCAGCGGTTACTCGGATAATGCGGGAAAGTAACGCCCCGTAGAGAGACATAGGAATTGGCCGAAGTCCTTTTCCTATGAAACTCCTCCTGCATAGCTAAGGGTCCGCAGTTATGCCACAACTGAAGAAGATATAGGAATTAGCCGAAGCCTTTCAACCTTTATCTTCCCCCTTACGGGCAAATGGAAATAATAATTTCAACTAATTTAATTCAAACTAGGTTTAGTTCCAACTTCATGCTCTAATTCGACGAGAGTTTACTTTCTTTCATTATTTCTCATAATTGTCCACTTTTCTTCAGAGAAAAATCCGTTCTTGTTGACTTTCTGGAGATAATTTGGAGGCATGTTTCAAATGGTACCGTATATCAAGTAACTTCAAGAAAACCCTTATGATATGACATACATTTTTCCAATTGTTTAACTTAATTCTTCCCGAAATTTCAAGTGAATTAAAGTTCGGTAAACGAATTCACCAAGTAACAAATTACACTCCCTATTAATGAAGCTAATCGTTCACCAGCTTATGAGGTGTGGTTAAGGTTATTATCCTGCTGGAATTATCATCTAACTGGTATAGATTCTTTAGCATAATTCGATATAATTCTTAAGGCCGCGCGCAGACTAAAGGCGTATTGGAGCGTAGCGTAGCGTAAAACCTGTCGCCCAATACAAGCGCTAGTACTGGGAGACAGGTTTTACGCTGCGCTACGCCTTTAGTCTGCGCGCGGTCTGATACTGGAATTGTCTCACTGTAACGGTTACTAGTTACTAGTCTCTAAACTGATGGTTAAAATAATCTGGGACCGGATCAAGAAAACTATCGACCGCACTCTGAACAATGAACAAGCTGGATTTCGTGAGAGTTTTTCATGTAGGGATCACATCAACACCCTCCGAATTATAATTAAACAATCCGCTGAATGGAGATCCCCGTTACATCTTATGTTCATTGACTTCGAGAAGGCGTTTGACAGCGTTGATCGGGGGAGTGTTGACCATGAGATGATGGTTTGGGTGATCCTCTCGATAGCAACCGACCAGATACAGCGCCCGCTCTAGCATTTACGCCGCCCCGGGCAAGATGTCAAATTGCCGCCCCTTAGGTGATATACCAGGCAGATTGATAGTTGTTGGGTAGCTCCGGGACGATTTACATCGAAGAACCGGCAGCCCTAGAAGCATTTTTATGGGCAACACAAACATCCATGGTTACAGTGGGATTGAGAGATTGTGTGACATCTCGACCCTGCAGATTATTAGTAGGGATAGATTAATATGTACGTCGTTGTAGTAGATGAGTAGTTTCCCATAGTATTCTTGCAAACGGCGCAGCCGATAAACTTCAATTAGCCGGATTTCTTCAGTGTGGAACGTCCGTGGTTTATTTTCATAAATGCGACATCTTGAGAATCATAGGCGTAGCCCAGGCGGTTGGGGAGGCAGGTCAGGAGTGGCGCTTGACCCTCCCTGCCTCTGGATGGTGGTCGATCAAGGATACTTTCTTGTCTTACGGCTGTATTACCTCATAAAAAATCGATGCTCTACGTATGGAAATTTCAGTACTACAAATCTGCGTGTTGGTGGCGGTCTCAGTTGGTGCCTGGTCTCAATCGCAATTTTAAGAAAGATTTCAGTCTGGTGGTCTCGCTTATTCCGAGACAGGGATTCTAAAAGTATATCATCCGCACAATTCTATTGAGACTGCAGTTTTAGGCATTTGATATCCGAAACTTTAACACCCACATGTAGGTGTCATCAACATCATCATATCCATATCCTATCCGCGTTTGCGTGACCTAGCCTTTCGAAACTTAAATTATGCCCTAAATGACATTCGAAGTTCTCTTTGTGAGGAACAAATCAAATATTTCGCCGCCAAAAAGCCCATATTGTCCGTGTTTCATCACTCCCTGACTTCTGGGCTTAAATGTATACTTTATAGAGTTTTTGCTGTCCGCAAATTTTTTACCGTTAGAATAAAGGATTCCTCACACGAAGTTTCCTTTGGGAAAGTTAATGGATTTAAAAACATTTCGTCTGAAAGGGATAATTTTGTGACAAAGGTCATGCGATGTATTCAAGAGTAAAACTCATATAGACACCATTAATCGTTAAAGGACAAAGGTCGCTCTAAATTAACTTTTCTCAAATTTTTCATCTTTTTCTAAAAATATGTTTGCTGTCATATAGTTTAATGAGAATGACGACCCAAAAAAAAATCCTGGCTAGGGACATGATATTGAAAAAATGTTTATGTCTAGAGGAAAGCCAGCCTACGTCCATACTGAGAATTTTCGTAAAGAAGAAGGTCAGAGTTAGCTAAATCGGGGGAATCAAGCCAAGTCCTGATTTAGCATGTCCGAAAAAAGCAAGTACTGCAGCTGTGATTCGTTTCCTCATCTTGTTGAAACCGAAACAACTTTGTTCGAAATTTGCCCTTTAAATGCTAGATGAATTAATGCAATTGGAACCAATGGAGGTGATCCATCCACGAGGAGATCGGGCGAATTTAAATCAAACTGCCGCCAAAGGTTTATAGAAGTTTGCAAAACTCCTGTATGGCTATGAAATTTGTCACAGGAGAATTTGTTTTAATCGCTTTTATGTGTTAGATGTTTATACGATGTCACGCTCTGTCTCTCACTTGGTTGAGTCGCATACTCTACTAGTAATCTAGAGGTCCGGTGGTCGAATCTCGGCGTGGTCCAAAATTTCCGTACATGTACGGATAGGAAATATATATTGCTTTCAACATTTAATACACTCCGAAATGATATGCAATGTAACGTTGACTCGAAATTGCCTGTAAACGGCTGTGTTAACGCACAATGGCCCCACATGGGGCTATACGGTTCTGAGAAGAAGTTTATACGACTCATTATTACTCATTTAATATCAATTTCCCCGGAGGTTCAATATTTTTTTCAAGGGACGTGCTCTCCTCCGATTCAAAACACTAACATAAAGTTTCCGACTTTACATCCGGAAATTAAAGTGCGACGTTCAGCATATAAACTCAATAATAAGATAACGTTCTATAATTTCGTCCTCTATTTAAAAATTAGGTGGATCTCCTCTTTGGTAAAAACAAGGGATCATCCACAGAAATATTAAATATAATCCTTAATGCTGGTCAAAAGAAGTGGTACTAAATGGCCGACGACATTAGCACATAAATCTCCAATTCCTGTTTTAAAGTAGAACTTGAATAGCGCATAACTTTGGAAGTAGGACAGACGTAGATTTACGCAACTCTCACTCAGCATTTTTGGACTCTAAATGCAGCACCTTCTATCAATTGCAAAGCCTTCCAAGGACTTTGCTTCTTCAAAACACAACTTTTAAGTTTTTGTTTTATCTGTAGGTTTCGTTTTAACTTGATTATTGAAAATTGAATTTTTCCTTCTGGCTTTTGTAATTTTTTTTATTCGAGTGCTAGCCAAAAAACCGCCCCTAAAATTTGGCGCCCCGGGCGACCGCCCGGCTTGCCCCCCCCCCCCCCCCCTTAGAGCGGGCGCTGCCAGATATTGTAAAGACAAGAGGTGATTATGATCGCGCACTGATAACATGTTGGTTTCTTGATGAAGATGATCCTGGGACGACATGAGATGGCAACCTGTAGCGATACGTAGAGCAGCGTTCTGGCATGCCTGGATCTTATTCCAATTTGTGTCACAAACGGTTTGCGACCACACCGGTGCTGCATAGCTAGGTATTGCCCTACCTATCGCTTTGTAGGTGACCAACATAGTTTCTTTGTCCTTGCCCCAGGAACTCCCGGCTAGTGCCTTTAGGACGTTGTTTCTACTGTGCATTCTGTCGACTACGTTCTCGACGTGATCTTTCGACTTCATCATGGTATCTAGATAGACACCTAGGATCTTGGGGTTGGTAACAGTAGGAACAACGTCTTCAGTATGCTTACCAGTACGGATCGCACGCACCTCCGAAAATTCCTGCGTCCAGGTGGTAAGAAGAGTTGCAGTACATTTAGACGGCGAAATGACTAGGTTGCAGATACTGAAAAACTCCACCAGTTTTTCAATATAGTCATTTAGTCGAGCACACATGCCGTTTAAATCATTCCCCGAGGTGAGTACGGTGCAATCGTCCGCATAGGAAATTAGTTCGATACCTTCCGGTGGTGTTGGAAGGCTCGACAGGTAGATGTTAAACAATGTAGGAGAGAGTACGCTAATTTTTCTATGCTTTGAACAACTGCCTCGAAACTCTGTGAAGGATTGCCTCCCAGCTAGATAGTTGGCAATCCACCTAACCACTTGTGCAGGAGTATGCATATTTAGGAGATCGGCCAACAACGCAGAGTGAATGACAGTGTCGAAGGCTTTCGACAGGTCAAGGGCTACTAGGACGGTTCTGTCACAGGGCGGTTTCTGGTTGAGGCCATTTTGGATGTGATGAGTGATCATATCCAGAGCTGTTGTGGTGCTATGCATCTTCGTGAAGCCATGCTGGTGAGAAGCTAGCTCAGCATGCGATACAAGGGTGGGGTGGATGAGTGCTCGAGCGTCTTTGCAACGGGTGACAAAATTGTGATTGGACGGTAGGATTCGGCGAATTTCGCGCTTTTACCGGGTTTGAGAAGGGGGATGATTCGTCCCTTTTTCCAGAATTCAGGGATGACAAGCGTGGATATCGACAAGTTGAAAGCCATCGTTAGATATTCGATGGCCGGAAGATCTAGGTGTTTCATCATGGTCATTGAAATGCCATCTGGTCCAATGGCCTTAGATTTTTTCGCATTCTTGATAGCTGTTGAAACTTGGTCCGCTGTATAGGTAGGGATGATGTCAACCGTTCGGTTGCGAATCCTTCTTTTTATCTTGCAGTTGAGCATCTTGGTCTTGGGGTGTTCAATAAATTGCTTATTGAACAAGCTCGCGCAGAGTTTTGGATTTGCGGTGGTTTTCTTGCCGAATCTGATGGCTACACTGCCTTTGTCTTTCGTTGGGTGAGACAGGGCGCGGACCGTAGCCCATAGTTTGCTGACACCTTGTGAGAGGTTGCAGCTATCTAGATGCTCGTTCCATTTCTCTTTTTTGTAGGTGTCGATTTATTTCGGAGTTTAGTTCCTGAATTCTGGGGTCTGCCGGATTTGCGCGTCTTAAATCGTCCCGTTCGTCGGCTAACCTTGCGGCAGCAGTTGGAAAATATGGCCGAACTTTTGGGATACGCCCTGCCGGAATGAAGCGAGCTGCCGCTTTGACAATGACGTTCCTAATATTCTTTTCGGCTTCCCTAGCATTTGTTGGAGTAGGTAGCGCGGCGAACTTCGTCGAAGTGAACGCAGTGAAACCCTCCCAATTTGCCTTTTTGTGGTTGATAAACGTACGCCGTTCTGATGTCGTCAGTTCAGCTGGTTTATCAATAGTTATTAATATGGGGAGGTGATCGGATTGAAGAGATCTGGTTGTCTCCCAACGGGTTTCACTTATCAGACTGGCGCTCACCATAGTTATGTCAGGAGAACTATGGCAGGCACCAGCGACGCGTGTAGACGAAATTCCATTGAGTGCGCAGAAGTCTGATGGGTCTAATTTGGACGCGATATCTATACCTCTGGCATCATTCGCGAGAAGAGAGTGCCAGAGTTCGTGATGGGCGTTAAAGTCGCCAAGTAGGATCCTATGCTGTCCTGTGAGGAGTGGACCAATATCGAACTTATAACCAGAGCCACAGCTGGATGCTGGCGGAACATAGATGTTTATAAGTTCGATATTGGTATTGCCGGATTTAACGGCAATAGCTTGCATTTCCGCCGTGCCGTCGTTGAAACGAAAATCTAATACACTGTATTGCACGGTTCTGTGTATTAGGAATGCAAGCCCTCCTCCTGGATTAGGACCCTGCCTGCCGACTCTATCGCGCCTCAAAAGTATGTAATCACCGCGGATGTTAAATTCGGGAGTTGATGGTTTGATTGATTGAAAAAGTCGAGAACTTTACTTACATTGAAAGCGTAGTGACAGCGGATGGTGGGCTGATGCCGATGTAGAGTCGCGCATAAATAAAGCCCGAGCAGTATTTTTCAGTTTGACTCCTCTCTGGCAAAACCACAACGTCTCCAGAAATACCGAACTCCGGATCTGCGAAAGCAATGTAAAATCGGTGCTTTTATATGGGTGTTCCACGTGGAAGGTGACCAGTAACATTTTAGGGACAAAGAATATTTCGATAGGAGTCCTTTATGATTCAAATTTATTACAATATCAACACTAAAATAAAATATTCTGAAAATTTCTTTGTTTTGTCTCGACCAAGGAGGACTATCCATATCGATGGCGAAGGAAACTTCGAATTTATTCGCCAAAATTGCTTTACTCCTTGTAGTCTTCCATTGACTTTTCGGAGAGATGGAATATTTCCAATACTCCCGCAATTTTAAAATTTTGGACCCAAACGCTTTTCTATAGGCGGTAAGCGTTTTTCGCCCTTTAAGTATTTTTTTGTTTTTAATTTGACGTTAGTTGCACACCAAAAAAAGAACAAAACACATATCCTGATAAAAAGTCGGAAACTGTTGTGATAGATAGATAGATAGATAGATGTTTTTTTTTGAAAAATTTTTGACTTCAATTACAAAATTCATATACAAAAAATACCGGCGTACAGAGGGCTGCGCCCGCAATACGGGGGTTTTTTAGAATTTTGATGCATAGTGAATATTTGTTGTACATATATTTCATAAGCAATAGATAAGAATTGTGCACAACATTAATGAAATGCTTCCTGTAAATCTATTTTTGGATTGGTCTAATTAAAGGTGGAAAGCGCCTTTCATTCTGGAACGCGTTTATTTACCCAGTCGGTATAAAAGTACTCCAAGGCAAATCTACAGGATTTTTTCGATTTCAGATTTCTGATGGCCTTTGAGCAAAAAGCAACTCAGGCAAACGTAAGGAAGGCTTGGCATTATATATGAACTGAATTATTAGATGTAAATCTACTGTTACTGTTTTTTAAATCAAGGAAAACCAACTTATATGAAATGATTCCATTGTGTCCCCTGACATAAGAGCCCACGCAAGCTTTCCTATGAGTATTGAACAAGTATACTTTTGCAGCTTTTCCGGGACACCCTGTTAACTTGGTCCTACAAACTTCAAATATATTTGTGGCAAACACTATTACCATTCTAGGCGTTTCCACCAAATTTCATGTACATTGTTTCATCAAGTTTAAAGATATGCGTTGAAGAAATGCTTAAGAGGCTTCCCTTGTATTGTGAAAGGCCCTTACAAAATACTTACTTGGCTATATTTCCGGTTTGGATACAGTTATTCGAATGAAAATTCGTAGACATATTCCCTGTGTAATTTTCTAAAAACCCCCTAGCAGAATTTTCATATTTGGAAACCTAAGAGGGGCTACACACGAACAAATTTAAATTTTACAAATTTACTGTTATTTACTTTTCCTTAGCTAAAGTCAACAGTCTTAATATTTAACGTATATAAGGCCATACTGACGAATCTTTGTGCAAATTTTCATATCAATCCCTATAACGGTTTAGAAAAACGGAGCTCGAAAAGGAAGTTTAACTTTAAACTCCAATAACTTTTTTACCGTTACTCAAAACTGGAAAATTTTAACTGATATGAGATGTACTCGTCTAGATCTTTGATTTAAATACCCATACGTTAATCTCTGATAAAAACTAAAAAAGTCGACTTTTTTCAAACGTTCGGGACACCCTGTTATTATTTTCCTACCAACTTCTAAGGTATTTGTGCCAAAGACTGTAACCATTCTACACTTTCATACCGAATTTCATGACAATCGGTTGTGCCGTTCGCGAGTTATTTAGTGAACAGACGGACGGACGGACGGACGGACAAAATCGATTTCATAAGGGTTTTTTGAAAAAATTCTAAAAAACCCTAAAAACAATAGAGCATGGCAAAGCCGTTTGCCCGATCCAGTTGACATGTTTACTTCGATATCACATGTTTACTTCGATATCACTCAGAGTATTTTTTCCAAAATGCATCCTTCTGATTTCCTTTAGCACCGGGCATATGCCTATAAAATGGCGCGTATCCTCTCTTTCATGCAGATTACACAAAGTGCACAGTATTGAAACATCTCTTCTATGGGGGATATAATTTATATGAAGAAGCTCGCCTCTAGCTCTAAATATCAACTGTTGTGAAAAAAAGTTAAAAAAACGATGGCGTACTTATTATTTGGACCAAGCTCATTACTACAGAGTTTATTCCGGTCGGGACCAAGAAGATAGGGGAGAGCCATTTTCTTTTTCGGGTTCCCTGGCATTGTTGTATCCGAGTTCTTATAATGACTATCTATTTCGAGTATTACAATATAATAAATGCAATGAAAATCATGAATAAAATGGTACAAGAGGCGTGTACTTATTTTTTTGGCCATATGTGTATGTGTGATGATATGTTACAAATAAAATACCTCCTATATTTTCTCGTATATTCTCCTATATTCCTATATTTTTATTTTGTGGAATGCGTACGACCCCTACTGAGCTCTCAATTTGATTTGATTATTTTGGTGCTATTTATTCCATTGTCGTCGTAATAAGGTCTTTTGTGCCTCCCAGACAACTATAAGTTAGTATAAGAGTAGGTACTTTTTTTAGTTCAGTTTACTTTGTTCTGTGGTTGGTTCATATCTGCGACCGTAAGGATCGGTCTTCAATCGATTCGTTCGTGGTGTTGGTAGAACGAAGTTGTTTGCTATTCGCACTGGACATCGATATTCGTCATTAATTTTTCTAATAGTCGTGTTGGATTTCATGAGGCCTTTATTAATTTTGAAGATGGTTTTTCCTTGTTCCATCATAATCATTTGATGTATCGTCATCATTTGTGCGTCCTTAAAGACAGTTTCGGTTGCTGTTGTAATTGGAAGTTGGTAGACAAATTTGAGTGCTTTATACAAAATTCGGTTGATTATCGTTATATTGCCTTTCGATGTTTGTCTCCATATAAGTAAGCCATAATTAATTCGCGCTAAAATGAAGGAATTTAAGCATTTTTTCAATTTTAATAGTTAGAAAATCAGATCTTTTTATTAGTCCAACAATGGGTGTAATTTTTTTAGATAATTGATTAATGTGTTGATTCCAAGATAATTTTCATCGAATGTTAGTCCTAGGTAACTATATTCTTCCACTTGTTTAAGTTGTTCATTATTAACTACGAGATTTAATGTCACCGGGGTTTTATTTTTTTTGTTTAAATATCATGTATTTAGTCTTTGAAGTATGAAGTCTTTGACCGAAGAACACCTGGATGTGTCAAATGAAAAAGCAACAACAACGCATTGGTCTCGGCGATGACACCATCCATATTTGCGCAGTAGGAATAAAATCCTAAAAGCACTGGCTGGTAGCACCTGGGGCAAGGATAAAGAAATCATGCTAGTCACATACAAAGCGGTGGGTCGAGAAGCTGCTGATTATGCAGCCCCAGTTTAGTCACATAGTCTATGTGATACAAACTGGACGAAAATTCAGGTCTGCCAAAATGCTGCTCTACGCACAGCCACAGGTTGCCTCTTGATGTCTGCCCAGGATCACTTACATCAAGAGACAAAATTGATGGCAATACGTGACCACAATCTCCTACTGTCTAAACAATATCTTGCTGGCTGCTATCGTGAGGATCATCCCAACAACAATCTCATGGACCGAATTCCTCCACCACACATGTCAGGCGTGGCTTACGAGACCTAGAGAGAGAGGTCCAGGGATACAAGAGGGATCCTTACGACGATGATACATACCGAGCTGCCATCGCTGTGATTCACACTACAGAAGTGAGTCGGTCTATTGCGAGATTAGGTGCGAATAGAGTCCTCTCAGTGCGCCCTCCACCCATTTCGCCTGAGGAGATTAGGCTCCCGAGAGCCACCAGAGTGACATTAGCTCAACTTCGGTCAGGCTTTTGTTCGCGCCTCAATTCGTACCACCTTTCTCGCATTAACCCGGACATTCAAAACATCTGTCCAAACTGCGCTGGCGCTCCACACGATGTGGATCACTTGTTTCAATACCCAGCTGCGCCCACTGACTTAACCCCTATCCCACTGTGGGAAAACCCTATCGCAGCAGCTATGTTTTTGTCCCTTGACATCACGGACGAAAGCATCGACGAACCATAACTCGAATCCACATAGATGCACAGCGGTTCACACCTTTCTGCACCGCTAAAAGAAGAAGAAGAAGAATGACACGATCCAAGATAGAGCTGCCTGTAGAAATATGCTTAGATATTACCGCCAAAACGGGCGATGTGCCTAACCCGCAGGTCGATCAACGCAAAACCATGGAGCGGTATTAAGAACGAGGCAAGGAAGAAGTATTTAGTCTTTGAAGTGCTTATTATTAATTTGGTTTCGATTAGGTACTGTTGGTTAAAAAGTCTCTATCAATCGTATGTTGCAAATTAGATTCTGTGTCACTGGAGAAAAGTAATAGCGTATCATCTGCGAAAATTACTGTTTTTGCTGATAAGTTACAGTCTTTCGAGCCATTTACATAAAGTAGAAAAGTTTAGGGCCTAATATGGATCCTTGTGGTACGCCTACTTTTATTTCAGATGGTTTACTAATTATGTCTCCATTTTTTGTACTTATTTGACGATCATAGAGATAGTTTCTAATTATTCCACTAGCTTTACTTCTTATTTCGCAGTTATATAATTTATCGAGTAATTTTTCGTGATCCATTGTGTCGAAAGCTTTTCTAAGGTCAACAAACACCGCTGCAACATAATTTCCGTTATCCATTTCCTTGTTGATACAGCTAGTTGCATCTATCAATGCACTTTTGGTACTACTTTGGCTTTGGAACCCGAATTGATTTTTATCAAGCATTTTATGTTTATTTATATATTCAGTAAGTCGCTTTTCAATAACTTGTTCAAAGATCTTAGATAGAGAATTAAGTAAAGCTATGGGCCTATAGTTACATACTTCATCGGGGTCATTTCCCTTGTATAGCGGTGTGATGTGGGCATTTTTTAGTGTGTCTGGTACCGTCCCAAGCATCAAGTGTTGATTAATAAGATGAGCTAATTTTATTAATTAATTAATTTTGTTAATTAATTTCAAATCATCTACAGTAATACCATCTGGTCCTGGAGCTGCGTTTGCTTTGAGGTCATTGATTATTTTTCTAGCTTCATTTCCATTGGTTGATTCGAACTGAGTTATTGAATTTGATATCGTTAGTTGCAAGTTTGTTGAAGTTGGTGTTATTCAATTTTTTAAGAGCTCACTCCCTATCGTTGCTAAGTATAAATTCATATGATCAGCAATTTGTTGTGGGTCAGTATTAAGTCCGGATGTCGTATTGAGCTTAGCTGTTGATGACGCTGTGGTGACATTGCGACTGTTTATAGCATCTTTGATAGACTTCCATAATTTGGCCATATTGCCTTCCGCCTGCTGAATTCTATTGAAATAGCTCTTTGATACTAAAAAATTTCGCTCATTATTAACCCTTTCGCTCCCAATGATGCCATATGGCATCATGAAATTTAATGATTTTTCATAGAAAATGTAAGAAATAAATTTTAACTTTTTGTTTGATATTAGACTCTCCCAATAGTGTAATACCTAGTTGATCACAATAAACCAAAATTTAGCACTCTGCTCTAATTTTGGGGGGAGTTATGGACATGTCCTTTCGCCAAATTCAAATGGGGGGATATGGGGGTCGTTGGTCGGAGCGACTCAATGTTTCTCCCAAAATAATATTGAACTTATTGTGAATACTTGTACGAAATTTTACGGCCGAACTAACATTCTTTCAAGAGTTATGGGGCTTTTCAAAAAGGTATAAAATGAAAGTTCTAATTTATTTTTAAGCTAGCGCCGAATCATTAAATAGATCGTTCATGTGTTATATTTATATATCATTGCAAAGATAATTTTATGTAGTTTTTTTCGTTCTCAGACTATTTTTCTATATCTTTTGTAATTTTTGAAATACTCGCAAAAAACCGAAAAATGACCCTCATTTCCCCCTTTCCCTCTTTTTTAAGGTTGTGGACCCCCAATCGGTTGGGACTTTTTTTCCCATAATCTCGGGGTTCTTCACAAACCATTCTGCAAAAAAATTTCCGATGTAGGTTTTTGCCGACCAAATATCTCATTTTTCACACGGAAATTGCTAAGTGCCCTTTCAGTCCCAATGATGCCATATGGCATCATGCTCTAATTTGTTAACTATAGCGCTTAAAAAATTTTTTTTTCAAGAAAATATCATAAATGATTCCTACTGAATGACATAATGTTGTTAGAAAAATTCTCGGCTTAAAATCCATAATTTGGGCATGAAAGGGTTAATAGTTGGATCTTTTTTTTATATAATTTATACGCTTTTCTTTTATTTTTTCGAAGCATTAATTACTGCAAAATTTATCCAGGTATCTTGCCTTACTCGAATAAGTTTTTCTGTGGTGGCTGCTGATTTGGCATTGCCAATGGCTGCTGTTAAGTCATTAAAGTTGGTTATGTTCTGTGTACTTAATACTCCTTGATTAGGTTATTAAAAGTTTTTGAATTAGTTATTTTTATATTTATAGTTCTTGGTTTATCTTTCGCGGTAACACAAAGTTTAACATATCTATGAAGCTAGTTAAGTAATTTGGCAAGAAAAGGGGGAAATTTGCGCTTTACATATTGGGGAAAGTGTTCGATACCATCAAATCGACGTTTAAATTTTAATTTAGTCCCACTAGAATAGTAAGTTTTACCAATTTGGCAAAGATGTTAATAATATGAAATGTCAAAACATATTTGCGAGCAAGAATTGTAAAATTTGCTAAACAGCGAAGCAAAGGAAATTTGAAATGTTATTTTCGGTGCAAGGCTATTGATTCACATCAAACTGTGGTAAAAATACCCCCAATTTGCCAATAAAGACTGAACTACCGCTTAGAAACTTTCACATTGAATATCTGGAAGAACCGTTACGATTTCGCAAAAGAGGATTGCAGATTCGATCGTTTCAAGCCAATATTAATGAAATGCCATAATCAAATGGCGCCACAGATACTGAAATCGTGCCCATATAATATTGCATGTGGTACAACAGTTGTTAATCGGCCAACAAGAAGATTAGGTAGTAATAGAGTCAGTGCCTCGATGGGGGCGTGACCTATCTGACCTGTGGAGGCTAGCTTTCCTAATCCACTAGAACGAAACGTATGTAGGATAGGATAACTTTATTTATCAATAATATATAATGGATAAATTTATCAAGAAAAACATATCATATTATTATATTCGTTCTATTCTACACCAAAGAAATGAAACTATCGTAATTTTACTCATAACGGCCAAACTTAACTTAATTTTAGACGCTAAATTGCAAAGGTATACGCTTTCTACTTGGTAGCCATTATAATTATTTTACAATTATTTTTATCTTTTTTATCGAGAAAATGTTATTTACCCATGCGTTCATTGTTTTTCAGATATGCAACTCTTCCCCGGGAAATAGTATGTACTGAAAATCTAACACCATGGAAAAAGCTACTCCCGTGCAACAGTAGAATTGGATTTGCCTCACTGCTCAATTCAGGAAATGTGCATAACACGTTTTATCATTCTTTGGCCTTACACTTGCGCACACTATGTGACGATCATATACGGGAAGGATGTATTATTGAACTAAGAGAAACTGCGAATATTGTTTACGATCAAAAACTATTGGGTGGGGCTGATTTCTCCATACGCAAAATGTTTGGACAGGGATTGAATGGAGTGTGTCCGCTCGCAACAACAAGCATGATTTACGTCGACATTACAAACAATGCGTACACGCTGAATCCTGAACCGAAAAAAATCGTAGAATCAATGAGGGGCGGAGTTAGCACAATTTTTGCATTGTACGACATTAAAAAAGAGTCTAACGATAGGTTCTTCAATATCGCATGGATTGCAAAAGAAAGGAAGAATTCAGTTTCGATCACACCAAAGCCACCACTATATGCACATAGATATATTCTGAATCATGGCCAGGAAAGAGGCAAGATTGTTACACAAATCACGAATACTCACTGGGGACCTATGAATATAATTTTTCAAGAAAACATACCATGGTATGTACCCGTTTATCTACACACATTGTTGGTTAAAGTGAATGGGCAACACGTGAGGCCGAAATTAGTTCATTACGTTCCCGGTGAACAGCGTGAAAGAGCCTATCATCTCGAATTAGCATTAACAATTTCACCCAAATCCGTGATGGAGATTTCCATTGATTTTGATTTCGTTTTTCTAAAGTGGCTTGAATATCCCCCCGACGCAAATCATGGACATTATTTAGGTTCGGCTGTCATATCAACCGTTCTACCAAATGCTAAAAACTACACAGCCATTCCAGTAGATAGGTATCTCTTTGCGCATTCGCTAAATGCCAGTCGGGCCGGATACTTCTTACAGATACGAACGGAATCCTTAATTTTAACACTTCCTACACCTGATTTTAGTATGCCTTATAACGTTATTTGCCTGGCATGTACAGTAGTAGCTTTGGCATTTGGCCCAATTCACAGCGTGGCAACGAAGAAGATCGTAATTGAAAGTCGCCAATCATCCAAATCTCTGTTGGCTAAATTGAAAATGAAATTATTCGGAAAGAAAACCAAAGAAGACTCGACAGAGGTTGAAGAAACGAACGAAGATAAGTCAGGAAAGAAAACAGATGGCGACACCACAATGTAGCTATGCTTGTTACATTATCTAAAATATGTATGTATTTATTGCTGTAAGATATTAGTTAAAAATATTTCCCATTAAATTGTTACCAGTCATTTTTATATGAAATAAAATGTTTCGTCAATGATTACTACTACATACTTCTTTTGCAGCATGAGACACATTGAATTTCTGGGCTTATGTCTCCCAGGTCAGCCTCCAATTGGCTGCGAGCATTCCCAAATTTAGCTCAATCGAAAACAAAATGTTCAATACATTCCGCATCTCCCTAAATTAGAGTAAAAGTTCACCTTCCCATGTGATGAGGGTGTGTCCAAAGGCCAGTTTAGGCCTCCCGGCCTAGTGCACAGTGCTACAACCCGAGGCGTCGACGTGGTGGCGATCGCCGACTTATTGCTTACGTACTTCAAGTGCTCTTCATGGCTTAGTCTCGAGTCAAGAACAATCCCCATGTACCTAACAGCCAGGAGTTTATGACACACCCCCGACACTAATTTTGTGAAAGCACTTTTGACTAGGGACTTGCACTTGCTGGTTAGAATTAGGACTACTTCACACTTTATTAGTTTGCTTGGCGAGCTCCAGGCCAACGGTTTCCAGCCACATGCTTAAACGCTGTAAACGCCTCGCCTTGAGCACGTTTCGATCAGTTCCGCGTTCTTGTGATAACTACGACTGCTTTATCGCTCCAGGATGGCATTATACATGATACAGTAGAGTGTCGATTATCCCAACGTCGATTATCCGAACATTCGATTTTCATATAACAGACATCGAATTAAATGAAAAATCAAGGGTTTGAAGGAAGCAATCTCTCATCTACATCGCTTAAATTACCTCAATTTTTTACTTTTGTTCAGTTCTAGTCGTTTTAAATATATTCAGGTGTCGCTTAATTTCACATTTGGGCTATTTTCAAATTTTTCTATGGAAAGTCGATTAACCGAACTTTCGTTTATCCGAACCACCCTTGTCGACATTAGTTCGGATAATCGGCGCTCTACTGTATTCCCAAAAAGTGGAACAATAAAAGATCCATGCGGAACCCCTGCAGTTAAGCCTAGAACTGACCTCGAGAGTAAAATTTTTCGCCTCTGCGATTTTTTCAATGAAAATGCATTCTTACTGTCGTGGAATATGTGGGGAATGCTGGGGAATTCCATAAGCTACAATCCGAAAACAGATGCATAATTTTTCTCGGCCATTTTATGTATTTTTCCGATTCCCCGGTTATTTCATCGTGAAATGTCAAATGACCGGGGAATCGAAAAATAATACATAAAAAGGCCGAGGAGAATTATGGAACCGTTCTCGGATTGTAGCTTATGGAATTTCCCAGCGTTTGTGACGTATTCCACGACAAGTATCCATTTTTATTGATAAAATCCCTGGGTGAAAATTTCACTCTCGATATTCATTCAGCCCTTTAAAGTAGGTACTAACATCGTCAGTTCACGTGAAATCCATGCAATAACTATCAAAATATTGATGATCGTGATATCGAATTCGCTTGGTGGTACTCACTTCACATAAAAGTCTCCACACAGGTTTTTGACATTTCTCCAGCGAAAATAATGCAGTTCAATACAATTCTATTCACACTGCTCCTAAAGATCTGCAATTTGTAGTTTCTATTCAAAGTACATATGTCGAAATCGACCCAAAATTAACCCTAGTTTTTTGCACTTAAGGCATTAAAACTGTAAGAAATAACAAAGCTAGAATAAAATGATGTAAGAAAGAAATGGGTCAAATCACAAAAATTTTACATCAAGGCTCTGTAAAAACCAAACCTCTTATCCGATTTTAGTGCCGTTAGTTTTAGTTTTTAGGTAAATTTGTTGGCTGTAATAATCATCTTATGTTGCTATTCTAGCTGGTCTAGCTTTTGAGATATCGAAGTTTTAGTCGTACAAGAAAATTATTTTTTCAAAAATCTTCAAATGCCTATGGCAGCTACAGGGTTAAGCTAAGGTGGTATGTTCCGTACGACTTTTTTGCTGGAAATCTCATGAGGAATCACAATCCGGTGCGTTTATGGGGCAGTTTCCGGACACCCTGTATGATTCTTGAATGGTCTAATCCAATAAACATGCGCGCAACGTTCGATTTTGATAATTCAATTTAAGAAAACCTCCCAAATTAAAGTTTGATTATGTCATTTTCAGGCTCCATCTGGTTAGATAGTGTAGAGTAGCCAAATGGCAGCTCGCGATTTGAGTTTTTTGACGAGCTGCCAATTGGAATCAGTGCGGATACAGCTTTAAATTTAAAAAGTGTATAGTAACTCCAATTGGTAGCTCGTCAAAAAACTGGCATCGCGAGCTGGCATTTAGCAGTTGACTGCCACATTGAATATCAAAACTGGACGGCCAACCAAATGACAGTCAGTGTAGATGCGATGACAACTGACAGTTGTCATCGCGAGCTGCCAATTGGTAGCCAGTGTGGATACAGCTTAAGAGTACATGGTAAGAGTAGGTAATAACATCGTCAGTTCACGTGAAATCCATGCAAATACTGTCACAATTTTGATGATCGTGAAATTTAAACCCGGTGTGGAGACTTTCATGTGAAGTGAGTACAATTAAGCGTTTTTCCATCTCAATTTTCTCCAACTTCTGCCAAGGTGAGGTGCTCGTACGATTTTAATTTTTTTTAAGAATTGGCGCATAGTCTACCGATCATTTCTTTCTTACATCATTTTATTCTAGCTTTAGTTATTTCTAACAGTTTTAATGCCTTACGTGCAAAAAACTAGAGTTAATTTTGGGTCGAATTCGACATACTTTGAATATAAACTACTAATTGCAGATCTTTAGGAGCAGTGTGAATAGAATTGTATTGAATTCGAGCTAAAATTAACCCTAGTTTTCTACACTTAACGTATAAAAACGGTTAGAAATAATGGAGCTAGAATAAAATGATTTAAGAAAATATGATCGTAAGACTATGCGCCAATTTTTAAAAGAATCGTACAAGCACCGCTCCTTGGTAAAAGTTGGAGAAAAGGGAGATGAAAAAAAGATTGTTTTTGGGTCGAATCACACAAATTTGACTTTGAAGCTCTATAAAAACCAAACTTCTTATCGGACTTTAGTGTGGTTTTATTTTATAGGTAAATTTGTTGGCTGTAATAATCAATTTGTTTCACTATTCTAGTTGGTCTAGCTTTGGAGATATTAAGCTTTAAGTCTCTCAAGAAAATGATTTTTTCAAAAATCGTCAAATGCCTGTGGCAGCTAAATGGTTAAGCTAAGGGCACAGAGCCAATTAACTAGACAGAGATGCCAACTCGATACAAGCACTTGTCCCAAGTAAAATTTCAAGTTGGACGCTGCGTGCGTCCAAAGAGAAACGATTTTGCAAGAAATAAAATCTTCTCTTGAGTAGAGAGTATTTTCGTCTCTTATATGTCATTCTATTTCGCGTTGCTCTCACGTTGCTCCTTTTGTTTATGTGCGTATAACATTTTGTTTATTCGCGTTGCTACGGAAACAGTATGTACACGTTGGCCGATTGGCGATAATTTAATGTGTGGACGCGCGTGGGCGTTTTAATTATGAGAGAGAAGACAATACAAATAGCACAGGCAATAAACGTATGTAAGAATCATAATAATAAGAAGTTTGCTAGACATTTTTTGACTGGATGAAAATCGACGAATGTGCATATGAATGAAAATGTTTTTGATGTTGAAATGATGTTCATTCAAGATTGCAATGATTACTATAAAATTGATATACTGATTTTATTGCTTGGTTGCAAGTTTCATGAAATACGTACTTATGTAGAATATGTCTGAAGATACATATGTGTACATAACAAAAGGAATATTTAATTGGATTATTTTTAATTATTATGCGACATTCAAATTTCGCAACGATTTAAAAAATATGTACGTGTACGATACATCACCTTGGCAGAAGTTAGAGAAAATTAAGATGTGTACATAAGAATAAATTTATGGGTTTTGGGTACCATACAAATTAATTGAAGTTCTGAAGAAACTGAGTTGTCTATCCGATTGTAATGCACTGAATTTTGTTTCTTACATAAATTTGCTGTGATTTTGACTTTATCTTTTAACGTCTGTAGCACACAGAGGATTGAGAATGTCGGGGTATGTCATGTACATATTTTATGATGAAAGTGCGACAGCGTTTGCCACAAAGTCTCATAATATAAGGAATCATATAAAAAACTTTAACGCAAAAACATGCAAAAAAAATAAAACTTTTGTCTTTTCGATAAATTCTTACTCATAAATTTATATTATGCTATCCCATATACATATGTATGTACTTATTCCCAAATATGAATTCTCCTTTATATTTTTATATTTTGTCTTCAATTTATGTACACACAATTTACCATTGGTTAACATATGATATGAGAGCGTATCATCCCGATTTCTTTTATTTCTTGATTCGCACTTTTGCATCTCCTGCGCTAGGGCGTGTCTATGCCATAGATGGGTGCATGCATGATTATGATTTACAATACCCCACCCGCGAAAAATAAGATACATATGATTTGAAAAAAAAAAAAATAATTGGATGAATATATGCGAAACTTTGTATTCATTAGACACTCATTGATTAATGAAATAAATAAGATATAAGATCGATTACACGATGAAATATGAAATGAAGATCAAATTGGGAAAACTGCAATTTTACAGCGAATTTTCTCGGCGTTGAAGTGTTTGTGTTTTGTAAAATTCTCAGATTATATGTTATTTTGTGTTAACAAATTTCGAAGATGTACAGATAGAAGAAATAGACAAATGTCTCGTATTTCTATACATACATAATGAACATGCATACACCCTAAATATTGTGTTTCTTCAAAAGAGGTGTCTTCCGCCAATTCAGTTTTCCCTTGGATATTCGATTTTTTTTTCGCGCTTCATTGAGTTCTCATCAAACTCGAGTCATTCATTAAATACAGAGTGCCATGCTCTCTGTGGAAATACAAAACCGACTTACTGATTAATAATAATAGAAAATAGGACAAGAAATTACAAAACATTGCAGTATTTATTTTTATATTTAAACGGATGCCATTTATATTTTCACGAATTGTTGATCTCCGTGTATTCTACAAATTAGGCTTAGTTGTCGTTGAGTGCAGTACTAGACCGTTGAGTTATCGCGGCATTTGCAGTGCAACAACCGTTACACTAAATTATTATTATTTCTTTGTTATTTAACACTCTGTTCGCATATATGTATGTTTTAAAATATCGCTTCTATGTATTTAAAAATATTAAAGAATGTGAATTCATAACTTGAAAATACATTTAGAAGTGTTGATATCAGAATCGCGAAAGGCAAATTTAACGAATTCGGGGTAGGTAGTATGTATAGGGTGGCCAAACGAAACCTACAAACTTCAGTCACTTTTTTATATATATTTTTTTCCTTTTTGCTTCTTATTTAGTTTTTAGAAGTTTCCATGCATATGCAGTGCACGTCTTGAAAATATTTTTTTTCTATTTTCGTCATAAATCTATTATTGCTATTTGCTGTAAAACTGTGCTAGGGAATAGAAGGCATTACGTTTTGTAATGTAATGAAAAACAAGCTCAAACGCACATGGATGCACCGAGCCAAATGATTGGCATTTGTCTCAATGTATTTCTCATAATAAATTAGCATAACATAAATTTAATACATAAAAAATAAAAAATATAAATAAAACAAGTTTAATTTCAGTTGTTATACATGTCTCATTTGATCCACTTTCTCTGTCGTCATCTAAAAACGCATTGCGGATTGCGGATGACCTTCAATTAAACAAAATGAATATGTTCTCAGAACTGCCCCATTTCAGCTATCATTTCAAAAAGCTTTGTATTATAGTATTAAGTTTTGATAATGGGCATTACAAATATATATTTATTTGAATTATGTATACAGGGTTATTGGTTAAGTCGACCTACCTAAACATACGCGTATTGTCAGCTTTCCAAAAAGGTGTCAATGTCAATACAAATATTTGAAATAATTGAACAGCTAGCTGCAACTTGTTCGGGGACCATAATTTCCTTTGATAAAAAATGAAATAAATGTCATTAAATTCAAAATGCATCGTATAATGTACCGCTTTATTTCATTTTTTATCAAAGGAAATGATGGTCCCCGAACAAGTTGCAGAGTTGTTTCAATTATTTCAAATATTTATATTGACATTGACACCTTTTTGGAAAGCTGACAACACGCATATGTTTTTCCAGTGGTCTGCAGACTCCATGTCATATATTTTTTTTAGTAATACTACATTAAAAAATATCTTTAACACGTTGGCTGCGGCAGTCATTTTCGGTATCTTCTTTTCTGTGCGGCACATGCCCCCGGGGGCATGTAAGTCGTTATTATTCATGTGCGGCACATGCCCCCGGGGGCATGTGGCTACTGCAACAGTAAATGAGCTCTCATATCCCGGAATTAAATTTTAATCGATCAAAAATCAGATAAAATACTTCCTTAAGTACAATCCCGTCTTCAATTCAGCCAGGAGCCGATTCCAAATAATTATAATAATAAATTGTAATTTTTCGTTTTTTTAACCTTTGCTTTGGCCAATTGACCATGCGACGCGAGCGTTCCGACATGTTAACACTACAAAAAATGTATTTTCACACTTCAATTCAGCAATAGACTACTAAATAAACACGATGGAACCAGAAATTAATTCTAACGGTGTTTTTTCTAGCACCCCATTAACAAGAAATACATGCCTCGGGGGGCATGTGCCGCATATGAGTAACAATTTATTACTCCTGTGCGGCACATGCCCCCGGGGGCATGTTTTAGGTTTCTATTATTATATTATAATATAGCCCGAAATAAGTAAAATGCTCTTTGTCTCGCTAAAATCGGATGAAAATTAGAGATTTTACAGCTTTCGCACCTGGAGAATGAAAAGCAAATTTTTTCAGCCGCACACAAATAATAACTATCGCATGCCCCCGGGGGCATATGCCGCAGCCAACGTGTTAAAAAAATCTAAGAAATTTTTTTTTTATTTGAAATTAAAAATTTCGAATTGTGATGGGTTTTAGAAATTTTAAATGATTAAGAAATGTCTGCTAGAGTGTTGACTAAAATCCAAAAATAAGTTTAGGCCCATTACCTTAGTACTCATGTGAAGTTGGCCGCCTTATTTTTCAAATCGCTTCGGAAACCGTTCATGTAGCACATGTACGTTTGCGAAAAATTAAATTAAATGAAATAACAGTATGTTCACACTGCGGTTAATGTGATGGAAAGCGAAAAGCTTCCAACGCAAGAAAGAAATCTTAGTATTAAAATTGAGAGATTGGTTTCGTGTTGTTTCATGCTGTTTATTGTTTGTTTTCATATCGGCTCCGATTTATATGAGGACATTTATGTTGATAATTTTTATCAACACGTTATAGTGTTATAGATTTGTAAATATTATTACCACGAGAAAACAGGGGTGCCATTCTGGGTGGGCAATCCCAATTTATTTTTCTTATTTTTGACCTCAAGTTCGGAATCAGCGCGCCAAATTTACCTAGTGTTTCTGCCACGCCGATTGGACGAGTATTTCCCCGAGAAAACAGGGGTACCAATTTGGGGAGGGGAGGCTTAACATTTTTTTTTCTTGTTTTTGACCTTAAATTCGGAGTTAGCAACCCATATTTACCTAACATAATATTAACCCAAACACAATTACGCCAGGAAATATAAAAGTGGAAAGGTGATGCGAGGAGGTGAGGAGGATACAAAAAAAGTAATCTATATATATAAAAATGGACGTGTATTTGTGTCTGTTGCCAGTAAACTTCTAAACCACTGGACCGATTTGGATGATTCTTTTTTTGTTTTATCCGTCTTACATTGGAGAAGGTTTATGGACCAAAATTTTTTTGAAAATATCAAAGGTGGTAAATATCGAAATTCCATTTTGTGTGAGAGTAAGTGATTAAACCTACTCGATTCATACGCTTTAAATTTTTATACGTGTACTAAATGAAATCGAACCGGCTTAAGGATATGATCTTTTCGAAACGGCTGGACCGATTTTTATGAAATTTTGTATATATCCTTGCTAGGTATGGTAATCGGTCGTAAACTATATTTCATGCCCCGAAGTGTCCTCCTCTTCTTTTTATTGTTATTTTACTATTTTGTATAGTAAGTGATTAAACCTACTCGATTCATACGCTTTAAATTTTTAAACGTGTACTAAATGAAATCGAACCGGCTTAAGGATATGATCTTTTCGAAACGGCTGGACCGATTTTTATGAAATTTTGTATCCTTGCTACACAGAGAAAACAGAAGTAGTTATATTACCTATTTTCAATTAGGCAATCATAAAATAGTTATATTACCTACTTTTTAGGCACTTTCTGGACTCTGCTTGACTACATGATTAGGTGTTTCGCCTAAAAAGGAATAGTCAATTAAAATGTGGTAGATTTACTATTTATTTTCGGTAATATTTCGGCAAAAAATAGGCAAAGACTTATGTACCTAAAATTATTAGGTGAATACTTGACAATTCAACATATTACCAATATTGATTAGGCAAAGCACCCAGTTATCTGTACATCCAGGAATTTATTAATTTTTTCAATCGCTGTAGATTGACTATTTGTTTTCGGCAATTTTTTCACAAAATGCAATCAACAATTTATGTGGCTATTTTTTTTACAAACGATTTTATTAGCGACATGCATTAGGTAAAACTTCCGGATAACTGCAGATTTCTCGAAAGTTATTTAGTCATCAAAAAGTGCGAGTTTAACTAACATCTTCGGGAGTGAGACAGGTGAACTCATTGGAAATTTTAAAAGCGATGGAGAAACCACTGAACAATTGTAATTAGCCTGGAAACCTTGAAGGTAAAATATATAATTGTTAAATTTTAAGTTCGCATTTTAAACTATTAATTGATTTTGTGATCAGAAGCAAACGACTACTTCAAACGCCTCAAGTGCAACGGAGGCAAGAGCTAATGGTACTCACCAAGTGGACAAAGAGTCCCATTAACGATAAGTCCACAAATATATTATAAGACTGGCCGAAACAATTAACTGGCTCAACTTTGGTAAGTTATATTTTATATACATATAACAAAATCTAATTTATAGTTAGTTCTACTTGCCCCTTTACATTATACCTATAAAACATGTAATATTTTAATCCAAAAGATTGACTTCGAGAAACTCTACCTAACGAAACGATAAGAAAATCTTCAAAGTTGTTATCAGGAAGAGGTAAAGGACATTAATAAAATATCTTTTCAATTTGTATTGGTACACATTAAAAAATGCAATATTTGTTAAAATAAACATTTTCTAAAAAATAAAATAATATTTTCTTATTTGATTGCTGGGAATAGCTATTTTCAGGAATGTTGAATTCAGCAAAATTGAATTCAATAAAATTGACTGCCAAGAAAAGAAAACAAAGAAAATCCAGCCATTTAGCATAGACAAAAATACCAAAGAAATGTAGTAGTTTTAGCTGATTACAATTGGCTTTTTGACTACATATGTTCGTCACGATGCCTTAACTAGTTTCGGTGAATTTTCCACAAATCTCGTTTTTACCGAAACATAATTGGTGAACTCTCTACATGTAGAAATCTACTTATTAGCCATTTTACTTTAGCTGGATTGCCTATTGTAATTAGGAGGCTGAAAATCAATCATTCTTTTTAGGTGGATTACCTAGTTTTTAGGTGATTTTGACGTAAGCTATATTTCATGCCCCGAAGTGCCCTCCTCTTCTTTTTATCGTTATTTTACTATTTTGTACAGTAAGTGATTAAACCTACTCGATTCATACGCTTTAAATTTTTAAACGTGTACTAAATGAAATCGAACCGGCTTAAGGATATAATCTTCTAATAAAATTCTCCTCAAAAAGTTTGTTTCCAAACTCCTTCGAAACGGCTGGACCGATTTGTATGAAATTTGTATATATCCTTGCTAGGTATGGGAATCGGTCGTAAACTATATTTCATGTCCCGAAGTGCCCCCCTCTTCTTTTTATCTTTAATTTAGTATTTTTTACAGTAAGTAATTAAGCCTACTCGATTCATTCACTTTAATTTTTTATACGTGTACTAAATGAAATTGAACCGGGCTTAAGGATATGATAGAAATATGATGATATGACGTAGTGTAGTGGAGCCATAATAAATCCGTGGATATCTCCGCAATCCTTTGGCTGTGTGACACGGTTGAGGTGTCGCCGGACTCGCCACAAAATTGCCTAAAGGGTCATTGGAACCTCTTCCCCAATTAGAGCTCAGGGTGGTCGGAAATCCGTCGATATCTCCGATAAATTGCATTCAAGGTGAAAATGTTTTTATGTACATACATCCTGGATGTTGTCACAGCAATTTCACAATCAACTTCGTACTACTTCGGAAATCCGTCGATATCTCCGCAATCCTTTGGCGGAGTGACACGATTGAGGTGTCGCCGGACTCGCCACAAAATTGCCTAAAGGGTTATCGGACCGAACACTGCACAGGATGGTCAGCGATAACCGTCAACTTCGATGTATGACAGTTTCTGGGTTAGAGTAGGTACTAACATCTTCAGTTCACGTGAAATCCATGCAAATACTGTCAAAATTTTGATGATCGTGAAATCGAATTCGCTTGGTGGTACTCACTTCAAATGAAAGTCTCCACACCGGTTTTTGACATTTTGCCAGCGAAAATAATGCAGTTGCACTTTATTTCACAGTGAAAAGATGTTATCGACAATCAATCAGAACGCGAGTGAACATTTATCTTAAATTGAGTGAATAAAAAGCAAGTCTTCACGGCACCGTTTTTACGGGAGACATATATGCAAATTTTTCGCTAGGTGAACTCAGTATATACCTTTAGTATGAACAGTTTTCAATATTTGGCGCGCTTACATTAAACTGAAATATATAATTGAAATTTAGTTTTTGATTATGCCTCCCAAACTAGAATCTATCGGTCGATCAGCATCGAGTATTTCTTTCATTTACCATCTTGGAATCAGTAATATTAATTAATGATTTTCGAAATAACTCACGCTAATAATAACACTCCCAATATTTTTGAAGGGCAAGTGCAGTCTCATCAATCAGTCAGGGGGTTGAGTATGTTGTTGTTGCCTTGACCCCTTAAGAAGTAGTGGCGCGACGCAAATTTATTTTGTTTCCATATCCACTTTCACCATCGATACGTCGATCCCAATAAATTATAATTAGCAGGTGTATTGGCATTCAAAATCGCTCATAAGGTTAAATTAGTGTTAAGTTGTGAGTGAAGCGAACAACGCGAGCGTAGCGAGCACTAGATAAGAGAGCGAGCGAAGCGAGCTCTCTCAGCTAGTTGACAAATAAAATATGAAAAATTAGTAGCAGCAAATTTCAAATTTATTTTTGAAATATGAACGACTATTAAACGCAAAATTGATAAGGATATCCTTAAGTATAAGTGAGGACTATGAATTCCGCCCTAAATTTCACTAATATTATTACTACTAGTAGTTTGAGAAATCACAAGTTATTAGTAAATTAACCAATATTATCATCTTGTAGTTTTTTGTGCAACAGGCCCCAGATGGAACTGTTGTTGTGTTCTATGATTCGACCCAAGGGGTTAGGTCCTGGTAAGAATATCGTGCGGATCATTGTTTTTGGCTGTAATAAGAATGTAATAATAAAAGCAAAAATACGAATTATCTTAAACCAACGTTGTATTTCTCATTCAGAATTAAAGCAGAAAAAATCAAATACAAAAAACAGTTTACATAAGCAATGATATCGTAATTTGAATTTTATTTCCATAATTTCTTAATCGACATGTTCTTCTCCGAATCCTTTTGCATGACTTTGGCCACGGCCATTTCAAAGTCCTCTTGCGTTACATGTACGCGACGTTCGCGCAGTGCATACATACCAGCTTCCGTACAGACACCCTTCACTTCGGCGCCCGATGCCCCTGGCATTAATTCGGCGATTTTCCTCAAATTTATACCACGTGTCAGATTCATTTTACGCGAATGAATTTTCAGAATGTCCAGACGAGCTTCTTCATTTGGTGGGGGGAATTCAATTTTCCTATCAATCCGGCCAGGGCGCAACAATGCGGGATCAAGAATATCAATGCGATTTGTAGCCATAATGACTTTAATGTTCTTCGTCGCTTCGAAACCGTCAAGCTGATTCAAAAGCTCCAACATGGTACGTTGTACCTCCGAATCGCCGCCTGAGCCTGACTCAATACGTGAAGAACCAATTGAATCGATTTCGTCCATGAAGATGATGGACGGAGCATGCTCCCGGGCCATGACGAATAGCTCTCGCACCATTCGTGACCCTTCGCCAATGAATTTTTGCACCAATTCGGAGCCAGAAACACGGATAAAAGTACATTCCGTGTGATGAGCCACCGCCCGAGCAAGTAATGTCTTTCCCGTACCGGGCGGGCCATAAAGAAGTACACCTTTCGGTTGGGCAATACCCAGGGCATCAAAGAGTTCAGGATGCTTCACAGGTAACTCAATAACTTCCTTGATCTCCTTTATCTGTTTGTCCAGACCGCCAACCATTTCATACGTAGAGTCAGGCACTTTTTCCACCATCATAAGTGAGACTAACGGGTCGACTTTGTTTGGTAGAATTTTGTGCAGAGTGTAACTTTCATTACGCAAAGCGACACGACAATTTGGAGTGACATCGTTGATGTCGATATTCTTGTCAATATCAACAACAAATTTACCCTCTGGGTGCACCTTCACAAGGACTTTTTTCTTGTCCATTGGTTTCACAACTTCACCAACATAACTGCCCTGCTCTTGAAGCAGTTGAAGCTCCTCGCGCAACATACGAACTAGAAATAAACGATCGACAATATAAACGTAAACGCGTTTTGCACCCTCTACATACCTTTAGCATTGAGCTCGTTTCTTTGTGCCTGCAAGCGACGTAAGTTCTGACTCTTTTCTGCTACGATTAATTGCAATTCTTCAATTTTCTGAATGTAATACGAACGTAGACCTTCGCCTGTTGGTTTGGCCATGTCCACGTCCATCTGAAATACACCATTTGTCATAAAAATTTTAATTGGATTTGTTTAAATTAATGTGTAATAAACTACCTTATTTGATACAGTCATTTTGACACGAACTTTTTGTCAGTTGCAGCCGTATTTTGGCCAGAAATTGTTTTAATGCACTATAAATTCGCAGCCTAGAAAGAAATTTACGCAAATCACCTCACTGTCAGTTGATTCTTCTTCTTCCTTTCATTTGAAATATGAATTGCATCAAATCATTCTAGCTAATCGAGTGTATTGGAAAGATTTCGAAAATTAACAAATTTATCCAATTTTGTTGTATTTATTGCTATTGCTATACTTTAATATACTTTTTTTTTAACCAAAAATCTAAAAATCCATTATTCTTTACAGAATCTATGCAATCGTAAAAAAATTGCGACAGTTGCAAAAATTCAATTATGACAACTTCATTGAACGCACTCAATGGCGTCTTTCTCTGACCATGTTCTTGTGAGTTTTGTTGCGCGTTTTAACTTATAGGTAGATATCTTCCCGAAATATTTTAATAAGGTAGGTTCGTGTTGAAGAAATAGTCGGCGAGACTATTGTTTATTGGATTTTCTTTCAGTTTTCACATTGGGATCGGAAAAGAAACGTAAGAAGATGTCGGTGGCGTATTCACAACAGCAGCAACAACCACCTCCCTCGCAGCCTCCGCCACCGCAATCAGTTCAACGCGGACCGCCCGGCCCACCGCCAGGTCGCGGTGTACCACCTGCACCTAGTTCAGCGCACATTCAGAAACTGCTTGACGAAAACATGGGACTGATACAAACGATTCAGGATTATCAAAATATGGGTAAAGCCCATGAGTGTATGGCCTTTCACCAGACACTGCATCGCAACCTTGTCTATTTGGCGCAATTGGCCGACTCTACTCAAAATTTAACTCAGATTCTGCCGGTTTGTATCAAATTGTTTTTTCTTGTTGGTAGTCACTAATTAAATAATATTGTATCTTTCAGGCGCCACATATTTTGCAACAAAATCAGGGAAATCCTCACCCCATGATGCCGGGTTCTAATCCGTCACAACCACCCATGCCTCCCCATAGTCATGGGAACGAAACCGGTGGTCCTGTCCCGAATCAACCAATGTCGTACCCGAACCAACCGCCCGTGTCACATCCTAATATGCCACCGGCGTCATCGCAAAATCAGCCACCAACCTCACAGCCAAGTACTGCAATGCAAGCACCAACTACCCCACAACAAGCTGGCGGACCATATCGAGGTCCAACTGCGGGGCAGCAGCCACCCCAGGGTGCTCCACAGGGTATGTCGTGTATTTAAGATTGTTTTTGTTAACAGGTGTTTAAAGAAGAAACAGCTGAGCCGCAGATTTGAAAGAGGGATGACATGTCTCCATTTTTGCACGAACTATAAGTGCAAATTTTCATTACAAGCTGGGGAAGTTAGTTCTCTCCAGAGCCCGACGGAAGAAGAATATGGGGCCGTCGAAGTACACTGGGGAGGAGATAAGAGGGAGAATATCCTTCCAAGACGGCGAAGAGTAATTTCGGCTTTGAAACTAGTGTAAATAAAGTTTTAGGATCCGTTTTACCTCTGCTGACCCGACAACATAGACACACCTACCTATGGGACGGATGTTAAAGTCTCAGTATTTTATTATGGTAGGTTTACCAGCGAACATGTAGACTGCTTCCGCGAAACAGTTTTTGTCCGTTGCAGTCGCTGCAATTTCGACACATGTTATCCCACAGTGATAACGGGGCAAAATCAGTGGCGCAGCTGGGCATTGAAACACATCATGAGGCGCGCCACCGCAATTTGGGCAGAAGCCTAATTTCCTCGGGCGAAATTGGTGATGGAAGCGCTGAGAAGACAGCTGGGCATTGAAACACATCATGAGGCGCGCCACCGCAATTTGGGCAGAAGCCTAATTTCCTCGGGCGAAATTGGTGATGGAAGCGCTGAGAAGACAATTGATAGAAGTGAAATACCTAAGACCGACTCATTTCGTCGGTGTGATCATTGCAATGATTCTTCATCGAAAGGATCTCGTTTGTAACCCTGAACCTCTTGGTTGAAATATGTAATTCAACCATCTCTCTTAAGATCTCGTAGACCACGTGTGATGTGACGTGGTGGAGGAATTCGGTCCATGAGACCACGATTGGGATGATCCTCTCGATAGTAACCAACAAAATACTGGGGGAGATTTCAGTATCTGCGGCGCCAAATTTTGATGATGCCATTTCATTAATATTAGCCTGAAACGACCGAATCTGCAACCCATTTTTTCCTGGCTTTCCCGACTTGGTATTTTTCGCATGGATATAATTAATTCCAAACCAATCTGTTATATTTTTGGCATCTGCATCCTCCAAACTTCATGTAAATTCGGAAAAATACATAGGTATTTTCACTGATAATGAAATTGAATCTCACCACCTCACTGATAAGAGAATACTAACTAGCTTTTTCTTTCTAATCTGTATGGCAGTATTAATATTTTAACGGCAAATGTGATGTAGTAAAAAGGTAAGTATTCTTTTCTGCCCCGCTTTTCAATATCCCGTCACAAAAGGTAAGTGTTATTTCATAAATCGCGCGCGCGATTTTTGAAAGAATACTTACCTTTTGTGACGGGATATTGAAAAGCGGGATTTTGAATAAGCGGGTTGTTGAAATGGCGGGATTTTGGATTGGCGGGATTTTGATTAGACGGGATTCTAATTGAGCGGGATTTTGAAATGGCGGGATATTGAATGTCGGGATTTCAAAAAACGGGAATATGATGGGCGGGATATCGCACCCAACCCGTTTTAACGATTGCATGGCTCTAGATGTTCGGGGGTTGGCTACGATATCCAGCCCATCATATTCCTGTTTTTTAAAACATTCATTATCCCGGCATTTCAATATCCCGCCACTTTAAAATCCCGTCTAATCAAAATCCCGCCAATTTAATATCCCACCATTTCAATAACCCGCTAATTCAAAATACTGCTTTTCAATATCCCGCTTTTTAATTTCCCGTCATGGAAGGTAAGTATTGTTTCTTAAATCGCGCGCGCGATTATGACAGGATATTAACACGCGCCACCACATTTACCGTTTAAATAAAGGGGACCGCATGGGGATACTTAATTCTCAGAGACCCACAAATTGTGTGACTTAATTTGAAAAATAGCTGGTCTGGTCTTTTAGTAATCGAGACTTAGGTATTCCCTGTATGAGGGTATTGTTCTGTAGGGGCTAAATTGCGATCTTTATCAAATATTCCGACGGATTTATGTTAAGAGAAAGTATCACATTAACTGGGATACCTACATAATACCGAAAAAACAAAATCCCGCCAGATCATAATCCCGCTTTTCCAAAAAATCCCGCTTTACGTTATCCCGACATTACAAAATCCCGCCATATCAAAACCCGTCAATCCAAAATCCCGCCATTTCAAAATCCCGCCACCTCAAAATCCCGCTATTAAATAATAAAAAAATCCCGTCAAAATACCGCCAATTTTTTTATTGTTAGCAAAAAAAATATAGAAATGCGTTCGACTTATCAATTATTTACATTAGTTTATCCGCCAAGTTTCTCCAAAAATCCGTTTTTCATAGTCCTCTTTACTTGAAAGTAACTGTTGGCTACGTTTAAAGACCTTAGTTTGCTTTTGGGTGCGACCTTCGGATCAGGACTGCTACCCTCCGTTTTTAGCTAGGAGCAATTCTTTGCCTAGTACCTAATTTTACCAGCCGGTACAGACCGATATGGCTTCTCCTTGTGATAAAGTTTAATCTTCTGTGCCAAGCCTCAACATTATTTTGAGTTCTTGGAAAATTTGCTGCAACTGCGTACTCCAGAACTTAGGCGGGAACCTTGGTTTTCCTTGCTTTCCCGACTTGGTATTTTTCCCATAGATATAATTAATTCCAAACCAATCTGCTATTTTTTGGCATCTGCATCCTCCAGACTTCGTGTCAATTCGGAAAAATACATAGGTATTTTCACTAATATTGAAATTGAATCTCACTACCTCACTGATAAGAGAATACTATCTAGCTTTCACTTTCCAATCTGTATAGCAGTATCAATATTTTAACGGCATTTCCGCCGTGCCGTCGTTGAAACGAAGATCTAATACACTGTATTGTACGGCTCTGTGTATTAGGAATGCAAGCCCTCCTCCTGGATTAGGACCCTGCCTGTTGACTCTATCGCGTCTCAAAAGTATGTAATCGCCGCGGATATTAAATTCGGGAGTTGAAGGTTGGAGCTTTGTCTCCTGAAATGCCGCTATCAGAATTCTGTGTATACTCATGAAACGGACGATCTCGGTGATCTTCTTGCGGATGCCATTGCAGTTTAACTGCAATATGGTGAGTGGGGTGTACACTGCTGCGGAGGGTGCAGGTGTTAAACTTGAGCGAGTATGCCTCGTTGTATTGTTGTTGTTGTAGCGATTCAGAATATTTTTTTTCTCTTGAATCGAAGGGGGTTTTGGCAGCTCTTGGCCGGTTTTAACAGCGGGTAGCTCCGGGACGATTTACATCGAAGAACCGGCTGCCGTAGGAGCATTTTTATGGACAACACAAACATCCATGGGTCACAGCGGGATTCGAACCCACGCACCGGCAACTCAGAGATAGAGTGACATCTCTGCCACTGAGCCACCGAATGCCCCTTCTCGTTGTATTGTTGATTACGGGTGGCGGTCGTGGAGAATTGGCTCGAATGGAATGGCCGGAGATGGCGACAAACCATTAGCTTGTGAGCTGGGGCCTGGGGTGGCTGGGGGCCGACCCGAATTCAGACACCCTGGAGCAACAAAAGACAACTTGTTATACTGACTCATTTTTGTTAGCCAGAGCAATAAAAATGACACCATTCTCTGCAGCAGGTACATCTCAAAGACCTGGCATTGCCGAAAATGAGTCGGTTGCATACACAACAGATGTAAATTTCGGGACCTGGATTAGTTTCGATGCCGGCGCGGATTAATAGAATTGAGAACAGCCGCGCTGAGATGGAATACTCCCAATTGAAAAAAAAAAAAACACATAGAACACACATTCACAGATATACACAACCCTCCTGCATCGAACCTTCACAGCTCTTGCCATGGAGGGATTTTGTGGCAACTCTTGGCCGTTTCTCGTTGGGAACGGGTGTGATCCGCCCGAAGAGGCTTGAAACTCCCGTATGGCAGCGGGGCTGCCATCGGAAATGGTCGCCAGTAGGACCAGTAGCTTTGTCAGGCTCTGTGGTTCACTTGGTTGAGTCGCACTCTATGATGCTGGTAATCTAGAGGTCCGGAGATCGAATCTCGGCGTGGTGCTTGCTTGCAATATTATATACACTCCGAAACTATATGCAATGTAACGTTGACTCGAAGTAGCCTATAAACGGCTGAGTGAACGCACCATGCCCCACAAGGGGTTACGGTACAGGGAAGAAGAAGAAGAATAGCTTGTAAGCTTCTCTAGAGTTCTTCTTACTAGCTAGTTTTTGGTTAATTTGCATCAACTGCTTGTCAAGATGCTTACGCTTCTTACGTTTAAATACCCTTGTCGTGGATTTTTATTCGGAACAATTACAATTACTTGTTTAAAGTGAAAAATCCACTTAGCCGATTTCTACTAAAAAAAATCAATCTAGTTAATTTTTCTTAAGTAAAAAAATATAGTTTCAAAATAAAAATTATAAAATATACATCTTTTCTCTAAAAATAAATAATTCTCAATTGTATAAAATAAATATATTTATGTATATAAAAACTCAAATATAAAAAGTTTTAATATATAAATAACATAAACAATTAACACAAATATTTATATAGAGGAATATTACCTAAATAGGTAATAACTGCTACATAATTATTGGTGACCCCGAACGAACGAACCGTCTCGAAAGTTCCTACAAATATTGGATTATTTTCAAATTAAATAAACGTATTTTAAAGGAAATGGTTATACACTGCGCGACAAATGCTTAGGTTCATGGATATTTTCCTTCAAAATTATATAATTTCTATGTACTCTGATCGGAAATACTTTTTAAATAATGCTATCTCAACTAACGGTTATTTTAATAAATATTGTAATTCCATCAAGCAACTCGCATAGCTAACGGAATTTTTTAAAATGAAAATCGCAATTTCCACTGCGACAATTTACTACACTTACTTTAAACAGTTATCTCGTCGTGGTGGGTAGTTTTTTGGAACCAGTTGTTTTTCGCGTCGTTCTCTGTGAGTTATATAGTGGATAATGTCAAAAGGAAAGCAACTTCCATGCCCTGGAAAAGGCGACAATTTTCATACTAAGAAGGATATTCAAACCGACAAATGGCAATACGGATTCTGCGGAGCTCGAACCTTGCTAATAATTCTTTACGAGATAGTGAAAATTATGGCCGGCGATACGCAGAAGGCAGAAAAAAGCGATTTCCGGTGCATTACGGCGACGCCTCTTAAGATAAGCCTCGAATTCGCTCCTTACTGCGCGTGAGCATGGGGAGAATTCGGAGTTATCAACAAGTGTGAGGACCATCTAACGAGTTCTTAGATCTTCTTCTTGTTTGAAATGTTTACGGTTAAAGAGAAAACCAGCCTTAACCCCGCAACATCGCCTACAGGGCCTGGAATTCGCCTCAAGATTGATGAACAAACATCGCAATGGAGACACGTAATATTTACGGATGAAAAACAGTTTCGTGTGGATGGTCCAGATGGGTTCTCTTACTATTATCATGATATTAGGAAGGAAACTATGTACCTGTCACTCCATCACTCCCGAATAGGTTCCGTTATGGTATGGTATGGTATAGTCTGGCTGGTCTAGCGGTTAGTGCGCGCACCTTCAGTGCACAGGCTCATGAGTTCGAATCTCACCGTGTTCCATGGTGTTTTTCGAACTCACGAGCTTGTGACGGACTATGAT
This sequence comes from Microchrysa polita, assembly GCA_949715475.1. Lineage (NCBI taxonomy): Eukaryota > Metazoa > Arthropoda > Insecta > Diptera > Stratiomyidae > Microchrysa > Microchrysa polita. The sequence continues at coordinate 48,247,688 of OX454417.1, forward strand.
CTCACTCAGATGTTAAACAAGTACCCATTTGTGGGGATAAATAACACTGCTGAGCGTGATGCTGATCTCATTACCTCAACAAAAAAGCAGATAAGATCTTGGAAATAGGATGTCACTAACACATCCTGCGGCCTTAGTCCAATGTTGGATTGTCGCGCCTGTTATTTTATGGTATGGGGAGCCATATCATATCATGGAACTATCGTCTTGGTCATCCTACGAGGTCGCCAAACGGGTTCAGCTTATAAACACCTCTAAGAAGAGGAAATCCCTAAAATAATTGTCATGGACGAAGGCAACCCTTGGATACTGCAACATGATCTTGCCCCAATTCATACAGCGAGGGTAGTTAAATCGTTTATTGAGGAAGAAAATGTGACTTTATTAGACTGGGTGCCCAACTCCCCTGACATTAACATATTAGAAAACATTTGGGGTGGCTTTTCGGGAGGTTTACAGTAGTGGTAAAAAGAGAGAGAAGAGTTAATTCATGGAATTAAGACAGTTTGGTCTAAAATGCCGCTATCTGTGCTGCATTCTTTATACGATTCCCTGCCTCGAAGGCTTTATGAAATTATAAATAACAATGGCGGAAATACACATTATTAAATAACAAAAAATGCTCTTGTTTTTTTGTATTTATCCTCTTTGATACTTTTCTGAAATATTTTTCAGCGAAAACATTATGTAAAACGGTAAAATCGTCCCTGAACCTAAGCAATTGTCGCACTGGAAATCGACTCTCTGAATGAAATCAATTACTGTAATTTAAGGAAAGTGTCCTGTGGGGACTCAGTCCATCCATTTTATTTGTGATATTTAATAGTTTCAAAAATAACATTTGTTGAACCGATAAGCTTTTATTTTACCGTTTTCTGGAAGGAAATATGTGTGAACCTAAGCATTTGTCGCGCAGTGTATATATAAAACAAGAAAACAGAAACTACTCACAAGAATTAAGATATTTGAAAACGAATTTATACTAAAATCAATATTTCAATAATCAAGAACTTAAGTTCAGTGGATGGAAGGCTGAAGTTCAACAAAGAATATTATTCCAAATTAGAAGACTAATGGAATTTTAATTGGAAACGAAAATTAGCATTCAAATTATAATTTCATGTATATATTCATTGAATTTTATCAGTGTAAGATGAGTAGATTTTTAAAATTTAGGAAAGTTTTGTTGGTAGTCCGAAAATCCCATCGACAAGGAGAAAATCCACAACTTCTGCCCTCCCTCCGCGTGGCGCCCCGTCGGACGAGGACATGGAAATTAAAGTGGAAAATAATATTTCGCCACCGAGCCCTAATCAAATTTCTAATTGCGTTGCAACAAAATATTTAAAAAAAATTCCCTTTTGGCCCAAAAATGTAGTTGGATGGTTTACATTACTGGAACGGCAATTGACAGCGTTTGGCATAGATAGTGAGATAGAGAAATTTAATACTGCATTAAGTATGTTTTCACCGTTAGATCTGGAAAACATGGATGGAGTTTTTGAGAGACTCCGAGATGTCTCTATTTACACCGATTTTAAAAGCGCTGTAATAAATCAATTTAGCTTATCGGACTCATCAAGAATCCGCAAATTATTAACCGGTTTAGAGTTGGGTGATAGTAAATCAAGTCAACTATTAAACGAAATGCAGAATCTTGCTGGACCAACATTCGACCAAACTGTACTTCGTTGTCTCTGTCTGGAAAGATTTCCTACAAATATTAGAATTGTAGCTGTAGCAACAAAAGGTTCACTTGTTGAAATTGCTGAAATAGCAGATAAGGTTCACGAAGTTGTAACAAGTCCTTCCGCGTTTTCTGTTTCTGCGACGAGTGCAATTTCATCAACAAATGAACGAGAGTCTTTACAATGCCAGATTGACAGATTGTCTACTAAAATTAATCAAATGATGGTTTTGATCAATTCAATTACGAAAATAACTCTAGACAGACAACACGTTCAAATTCAAATAATCATTCCCGTTCAAATTCAAGTAATTGTTCACATTCAAAATTAAAAAATAAAGTAAACGAGAATGGGCTTTGTCGTTATCATGAAAAGTATGGAGACAAAGCTCTTAAGTGTTATGCGCCCTGCAAACACTTTTCAAAAAACTAAATTTGGTGCTGGAATCGACGGTTTCCAACACAATCCCCCAAACCGTCTAATTGTTGATAATGATAAATTCAAATTAAAGTTCTTGATTGATACTGGGTCTAATTTGTCAATTGTTCCCGTAGGTATTGCTGAAAGGAAGAATCTCAATTCTGATACAAATATTTCAACGTATGGTTATCGTGAACTAGAAGTTACTTTAGGACTTTGTCGCGTTTTTACCTGGAAATTTTTGGTCTCGGATATTTCCAGACCTATCATTGGCGCAGATTTTTTTAAACATTTTGGTTTGATGGTGGATTTACACAATCGTCGTATTGTTGACTTAACAACTACTTGTAAATCTCAAGAGGGTAAATTAATTGAAATGCATATCCCAACAAACCATTCCGAGGGAATTCTTTCGGAATACTGGAACTATTTTCCATATTCCGAGTCGGAATCCAAGACTTAAACTCTCGGAATACTGACGGTTCGTCATATGAAAAGTGTCTCAGCATTTCCGAGAGCACTAATACATTCAAATGATGCATTTGGAAAATGCAGAGACATTTCCGACACTTTTCTGCAAAGTTATCGTTACAGCCCCAACAAACCATTCCGAGAGAATTCTTTCGGAATATGGTATCTTTTTCGTAGTTGGAATCCAAGCCTTAACATCTCGGAATACTGAGAGTTCGTAATATGAAAAGTGTGTCGGAAAACGTAGACATTTCCGAAAGGTTTCAGAATAGTTATCGTTACAGGTTTCCGTTTCGTCATCTCGGAGTTTTATACCAATTTCGATTAAAATTCAGGTCGGAATCGAGTATCGCTTTTGGAATATGGAGGGTTATAATTTCAGTTGGAGGGTTTTGTATTGTTATTACTTTCATTTTCAATTCAAAGAGGGACTCAACGGGACGCAAAGCAACCAAAACGCGAAGAAACCGGAATCCAAAACAACTTGCAGTCTCCCAACCATTGTCGACCAATACCTAAATACCTGAGAGGAAAAAGGATCTGCACGAATTTTTTGGTCGTAAATGCATTCTGCACAAGTCTTCAACAAAAAAATCAAAGAATATTTTTATAATTGAATCGAGTACAGAACTAGACAGAACAACCTGCATACAAATTTTCAGTTGATGTTCTGTATAGAAATATAACTCTTTTCAAATGTGTATGGAAGTTGTGTTGCCTTCTCCTGCACTAAATCCACTCACTCTACCGCATGCTACCACCACATTGCATTAACAGCGCGGCATGCAACTTACGAAATGCACTAATGAGGTCAATGAACGCATGGCTACCTGTTCCGCAACCTCAAGAAATGCATTGTGATCAAATCATCTCTCATCTTTTTTCAATACGCAGTTTTCGCAGGCGCAGATACTTTTGCGTAAGCCACCCCGACCCATGGCATGGGACAGTGGAAGAAGATACACTCATGAAGTCGACAAATGCACGAAAACCTGCTCTGGCAGAGTATCTAAACTCTCTTCAACTTGAACTGTGTAGCAAAAGAGCAAATAGCTTTGATAGCCTGTATACGTGTATCTGTATGGTCGTATTTGTGACATTGGGTGCAGATCAGACGACATGGCCAAAAAAATGTGTACCCGATTTTGAGTGAGCTTTGGACATATATGTATTATTTGTATATGGTTTAACGTACGTCACTGCCTAGGCCTACTTAAAAACATCTCTACCTGGAAACTGCCTCAGATTTTGTTTGGAAAATTGCATACTTTTCCGAAACAATTCCGAGACGGCTTCCACGTTTTACACAAAGTGCAAACTCGTAAAAAAATCGACATCGATTTGCGTGTGTTAGTGCGGTCTCGGAATTAGTCTTGGAAAAGTGGTGGAAATCCGAAAAGAATTCCGTCACTCGGAAATATGGTTTGTTGGGTATATACCTAAATTGGAGTTAATTTCTTAATCAAATATTGACAAACGAGTTGTTAGTCTCTTAGAAAAATATTTTAGGTCAACTTGTGAACCTGACTTTAAGGCACCAGTTCCACACTCAGTTAGACACCATATTATAACTAAAGGTCCGCCAATTTCAGTAAAACCTCGTCGTCTCAATGCTGACAAATTGGAGATTGCCAAGAAAGAGTTCAACTATATGATCGAACAAGGTATTTGTCCTCCATCGAAAAGCCCTTGGGCTTAACTTCTACCTATGGTAAAGAAAAAAGATGGAACTTGGCGACCTTGTGGTGACTACCGAGCTTTAAATAATATAACGGTGCCTGACTCTTATCCAATACCACATATTCATGATTTTTCCCAACAACTTAATGGAAAGAAAGAAATTTTCTCGGTTATCGATTTAGTAAAAGGTTATCAAATTCCAGTCAATGATGACGATATTGAAAAAAAAACGCTATATAACTACACCTTTCAGATTATTTGAATTTCCCAAAATGACTTTTGGTTTTCGAAATGCAGCATAAAGTTTCCAGCGTTTTATTCATTCTGTTTTACGTGATCTGGATTTTGCATTCCCATATACAGGATGTCCGGAAACTGCCGCATAAACGCACCGGATTGTGATTCCCCATTTGATTTTCAGCAAAAAAGTTGTACGGAACATACCCCCTTATCTTAACCCCTTAGCTGCCACAGGCAGCTGACTAAAACTTCAATATCTCAAAAGCTAGAATAGCAAAATGAGATGATCATTACAGCCAACAAATTTACCTAAAAAATAAACTAACCGCACTAAAATCGGATAAGAGGTTGGTTTTTACAGAACTTCAATGTCAAATTTTTGTAATTTGACCCAAAAACATTATATTTTTCCATCTCAATTTTCTCCAACTCCTGCCAAGATGAGGTGCTCGTACGATTCTTTTAAAAATTGGCGCATAGCTTTACGATCATTTCTTTCTTACATCATTTTATTAAAGCTTCGTTATTTCTAACAGTTTTAATGCCTTAAGTGTAGAAAACTAGGGTTAATTTGATATATGTAATTTGAAGAAATTTTACCAAATTGCAGATCTTTAGGGCAGTTTGAATTGAATAGAAATCGAGCTAAAATTTACCCTAGTTTTCTGCACTTAATACATTAAAACTGTAAGGAATAACGAAGCTAGAATAAAAAAATTTCGGGCGCGGCCGAAATTTGAATACCCTCCACTCTCCTCGGGCTAAAAGTTTTTTTTGGGCGAACATATGACTTGTGTTCAATCCTTCCCCATTCTTTTCCTTCTGTGGCGTCGATAAAACAATATTTGTGTGTTTTTGGTTAAGTGGGAAAATAAAAATATTTACTCAGAGAACTTTATTGACCCCATAGACCGATTCCATTAATTTTTACACATGTCTTATGGCATCAATAGAGATGCACTTTGACGAGTTTTGGTTGAAAGTGATGCACAAATAAAAAAGTTTTTCGTAGAAGAACTCAATTTGGGGGGTTGGGTTTGTATGACAGCCCCATGACCCCATTGTCCGATTCCATTCATTTTTACATATGTTTTGTGGCATCAATTGAAATGCACTTTTATGAGGTTTGATTGAAATTGGTGCACAAATCAAAAAGTTTTTCTTAGAAAAACTCAATTTGGGGGGTTGGGTTTGTATGACAGCCCCATGACCCCACAGTCCGATTCCAACCATTCTTAAATATATTTTGTGAAATCAATAGAAACACATTTGCATGAAATTTGGTTGAAATTGGTGCACAAATGAAAAAGTTTTTCTTAGAAGAACCTAATTTGGGCGGCTAAGTTTGTATGGCAGCCCCATGACCCCATAGTCCGATTTGATCCATTCTTACATATCTTCTGTCTTATCAATAGAAACACATTTGTGTGAAATTTGGTTGAAATTGGTGCACGCATGAAAAAGTTTTTCTTAGAAAAACAAAATTGGGGGGGTTAGGTTTGTATGGCAGCCCCATGACCCCACGGTCCGATTTTAGCGATTCGAACATACAAACTGCCTGCAATAAAAAGAAGCATGTGTGCAAAATTTCAGCTCGATACCTTTTAAACTGGCCGAGTAAAACGCGTAGCAACAGACGGACAGACGGACAGACAGACAGACGGACATCGCCCAATCGACTCAGCTCGTCATGCTGATCATATATATACATATTTTATATGGTCGGAGATGCTTCCTTCAATGCGTTACAAACTTCATGACAAAGTTAATATACCCTTTACTCTACGAGTGAAGGGTATAATGATGTAAAAAAGAAATGATCGTTAGACTATGCGCCAATTTTTAAAAGAATCGTACGAGCACCTCACCTTGGCAGAAGTTGGAGAAAATTGAGATAGAAAAAAATAAAATGTTTTTGGGTTAAAACACAAAAATTTGACTTTGAAGTTCTGTAAAAACCAAACCTCTTATCCAATTTGTGCCATTAGTTTTATTTTTTAGGTAAATTTATTGGCTGTAATAATCATCTTACTTTGGTATTCTAGCTAGTCGAGGTTTTGAATTATTGAAGTTTTAGTCGTACAAGAAAATTATTTTTTCAAAAATCTTCAAATGCCTGTGGCAGCTAAAGGGTTACGCTAAGGGGGTATGTTCCGTACAACTTTTTTGCTGGAAATCACATGAGGAATCACAATCCGGTGCGTTTATGCGGCAGTTTCCGGACACCCTGTATTGATGATGTACTGATAGCTTCTACTAAAGGCCTAGATAGACCTCGGGCGGAATGAGAATGCAATTTTTGTCCGCTTCGATTTTCTCAATGAAAATGCATACTTACTTTCGTGGAATATATGGCAAATGCTGGGGAATTCCATAAGCTACAATCCAAAAAGGGTTCCATAATTTTTCTCGGCCATTTTATGTATTATTTTTCGATTCCCTGGTCATTAGATATTTTCCACGGTGAAATGACCGGGGAATCGAAAAATAATACATAAAATGGCCGAGAAAAAGGTTGGAACCATTTTCGGATTGTAGCTTATGGAATTCCCCATCATTTCCGACATGTTCCACAACAGTAAGCAGGCATTTTCATTGAGAAAATCGCAGCGGACGAAAATTTCATTTTCATTCCGCCCGAGGTCTATCGTGTGCTTAATATCGAAGAATTTTATAAAACTTTAGAGTGTTTTTTGAACGGTTTAAACAATATGTATGGTTTACTCATAAATATAAATAAATGTAATTTTCTAAAAGAATCTGTTTGTTTTCTAGGTCATAAAATTGATGCTAATGGTGTAAAACCGCTTCCGGATAAAGTTAAAGCTATACATAATTTCTCTCTTCATTACCGTAACTCCTAGTGGAGCCTGGTGCGTTGATGACTACCGTGTGTAGTCATCAACGTTACAAAGACAACTGAATTCGGAGTGTGATACGGTTGTCAGCCATACCACTTCCTAGTCGCATTGTTAGTTTTATTATTCTACGATTAGAATAATTCTTATCATCTTCTTCTGAATAATAAACTTGCGACGAGTCGTGCCGAGTTTGAAAATTCGTTTCTCTATGAGTGTCTATTTCACAGAGTGGCGACCGAACGAGCACGGCCACCAACCAAATTCGGTTTATGAAATGCGTCGATTTCTTGGCATGTTTAATTCCTATCGTCGTTTCATTCCACGTGTTGCACAACATTTGGCGTTGTTAAACGATTTTTTTACTCGGATCTCATAAAAAGAATGATAAAAGTCCTATTAGTTGGAATGAACAATCATTGGCTGCTTTCAATAAAGCAAAACAGTTACTCGCTGAAGCCTCTCAACTTGCATTTCCTCGAAGCGAAGCGAAATTATCCTTGGGCAGGTTTACAGCAATCTTATGCAGGTAAAAATGAACCGTTAAGAGTTCTTTTCACAGAAATTAAGTCCAACACAACGCAAATATAGCGCGTATGACAGAGAACTTTGGCGGTCTATTTAGCAGTCAAAAATTTCCGATTTATGGTAGAAGGTCGAGAATTTACTTTTTTTCACAGATCATAAGCCTCTAATTTTTGCATTTAAGCAAAAATTAGATAAGGCTTCACCGCGACAAGTGCGTCACCTCGATTTTATCGGCCAGTTCACCAATGATATACGTCATATAAAAGGTAAAGACAATATTGTTGCTGACAATTTGTCACGAGTAAATGTTGTGGAAATTCCTTCCTCGATTAGTATGCATCAATTGGAAATTCCTTCCTCGATTAGTATGCATCAATTGGCAATATCACAAGCTAAGGATCCAGAACTGGAAAAATTAAAGTTATCGAAAATTTTAATTCTTAAACCAGTATGAATTCCAGAAACGGAAATACCATTATGGTATGACACATCTATTAATCCGATCAGACCTTATGTTCCATCTGATTGGTTTTTGACAAAATACATAATTTTTGTCACCCAGGCTTAAGATCTACTGCAAAACTGCTTCGAAGTAAATATATTTGGCCATCGGTGACTGCGGACCACTTTGCTTGAACATGAATCACTACGGACCACCATATTTTTTAATAAAGGGAATTTCGCGATTTTTTCGCAAGGCTTTATACTTTTTTATTATTTTTTTTTAACGACAACAAAGTGGACCGGTTTTACCGGATTAATTTTAACTTTTTTAACGAAGGATTGAGGTGCACTGCTACAAGAAGAAGAAGAAGAAGGATTGAGGTGGTTGATTACTCTAACATAGTTTGTCTTCAAATGATACTGGCAAAATTTGGAAACTGTGCTGCCACTGTGCCAATTAATCTAAAAAGTAAAAACAATTAGGTACAGACAATAGTGTTACATTATGCGAGGAAAAATCCACTGCTTCCCAAAAATCACCGGTACAATGTAGACTGAGACTACCGAGCTTTTTGCAACTTATCTTAAGGTCTGTACATCGCATTTTCAGATCGACCACATACCTAGTAGCGAAAGTATTCAGTTCTTTATTTATACTATAAAATTTTTCAAAGCTCATGCCTGTTATTTCAACTAATCACGATTAAAACTACTTTTTGGGAAGTATGTAGTCCCCATAGTATCTCGCGGACCACTTACGGGTCTCTGCGGACCGATCGGTCCGCGGACCACCTGTTGGGAAACAGTGATTTAAAGACACAAAACGGCCCTTTACTTAAAAAAATACGTAATGGCTGAAATTTGCTGGAGATGTTTACGGACATGTCTTTTATCTAAAACTGAGTTTTCCTATTCGTGGGGGTGGGGGAAGTTGGAGTGTATTGCCTACTTATAGGCAAGTTTTGCATTTTTCGTTAATATCATTCTTACTGTTGACCCTACAGTAAAGTGATGTAAAGAAGTTTTGTTGCTAATCAAATTATTTATCCTACGGTACCTACATTAATTTCATCGGTAAAGTAGTTCCGTTATAGTGACCAGTTAAAGGTCAAAATAGTACCAATAATGGGAATATTTTGCTTAAATAAAACATGTGAAGAATGAAATTCGGTGGAGTCGTTAAGGGATGCGTTATTAATCTTTATCTGAAGTTGCGTATATATCAGGGAGGTAGTTATAGTAAATTGCCTACTTATAGGCTAAGTTTCCGTTTTTGCTTAATATCATTCTTATTGTTGACCCTACAGTAAAATGGTGTATAGAGGTTTCATTTCTTATCAAATAATCTATCAAACGGTATTTAAATCAATGTCAGACGTCAAGTAGGCCACCAAGAACGGGTTTTGCATTTTTTTTCAATACCAGAAAAGTAGGAGTTTTTTTGTAAACTAACTGCATACCTAGGCCCACAAAAGTATCTTTTAAATGTTGACCCAACTACCTCGCTATGGTAAGAACTTTCTAACTAATCCCACCCCAAAGTTACTGGAGCAATAAAATGCATGTCATAATTTTCTGACCATTTTCGTCTCTTTGCCACTGGTTTGAAATTTTATTTTAATTGGAAATTATGATAGTTTATATAGCTACGATATTTAATTATGTATGTGTTTTGAGTTGCAACTAACTACAAAACCCTATGCACTATTCGTATAGTAAATACTGTTAAGGTACCGGTGAATAGATTATTTGATTGGGAAGAAAACCTCTACCATTTTACTGTAGGGTCAACAATAAGAATGATATTAAGCAAAAACGCAAATTTGACCTATAAGTAGGAAATTTATTACAACAACCCCCTCCCATAAATACGAAAACTCAGATTCAGACTTAGGGCATGCTGCTTAACATCTCCAACAAATTTCAGCCATTACGTGTTTTACTTAAGCCAAATATTCTCATTATTAGTGCTATTTTGCCCTTTAACCGGTCATTATAACTAAACTATTTGGCCTACGATATTGCTAAGTTAATAACAAAACAAACTTTTATACATCACTTTACTGTAGGAATACCAGTTAGAATGATATTAAGGAAAACGCAAAATTCCCCTATAAGTAGGCAAATTACTATAACTTCCCCCACTCCCACGAATACGAAAACTCAGATTTAGACTTAGTTGACGTTGCTTAACATCTCCACCAAATTTCAGCCATTAACACAAATATTTATTTAGAGGAATATTACCTAAATAGGTAATAACTGCTACACCCTATTCGATATTCGTCGAAGCTTGTCATATTTTGTTTTTAAGAGAATGCTCCTACTGCTTCCACATTTCTACGTTGTAAATCGTCCTAGCCAAATCCCCTCTCGATGCAAGAGAAAAAAATCTGTTGAATTGCTACTGCAACCCTAGGCTGCAATCAAATTTTGGGCTATTTATTCCGACATTCATTCAACTTTTATTGTGTACATTGGTTACGTATCAAGGCCGGAGCATCAATCCGGGCGATGTTTATGCCTGCGCGAAAGATGTCCCACTCGCGGATGATGTCCCAGCAGGCCTATGGGGATAACTATTCGTTTATGATTCGCTCGAGTCGATGATACTAATGTAACTTTTTGCCGGTTGACGAGTCTCTAGAAAAGAAACGAGGCAGAAAAGGCCTTTCTAGCCGATACAACGGTTGCTATAACCTTTATTTTCGGAAGGATAATGATAGATGTGTATCAGGGTCCGGTGAGCCAAAGTCTAGGCGAATGTTTTGTCACGTCGGCTGGCGCTCATGTTGCCGAGTCTTAAATATTTCCGTGTATTTGATAATAAACCCATTTACCGTTGCGTTCTACAAACGGTGCTTATGTCACCCTGTTCTGAACACTATCTCTACGAGAAACCCGACGTATTACTAGTCGGTAAGAGTGACCCACTCCGCGCGCTACTTCCCATAACGCCGACTGACTTTTACATCTTTTGTCGAGATAGATCGAATTGTATGTATTAGTAAAATGCAGTATGTGTTCAATTATCGCACTACCGCAATGCCGTAATAAAAACCACAAAACAGAAAATGGCCCTGTTGCATAGCCGGTTGTGCTGACTTCGTTAGGCATATCGCATACCGCACGCAAAAGCTCATTCTATATATGGCTCCTATGTAGGCAGCTGCAGGATTAAAAAATACATATACGTACTGCGTACGTCTCACGCAAGCCTTTCATGTGGCAAACTGAAGTGAAATCCAGGCAACATGCATGGATAGTGAAATCAAACAGATGGGCACTATCAGCTTAAATTACAATAACTTGTCGTTTGCTATTGACTGAGATTTTAAGAGGGAGGGATCTACATTTGGCAATTAAATCTTAAAATTTTATCTAAAGTAATATGATTTTTTTATCTTTCATTACAGCGCAACCACCACAACGACCCGGCGGCCAACCACAACCTCAACCCCAACAACCACCACCTCCGCAACCATATCGCGGCGGCTATCAGCAACACGGTCATTATCCTGGGTATCCACCACAAGGACAATCATACCAGTCGCAGTCGGGATATCCTGGATCAATGCCCCCATATGGACCCCCTAATCAGGGCTATCCTCCGAATACACAGGGTTATCATCATGGTGGCATGCCTCCAGCATCATCGACAGGTGGACCACCGCCACCCAATGTGGCATATTCAAATGCATCTCAACATCAAGTACCAGCATCTGGAGCCTATCCACCAGGACCGAATCCACAAGGCTCTCAACCACCACCGCAAATGTATGGACCGCCACCCGGTACTCAGGCACCGCCCGGACAGTATCCGTCTCAAGGTGCAGGTGGTCCACCACCCCCACCCATGGGTTATGGATACCCTCCTAACGGGGCACCAGGCGGTTACGGTCAACCAGGATCACAACCCCCACCTGGGCAACCCAATTATCCACAACCGGGCAGCGCCTCACAATCTGCCTATCCTCCTCAACCCCAATCGCAGTATCAACAAAACTCTGCTTATCCAGCAGCTCAGCAACCTTCAATGGGTCTGCCACCCTCCTCGCAAGCCAACCAACAACTACCGGCACAACAACCACCTCCCAACAACCCTCCTACATCAAATGCTTCGAACAATTACAATTCCTCGCCCGGAACTGGCCAAACGCCACCACCAAGTCAAGTATCGAATGCTGCTAGTAATAACGCTCCACCACCTAGTAACGCATCAAATCCCCCTCCTGTCTCTCAACCTCAACAACATCCTCCAACTAGCGGACAACAATATCCAGCTGGACCGCCTCAGGCTATTGCATCGGCTCCACCAAATCAACAACCACCCTATTCGTCCCCTACCGCTTCGACCGGTGCCCCTGCTACATATACTCAACAACCACCACAACAACAAATTCCACCTCCACCCAATACTACGGCTAGTCCAGCTCAAAATGGTGCACCCGTCCAACCGCAATACCAACCGCCCCCAGGTTCGCAAACCTACGTGGCGCCTCCCGGTGGCCAGCCTTACGCACCCGGTGGTGGACCAGGAACTTATCCTTCTCACAGTTATCATCATCAAGGTTATGGTTCTATGCCCCAGGGTCAATATCCGCCCGCTCAAGGGTATCAGGGATATCGACCACCAGGTCAGATGCCTCCACCTGGACCCCAAGGGCCACCCGCTGGCAGTTATCCATATAGCTATCAGCCGCCACAATAATTTTGCAGAAGAACATATGAGTTGGTCGGTTGAGAAATCTTCTTCATTTAAAACCACCAAACGGCAAAGCGAAAAAATTCAATTCGGTGAGCTTAACGGTGATAAGTAGTAGTACATACTATTGTGCTGAGATGTTCTTTGTCATTATAGCTCCGATTTGTATATAATCATGTATATCGAATAAGCAAGCCAACAAGACTCCTTGCACTCTAGGCCTGATGATAATAAGTTATTAAGATTTTCTCAATTGTCAAGTAAGATATAATAAAGTAAGTGTTTAAATGTAGTTAGCCTCCATATATCTTATAAGATGAAAATGTCGAACGTTCTAGATCCGTATTAATTTTAACTACATTTAACTGAATTTGTGCTTCAAAGCGGTGACGTATAATGGTAGAAAATAAATATTACATAATAAGAAAAATATTGGAAAACTTCCCCTCTGGATAATATGAAACACTAAGCTCGCGGCATATTAAGCGCACGCGAAAGCACGTTTTACAAAAAAGAGCTCCAATAAGGATAGCTGAAATTGGAAAAAAAAAATAACGCGATTGCGTAGCTATGCACACAAGAATGAATACATCACCGCATAACCTAGATATCAAAGTAGGTTTTGACATCCGCATACGTTCAATTAGCGGTGGACCGTATACTAGACTATTTGAATGCTGAAACTTACAGGTTTAAAGTATAAACATTATTCGATTATACATATTTCGTGACTAAATAAACATATGATATCTTACTCATTCTTGTTTTAGTTTACAAAATGTCGGATGCGTTCACGTTCAGTGCCCAGTACTGCGGAAATTGTGTTTATTCCACTATTTAGAACTGAACAGAATGAGACAGCATGACGAGTTGAGTTCTAGCCGACAAACTAGCACTCGACCACCGACACCTGTTGGGACTCTCCGAAAATTGACTATCTGCATTCATGACAGCAGATTTCCCTCTACTTATTGGTCCGCAGATTAACAACTGAATGGTATCCATGAGAAAATGATATTCACAAGCTTAACACGTTCACTGTCTATGAGTCACATGAGCACCCAGCGTTCCTTTCCATTCACGTCTATGAGTACATGTGACTCATAAATTTATGGATGTAATTGTAATGTCCGCGAAAACCGGTCAGTGAACGTATTAAAGCAAAGGTTGAAGCCATTACAAACATGCCGCATCCGAAAAATTAAGATGAAGTTCGTTTATTTTTCGTAAATTACAACTCCTGTTTTGAGTACGACGTTGCATAATGTATCGTGAATCAGAGCACAAAATCTCACAATCATTTCGCCCAGCAAGATCTCCAATGGGATGTGTGCTCGACTAAATAACTACATTGGAAAACTGGTGGAGTTTTTCAAAATTTGCATAGTCATTTCGTCATCTAAATATACTGCAACACTTCTCACCACCTGGACGCAGGCATGTTCGGAGAAACTTACTATTCTTCTTCTTCTTTTAGCGGTGCAGAAAGGAGTGAAACCTCTGTGCATCTATGTGGGTACGATTTATGGTTCGTCAAGGTTTGAGTCCGTGAGGTCTAAGGACAAAAACATAGCTGCTGCGATAGGAACAACCAATCGTGATAAAGACGTTGCTCCTACTGTTACTTACCCTAAGATCCTTGAGGTTTACTTAGACACCATGATCAAGTCGAATCGTCATGTCGAGGATGTAATCGACAAAATGCACAGTTGGAACAACGTTCTAAAGCCACTGGTCGGCAGCTCCCGGGGTAAGGACAAAGAAACTATGCTGCATTTAGAAAGCGATAAGTTAATAAATTCCTGGCTACACCACCGGTGTGGTCACAAGTCGTTTGTGTAAAAAACTGGAATAAGATAAAGACATGTCAAGATGCTGCTCTGCTTATCGCTACATGTCGATCCAGGATCATCTACATGAGGAAACCAGCATGTTAATATGTAGTGCGATATCGTAATCTTCTTCTTTTAGCGGTGCAGAAAGGTGTGGAATCACTGTGCATCTATGGGGATTCGAGTTATGGTTCGTCAAAATTTTCGTTCGTGATGTCAAGGTACAAAAACATGCCATAGGGTTTTCCAATAGTGAGATCAGTGGGCGCAGCTGGCATTCAAACAAATGACCCACATCACAAGGAGTGCGAGCGCAGTTTGGAGAGATGTTTTGGATGTCCGGGTTTATGCGAGAAATGTACGAATAAAGGCGCGAACAAAAGCCCGATTGAAGTTTAGCTAATGTCGCTCTGGTGGCTCTCGGGAGCCTAATCTCATCAAGCGAGATGCACAGAGGTTACACACCTTTCTGCACCGCTACAAGAAGCGAGATTGGTGGTGGACGCGCTGAGAGGACCCTATTCGCACCTAAACTCGTAATAGACCGTCTCACTTCTGTGAGTGTGTGAATCGCAGCGATGGAAGCTCGGTATGTCTCTTCATCGTAAGGGTCCCGTTTGTATCACTGGACCTCTCTCTCTCTAGGTCTCTTAAACCACGCCTGCCATGTCGTGGTGGAGGAATTCGGTCCATGAGATTGTGGTTGGGATGATCCTCACGGTAGCAACCAAAAAGATACTGTTTTGAGAGTAGGAGATTGTGGTCACCTATTGGCATCAATTGTCTCATGATGTAAGTGATCCTGGGCAGACATCAGGAGGCAACCTGTGGCTGTGCGTAGAGCAGCATTTTGGCAGACCTGAATTTTTGGCCAGTTTGTATCACCAAACTGGGGCTGCATAATCCACGGCTGGTCGACCCACCGCTTTGTAAGTGGCTAGCATAGTTTCAGCTAGTGCTTTTTTGCAATGCGATGATAAAAGAAGAAACGCAACCGGCTTGATTAAGCGCACGAATACGACTGACTCGTGAGAGTTTATTGAACAGTTAAAATTTACACATACAAATGTAATATTTTACACTCCCGCCAAATTTTAACTTGATTTTCAAAATACATTTATCTTGGAAAAGCAAATTCAAATTCTAAGACTTTCGCCAAATCTAAACCAACAAAAATAATCAAATTTCAATTGAATTCAAAAATTAACTTGCTTCAAATTAATACCACAATAAAGTTACATTTTATGTAATCCAAGTTTGGTAAATATCAATTTGAAACGTGTTCTTGGAAGAGGTTTCGTAAAGCCGTCTACAAGTTGTTCTTCGCTTTGTATGTATGAGCGATGATATTGTTGTTGTACTTTTCCCTTATGAAGTGTAACTGCTTGGCTATGTGCTTCGTTCGGTGATGATATTCAGGATTCCGAACCAATCGTACTTCACTTTGGTTGTCAACAAAGAGATACTGCTTGAAACCTATCTCCTCCAGTAAATCGCGTAGCCACATAGATTACTTCGTTCGTTCGCACATTGCAACGAATTCAGACTCTGCTGTTGAAATCGCTACATTTTTATGAAGTTGGCTCCTCCAAGTAACTACTCCTACTGCAATGAGAAACGGATAAGCAGGTGTGTATCGAGTATCGATATCGCGGGCTTGATCGGCATCTGTGTACCCAATTAGTGTTGAATCGCCAAGACCGTATGTAATGCCTACATTCTTCGTGTGATTTAAGTAGCGGAATATTCGTTTCACGGCTTGCACATGAGTTTCGTTAGGCTTTTCCATATAACGACATACCGAACTGACTGTATACGCAATATCTGGCCTTGAAACTGTAGCTGCATACATTAAGGAACCACAAGCTTGTCTATACGGAAAGTGAACTTCCGTGTCGCTGTCACTCGATTTGGTCAAAACTATTCCAGTATCAAATGGTGAATCAATCGGCTTCGAACCTGCCATATTCAACTTTTGAATGATTTTGTTCACATACGATGATTGACTGATGCTTATGGCCTTTCTCGATCTCGACTAATTTCTAGCCCAAGATAAAAACTTCCATCACCAATGGTAACCTCGAAATTATTCTTCAGGCGTAACACGATACCTTCGATAGCTTCCTTATCAACAGATACAATTAAGCCATCATCAACGTAAAGCAAAATTATTACCGTGTGTCCTTTGACTTTACCATAGAAAATGCATGGATCCGATTTTGATCTCACCGGGTCATACCGTATCACCGGCGAAAATGTTTCCGAATAGTCGACTCCTAAAGTTTGCGAATATCCTTTTGCCACAAGGCGGGCCTTGTACTTAAATTTCCGATTGGAAGTTAACTTCAATTTGAATACCCATTTATTTCCTACAATGTTAGAGCAATCTTTTGGCATCTCAACCATATCCCAAGTTTGATTTTCCCGAGGTGACTTTCAATTGACTGACAATTCATCCTCCATAGCTGCTTTCCAACTTAAGGCTTGTTCGGAGTTCATAGCTTCTTTGTATGGCTCGTAGAATTCTGTGAAGTATCCTCTTTCTGCATCGTAGAATTACGTCTTCTTTGGTTGATCTCTTAAATTTCTCTTACTCGTATCTTCCGCGGTATCATCTATCTGACCAAAAACAACAAAGTTGTAAAAGTTACCCCGCCAAAGAAAAATTCATCTGCCGCAAAAATAATACATATCACTCCAATCCGCCGCTCATAATTTTGTTTTAGGTGTAAATGCTGGATGTAACTTTGTTTTAGGTGTAAATGCTGGAGAAGTTTAAGTGTACAGGACAACTTCCTAAAGTAATTTGGTGGGAGCCGGCAAAGTGGCAAGTAAAATGAGTAAAGTGAGTAAAGTGTTAATGCTCCCACCAAATTACTTTAAGAAGTAGTCCTGTACATTTAAACTTCTCCAGCATTTACACCTAAAACAAAGTTACATCCAGCATTTACACCTAAAACAAAATTACATATGAGCGGCGGATTGGAGTGATATGTATTATTTTTGCGGCAGATGAATTTTTCTTTGGCGGGGTAACTTTTACAACTTTGTTGTTTTTGGTCAGATATCATATATTTTTGCATACTTAAATAGCCATCTAATATTTTTGTTTTTAGATCCTGATGTCCCAATGTCCGAATGTGCAAATATCACAGTGTCCTAATGGCCTTATGTCCGAATGTCCCACTACCCTAGTGTCCTAATGGCCTTATATCCGAATGTCCCACTACCCTAGTGTCCCAATGTCCCAGTATCGCAATATCCCAATGTCCCAGTCTCGCTGTGTCCCAGTCTCCCACCTAATGTCTTAATATCCCAATGTCCAATTGTCCTACTGTCCCAAGGTCCTAATGTCCCGCTTTCCTAATATCCCAGTTCCCAATGTCTCAAATGTCCCAGTATCTTATTGTGATAATATCCCAATGGCCCAATGTCCCAATGTCCTAATGTACCAGTGTCCCAATGTTTCAATATCCCAATATCCCGATGTCCCAATATCCCAATGTCCCACAGGTCAATGTCGCAGTATACCAAGTGTTCCAAGGTCCCAATAGCCAAATATCCGAATGTACCACTGTCCCAATGTCCCCATGTCCCAATTTCCCCAGTGTACCTAATGTCCCAGTATCCAAATGTCCCAGCGTCACAATGTCCTTATGTTCTAGTGTCTCAATATCCTAATGTCCCAATTTCCCAATGTCCCTATGTCCCAATATTGCAATATCCCAGTATTTCAATGTCCTCATATCGCAGTGCCCCAATGTCCAAATGACCCAATATCCCGATGTCCCAATAGCCTGATATCTCAGTGGCCCAATGTCCCTATGTACCAGTGTCCCAATGTCCCAATGTCCGATTGTCCTATTGGGCCTGTCAACACTCTGTTAACGATCTGCTAACGCTCTGTTGTTGCTTAATTAACGCTTTGTTAACGTTCTGTTACTGATCTGTCTTAATGCCCCCCTGACCCAGTCTCCCAATGTCACATTGTCCCAATGTCACATTGTCCCAATGTCCCAGCGTCCCAATGTACAAGTGTCCCAATGTTCCAGTGTCCCAATGTCCTAATGCCCCTATGTTCTAATAACCCAGTGTCCTAATATCCTAATGTGCCAATGTCCCAATATCCTGTGTTCCAATGTCCTAATGTCCCAATATCCCAATGATCCAATGTCCTAATATTCAGTGCCCCAATGCCTCAATATCCCGATGTCCCCATGTCCCAATATCCCGATGTCTCAGTGGCCCAATGACTCTATGCGCCAGTGTCCTAATGTCCGATTGTCCTATTATGATAAGGTCATAATTTCCTAATGTCCTAATATCCCAGTGCCCCCATGTCCCTGTATCTCAGTGCCCTAATGTCCCAGTATCCCAATGTGCCAATATTGCAATGTTACAATGTCCCAATGTCCTAATATCCCGATGTCCCAGTGGCCCAATGCTCCCACGTCATAGTTTCCCCAGTGTACCTAATGTCCCAATGTCCTAATGTGTTAATGCCTTAATATCCCAATGTCCTAATGACCCAAGACCCTAATGTCCACATTTTCTTATATCCTAGTGCCCCTATGTGCGAATATCCCGATGTCCCAATGGCACAACATTCCGATGTCTCAGTGGTCCAATGCCCCTATGTACCAGTGTCCCAATGTCCGATTGTCCCAAGGTCATAATGTCCCAATGTCCTAATATCCCAGTGCCCCCATGTCCCAGTCTCCCAATATTCTGATGTCCCAATGCCCCAATATCCCGATGTCCCAATGCCCCAATATCCCGATGTCCCCACGTCCCTGTTTCCCCATTGTGCCTAATGCCCCAATGTCCTAATGTCCCAAGACCCTAATGTCCCAATTTCCTAATATCCCACTACCCCAAGATCCTAGTCTCCCAGTCTCCCGGTGTCCCAATATCCAAATGTCCCAGTGCCGCAGTGTGTTTTAAAAAATGGTCAATGCGATGAGCCGATAGACGCAATTGTTGGAAATCTTTTGTTAACTTTACCTATTAATTTACCGTTATTCCATCCACTTATCTAAATGGAAGACATTGATTCTTTAGAAGGACCACCAGAGGATCATTCGTTCCAAATTTCATAAAAATCCCATCACGAAGAGAGACAGTAGAAGCAAGTCTTTCTGCAACTGTAGACTTCATGCTGAAATTGGGTTACTCGCTTAAGTCTGTGAGGGTGAAAATTTCACCGTTTATTGCATATATCTTACCCGTTATTGTGCCGATCGAAGATTTTATATGGAAAGGCACTAGAACAGGACATGTGGAATATTTTAGTAAAAAAAAATTTTTGGGGGCTGTTGCCTGGAAGGCTGTAGCCTGGTCAAACAAAAAAGCAAGTTGTCTCCGGTAATCATAGACTTGTTCGCTTTTCTTTTTCCTTTGGCGGGCGAGACGCTCTCGCGTCTCTTGATTTCGCCTGTATGCTCTTTAGGCCAGTCAATAAACCGAAATATAAGGCGTTAGGTCGCAAAAAATAGCTCGGCTCTTTTTTTTGGGGTATTGCTAGGATAGATACCAGTAGTGTACCACCAAGTTTGCAACTTCGAAAAACCTGTGCTAATCCCGTGACCCTAAAAAAACCTCAAAATTTTCTGACCTTTTTCATATTTTGGTTTGTAAATTTTAAAAGGTGCTTCCTACAAGAAAGTCGTCCACTGCACCAACAAAATATTCTTTAATTTGAGTGCAACCCCAGCTTCGTAGGTACAAAGGATCCCATGATACAGCATTTTAAAAGATGTTTTTTTTTGTAAAAAGTCCGAAATTGTAATACGACGTACTCTTTGATGTGTTCCGATTCCATGCGATGAGGATAATCCAGGAACACAGTTGGAAGAATTTTGGTTAAGATTCAAAAAGAAAAAAAGTTTCTTACAAGAACTTAATATTTAGGGGTTGGTTTGTATGATAGCCCTATGACGTAATGTTCAGATTCCATCCATTCCTAGGCCATGTTTTGAGACTTTACTAGGAACACATTTGGGTGAGGTTTAGTTAAGATTGGTTCATAAAGAAAAAATGTTTTCTTAGAAGAGCCTAATTTCCAGAGCTTAGAGTGTATGACAGCCCTATGACGTAGTGTTCCGATTTCATCCGTTCCTAGATATTGTTTGAGGCTTAACCAGGAACAGGTGAAGTTTGGTTAATATTGGTACATAAAGATGTATATTTTTTTGTCTAAAACGGCTTGAAAAACGTCTGCGGACCACTTAGCCTGAAAATGGATCACGGCGGACCACCATTCAATAATGATGAATCGAATTTTCTCGAGACATTGTATTCTCTCATCACAAATTGTGCTTATTTTTTTTGTTATTTCCTACTTTTATTCCTAAAGGCCTGGATATACCTCGGGCGGAATCAGATTTAAATTTTTGTCCGCTGCGATTTTGTCAATGAAAATTCATACTTACTGTTGTGTAATATGTGGTGGCAAATGGTGGGGAATTCCATAAGCTACAATACAAAAACGGTTCCATAATTTTTCTCAGCCATTTTATGTAGGTATTATTTTTCGCTTACCTGGTAATTTCATCGTCAAAATCATCTAATGACCGGGTAATCGAAAAATAATACATAAAGTGGCCGAGAAAAATGTTGGAACCATTGGGATTCTAGCTTATTTATTTATTTTCCCCAGCATTTACGACATGATTAATATTTTTCCTTGAATGAAAAACTCTGATCGTGGCGGATATAAATGGTTTTATTCCAATGTCTCGGTTATTACAACAGACTTAGGTCTAACTTATCAGTACTTATATATAATTTGTGTATTCTATGTAAAAGGACAATTTTATGATCCTCACTTACATATACATACATTGATTTTACTATCTATGTGGGCGATCTTTTCGTCTTTCAAAAATATTTTTATGACCTATCTCAATTTACAAACATTGGGTAAGGGATTTTATGGCCCTTAACCAATGTGTATTGATTTTATGGTCGCACATGTGGTGTGTTATATGACTTCCCCCAACTGAGTGTGGTTTCTCGTCCTCGGGAAATAATTTAAATGTTCATTATTTGTTTTATCTGAATTCTGCTCAGTAGGATAATATTTTACAATTGGTTCGGGTTGCTGTTGAATGTTTACTTTGACATTATTATTTCGTTTACAACATTTGATGTAAATGTAGATCATTAAAATGGAAATGATAATTACGATAAAAGTTGATGCGCCTCCATACGTATATGTATTCAGGCGCGCACAGAGGGTGGGGCAAAAGGGGCAATATGCCCCGGGCCCCGCGTTGGAGAGGGCCCCGCAGGGACAGTGGTCTCGTAGTGCGCATACGTCTGCAAAATTATTACACGAATTGATGTCAGATAAATTTTATTTAAATCTCTATTTATCTTGTTTTGCGTTATTCAAAGCATTTCTAGGGCCCTATAGGATTTTCCTTGACCTACTTTTTTCAATTAAAATTGCTAAATCTAAAATTGGCACTGATCTTGATATATTTTAGGTGTTGATATCAACAGCACACTCTGCCGAAATTTATCTAATTAATCGGTATTCTCTTAAAATCTGAGTGTCCTCGAACTATATGTGTTTTATAGAGAAAGTGTTAACCAAGAAACTAAAAACGATGGAAGCCACTTTAAATGACTATTTCTTATTTAGTTTCCATAAATTTATATTTATTCAAGTCTCTCTCTGATTGTTGTTGACTCATTGTAGTCTTATCTGCAACTATGCTCTCGAACTAGCAAAATTTCTCAACGTTTTCTACTGTTTTGGTTTTAGACTTTTGTTCTTCTATGGATCAGTGCACACTCGGTCTTAGTAACGTTTATGAAGAGACAAGAATTTCGATTTTCGCAATGTCATCAGCAGTGACGAAACAACTTCACTCTGGGCCCTCCCGCCAACTTCTTGAGTGGGCCCCCTACACTGAGAAAAAAAGTAGAGTGAAATCAATCGAAAACACTCTTGAAGGTCGATCCACTCTTTTCAGTCATCAGTCACAGTCATTTTCCATACAAGTTAATTGATTGACTGACAATCTGTCAATTTGTATGAGAAATTACTGTGACTGCGACTGATGACTAAAAAGTGTGGATCAATCTTAAACCAAGTACATATTTCGAAACATGATTTCGACGTTACAGTTTTTCTACTAAAATTAAGAACATCGTACTTAAAATAACTTTGCTAAAAGCTACTTTGGCTTTTAGTATTCTTACATTGAGAATAGCGTTCTTGTTGTAACGTTTATTAAATTAATGATTTCATCAATTGTTTTTTTTTTAATAAAAATGCTAACGCAGCGCAGCATTGACCTCTATAGGTGTTAGTGATGTTTAAGCATAGAAAATTACCTGCGCCTACAATGAGATTCGATCGCGCGAACCTATGATTCGAAGACGAGCGCCCTATCCATCTACCCTAATGCCGCTCTCTCAGGTACCAGCATCCTGGCATCCTGTAGTAGGAACAACATTTATAGAGTTTCCAAGGACAAATGTTCTTTTTCTCAAAGGGGCCACTTCTATTTATATGCCCCGGGCCCCGTAAATCCTCTGTGCGCGCCTGTATGTATTATAATGTGTTCGTAATTCTAGTTCTCTAATTTTTTCGATATGCTTGAGTACTTGATTTTCTAAATTTATTTGAGGTGTTTCAAAATTTTTTAAAATATTTGAATCTTGTAAGTTTAGTAAAAAGTGATGGATAGTTGGCTTACTTTGAAATTCACTGCTTCCAATTTTTATTGTACAATTAACAAATCTAATGAGGTTGCTTCCGGATATATATAATTCTCTATAAAAATTGTTACAATTCTGAATTAATTTTTGTTGTGTTAAATTTTGAGTGATAACCATATTTTCATTTATTGGTTCTATATACTGATTATTATCTAACTCGTATTGACAAGTATTGTTTTTATTTTGGGTTACTCCTATAATGCAATCGTCTTTGGTTTCTTGTAGATTAGTTTCTTGATTGGTCTTTTCAAAGAGAAATTGGTTATATTCGATATATTGATGATTGTTTATTTTGAGTTTGTATCCTTTTGAATCAGAAACTGGGTATATATTGATTTTGGTGTATCTTTTTGCGCTAAATATGGGAATTTTGACTATGTAGTGAAGCACATTATTGTGAAGAATGACTGCTATCTTAAGGGCTGTAAATTGCTCTAATTCTAAGTTATTTTCGATTAATTTACTGTCCGGGATGCCTTTTCCGGCAAGTAGTATTGCTTGTTCTATTTCCTTTAATTCATTATCAATGTCACTTAATTGTTGTAAAAAGAAATGTTGAGTAATGACTTTATTAAGGTTTTCGAAATTTTTGTTATAAGATTTTTCTGTTTTGCGAATGATATCATTTTGTTCAATAATACTACCGGTTATGTTATGGATTTGATCATTCAAGTTAGTAATTTGGGAAATTTCTTCATTTACTGTACTAATAAGGTTATGTTGGTTCGCATGAAGAGTACTTATTGACCGCTTATATACCGGAGCAAAGATAAAAAGTTTTAGACAAATTTAAATTATTTTTGGACGGCATATACGGGGTGCACTAACTAATCGAAACTAAATTTAGTCCCGCTCGCAACAGATGGCGAGGTGCTTACCAATCCATAATGCCTAGCCAAGCGAATGTCTCTGAAATTTATCCAGGAAGAGCGAAGTCGTCTTGTTACTGGAATGATATTGTTTTCGATTTTCGTTTCGCTACAAAGTTTATATAAAATTCGTGGTTAGAAAAAACGCGAGATTAACAAATTCCAATCATAATATTGTCCAAATAATCGAAATGTCAGATAAACCATTTCTAAACATCTGCACATTCCACAACCAATTCGAATAAAAAGAAGAAGAAAGTTAATACGCGAACTAGACTTGGACGGTATATTCACCCTATGGGAAAGGTACTATCTCCAAAAATGCTTTAAGATAGTTTAAATTAAGAGCCGGTATATAAGCGCTCATTGTCTGTTGAATTTCTTGTCGGTCATTGTCGTCCATGGTACCGAAAAGATACTTGTATCCTGTCACTATGATATTAATGAGTCCTCGCTTTTCACGTTTATTAAGGTATACAGTGAAACTTCCCTTAACGGACACTTCTCAATAGCGGACATCTCCCTATAACGGACAAATTTTGATTCCCCGGCAACGTTCCTTGTGTTTCTTGACATTGAATACTTCTATAAAGCGGACACTCTCAATAACGGACGCGGACAACCTTTTCGTTGATTTTCCCTTGCTGCATATTCTCTCTATAGCGGACACTACATACTAAAAAAAAAATTTTCAACAAAAAAAAAGTTTCGCTTGTCAGCTTTTTTTTTAGTACTTGTTTGTTTCCGTCTTTTTAGTCATTGTCTATTTCACTTACACTTTGGTCGTTTGTGCGATTCTTTTGGATTTTTTTTTTTCGTATTTCGCCCTTTTCGCTTTGCTTAGAATAGTCCTGCTGCACATGCTGAATGTTTACCTTGCTCGTACTCATATCTTTTTTTTTTTGGCTTCATGTCTATTGTTAACAAGTGTGTTAAGTGTAAATTATGTCGCCAGTGCGTTTAACACCTTAAGAAAAAGTTGAAATTATTCAGCTTAAGGGGCGCGATAAATTAAGTTTTCGGGCGTTAGGTACGAGATTTCATATAAGAAAAACGCAAGTAAGCGAAATTTTAAAACGCAAAACGGACTTCTTGAAAGAATACGATAAACATGGGAACGATGGAATCCGGAGAGCCTTTCCAAAAACGGCTAGCTTGACAATAGACAAAGCCGTTTTCGAATGGTTTTGTCGTGCGAGGGCTGCAAAAATCCTCATTTCCGGATCTTTTCTTAGAGAGAAGGCACATTCTAAATAAACGTTTGATAATCTGAAATTTCCTTTGTTGTTTTTTTCTTCATCATGGTACCATTCTCTCTTAATAGCGGACACTTCTCTATAACGGACAAAACTTTATTCCCCGTAAGTGTCCGTTATAGGGAAGTTTTACTGTAGTATTTTTCTATTAAGGCTTTGCAATTTTCTTTCATTATTGTCATTTTGATATATTGGGTTATTATGATACATATATAAGTTTTATGTGGTTAATATTATCTGATTGAAGATGGAGGAACTCCTTTGTTCCTCCTGAGAAATGAAAGACTAGTCGATGTTGATGATAAGACTCATGCAGTCTATAATTTATTTCTATCTTTTATACATGATAAAAGCTTAGTCAGCACGATTGGTTCTTTGCGATTTTGTGCGCGTGCTGGTGCCAACGATCTTATCACCGCTCAGGTAACACACACATGTGTCTACCGTCAGCATATTATTTGCCATGGTGATAATATCGTTGGCACATGTATTATTAGGAATTTAACAATAAAGGTATAAGGTGTTATATGGTGGTATATGGATTCGAACAGGTGTTATATATGGACTTCGAACATACTCCCCGGCCTTGAATGATTGCATTCAAGAGGCAAATTCTACGCTGAAGTCCTGATTGGTCATCCTTGGGGTCGATCGGGGAAGTGGTGTTGGAGCATGTTGTCTGCGCCGACGGCTGTAGATGAGGAAGATGAGGATGCCAATTCCAATGGAAAGTCCAAGGTAGCTTGTAGTATAATGGTGTACCTGGTGGGACAGTGACGTCACTGGTCTTTGATGGAGATCGTGCAGTTGATCCTTGATGTGTTGGATATCCTTGAAGTGTGGCAGTGTGTGCGGGGACAGTTGTAGTGCAGATGCTACTTGTGCATGATTGATGCTGTTGGTTAGGTTGACTAATGGTAGAAATGACGATTTTAGATTCGTGGTGAGCATCGAATGTCCTTGGATGGTGATGAAGTCTTGTTTGATGAGGCACGTGCTGCTGATTCTAATTAGTCCACTGCCGTTAATGCTGGTTTGACTTACGTTGTTTCCGCATACGATGTTGATTGCAGTTTCATGATCCAAAGCGAATATCCAGCTGTTGGGATCGGCGAGCTGTATCCAATGCGGACCGTGGCTCATTCTCACTACCTGGCATGATTTATTGAATTTATGTTCGCTTAGTAGGTCAATCTCGCAGGATCCGAGAGCTGCTCCTCGTCGATACATGGGATGTCGCTGCTTACATAGGTGTCTTCCATCGTCGACTGCTATGCATGAGTGCAATTCTTCAGATGTCAATGCATAATATTGGTCACGATGTAGGTTGACAATCAGAAATGGAAATGAGGGCTGTATGGCGATGAAGGTTCCGTTGACCATGGTGGGAATCGGTGTAAGTTGAAAGAGTTCCAATTTATCCATAGTTAGCAGTGGTATTCTAATTTCAAATATGATGTAGTTGTCCGTGGCACGTCCTTCAATTGTCACCAGTTTGTAGAATTTAGGTATGTCATCTACTGATATTGGCATTCGTGTGGTCGATGGAAGTTTACTTATTTATTTATTTATTTATTATTAATAAACGGACGTAAGTCCTTTATAAACAAAGTATAAAATAGCTGTCTTAATGTCTAATATTAAATCTAAGTTATAATTATATTAAAAAATATTTTACGGAATTCAAAGTAATCGCTTAAAAGATATGTGTATTTTTTATTTATTTAATTCAAACATAAAAACGTATTCAAAATTCAAGAATGATTAATCAAATAGATCGAAAATGATTTTCCTGAGCTTAAATTTGCTACAATTAAATAAGTCTACATGGTTGGACATTAAATTGCCCGTAGCTTTAATTCTTTCTATTGGCGCATTCATTGAGTAATTTGTACGAAATGTATTAAGACAAAATAATTCATGATGCCTCGTATTTCTGGCTGGTATTTTTATCGATATTAATTTAAGAATTTCTGGGGCGTCAGTTATACCATTAACTAAGTTCCACAGGAAACTCGCGTCATAATATTTTCTTCTCGCCTCAAGAGTATTCATATTTAATGTTTCCAGTATATATGAATAGTTAAGGTCATCTGATGAGATATGCATTTTGTATCCAATGTACCTCAAAAATTTGTGTTGAACCTTTTCTAACAAAGTACTATAAGAGATATAAAAAGGATTCCAGACAACAGTCATATATTCTAATCTACTTCTCACCAGAGAGAAATATAACGTTTTCAAAGCATGTACATTGCGGAATTCTAATGAATTTCTAATTATAAACCCGAGCATACGTCGGGATTGCTCTGTTATATCCAAAATGTGGTCTTTGAAATTTAACAACGTATCAAAGTGTATGCCAAGATCATTAACAGCGTTAGTTTGTTCTATTGGAAAATTCCCTATGGAGTATGTTGTATTAAAATGTATCGAAGTTCTGTTGAATACGATATATTGGCATTTAGATATATTAATCTCTAATTTATTACAAGAACAGTAAGCAGAAAAATTATTAAGGTTAGTTTGCAAAATGGCAATGTCATCATAACTAAATATCGTTTTATAGATTTTGCAATCATCTGCAAAAAGTTGAAATTCAACACCATGAAAAATATCCTTTATATCGTTGACGAAAATTAGGAATAGTAAAGGACCCAGGTGGGAGCCCTGAGGAACACCTGACGTAGGACTGAATGAGGATGAGAAAAAATTAAATAGTTTGACAGTTAAAGAACGGTTCCTTAAATAATTATTTAACCAATTTAGTAAAGGTCCAGTAAATCCGAAATTTCGAAATTTCTTAATGAGTAAATCGTAATTAATTTTATCAAAAGCTTTCTTCAAGTCGGTGTAAACAGAGTGAACTTGTGACATATTTGTGAAAGCGTTGTATATGTAATGTTCATAAACAATTAAGTTTGTTGCGGTGGATCTTCCAGTACAAAAACCATGTTGATTGTTAATTATTAAAGGACGAACTAAAGGCGTAATAAAATCGGTGACAATACCCTCGAATACTTTTGGAACACACGACAGTATACTTATTGGGCGATAATTAGATATGTTAGCTTTATCCCCAGATTTGTAAATCGGTAGTACATAGCTTCCTTTCCAATAGGAAGGAAAGTGACCAGATTCAAGGGATCTATTAAAAAGTATATGTAATGGGTGTGTAAGATTCTCAGCACAATTTTTTAAAAAAATTGGTGGAACTCCATCTGGACCAGCGCTTTTAGATACATCTAATGAGAGCAACTTCTTCCTAATAGAATCATCGTCAATGTAGAGAGAAGACATATTAAAGCTATTATCAACCAAATTGGGCTCAAAAAATGATTGTTCTGTACTGTATACCTGTGAAAAATATTCCGCAAATAAATTTACAATTTCATTTCTATCCGAGCTCATGATATTGTCTAAATACATTGTACTTGGTAGACCATGATCAGTTTTACGGGAATTAATATGTTTCCAAAACGATTTTATATTAGTGCTAACTTCCGACTCCAACTTAAGAATGTAGTTCTTATAATCAATTTTCGATAACCTTTTACAATCAGATCTTAACCGTGAAAATACATTGTAATCTATCAATTTACCCGTTGTTTTATATGTGAGGTGAGCAATTTTTTTAGTTTCAATGAGCTTTTTTAAATCGTAAGAAAACCATTTTGGAAATCTATCATTATTTAAGCGACTACAAGGAACGAAGGACTGAATTAAATTATTTAAGGTGGAATAAAAATACAAAACTGCGTCGTCCAGAGACAAACGTTCTAAGTCTGACCAATCTATTGAGCATAAAGCGGTATTAAGATTACTATAATCAGCTTTTTTGAAGTCAATAAAATTTTGACAAACATCGGCATTAGTAATAGAACAGTGTAGATTCACATATATTTCCAATGCAGGATGATAAAAATCTAAAGGCAAAATAGGAGGTGTAGCTTGTAAAACATTAACATTATCCAAATTTGAAAAGATTAAATCCAATAAACCATTATTACAGTTTTTAATTAAATTAAATTGAGTTAAATTTAAAAAAGAGAATATTTCAATAATATCATAACTTTTGGTATTCGAATTATTTACCGACCAAGATTTTGATGTCCAATCCACACTACTTAAGTTAAAATCGCCAGTGATTATTAAATTCGCAGATGGAAACGCTTCTGCTATGGATAATATTTCGTTTGCATGTAACTCATAAAGATCGGGTGAGGCATCGGGTGGCAGATATACAGTAGACACGATGGTGCGAGTTGGTTTTGTGTCTACCTTTACGATGAGTTGTTCGATATTATTATATTTAGTTTTTATTTGTAACGATTTAAAACACTTTTTTACTGCAATTAGAACACCGCCACCGTTTGACTTAGTTGAAGTTAAGTTGTTTCGATCACACCGGTAAATATTATAGTTAAATAAGCCGAGTTCCGATGAGTATATATTAGCGTTTAACCAAGTTTCGGTAAATATTAAAATATCATATGTTGTTGAAGATACTGTGAGACGTAGATCATTCAATTTTGAACGAATGCCGCGAGTGTTTTGATAATACAAACACATATTTAGTTTTTTGTGTTTACACCTTTTACAATACGCGGCACAATATTAACGTATTTTATCGTTGCATTTGGATCAGATTTATTAATTTCAACTAATTGGGATCGAATAGAGTTCAAGTGTTGGCGTTGCCGGATGGTTAAGTCAGACATCACTTTCACTTTATTATCATTTAGATATTTACGGGCTGTTTGATCCTTTTTTCCTTTGAGTATGTTGAAAGCTGAGTTTACATCTGAAGTGATAACTTTCAAAGGTCTCGGCTTATTCGGGTTCGGTTTTCCAATGCGGAAAGTTTTCACGTTAGATTGAGTTGTCGGTGATATTGATTTTATAATTTCTAATGCTTTCTTCCGATCTTCTTCCGATGATATTTCAGCGACGCCATGGATGATGATGTTAGACGATCGTTTACGTCGGTCTTCAAGTTCAGAAATTACATCTTCAATATCCAATCCAGGTGTTTTTTGTTTACTTTTAATTTTACTGATTTCTTCCGTTAGTTGTTGCGGCGAGATGAACAGCGGGCTCGCACTTCCTTGGTGGGTGCTTGTGAGAACGTGGATAATAGAATTTTGGATTTGATGGAAGTTTGATATGGCTAGTGTTGCTTGCAATGCAATCGCAGAGAACAGTTGAGCTAATTTTTGATGGCGCATGGTAGTTCTGACTTGTTGAATTTCCTCCTCAATGCCCTTGATAGTTGTATTCAATTCTGTCTCAACCCGCAAGAATTTTTCGTCTATGGTGTCTCGGTCCTTCTGCAATATGTTGAGGGTGGCGTCAAGAATAGAGGTTTGGTTGTCGAGTAATCGGGATAGCTGTTCTTCGTTGTGGCTGATTTCGTCAATGGTTTCTGCTAGTTGGTCGGTGTATTTTTCATCCAGAATTCCAAAGAGTGCGTTTGCGATGTTTCCAACAAAGTTCATGGCACCTCGCGTTCGTCGATTCCTTCTAGGTTGGATTAGTTGATTGTTGTTAACGATTTCTGTCCATACCCTTTCGTATTGTTCGATGAAGCCTTGACATAGCTTGGCGTCACTGGCACTGACCGTGGAGCAGAGATTACGAAGAGATTGTTGGCACCGAGCTAACAGGTTGAATTCGTTCCAATAGGGTTTTAAGTCGTAATAGACGATCAAATTCCAGTCGCTGGATATGATGTCAGCCTCTCCTAGTTTCCCGAAGTGTATGCCGGGATTGGATTCGAAGTTCGTAATTTCGAAAGGCCTTGAGCTGCGGGTAAGGTGAGCAGCACCAAAAGCGATGTGAAGATACTTGACTTGGAGCGAAAATTTCTTCGTGACGTGCTTGGAGTTGGGTTCAGGTTTGTAGGTCGAGGGGCTGGATGTGCCGTGGATGTGCTGGAGGCTGGATCTCCGGTTTGGGGCGGTTGGATAGTCGCATAAGATCTGGTGTCGTGCGAAGGTTTTGGAACCGGATGAACTGGCTGACTAGTGGTTTCTGGTTCCTTTTCTGGATCTTCCCCAATTCCGGCCTTGTTCTCCTCTTCGTCCGTGGGAAGTGGAGCAAGACGATGAATAGGTCGGCGGACGATGCTGTTCTTGACTTGGACGTCGACTACACGAACTAAGCCGTCGTTACCGGGTATGGCGCTAACAACTCTGCCGAGGGGCCATTGCAGGGAGGGCAGATTGTCTTCCTTCAAAATGACCATTGTGCCAGGTTTAATGTTTGTGCATCTGCGGTTCCATTTTGCTCGATGCTGTAATGAGTTTAGGTATTGCTGCGTCCACCGAAACCAGAATTCATTTTTGAGTTGAGTTACCAGCTTCCATCGGGATAGTAGTGAGGTTTTGACCGGTCGTGCTGTAGCTTCTATGGATGCCGTGAGGGGTTCACCGATCAGGAAATGCCCTGGTGTGATGGCCGTCAAGTCGTTCGGATCTGTAGACATGGGAGTCAACGGTCGCGAATTGAGGATCGCCTCAATTTCAACTACCACGGTTTCCATTTCTTCGTACGTCAGTGACGCGCTGCCGAGCGTTCGAACCAAGAGTTGCTTGGCTGCCTTAGCTGCCGCCTCCCATAAGCCACCGAAATGGGGAGCTCGAGGTGGTATCATATGGAAGTCTATACCCTTGATGCTACATTGATGCTGGATTCGGTTAGCTGAAGAGTTCCACCATTCCTGAATCTCTTCCAATTTGTTCTTGGCGCCTACAAAGTTGGTTGCGTTGTCACAGTAGATGTTACGACAGTGTCCTCGGCGCGCCATGAACCGTTTTAGTGCTCCCAGGAAGCCTTCTGAAGTCAAATCAGTGACCAGTTCCAGATGCACGGCCTTCGTCGCAAAGCAGCAGAAGACAGAAATGTAGGATTTCTGGGGCTGCTTGCCTCGGCCCTTATAGTGTGTCTTGATCGGTCCACAGAAGTCGACTCCTGCGTTTACAAAGGGACGCGCTGGCTGCACTCTTTCCGCGGGAAGATTGCCCATTAGTTGGTTGATGAGCCTGGGTCGAGCTCTGGTACATCGGACGCATTGGTGGACTATTGATTTCGCGAGTACCTTCCCTGTCGTGCGATCGCCAGGAGTGCTTCTGGATTGACATGTTTGTTGTCACGGTGCATGTTCAACAGAATGATTTTGGTGATCTGGGATCGGTATGGCAGTACGATAGGGTGTTTGGCTTCATATGATAGGTTAGAAGCCTCCAGCCGACCGCCTACACGAATAATTCCTGATGAGTCGAGGAATGGAGCTAGCGACAGCAGTGGACTTCTTCGTGCGACTTCGCCGGTGCGAGATAAATCTCGAAGCTCGCTGCTGAACTCCTTCTGCTGCAGATACTTTATGATTGCTGTTTTGGCTGAATGCAGTTCGTTGACATTAAGTGGTCCATTCGCGTTGCTAGGTCGGCCTTGAAGCCTTTTGATGAACCGTAGAACGTAGGCCATAACACGTTGTAGATGGCGAAATGAATTCCTGTGATTGATTCTTTCGATAACGTGCTCGTTTGGTGGCGACGAAGATATTGCTAGTGATGTCTCCCTTTCTGATGAAAGGACGAGGCCACGTTGATTGAGCATCGTACAAAAATGACGGGCCGTTGAACCAAATGCCTGATGAGACAAGTCTCGTTGGTGAAGAGCCTCTGGATAGTATGTCAGCAGGGTTGTTTTTGGAGTCGACATGATGCCATTGAGTTCCAGCTGTTACACGTTGTATGGCGGCGACGCGGTTTGCCACAAACGTATGAAATGATGACGAGTCGGAGTTGATCCAGTTGAGGACAATTTCGGAATCACTCCACATGTAGATAGCGGTTTCTGAGAGTTTCAAGTCAGATAGTAAGATTTGCTAGGCTCTCTCGGTATTCTGACCACGTAGTGTGCAGCACTTGGGGTAGAGCAGCGTCCCAATCCAGTTTAAGTGCCCACAGTGTTTGCATGAATATTTTGGCGACTATGATGACTGGAGCTATGAATCCCAAAGGGTCGAAGATATGCGCTATATCTGATAGGGCCGTGCGTTTCGTTATTTTAGCACCCGTTGATTGGCTGGCCTTGATCGTGAATAGATCACGTCGGGGTCACCAAATGATTGAAGATGGAGGAACTCCTTTGTTCCTCCTGAGAAATGAAAGACTAGTCGATGTTGATGATAAGACTCATGCAGTCTATAATTTATTTCTATCTTTTATACATGATAAAAGCTTAGTCAGCACGATTGGTTATTTGCGATTTTGTGCGCGTGCTGGTGCCAACGATCTTATCACCGCTCAGGTAACACACACATGTGTCTACCGTCAGCATATTATTTGCCATGGTGATAATATCGTTGGCACATGTATTATTAGGAATTTAACAATAAAGGTATAAGGTGTTATATGGTGGTATATGGATTCGAACAGGTGTTATATATGGACTTCGAACATTATCTTCATATTCACTCATGTTGAAAATATATACTTTTTGAGAATAACTTGCAATTAAGTGTTCAGGTTCACCCCGCGTGATTACATATCCAGGTCCTCCATCTAAGTCCGTGATATCTATTTGTTGGGCGTTATTCAATCGGACTATCATCAGTATTATTAGCAGGCTCAGCCAACCTGTAATTAGGAAGATCATATTGTTTATTCTTCTTGTGGAATCTGTCCTTACCTATAATGTCAAATTTGTTATGTTTATTCTTAATTTTATATCTGTTACGTTTAGTGTTGAAGGCTATTTTTATCTTCTTATATTTAGGGCTCAATTTCTTTGCTCTGTCGTTACCTTGTTTTATAAATTGTTTATCTATTTCTTCGTTTTTTCTATTTTCGTTTAATTTGTCTAGTTTTATTCTCTTCTTATCCAAGTTTTCTTCGGAAATCTTTACCCCTGTTAAAATTTCTGTAGGTTTGGCTTTAGTTATTGAGTGTAATGTATTATTATAGTGTCGTAAGGATTCAATTATTTCATTTCGAGATATTTTCTCTGGTTTAATTCTTATTATCCTTAGGTGTTCATTCAAAGTTGCTTGAAATTTATTAATATCTGCTCCTCCGGTTTTGGTAGATATAAAATGATAATCAATATGCTCTTTTTCTAAAAAATCTTCAATTGCCTTTGATGTCATGCATTGATCCTTATCCATTATTAAATGTTTTGGTTTTCCTATTGTTGCAATTAAGTGATGTAGTCCATCTCTAAATGCTTCCCATGTTCGATTGGGTAATTGATGTATTATTGCATATTTGCTATGTCTATCTACACTTGTCATGTAATATTCTTTCCCATTTGGTGTCCATAGGTCAGTAGTAACTATATCACAGGGCTTTTCTGCGGGAGGTAATTGTTCATATGGAATTTTGATTGGTTTTCTTTCGTATTTAGCTAATTTACATGTCTCACAATTATTTATTATGTTAGCAATTTTTTTCTCTAACGCTGGGTAGTAAAATTTCTTTTTCATTATATTGTAAACGTTATTTATTCCTCTGTGATTATTTTTGCGATGCTCCTTTAATATTTCTTCTTCGATTTCTCCTTTTACGTCTAAATCTTTTAATTTTATATTGCATTTTAAGATTTTCGTTTTACAATGCTTTGATATAAACTTGAGGTAAGTAGTCTGAAAAAGCGACCAGTCTTCAATGTTATCGCATTTTACTCCGACTACTCCTTTATTCGGTAGTTCTTTGAGAATTTCTTCTGCCTGCTTTACGCTTAGTGGCTCTGTTATTTTGAATGTTTTTCAATTTCTTCCGAAAGGTTTACCGACCAAACATTCGTCAATTGTATCCCTCTCTATTATCCACTGTGTATTGTACAGGTTAATTGGATTTTCTGTTATTTCTATGTATCTGGCTCCATCTTCGGTCGCACTATGTATAGTGGCGTTCGTTGTGAGGTCAACCAACTCACCTGAATCTTCTGCTTCCTCTATTTCTTCGGTACTATTAATTTGTATTCTTGATAGAGCATCTGCTACATGGTTCTCCTTTCCTTCTATGTATTCTATATCGTAGGTATATTCAGAAAGTCTTATCTTCCACCTTGTATATTTTGTGTTTTGTTCATCTAAATTATGTATCCACTTGAGAGCACGGTGATCGCTGCGAATAGTAAACCTTCTACCATATAAACAAGGCCTGAAATATTTTACTGCCCATACTATGGCTAGAAACTCTTTTTCGGTGACACTATAATTTATTTCATGCTCGTTCAATGTACGGCTGGCAAAGCATACTGCCTTTCCTTCCTGAGACAATACTGCTCCTATGGCGTACTGACTGGCATCTGTTGTAACTACAAATTTTTTTTCAAAATCAGGGTATATTAAAATGGTATCGTTTGTTAATAAATTTTTAAAAGTCATATAACTTCTAATATACTCAGGGTCTGTATGATTAATTTTTTGATCTTTTTTTAAATATTTCGTCATGGGCTTAGCTATTTTAGCGAAATCCTTTATAAATTTCCTATAATATCCTGCTAGTCCAAGGAACGATTTGATTTCTCTTTCTGTTTTGGGTAAAGGATATTTTTGAAGAGCTTCGATTTTTTTTGGATTGGGTTTCACCCCGTCTGTGCTAATTATATGTCCTAGGAACTCGGTTTCGCGTCTCATGAATTCACACTTGTCGAGTGAAAGCTTTAAGTTAGCTTCCCTTAGTGTTTGAAATATTTTCTTGAGAGATAGAATATGTTCATTGAGACTTGTACTGAAAATAACTATATCATCGAGATATACAAAACAAATTTTATTAATATATTCTTTAAGGACGGAATTCATGAGATATTGAAAAGTAGCTGGAGCATTTTTTAAACCAAAGGGCATACGTAGAAATTCGTAATGTCCGTGAGTTGTGCTGAATGCAGTTTTTTCTATATCGTCTTCATCAATTTCAATTTGATGAAATCCCTGAGCTAAATCTAGGGTTGTAAAATACATTGACCGTCCTAATTTATCAAGAATATCCTCAATGTTAGGTATTGGGTGTTTATATTCAATCGTTTTTTCATTTAATTTTCTAAAATCGATTACTACTCTCCACTTTTCTTTGCCTGATGCATCCAATTTCTTGGGTACTGCCCAAACGGGTGCGTTGTAAGGACTTTGACTTTCTCGAATTATACCTTGCTCTAAATATGTTTGAATTGTTTCATCTATGATTTGTTTGTGTTTCCCTGTAGTTCTGTAGGCTTTTATGTATACGGGATCATTATCCCTAGTTCTAATTTTGTGTTTGATTTTATTTGTAAAACTCAACTTCTCTTCCTCCTCGTTAAACATGAGATCTCCATATTCATTAATTATTTCATCTAAAAGATTGGATTCTTCTTTATTCAAATGATCTGTTCTAAATTTTTCTTTCTTTTGTGGCAAGAGATTACTTATCTGTAGAATTTCATCATGGGTTGGTTGATTATCCTGATCAAATATTAAATTTACGGGGTTGCCATTAAAGTAAATCAAACTATTTTCAAAATCAATTATAGTCTTGAGAGGCCCTAGGATATTCATTCCTAAAAGAACATCATAATTTTTTGACCATTCCCACAAATGATAGGTAAAGGGGGCTCGTGAATTAAACTCGTTAACAAAATTATTAGTAGTTGTCTGTGAAATTCTGAAGTCGCCTCCAATTGTCCTGAAATTTCTAGGAGTTTCCATAGTTTTTATTCTAGTGGGGCCCACTAAGTGAGTATTAATAAGTGAAACCTGAGATCCTGTATCTATTAAAGCCTTAAACGTTTTAGTGCCTATTGATAAAATTACATAAGGGAGTTTCTTTCCAAGGCCGGTAACCGAAAATTTTCTAAATCGTTATTTTCTGTTTCTGTATCCTCTACCATATAATTTCTATTGTTGATTTGCCTTGCGTATGATGCTGATATAGTGTCCATTGGTTCAATTCTATTGTTAGTGTTGTAGTTTCTACTTTGATCTAAGACTCTTGAATTATTTTGAGCATTTGGAACTATATTTCTTTGTTGATTAAAATCTGGGTTTCTACGTGAATTGTTAAAAAAAGTTTGCCGGGTCTGTCCAATATAAGACTGTCTTTGAAAATTACTTTGATTGAAATTACTATTGGGATTTTGTGTATAATGGGGATTGAAACTTTTTTGAACAAAATTATTTCGTGGTTGATTAGCATTTTGATTACTGGGGAATCTATTTCGATTTCTCCTATCATCAACATTTCTTTTTTCAGTTAAATTATTCCACAAATTAGATTTTTTTAGTTCCATAATAATTTTTTTTAAATCATAACTGCCTAAACAATAAAGTCTAGCCCGTTTCTCAATACTTAATTGGTTTATGGCGTGCTGTCCTACTTCTTCGCAATAGTGCTCATATTTTGCATTGTACAACTCATCATTTTCTAGTCTCATTCGAATAATGGACTTAAATATAGCTAATTCCTCTAATAATTTGGTAAAATAATCCTCATCATTATCGTATGGGATTTTTTTGATTTTGCTTAAAATGTGCTCATAACTTAAACCGTTGTCTAAACTTAATTTCAACTCGTCTTGTAGTTCGCGCCATGTTCCTACATTGGTGTCAATGTCGTCTAGTTGGATTTTTGTTTTGATGATTGAAAACGTTGCTAGGTGATACATTTGATCCAGTTGATGTACCCAAGCTAGTATTTCATTTACGTCACTTACAAATCGGATATAATCCTTACCTTCCCTTAATGGTGGTAAATGTTGCAACCTTTCCTTCAGCAGACTCCAGGCTACGTTGTCAGCCATGTTTAGATCCTGAATTTCCTCAATTAGAAAGCGATACCGATCGTACCGAACGTACCGATCCGAGAGTCGTCTTAATATCCTGTCCACTTTAAATCACTCACTCTGCACAATGGGTATTAGCACAAAGCACTTAGTTTGCAGTATTATTTCGGAAGCGAAATTAAACTAAGTTTTAAGAGGCGGATTCGCGTTTATTTTTTAAGCTTTCAATCAATTTGAAAAGCACAAAAGTCCCGTGATTTAGCGTGAATCTCACTAATTTAGTTTAACTTTCACTCAATTTGAAAAGAACAAAGTCTAAATGTTTAATGTGATGTTCACTTGTTCACTTTAACTTTTTAATTTAAAAAAAAAAAAACTCCGCGATCCTAAACGACTGCGCCATTAATATTTTTCCTTGAATGAAAAACTCTGATCGTGGCGGATATATGTAAATGGTTTTATTCCAATGTCTCGGTTATTACAACTGACTTAGGTCTAACTTATCAGTACTTATATATAATTTGTGTATTCTATGTAAAAGGACAATTTTATGATCCTCACTTACATATAGGGTAAACTGGTCGACAGTGGATCAGTGTACACAGTGAATCATTTGATCTCATATGCTTGAAAATCGTGCAAGGCAAATGTTGCAAAGGAGAAAAATTTACGTTTTAACTTACCTTTGAACACACGTATTAACAGTACGATTTTTCCATCGAGAGATCTTGTAATGGGGTTTTCATGTTTTTGACATTAGAAAGTAATTTTTTTCGGTTGAGTATTTTTAAAGAATCTTGAAAACCGTTTTAAGAACTGTTTCTAGGGTCTTGCCATCGATAAGAGTTATAATAGAGGATTATTACGCTCTATGTATTTTGATGCTCATAAATGGAGTTTAAAAGTTTTCGATATGATTTAGGTTTTTTGTGCTATGGTCAACAGTGAATCAAAGCAATCTGGTACACAGTGGATCATGGAAAATTCAATATAAATTTTTCATCATCAATATTTGTCAGAAATTATCCATAAAATCTTATTTTTCTAAAAGATTATTTTAGATATGTCCAGTTTATATAAATTAAACATCGATTTTCTTTATGATTATTATGATAATTTTTTATTAAAATTTGACGTACTCATTTTATTTTTTTGTACTTTGTTTTAACTGTTATTTTTATTATTTACAACAAGAATAACGTAAATATTATGAGGATTTTTTAATAATACCATTAAACATTCCACATTTACTATGTATTTCATGTTGATTCACTGTGCACCACGAGGTGATCCACTGTGTACACCCCATGGTACACAGTGAATCATTCTGAAAATTACACTGTGTGACAAATTTAAAAAAAAAATAACCGTCATCTCCAATTTTTTTTTCTGTTTAATTCTTATCTAATCCTTACTAAAACCTCATATTTACTTTTTCCCTTGACCCCCCAGTTTCAGAGATATGGACAGATATTGATATTCCCAGAAAATAATACAAAATAAAGTTCCAGTAACTAATCGGTTATTATTTATTAATTTTTTTTTGTAAAACGGAAATAAAACAATATAATAAACATATTTAAATACTTAAAATTATAAACTTAATTGTTAAACACATTTATTTTAAGGGAAAAATAAAAAAAAAATCAATTTTTTCTCTTATGTTTAGAATTGTCTTCTCGCTGTAAGCGCCAAAAATAATCTCGTAACATAGCTGCATCCCAATGACCTTGAAAACGTTCCTCAAACCTTTTTATGTCCTGATGAAACCGCTCACCTTGTTCATCACTTACGGCTCCAAGGTTCTCAGGAAAGAAAGAGAAATAGGAGTGAAGAAAATGAATTTTCAAAGACATTCTGCACCCCATCTCTTTATATGCGTCTAAACATATTTGTTACTAAAAGTTCTGCGTTTTCGGCTTTGTGATTTCCTAAGAATCCTTTTATACCAGCTTTTAATGAAGTCCATGTACCAAATCATTAAATTCCTCTTGGCGAATTAGGTGTGGTTTTCGTTGATCGCTTGATGAAGGAGAGGGGAAAAACTGTGTATCCTGAGGGTCGTTACTTTTATCACTGTGAGGAGGGCGAATAGTGCTGTTTACACCATGAGGCACAGGTTTCGTGACAGAACTCACTATAGGGTACTCCACTTTATACTTATGCTTTTTCGTAGCAGCCCGCAAATCGAACACACAAAAATAGCAATCGTCGTGATGATTGCTAGGCTCGCTCCAAAGTGCTGGAACCACGAAAGGCATTTCTCGTTTTCCAGTTTTTTGAGAGTGCAGTGACATACAACACGATATGCAAAAAAAATCGGATATCCAAGGCTTATCCTGACACACAACGCGGCCAAAACATTCGAAATAAGCATCCCTTAATTTTTGTGTTACTTTTCTCTCTAGCGATTTAAAAATATATTTGCCGCACACGTAGCAAAATTTATTTGGGAAATTTTTGCACAGGTTGCGAATACTTCTTTCAGAATCCATATTGTAAACCAATTAAAGTAAAACTATTACAACACGTGCTATTTATACCATAACAATATCCTTTTTAAGTTTTTTTTTTTATTTTTGTACCTGACGGTTTTCGCGCTTTACTCCTTAAAGGGGTATTATAAGGATAATAAAA
This sequence comes from Microchrysa polita, assembly GCA_949715475.1. Taxonomy (NCBI): domain Eukaryota; kingdom Metazoa; phylum Arthropoda; class Insecta; order Diptera; family Stratiomyidae; genus Microchrysa; species Microchrysa polita. Next base: position 48,288,817 of record OX454417.1, read on the forward strand.
AAAGAATATGACAGGTAAAAACAAAAGGGATAATATAAGGATAATAAAAAACGAGTATATCAGGTAAAAATATAATAAATATAAAAGTTACGTAAGGATATGTAGCCGCGAAAAGATAAAAAAATGTGGTTTTTCACGGTTTTAAGTCACAATAAAAGGGGAAAAAAAATAAAATAACCGAGCAAATTATATTTATTTTCGGTGATTTTTATTGCCAAGAGTCCTCTTAAGGATACTGATAAGAAATTTACTTATTTTATTGCAATTTGCAGTAATTGCGTAGCAGATACTATATGAGGACCATTAAAAAAGATTTCGGCGTGTAACTCGAAAACCTGAGGGTTAGGAAAAAAATTAATTGCACTTTTGTCATATGGGAACCAATAGCTAACCAAAATAGCATTCAGTTTTTTTGACGGTTTTTTGGTGTCACGCAGTGTTATTTTCAAAGCCTATTTTTGCCTTTCAAAAAAGCTTTTATTTGAAAAGTCTATTTCTTAAATCCAAGCCAATAATCTAGTAAAGCAATTGTAATGATAATCTTATACCTAAGGTGCCGCTACTGTCAACAACAGGACAACAAGCAGAAAATGATCCACTGTTGGCCAGGTTACCCTACATACATTGATTTTACTATCTATGTGGGCGATCTTTTCGTCTTTCAAAAATATTTTTATGACCTATCTCAATTTACAAACATTGGGTAAGGGATTTTATGGCCCTTAACCAATGTGTATTGATTTTATGGTCGCACATGTGGTGTGTTATATGACTCATGATCTATGACACTAAGTATGCATTTTTATTGAGAAAATCGCAGCGGACCAGACCTGAAAGTGGAAAACCACTGATAATATAAAAATCCTTCGCATAACAGACTACGTTATCTTGGTGCTTTATTGAAAATTAGGTTCGGCTTCCATCACATACATAATTTTTAACCTAACGCCATCTTGTTAGAAAGCATGATATAAGATTTGCCAGGTTGAGGGAAAGAAGGAAAATTGTTTTGTTCGAGTCAACACTTGCTTCACCAGATGGGATTTTTCTTGCACAGGAATTTGTGACTTCTTATTGTCTGGAAGAGCTAACTCCAATCGAAAGTTATCCAGTAACGTGAAAAAAAACTCTTTAAATTTTGCAGTCTGAATCGACTTTTGATAATAAGTTTGAATAATTTCGGAAATGGGCTCAACTTAAGCATCCCATTTTCATCATCAATGTGGCACGATAGCCCGACGTCGGGCCTTGGCCGCCTGAATCGTTGACCTCCAATTGTCGCGGTTATGCGACCTTGTCCTCCAGCTTCGGAAGCCCAGCAGCTGATGGGCGTCTTCACCTAAGGAGTTCTCGCAGCGAGCTCTCGGTCGTCCACGCAACCTCGCTCCGTCAATTCGTTGTGCGTTCATCACTTTCTTTAGCATGTGATTATCGTCCATCCGTTGTACATGCCCCGCCCATTGCAAACGTTGAAGCTTCACGATTTTCCAGCTCATCGTACAGTTGATACAACCCATGGTTGTACCGGATACGCCATTGATCCCGCTCGCGAAGGGCCCCGAAAATTCGCCGAAGGACCTTTCGTTCGTATCGGTCTAGCAAAATTTCGGAGGCTTGGGTGAGGGTCCATGTTTCGCAGCCATAACATAGCACGGGTCGGAGGTCGGGTCGGGGCATTCGGTAGCTCAGTGGCAGAGACGTCTATCTCTGAGTTGCCGGTGCGTGGGTTCGAATCGCACTGTGACCCATGGATGTTTGTGTTGTCCATAAAATGCTCCTACGGCAGCCGGTTCTTCGATGTAAATCGTCCCGGAGCTACCCGTTGCTAAAAAAAAAAACGGCCAAGAGCTGCCAAGACCCCCTTCGATTCAAGAGAAAAAAAATCTCTTGAATCGCTAGAACAACAACAACGGGTCGGATGATCGTTTTGTACACGCGGAGCTTCGTGTTCCTGTGCGCAAGTTTCGAATTAATTATAGGGAGGACCGAGAAATATGTTTTATTGGCTAGTTGTATCCGTCGCTTAATTTCGTCCGTTTCATTTTCGTCCTTTGATAAGTTACAACCCAGATAGATGAAGTTGTCTACATACTCGATATTAAGGTCCCCCACTGAGATGCTTGAATTTGCTGGCGACCTTGTTTTCGATTGCATCATGGCCTTTGTTTTGCTTTCATCGATATGTAGTCCAATTTCCTTCGCGGCGTTATTGAGGTTATGCAGAAGGCTTTCTGCATCACCCAATCTTCGAGACATGATGTTGATATCGTCGGCGTACGCTACTAATTGAGTCGACTTGATGAGTAGCGTTCCGCTGCTATCCATATTCATGGCTCGAGTCACATACTCCAAAGCAAGGTTGAAGAGCGTCGGCGCCAGCCCGTCGCCCTGCTTGAGTCCAGTACGAGTTTCAAATAGGTCAGTGAGTCGGTTCTGCACTCTGACCTGCGAGACGGTATTAGTCATCGTCATCCTTGTGAGTCGCGCTAACTTTACCGGTATACCAAAATTCAGCATAATGTTGTACAGTACACTTCGATCGATACTGCCGTATGCCTGCTTGAAGTCGACAAAGATTTGGTATACATCGATGTTATACTCCCAGCACTTTTGGAGTAGTAGCTTCACTGTAAAAAGCTGATCGGTCGTTGAACGACCAGGTCTGAAGCCGCCTTGATACTCGCCAATGATTCGTTACGCGTACGGATTAATTCTCTTCAAAAATTTTCGATAAAATCGTATAGGCCCTACAAACTAATGATATGCCCCTGTAATTTTCACACTTCAGCTTGTCACCCTATTTGTGGATTGGGCAGATTATGCTTTTGCGCCAATCTTCGGGGATTACCTCGTCCTTCCATGTTTTCAGCAGTAGCACATGTATAGCGTTGGTCAGGCACGTTCCACCATGCTTCAGGAGATCTGCTGATATGTCGTCAGCGCCGGGCGCTTTATTATTTTGAAGCGACTGTATGGCAAGACTCACCTCCTCTACTGTTGGGGGTAGAACGGGAGGGCCTGGTTCGGCTAACTGCTCAAGAGCTGGCTCCGCGGGGGATGTTGATGGTGCATTGAGGAGCTCTTCAAAATGCGAGGCCCATCGTTTGTTGACGCTTTCGATGTCGCTGATGATGTTACCATCCTTGTCCTTACATAGGCTTGTCCTGGGTTGATATCCGTTCTTGACATTATTTATAAGTTTGTTCGCCTGTCTAATGTTCTTACTGGTTTATTTGCTGTAACTGCTCGTCAAAATGTTTGCGTTTCTTACGTCTAATTAACCTATTAGATACTCGCCAAAGTTCGTTGTATCTTTCTTTCTTGGCTCGGGATGCGCGTTGTGTGTATTGGCGATAGGCTTCATTTTTCGCCTCAATCGAGGCCCTGCATTCGTCGTCGAACCAGTCTGCTCGTCTGCGCCGGCCTTTATAGCCCACGACCTTCTTCTTTTAGCGGTACAGAAAGGTGTGAACCGCTGTGTATCTATATGGACTCGTTTTATAGTTCGTCGTCGTTTTCGTCCGTAATCTCCAGGTACAAAAACGTGGCAGCTGCAATGGGGTTTCCCCATAGTGAGAGGGGGTGAGATTAGTGGGTGCAGCTGGGCATTGAAACACATGGGCTACATCGTGTGGCGTGCCAGCGCAATTTGGGCATAGGTTTTGTATATTTGGGTCTATGCGAGATAGATACGAATTGAGGCGTGAGCAGAAGCCTGACCGAAGTTGGGCTAAATTCACTCTGGTGGCTCTCGGGAGCCTAATCTCCTCAGGCGAAATAGGTGGTGGGAGCGCTGAGAGGACTCTGTTCGTACCTAAACTCGCAATAGACCGACTTACTTCCTCAGTGTGAATCATTGCAATGGCAGCCCGGTATGAATCTTCATCGAAAGGATCCCTTTTGTAACCCTGGACCTCTCTCTCAAGGTCACGAAGGCCACATTTGATGTTGCGTGGAGGGGGAATTTTGTCCATAAGGTTACGATTAGGATGATCCTCTCGATAACAACCTACTAAATATTGTTTTGTAAGTAGTCGATTGTGGTCACGTATTGGCATCAAATGTGTCTCCTGATGTAGGTGGTCCTGGGCAGACATAAGAAGGCATCCTGTAGCTGTGCGTAGAGCAGCATTTTGGCAGACTTGGATTTGGTTCCAGCTTGTGTTACAGAGACCTTGCGACCAAACTGGCGCCGCAAAATCAGCCGCTGCTCGACCCACCGCTTTGTAAGTGGCTAGCATAGTCTCTTTATCTTTGCCCCAGGTGCTACCAGCCCACGACCTCTTCTGGGACGCCTTTGATGCTGTCTTTGAGCTCCTCCCAAAACTCATGGATGCCTAAATTATTGATGTTATCAAGCATGGGCGACAGTTTTTCCTCAAGTGCTGTAGTATACGCAGCCGCCGTGGCATCATCAATCTAATTGTCAACCTCGAAGATCTTGGCAAGGTTGATTCTCGTTTGGTGCTCCGAAGAGATTCTGCACCTGTAGGTCGTCTTCACCAAATAGTGATCGGAGTCGCAGTTGGCTCCTCGATAGGATCGAACATCTAAGACATTAGAAGCCCATCTCTTGCTGATGAGTACATGGTTGATCTGGTTCACGGTGTATTCATCTGGAGACTTCCAGGTCTGCTTATGGATTCGTCGATGAGGGAAGCATGTAGAGCTTATGACCTGCCGCTCGCGAAGTCGCTGACCGTTATTGTTGTTTTCGTCGTGGAGGCTATGACCTCCAGTAGTTCCCCTATGCCAGCTTTCGTTTCCGACTTTGGCGTTTAAGTCTCCTAGCAGCAGCTTGACGTCGAGTGTTTCTATGTCGTTGTAGAACTCGTCCTTAATCGCGTCTTCTTTTACTTCTGTAGGGACATGCGCGTTAATGAACCAGAGATTAGCGAAAAGGGTCTTAATGCGGATCGCACATAGCCGCTCGTTGATGGGTTTGAAGCCGATAACGTGGTCCTTGAAAGCTACTCCAAACTCCTTGTTGCCCTCCTCTTTACCACTCGTAAAAATAGTGTGCGAATTGATGTCGTTAATCTCGCTTTTGAACCATTTAGTTTCATGGATTGCAACTATGCTCTGCTTGTATTATTCTACCTGATCAAGGAGGGCACTTAAGGCTCCTGGTCTATTCAGGGAGCGTACATTCCTGGTTCCGAAAAAGTAATCAGTTGTTCGTTTGCGGGGTCGTCGTTGTTTTGTATCCGTCCAATCCGAGGCTTTTGTTTCAGGTTTCTTGACTTGAAGTTTTTCTTAGGATGAGTTGTCGGCACATCGCTAAACCATGATAGGGTTTAATCGTTGAGTAAAGGCCATCATGGGCATGCCTCGAAGATGCTGCTTTAGTGGTTGAATTAAATGTTTTCTGTCACCTATCACGTAAAGTAGTAACCTGAGACGCTGCAGATGTTAATACAGCACTCAGGCGCAGCGGTTACTCGGATAATGCGGGAAAGTAACGCCCCGTAGAGAGACAGGAATTGGCCGAAGTCGATCACCCTATGAAACTCTTCCTGCATAGCTAAGGGTCCACAGTTATGCCACAACTGAAGAAGATATAGGAATTAGCCGGAGCCTTTCAACCTTTATCTTCCCCCTTACCTTTCTCCCATTTTGCCTTCCCATAAATCACAGGCCTAGTATGTAGTAGCAAAGTATTTACTGGATAATCTGTTACATGATGATGAGATCGCGTGGTTGGCATGTGACTTTAATTCGTCACAAGAAAATATAACTTTGTCTTAAGAAGTCTTCAGAGTCTCCCCGCGGACCACTTAGAGGTCTCTCGCTGACCACCCCCGGTCCGCGGACCACCTGTTGGGAAACAGTGCACTAGAGGGATGAGAAGCTCTACGTGACTTCCCGTATTGACATTCTTCGCAGAATAAATCTTGCTGGTCGGTTAAATATAATAGATTCGTTTTTTTTCTACATCCCGTGTAGGTTTGGGTAACGAAACTATATATAAAATAAATGACAGGTGGATCAGCTGGATTTTTTTTTTATATGGAGTTTCGTTACCCAAACCTACACGGGATAACCAAAAAACGTACTTAATATATAATTGTATGAAAATATCGACCGAATAGCTGCTTTGTTAACATGGCCGAGTCGTTTATGGCATTCAAGTAGAGTAGCTGATGAAACTTTTCTTGCCGACAGACATACATATAAGAATCCAAGCTGACCGTACGAAATGCCATTCGTGCTAAATTCCTGTTGTCTCAATATCCAACCGCAGCCTTTATCATCAAAATTTACCGCGAATCCCTTATTCGTCACAGTAGACACAGAAAACAAATTCACCTTTGCTTTCGGCACATATTTGACATTTTCGATGGGTCGTTTCTGCCAGTCGCCATCAATCCAGACTTGAACTTCGATTATTTCGTTGCAGTATTTCATCGTTCGCATTTCGAATGCCGCTTCGTGTCTTATCGTCGGTAAACTCGACGAACCAGTCGCGCTTAAATGTTGTATGCGCTGTTGTCGCTGAGTCCTTTTGTTACAATTTCTTTTTATTTTCCGCCGTATCTGTTGCAAGCGGCTCTGGATAGCTACCCGTAACGACGCACGTCCAATAAATCTTGTCCACGCAGAATGGCAGCAATTTGAAACTTCCACGCCCGGTAGTTTGATCCGTTCAACCGATGACAAATCACGGAGCTTTCCATCGCACTATTCGCGTTCATTTTAATACTAAAAATGTAACGGAACAATATCCCGTGTGGGTCACTTTTGGCCCATGACCTTTTGCTATGCGATGATAAAAGAAGAAACGGAACCGACTGGCTTGATTGAGCGCACGAATACGACTGACTCGTGAGAATTTATTATGTCTGTCAAGTTAGCACTACCACTTTTAAATATATATGAACGCTATAGTGCATTAAACGTCGCGAATTTGCCGTGATTCAATGGCAAAATCAAAAAATTTGCCGCGCCCCTCCTTCCCCTTAAAACAACCCCTAACTGTTTTTCAAGCCCCATAGAGCGTAGGAAGCCTTAAAACGCAAGTTTAAGGCATCGCAATATAACAGATTGTACGCACAAGCACGCTCAAGAGCTTACTTATAATATCTGCACTCATACAAAGTTTTCCGCAACCCTCTACACGTTCAAAAACTACCCCTAAGTCCGGTTTAGCCCCATACAAAGTTTATGGCGTAAAAACTCAAGTTATACGTATAGTCATCAAACAAAATTTATTCAGTCAAAGGCTATACAGGCTAATCATGATATCTGCACCCTTAAAATATTTGCCGCGCCCCTCCTTCCCCTTAAAACAACCCCTGTCGAATTAGCACTAACACCCATGTAACGCCGAAACTAAGAATTTACATAAAACCAAAAGTGTCCCTGAATTTGCCGCAGGGGTCACTTATAACACCTGAACTTTAAAAAAATTTGCCGCGCCCCTCTACACCCCTAAAAACTACCCCTAAATGCTTTTATCGTTATAGCGCAAAAACTCAAGTTTTAAGTAGGCCTGTTCGGTACCGAGATTTCAGTACCGGGTTTCGGTTTTTTTCAATACCCGGTACCACAAGCGGTTTCCCTGACTCAGGTTTTTTTTCAGTACCGACGGTTTTTCTAACCATAAGCCGGTTTTTTTGAGTACCGGGTTAAAAACCGACTCAGGTTTTTTTCAGTACCGACGGTTTTTTTAACCATAAGCCGGTTTTTTTGAGTACCGGTACCAAAAAACCTGAAAAAAACCGGCTCATGGTTGAAATGAATCGTTCTTATTAACTCGGTACCAAAAAACCGACTCGTCGGTCGGTTTTTTTTAACTCGGTACCAAAAAACCGGGATATCGGTACTTTAGAATATCGGGTCCGGTACCAAGTGAACACCGGTTTTGTACCGGGATCCCGGTTTTTGGAACAGGCCTAGTTTTAAGCATCGTCATCAAACAAACTGTAATTAGTTGAATCCTTTAGGTGTAACTTAAAGTACTCACCCCTTCAAAAAATTTGCCGCGCCCCTCCTTCCCCCTAAAACAACCCCTGTCAAGTTAGCACTACCACCCTTGTAACGCCGAAACTAAGAATTTACATAAAACCAAAAGTGTCCCTGAATTTGCCGCCGGGATCACTTATAACACCTGAACTTTAAAAAAATTTGCCGCGCCCCTCTACACCCCTAAAAACTACCCCTAAATGCTTTTATCGTTATAGCGCAAAAACTCAAGTTTTAAGCATCGTCATCAAACAAACTGTAATTAGTTGAATCCTTTAGGTGTAACTTAAAGTACTCACCCCTTCAAAAAATTTGCCGCGCCCCTCCTTCCCCCTAAAACAACCCCTGTCAAGTTAGCACTACCACCCTTGTAACGCCGAAACTAAGAATTTACATAAAACCAAAAGTGTCCCTGAATTTGCCGCACGGGTCACTTATAACACCTGAACTTTAAAAAAATTTGCCGCGCCACTCTACACCCCTAAAAACTACCCCTAATTGCTTTTATGGTTATAGCGCAAAAACTCAAGTTTTAAACATCGTCATCAAACAAACTGTAATTAGTTGGATCCTTTAGGTGTAACTGAAGATATTTACCCCTTCAAAAAATTTGCCGCGCCCCTCTACACCCCTAAAAACGACCCCTAAATGTTTTTATCGTTATAGCGCAAAAACTCAAGTTTTAAGCATCGTCATCAAACAAACTGTAATTAGTTGAATCCTTTAGGTGTAACTGAAGATATCTACCCCTTCAAAAAATTTGCCGCGCCCCTCCTTCCCCCTAAAACAACCCCTGTCAAGTTAGCACTACCACCCTTGTAACGCCGAAACTAAGAATTTACATAAAACCAAAAGTGTCCCTGAATTTGCCGCAGGGGTCACTTATAACACCTGAACTTTAAAAAAATTTGCCGCGCCCCTCTACACCCTTAAAAACTACCCCTAAATGCTTTTATCGTTATAGCGCAAAAACTCAAGTTTTAAGCATCGTCATCAAACTAACTGTGATTAGTTGGTTCCTTTAGGTGTAACTGAAGATATCTACACCTTCAAAAAATTTGCCGCGCCCCTCCTTCCCCTTAAAACAACCCCTGTCAAGTTAGCACTACCACCCTTGTAACGCCGAAACTAAGAATTTTCATTAAACCAAATGTGTCCCTGAATTTTCCGCAGGGATCACTGATAACACCTGAACTTTAAAAAAATTTGCCGCGCCACTCTACACCCCTAAAAACTACCCCTAAATGCTTTTATCGTTATAGCGCAAAAACTCAAGTTTTAAGCATCGTCATCAAACTAACTGTGATTAGTTGGTTCCTTTAGGTGTAACTGAAGATATCTACACCTTCAAAAAATTTGCCGCGCCCCTCCTTCCCCTTAAAACAACCCCTGTCAAGTTAGCACTACCACCCTTGTAACGCCGAAACTAAGAATTTTCATTAAACCAAATGTGTCCCTGAATTTTCCGCAGGGATCACTGATAACACCTGAACTTTAAAAAAATTTGCCGCGCCACTCTACACCCCTAAAAACTACCCCTAATTGCTTTTATGGTTATAGCGCAAAAACTCAAGTTTTAAACATCGTCATCAAACAAACTGTAATTAGTTGGATCCTTTAGGTTAAACTTAAAGTAATCACCCCTTCAAAAAATTTGCCGCGCCCCTCCTTCCCCCTAAAACAACCCCTGTCAAGTTAGCACTACCACCCTTGTAACGCCGAAACTAAGAATTTACATAAAACCAAAAGTGTCCCTGAATTTGCCGCAGGGGTCACTTATAACACCTGAATTTTAAAAAAATTTGCCGCGCCACTCTACACCCCTAAAAACTACCCCTAATTGCTTTTATCGTTATAGCGCAAAAACTCAAGTTTTAAACATCGTAATCAAACAAACTGTAATTAGTTGGATCCTTTAGGTGTAACTGAAGATATCTACCCCTTCAAAAAATTTGCCGCGCCCCTCCTTCCCCCTAAAACAACCCCTGTCAAGTTAGCACTACCACCCTTGTAACGCCGAAACTAAGAATTTACATAAAACCAAAAGTGTCCCTGAATTGGCCGCAGGGGTCACTTATAACACCTGAACTTTAAAAAAATTTGCCGCGCCCCTCTACACCCTTAAAAACTACCCCTAAATGCTTTTATCGTTATAGCGCAAAAACTCAAGTTTTAAGCATCGTCATCAAACAAACTGTAATTAGTTGAATCCTTTAGGTTAAACTTAAAGTAATCACCCCTTCAAAAAATTTGCCGCGCCCCTCCTTCCCCCTAAAACAACCCCTGTCAAGTTAGCACTACCACCCTTGTAACGCCGAAACTAAGAATTTACATAAAACCAAAAGCCGCAGGGGTCACTTATAACACCTGACCTTTAAAAAAATTTGCCGCGCCACTCTACACCCCTAAAAACTACCCCTAATTGCTTTTATGGTTATAGCGCAAAAACTAAAGTTTTAAACATCGTCATCAAACAAACTGTAATTAGTTGGATCCTTTAGGTGTAACTGAAGATATTTACCCCTTCAACAAATTTGCCGCGCCACTCTACACCCCTAAAAACTACCCCTAATTGCTTTTATCGTTATAGCGCAAAAACTCAAGTTTTAAACATCGTAATAAAACAAACTGTAATTAGTTGGATCCTTTAGGTGTAACTGAAGATATCTACCCCTTCAAAAAATTTGCCGCGCCCCTCCTTCCCCCTAAAACAACCCCTGTCAAGTTAGCACTACCACCCTTGTAACGCCGAAACTAAGAATTTACATAAAACCAAAAGTGTCCCTGAATTTGCCGCAGGGGTCACTTATAACACCTGAACTTTCAAAAAATTTGCCGCGCCACTCTACACCCCTAAAAACTACCCCTAATTGCTTTTATCGTTATAGCGCAAAAACTCAAGTTTTAAACATCGTAATAAAACAAACTGTAATTAGTTGGATCCTTTAGGTGTAACTGAAGATATCTACCCCTTCAAAAAATTTGCCGCGCCCCTCCTTCCCCCTAAAACAACCCCTGTCAAGTTAGCACTACCACCCTTGTAACGCCGAAACTAAGAATTTACATAAAACCAAAAGTGTCCCTGAATTTGCCGCAGGGGTCACTTATAACACCTGAACTTTAAAAAAATTTGCCGCGCCCCTCTACACCCTTAAAAACTACCCCTAAATGCTTTTATCGTTATAGCGCAAAAACTCAAGTTTTAAGCATCGTCATCAAACAAACTGTAATTAGTTGAATCCTTTAGGTTAAACTTAAAGTAATCACCCCTTCAAAAAATTTGCCGCGCCCCTCCTTCCCCCTAAAACAACCCCTGTCAAGTTAGCACTACCACCCTTGTAACGCCGAAACTAAGAATTTACATAAAACCAAAAGTGTCCCTGAATTGGCCGCAGGGGTCACTTATAACACCTGAACTTTAAAAAAATTTGCCGCGCCCCTCTACACCCTTAAAAACTACCCCTAAATGCTTTTATCGTTATAGCGCAAAAACTCAAGTTTTAAGCATCGTCATCAAACAAACTGTAATTAGTTGAATCCTTTAGGTTAAACTTAAAGTAATCACCCCTTCAAAAAATTTGCCGCGCCCCTCCTTCCCCCTAAAACAACCCCTGTCAAGTTAGCACTACCACCCTTGTAACGCCGAAACTAAGAATTTACATAAAACCAAAAGCCGCAGGGGTCACTTATAACACCTGACCTTTAAAAAAATTTGCCGCGCCACTCTACACCCCTAAAAACTACCCCTAATTGCTTTTATGGTTATAGCGCAAAAACTAAAGTTTTAAACATCGTCATCAAACAAACTGTAATTAGTTGGATCCTTTAGGTGTAACTGAAGATATTTACCCCTTCAACAAATTTGCCGCGCCCATCTACACCCCTAAAACCTACCCCTAAATGCTTTTATCGTTATAGTGCAAAAACTCAAGTTTTAAGCATCGTCATCAAACAAACTGTAATTAGTTGAATCCTTTAGGTGAAACTTAAAGTACTCACCCCTTCAAAAAATTTGCCGCGCCCCTACTTCCCCTTAGAACAACCCCTGTCAAGTTAGCACTACCACCCTTGTAACGCCGAAACTAAGAATTTTCATTAAACCAAATGTGTCCCTGAATTTGCCGCAAAGATCACTGATAGCACCTGAACTTTAAAAAAATTTGCCGCGCCCCTCGACACCCTTAAAACTACCCCTAAATACGTTGATGGTCTCATATAGAGTTTATAGCGTAAAAACTCAAGTTTTGAGTATGATCGTCAAACAAAATGTATTTAGTCGAATGCTTTAGGGGCAAGGAAAGATATCTACCATCTCAAGAAATTTGCCGCGCCCCTCTCCACCCTCAAAAACTACCCCTAAGTGCAGTTTTGGCCCCATAAAGAGTTTATGGAGTAAAAACTGAAGTTTTAAGTCTCGTCATAAAACAAAATTTATTCAGTTGAATACTTCAAGGGTAACTTAAAATATGTGCACTCTCAAAAATGTTGCCGTGCCCCTTTACACCCTTAAAAGTGACCCCTAAGTGACTCCATGCAGAGTATATAGCGTAAAAATTCAAAGTTTAAGAATCGTCATGAAACATATTGTTTCTACTTGAATGCTGCAGGGTTTACTTAAGATATCTCCATTTTCAAAAAATTTGCTGCGCCCTTCCATGCCCTCAAAAACTACCCCTAATTGCGTTTATGGCCCCATACAAAGTTTATGGCGCAAAACCACATGTTTTAAGAATCAACACGAAAAAATATTTATTCAGTTAAATGCTACAGGGGTAACTTAAGATATCTGCACATTTAAAAAATTTGCCACACCCCTCCTTCCCTTAAAAGTACCCCTGTCAAGTTAGCACCACCCCAGTAGCGGCGAATTCAAGAATTTCCTTGAAACGAAAAGTATCCAATTAATTGTCGCAGGGGCTTAAAAGGACATTTTCACTTTGAATAAATTTGCCGCGCCACTCTTCCCCCTTAAAAACTACCCTTAAGTGACAAGCGTACTTACATCAACGCTTTAGCGAAGGAGGCAGATGATGCGGCTTACCGTGGTGAAAGCGAAGCCATTTAAGCCACTAATTGGCAAATCGTTAACTACCGACCATCCTGTAATAAAAAGAAGGATATCTGCTGTTTCGGAAGAACAGCAGCTTCACTTTTTTGAGGTCCTAAACAACCGCTTTGGCCCTACAAGTGCATCTTCATCACCCTAGGATGATATCCAAGATTTAACGTGCGCAATTGACGCCCCCCCCAATGTGCAAGCACGAAGAGTAACAGTTTTATACCAGTTTACAGGAACCAGCATTCATACTGTTGGATGCGAGGCACTTTCCAAACCTCTGCCGATCTGGGGTCACGGCTCCCGGTTGAAAACGCAACTCCACGCCAAATGCTGTGATGTTATCTTCTCGCGATATGGGCATTAAGCCACAACCAGCACGATGCTCCCACAAGGGGGCCTACCTCAACTGTCGGGTGGAGGGTGTGAATTCTCCAGGGCTCCCGTCACCCGCGCTACCATATTTATAATGCTTTGGTCGACATTTGAAAGTGCTAGGCACTGCTACAGTAGGATTTACCTGTAATCCAGGACTGCTAGCTTTTAACTGGGTACGCGGAGGTGTCACTCCCCGAAGATCCAGAGGGACAGACCGGAATTTGTGTTTCGGGCCAGGCAATCGAATGAGTTTCTTCAAACTTATTTTTAATTGCTCAATATATCACAAACTCTTACACCAGGGTATGGATGCGACAACATATTCATTGACGAAAGGAATTCGCCTAGGAAACTCACCATTGCAACAATTAATTAGACAGTTTGCCTATTCTTGAATTCGTCGCTACTGAGGTGGTGGTCCTAACTTGACAGGGGTAGTTTTTTAAGGAAACGAGCGGCACTACAAGTTTTTTGAAGGTGGAATGTCTTAAGAAACCCTTGTGACAACTAACTGGAAACATTTAGTATTCGGGCGATATGAGGCCTAAATTCACTTAAGGGTAGTTTCTAAGGGGGAGGAGGTGCGCGACAAATTTTTTGAAAATGGAAATATTGCTTGAAGCCCCTGCGTCAATTAATTTGATACTTTAAGTTTTAAGGAAATTCTTAAATTCGCCGCTGCTGGGGTTGTAGTTCTAACTTGACAGGGATTCTTTTAAGGGAAGGAGGGGCGTGGCAAATTTTTTGAATGTGTAGATATCTTAAGTTACCCCTGTCGCATTTAACTGAATAAATATTGTTTCATGTTGATTTTTGAAATATGTGTTTTTGCGCCATAAACTTTGTATGGGGCCATAAACGCAATTAGGGGTAGTTTTTGAGGGTATGGAAGGACGCAGAAATTTTTTGGAAAATGGAGATATCTTAAGTAAACCCTGCAGCATTCAAGTAGACACAATATCTTTCATGACGATTCTTAAAGCTTGAATTTTTACGCTATATACTATATACTGCATGGAGTCAAAAACACAATTAGGGGTCATTTTTAAGGGTGTAAAGGGGCACAGAAAAGTTTTTGAGAGAGCACATATTTTAAGCTACCCTTGAAGTATTCAACTGAATAAATTTTGTTTTATGACGATGCTCAAAACTTCAGTTTTTACTCCATAAACTCTTAATGGGGCCAAAACTACACTTAGGGGTAGTTTTTGAGGGTGGAGAGGGGCGCGGCAAACTTTTTGAGAAGGTAGATATCTTTTGTTACCCCTAAAGCATTCGACTTAATACATTTGGTTTGACGATGATACTCAAAACATGAGTTTTTACGCTATAAACTCTATATGAGACCATCAACGTATTTAGGGGTAGTTTTAAGGGTGTAGAGGGGCGCGGCAAATTTTTTTTTAATTTCAGGTGTTATAAGTGACCCATGCGGCAAATTCAGGGATACTTTTGGTTTCATGTAAATTCAGAGTTTCGGCGTTACAAGGGTGGTAGTGCTAACATGACAGGGGTTGTTTTAAGGGGAAGGAGGGGCGCGGCAAATATTTTGAAGGGGTGAGTACGTTAAGTTACACCTAAAGGATCCAACTAATTACAGCTTATTTGTCTATGATACCAAAAACTTGAGTTTTTGCGCTATAACGATAAAAGCATTTAGGGGTAGTTTTTAGGGGTGTAGAGGGGCGCGGCAAATTTTTTTAAAGTTCAGGTGTTATAAGTGACCCCTGCGGCACATTCAGGGACACTTTTGGTTTAATGAAAATTCTTAGTTTCGGCGTTACAAGGGTGGTAGTGCTAACTTGACAGGGGTTGTTTTAGGGGGAAGGAGGGGCGCGGCAAATTTTTTGAAGGGGTGAGTACTTTAAGTTACACCTAAAGGATTCAACTAATTACAGTTTGTTTGATGACGATGCTTAAAACTTGAGTTTTAGCGCTATAACGATAAAAGCATTTAGGGGTAGTTTTTAGGGGTGTAGAGGGGCGCGGCAAATTTTTTTAAAGTTCAGGTGTTATAAGTGACCCCTGCGGCACATTCAGGGACACTTTTGGTTTAATGAAAATTCTTAGTTTCGGCGTTACAAGGGTGGTAGTGCTAACTTGACAGGGGTTGTTTTAAGGGGAAGGAGGGGCGCGGCAAATTTTTTGAAGGTGTAGATATCTTCAGTTACACCTAAAGGAACCAACTAATCACAGTTAGTTTGATGACGATGCTTAAAACTTGAGTTTTTGCGCTATAACGATAAAAGCATTTAGGGGTAGTTTTTAAGGGTGTAGAGGGGCGCGGCAAATTTTTTTAAAGTTCAGGTGTTATAAGTGACCCCTGCGGCACATTCAGGGACACTTTTGGTTTAATGAAAATTCTTAGTTTCGGCGTTACAAGGGTGGTAGTGCTAACTTGACAGGGGTTGTTTTAAGGGGAAGGAGGGGCGCGGCAAATTTTTTGAAGGTGTAGATATCTTCAGTTACACCTAAAGGAACCAACTAATCACAGTTAGTTTGATGACGATGCTTAAAACTTGAGTTTTTGCGCTATAACGATAAAAGCATTTAGGGGTAGTTTTTAAGGGTGTAGAGGGGCGCGGCAAATTTTTTTAAAGTTCAGGTGTTATAAGTGACCCCTGCGGCAAATTCAGGGACACTTTTGGTTTTATGTAAATTCTTAGTTTCGGCGTTACAAGGGTGGTAGTGCTAACTTGACAGGGGTTGTTTTAGGGGGAAGGAGGGGCGCGGCAAATTTTTTGAAGGGGTGATTACTTTAAGTTTAACCTAAAGGATTCAACTAATTACAGTTTGTTTGATGACGATGCTTAAAACTTGAGTTTTTGCGCTATAACGATAAAAACATTTAGGGGTCGTTTTTAGGGGTGTAGAGGGGCGCGGCAAATTTTTTGAAGGGGTAAATATCTTCAGTTACACCTAAAGGATCCAACTAATTACAGTTTGTTTGATGACGATGTTTAAAACTTGAGTTTTTGCGCTATAACTATAAAAGCAATTAGGGGTAGTTTTTAGGGGTGTAGAGTGGCGCGGCAAATTTTTTTGAAGTTCAGGTGTTATAAGTGACCCGTGCGGCAAATTCAGGGACACACTGGTTTTATGTAAATTCTTAGTTTCGGCGTTACAAGGGTGGTAGTGCTAACTTGACAGGGGTTGTTTTAGGGGGAAGGAGGGGCGCGGCAAATTTTTTGAAGGGGTGAGTACTTTAAGTTACACCTAAAGGATTCAACTAATTACAGTTTGTTTGATGACGATGCTTAAAACTTGAGTTTTTGCGCTATAACGATAAAAGCATTTAGGGGTAGTTTTTAGGGGTGTAGAGGGGCGCGGCAAATTTTTTTAAAGTTCAGGTGTTATAAGTGACCCCTGCGGCACATTCAGGGACACTTTTGGTTTAATGAAAATTTTTAGTTTCGGCGTTACAAGGGTGGTAGTGCTAACTTGACAGGGGTTGTTTTAAGGGGAAGGAGGGGCGCGGCAAATTTTTTGAAGGTGTAGATATCTTCAGTTACACCTAAAGGAACCAACTAATCACAGTTAGTTTGATGACGATGCTTAAAACTTGAGTTTTTGCGCTATAACGATAAAAGCATTTAGGGGTAGTTTTTAAGGGTGTAGAGGGGCGCGGCAAATTTTTTTAAAGTTCAGGTGTTATAAGTGCGGCAAATTCAGGGACACTTTTGGTTTTATGTAAATTCTTAGTTTCGGCGTTACAAGGGTGGTAGTGCTAACTTGACAGGGGTTGTTTTAGGGGGAAGGAGGGGCGCGGCAAATTTTTTGAAGGGGTGATTACTTTAAGTTTAACCTAAAGGATTCAGCTAATTACAGTTTGTTTGATGACGATGCTTAAAACTTGAGTTTTTGCGCTATGACCATAAAAGCAATTAGGGGTAGTTTTTAGGGGTGTAGAGTGGCGCGGCAAATTTTTTTAAAGTTCAGGTGTTATAAGTGACCCCTGCGGCAAATTCAGGGACACTTTTGGTTTTATGTAAATTCTTAGTTTCGGCGTTACAAGGGTGGTAGTGCTAACTTGACAGGGGTTGTTTTAGGGGGAAGGAGGGGCGCGGCAAATTTTTTGAAGGGGTGATTACTTTAAGTTTAACCTAAAGGATTCAACTAATTACAGTTTGTTTGATGACGATGCTTAAAACTTGAGTTTTTGCGCTATAACGATAAAAGCATTTAGGGGTAGTTTTTAGGGGTGTAGAGGGGCGCGGCAAATTTTTTTAAAGTTCAGGTGTTATAAGTGACCCCTGCGGCAAATTCAGGGACACTTTTGGTTTTATGTAAATTCTTAGTTTCGGTGTTACAAGGGTGGTAGTGCTAACTTGACAGGGGTTGTTTTAGGGGGAAGGAGGGGCGCGGCAAATTTTTTGAAGGGGTAGATATCTTCAGTTACACCTAAAGGATTCAACTAATTACAGTTTGTTTGATGACGATGCTTAAAACTTGAGTTTTTGCGCTATAACGATAAAAACATTTAGGGGTCGTTTTTAGGGGTGTAGAGGGGCGCGGCAAATTTTTTGAAGGGGTAAATATCTTCAGTTACACCTAAAGGATCCAACTAATTACAGTTTGTTTGATGACGATGTTTAAAACTTGAGTTTTTGCGCTATAACCATAAAAGCAATTAGGGGTAGTTTTTAGGGGTGTAGAGTGGCGCGGCAAATTTTTTTAAAGTTCAGGTGTTATAAGTGACCCGTGCGGCAAATTCAGGGACACTTTTGGTTTTATGTAAATTCTTAGTTTCGGCGTTACAAGGGTGGTAGTGCTAACTTGACAGGGGTTGTTTTAGGGGGAAGGAGGGGCGCGGCAAATTTTTTGAAGGGGTGAGTACTTTAAGTTACACCTAAAGGATTCAACTAATTACAGTTTGTTTGATGACGATGCTTAAAACTTGAGTTTTTGCGCTATAACGATAAAAGCATTTAGGGGTAGTTTTTAGGGGTGTAGAGGGGCGCGGCAAATTTTTTTAAAGTTCAGGTGTTATAAGTGACCCCTGCGGCAAATTCAGGGACACTTTTAGTTTTATGTAAATTCTTAGTTTCGGCGTTACATGGGTGTTAGTGCTAATTCGACAGGGGTTGTTTTAAGGGGAAGGAGGGGCGCGGCAAATATTTTAAGGGTGCAGATATCATCATTAGCCTGTATAGCCTTTGACTGAATAAATTTTGTTTGATGACTATACGTATAACTTGAGTTTTTACGCCATAAACTTTGTATGGGGCTAAACCGGACTTAGGGGTAGTTTTTGAACGTGTAGAGGGTTGCGGAAAACTTTGTATGAGAGCAGATATTATAAGTAAGCTCTTGAGCGTGCTTGTGCGTACAATCTGTTATATTGCGATGCCTTAAACTTGCGTTTTAAGGCTTCCTACGCTCTATGGGGCTTGAAAAACAGTTAGGGGTTGTTTTAAGGGGAAGGAGGGGCGCGGCAAATTTTTTGATTTTGCCATTGAATCACGGCAAATTCGCGACGTTTAATGCACTATAGCGTTCATCTATATTTAAAAGTGGTAGTGCTAACTTGACAGACATGAATTTATTGAACAGTTAAAATGTACACATACAAATGTAATATTTGACAGCTTTAATAATTTTGATCCTACTGGGCCTGTCTACACGCGGAACAAGAACAAGATGAAAACCGGTTTTTTTTAGAAGAGATTCGTGAGGAGCAAGGCAAGGAAAGATTCAATTTTCATATAAAAACCGGTTTAGTTCTCGAAATGTTGTTCCCCGTGTAGCTACACTCACTGTGCACCTTTTCACAAACGGATACCGCGTGATGAGCTGACGTCATCATGTTCTCCAGGTGAAGACCGATAATTTTAGGATTAGCCACAGTAGAAACTGGGTTGTTGCCAATTACTTACATCAATCTCTTACAATCCCCCGACCAGGTGGTAAGAAATGATGCAGAAGATTTAGACGCAGAGGTGGAAAGATTTCGGCTTTGGAAAAATGCCTGTAATCGCCCAAGATAGCGATTAATTAGGAAGCGAATTTCATCCTTATCCTCCCCTGTGGAGAGCACAGTGCAATCGTCTGCGTAGGAAATCACCTCGATTCCTTCGGTGGTGTAGGAAGGCCGGACATGTAGATGTTAAACAGAGTGAGGGAGAGTATCCCTCTCTGTGGAACACCTAATTTGATTTTCCTAAGGCCTCCATTACACAGTCATATTTCTCTTCAATACCAGGTCGATTGTTATTGAGAGGATCACCCAAATAATCATCTCATGAACAATACTCCGCCTCCAGGAGTGCTGTGATAAAAAAAAAACATGTTAACGTACAGACAACCTTGACAGACACTTGCATTTGTAATAACATAAACAAAAACTGTAAACAAATCCCATATGCACATATCTTCCTCGTTTCAAGATCATTATGCGAACGAGGAATAGTGCTAAAAATAGAACATAGTGCATCTTATTTTGCAAGTTACCTGTCGTGGGAAAATGCTACGTTAGCAAATTAAGTTAAGAACAAATTAATTATAATTTATAATTAGACATGTAAGTTAGCAATAAACATCAGTCATAAGCTTGAAATCTTATTGGCAGCAATTACTGAACTTATTTCATTTGACGGATCCTTATCTGCAGTTTACCCTGCTAGCCGCTGAAGAGGTAAGACACTGTGCAGAGAAATCTGCGCAAAGGTTTTTGGCAGAAGTGCCTAATTATAAGCGGGAACGGCCGCTCGTGTAAAATCCGTTCATCCACATAACTCGATAAACTATTAGCGTACTACAAGATACGACAGTGCACTCAGGGATCTCGAGAGAGAGAGAGAGGTCAGGAGATACAAACGGATGCCTCCTGATAGTTTTGATAACATAGCATTCAACGCGGCCATAGCAGATATTCACATATCCGCTGTGAATCGGTCAATAGGGAGACTAGGTATGAATAGAATCCTCTTGGAGATTTTTTAGCTCTTTGAGTGGTTAATTCTCTACCGCGGTGTTTCGGGTAATTTTTTACTTTTAGTGTTCACCGAATAATTTGTTGTAGTCGTCGCTTATAGGGGATGCAGCCCGTCGACAGCATAGAGGAATACTGGAAGGCATAGCCTTCATGAAAAACGTAGTAATAACGGCCAACGACCAATATGCATACTTTGCATCCACACATTCTCAAGCAGACCTGGCCCCAAACAATGGCGTTTCACATTGTACACTAATGAGTCCATATTGCATCTGCATCGCTGCCACACAATTTATTAACGTTCATGGTTATCCGTTTGCGCAGTGCAGTATTGCCAAAATGATAGCATGTGAAGGCCGCGCCTATATTAGCGACGTTTTTTTCGCATCGAGGGTAAATCTGACTCGAAAAAAACGATCGCGGGTAACATCCCGGTTAAGACCAAACAGCTGACATTTGACAGTTTCTGTGCATCTTTTCGCTTTCGTCGGCTTATTTTCTAGATGTGGTGGATTTTGTCACAAAAGATGATTATTTCTTTGCAAAATCTTTTCTCGTGATTAGAAAAACTCTCACATTTGGTTTGAAAAAACAAATTCCCTCATATTTCCCCTATGCGTCCGCCATCTGCATTTGAGCTCTATCCCGTGTAGGGTAGTTGCACGGGTTAACTTTACCTGGGTAAGTGTCATTTTTTTTTATATGAAGTTCTGCCCAAACCTGCACGGGATAAACACAATAAAACGTACCTATTATGTAATCTGGCATTCCCTTGGAGCAAAAGCACAAGTTAGTGTTTGTCCGCTTCAACCGAGAAGGAGAGAGTTGCGGCTCTACTTTTCCGATATTAGGGACGTTTTATTGTGTTTATCCCGTGCAGGTTTGGGTAGAACTTCATATAAAAAAAATGACACTTACCCAGGTAAAGCTAACCCGTGCAACTACCCTACACGGGATAGAGCTCAAATGTAGATGGCGGACGCATAGGGGAAATTTGAGGGAATTTGTTTTTTCAAACCAAATATGAGAGTTTTTTTCATCACGAGAAAATATTTTGCAAAGAAATAATCATCTTTTCTGATAAAATCCACCACATCTAAAAAATAAGCCGACGAAAGCGAGTCAAAGATACACGAAAACTGTCAAATGTCAGCTGTTTGGTCTTAACCGGGATGTTACCCGCGATCGTTTTTTTCGAGTCAGACTTACACGCGATGCGAAAAAAACGTCGCTATTATATGTGCTCTAGTTGTGCCCTTTGCAGCATCAATTGCCTCGATGATTTTTTTGTTCTTAATAATGCTCGTTAGCATTCATCCGTTCTCATTGGGCAAAGAATACGTACCTTGAATTGACACCATTACAGCCATTCAGACTGCGGGCGATGCGATGCAATAAGAAGCGATAAGCTTCCCTTCGCAAGAAAAAAAAAATGCTTAGCCTTTAGATAGGAACCAGAACGAACCTGCCTGTACCAATCAGACTGCTTGCGATGCGACGTCGGGTTGTACGATGGAGAACTTTTCCATGTCGAATCATCGTGCTTTCAGCAGCTGCTGCAAGGTGCCTTGTCGCCGATGGGAGCGACATGGATGATGCGATTTTTGCTTGGATCGGGTTCGTAGTGGCATGTGGTTGTAAGATGCAGAACTTTTCCATGTCGAATCATTGTGCTTTCAGCAGCTGCTGCAAGGTGCCTTGTCGCCGATGGGAGCGACATGGAGGATGCGATTTTTGCTTGGATCGGGTTCGTAGTGGCATGTGGTTGTAAGATGGAGAACTTTTCCAAGTCGAATCATCGTGCTTTCAGCAGCTGCTGCAAGGTGCCTTGTCGCCGATTGGAGCGACATGGAGGATACGATTTGTGTTTGGATCGGTTTCGTAGTGGCATGGTGTATTGTATGTATGGAATCGTAGGCTGGTTTCGTGCTGTTTGATGCTGATAGGGAAAAATTGACATGAGAGGCATGCTTTGTGCAGATCGGGTTGCATTACCATTGGGAATATTTATATATACGTGTCGTGTTGTATAGTGTTATAGATTTGTAGATATTAAATGAAGGGATAGCCGTATGCAGGTAATGTAATAATGGATTGGTCTACTAAATATCCTTAGTGGAAATTTACAGTGCTGTCCAACCCAGATCGTAGCGTACCCGTACCCCCAAAAAAGGGCGGTATGTGGATTTGGCAATTGTGGTTGAATCTATGAATGGGTCAAAGAAGTAAGATTTGTGGTAATATGCAGTGCAGCACAAACCGGTTTGTGGCGTACGCTTACGTATAAGAATTTCGTACAACGCATGTATTTGCAATGAATTAGTGAAGGTAGCGGTAGATAGGTCAGTTGTGGCAACTGATTGTAGTCATGAGAAAACCGGGGTACCATTTTGGGGCGAGCAACCCCGAAATGTTTTTTCTTGTTTTTGACATCGAACTTGGAATTAGCGACCCAAATTTACCCTAGTGTTCCTGCCACGCCGATTGGACGAATATTTCCCCGAGAAAACAGGGGTACCATTTTGGGGGCGGGCAACCCCAAATTTTTTTTCTTGCTTTTGACCTCAAATTCGGAATCAGGGACCCAAATTTACCTTAGTGTTTCTGCCACGCCGATTGGACGATTATTTCCCCGAGAAAACAGGGGTACCATTTTGGGGCGGGCAACCCCAAATTTTTTTTCTTGCTTTTGACCTCAAATTCGGAATCAGGGACCCAAATCCGAGAAAACAGGGGTACAATTTTGGGCGTGTGCAACCCCAAAAATTGTTCCCTGTTGTTGACCTCAAATTCGGAATCAGCGACCCAAATTTACCTTAGTGTTTCTGCCACGCCGATTGGACGAGTATTTCCCCGAGAAAACGAGTACAATTTTGGGGGTGTGCAACCCCAAATTTTTTTTCTTGTTATTTACCTCAAATTTGGAATCAGCGACCCTTATTTACTTTAATGTTTCTGCGACGCCGATTGGACGAGTATTTTCTCGAGAAAACAGGGGTACAATTTTGGGGGCGGGCAACCCCAATTTTTTTTTCTATTGTTGACCTCAAATTCGGAATCAGCGACCCAAATTTACCTTAGTGTTTCTGCCACGCCGATTGGACGTGTATTTCTCCAAGAAACGGTGATGCCATTTGTAATGATGACCGTCTGGAAGACCGTGTGGCCGTGTAGGCCAAGTCAAGATAAATTGAGAAAACCCTCTCAGGAAACCCACGGCGATGCGTGCTCGCAGACCAGCTCAGCTACTGGGAGTAACGGGGTGGGTTTTAAGCGAATTTCCGGCTTCCATCATCATGGACAATAGATAATTCACGCATCTGCCCGTATCACAAAACCTACTCAAAATTCAAAAAATCAAAAAAAAAATTCTCAAAAAATCTCAAAAACAAACGAAATAACTAATGGTGACGCCTCCGCGTCAAACTCCCGATATAACAACAAAGCAAAAGTCCCGTGAAGGGACTTGGGCTGCATCAGCCAAACTAAATACTCAAAAATTGGCACTAAGGCTATACTATATATAAAAATCAGAGGGGAAGCCGTCCAATCGGGACATATCCTTCTTCCCTCAGGTCATTAGAGCCTAAAGATAGCAAACGGTTCGCAAAGGGCACCAGATGGTGTGGGCCCGCGGTTCTACACCCTCCCATCCATGGGATCCTATTCCGCTATTTATGTTGGGATCCCCCTAATAAAAATTCACATTTTTAGAGTGAGAAAGAGAGAGGGGGAAAAAGCAAAGAAACCTAGCCTAGCATTATGAATTCAAGCCAGCCGGCAAACAAAAAAAGTTTAAAAAAATTCATAATTTTACAGCTTAACTCTAAAGAAAGAAAGAAACCTAGCCTACCATTGTAAATTCCTTCATACGAGTATTATTGAATTCATATTTGAAAATTCGATAATTTATACTAAATTTTTTTTTTTATATAAATTTTTTTTTGTAAACTTGTGAACGAAATAATGAAAAACTACTAACTATACCAATAAAAAAAAACAATCATTCGTATCATCTCTACAATCATAGCCATGATTTTTCTATAAAAAGCGAAATACCAGAAAAGGTGTTGTAACTCTCTCTGGTTCCTGTTAACCCCTTGTGGGGCATAGGGCATCAACTACGCCTACTTTCCACCTCGTTCTGTTCTGTGCCATCGTCTTTAGGTCTGACCACTGTTTGTTTAATGAAGCAGCCTCGCTATTAACCGATCTTCTCCACGTGTTTCTTGGCCGTCCAACACGGCGTCTAGCATTGGCTCCCTGAGGGTTCCAATCTAGGGCCTGCTTTGCAATATTTGTTGGCCCTCTTCGGAGAGTATGACCTATCCATTGCCACTTTCGCCTTTTGACAGAAGTGCCTATCCAATCCAGGCCTGTGATACTCAGGAGATCATCATTGGAAATAATCTCCGGCCAGCGGATTTGTAGGATGCGCCGTAGGCTCTGGTTTACGAAAGTTTGCAGCTTAGTTGTTATCTCGTTGGTCACCTTCCAAGTTGAACAGCCATAAAGAAGCACAGATATTACAATAGAATTGAAGATTCGGATTTTGGTGCGCCTGGAAATGTTATTTTGCCAGAAAGGAGACAAAGTGAAGAAGGCTGCCCTAGCCTTATTGATACGCGATTGTACATCAGCGTCCGCGCCGCCATCTGCTGTGACTATGCTTCCGAGGTAGCAGAATTCGTCAACTTTTTCGACTGCCTGGCCCGAAACACAAATTCCGCTTTGTCCCCCAGGATGGGAGCTCAAGTACTTGGTCTTAGCAGCGTTTATCTTGAGCCCGGCATTACGACTTTCGCAATGCAGAGCATCGGCCATTTGAGCTACATCCTCCTTTTTATTTGAAAGCAGACAAATATCTTCAGCATAGTCCAGGTGTTGCAGGTAATCAAACATTTTCCATCTGATACCTTTCCTCTGGTTTTGAAGCGCGCTCACTAGTACATCGTTAATGGCTATGAGGAAAAGAATAGGTGATAAAATGCAACCTTGTCTCACTCCACTGTGCACCTCAAAAGGATCTGAAAGCTTACCCTTGTGCAAAACGTGACATTGGGCTCCCTGATAAGATTCCTTGATGATGGAAATTATTTTATCTGGTATGCCCCTCCTACGAAGAGCTCTCCAAATATACTCCCGATCAACACTATCGAACGCCTTCTCGAAATCAATGAACATGAGGTGTAATGGGGATCTCCATTCGGCGGATTGCTCAACAATAATTCGGAGGGTGTTTATATGGTCGCTACATGAAAAACCCTCACGAAAGTTCATTGCTTAAAGTGCGATCAACTTCATCCTTGATCCGGTTCAAAATAATTTTAGCCATCAGCTTGGATACAGCTGGAAGTAGGCAAATACCGCGCCAATTATTACAATCCTTAAGGTTACCCTTCTTGGGAATTTTAATAATTACGCCCTTTTTCCATTCTACTGGAAGAGTTTCGGTTTCCCAACACTCTCTGATGAGGGGAAGCAGAATATCCGCTGTAGCATTCGAATCCGCTTTAAATAGTTCGACCGGAATTCCATCTATCCCCGGGGCCTTACCGGCGTCCATAGATTCGATAACCCGCTTTAATTCCGTCTTAGATGGTGGTCTGGAATTAATACTGGCTACTGGAGGGACGTCTTCTTCTGCCGATGAAGATGCACTTGCAGGCCCGAAACGGTTGTTAAGGACCTCAAAAAAGTGCTCTTTCCATCTCTGAAGCTGCTGTTCTTCAGTAACAAGCAGTAACCCTTCTTTATCTTTCACAGGATGGTCCGTTGTGAACGACTTGCCAATTAGTGGTTTAATTAGCTTAAATAGGGTACCGCTTTCACCACGGTAAGCCGCATCATTTGCCTCCTTCGCTAAAGCGTTGATGTAAGTACGCTTATCACGCCTCACACTTCTCTGCACGCCTTTTTGTAGTGAACGGTATTCAGTACGAAGTTGATTTTTAGCTGAATCATCAGCAGCAGAGTTAATCTGTTCCTTAACTCTTTTGCGTGCTGAGATAAGAGACCAAGTAGCATCACTGATAAATGTTCTCCTACCTCGATCCAATCTTCCCACAGTCGCTTCACCACATGAAATAAAAGAATCCTTTGCAAAATTCCATCTATCTTCAATTGTAGGATTCTGGTGTTGTAACACGCAGGCAAAAATAGTTATATGCGTCGTAAAAATGCATATAATGCAGTCAAGGATACTTAGCCCATTTATTTGTATTTTACGCGGATTACGCTCTCCTTTTGCCGTTATTCGCCCACAAGGAGAGCCACTCGCCAGTTCCGGTGTCCGTCCCCTCGACAAGTTCCACTCTTCACTTTTCTTCCGGGAAGATTCTATAGAGAACACGTTCGAAGTGTCGGGGACCGTTGCGCCATTCCAGGAAACACAATTGTGCACTTCTGACTGATGATGGGGCACTCGGACGGACGGAGTTCGCACAAATTCACAATTTGGTTTTGAACGCTGCTACCCTTTAACCCTACGCAAATCACTATCGACCAGCGCACAACGGAAAGTCGTTTGTGTCGTTCTATTCCTTGCGCCACCTCCTCTTCTTGGCCGTTGGCAAATCACATAGGGTGCGTTTCGTTGCTTGCAAAAGGTCCCGAACACGGCAAACATACGTTTCACTAATTACCGCCTCGGACACCCAAAGATTGCACAAGAAATCGCGGCAGCTGTCGCATTTAATTTACACCTGTGGCTATTATTGTAATTCACTGCTTGCATTTTCACTCATCCGCGTATATTTCCACTTTTTCTTTAGTTTCCCGGCAGACGCGTCGCGGAATTCAAAAAATAAAATCCAAAGAAAAAACTTTGCCGATACTCGAAATCGAAAAAAAAACAACTTCGCGCCAAGAACACACTTCCAAAAATCACCCCGGACAAAACGGCCCAATTCGGACGAAAAACCCGAAGCCAACCTCTCTCGACGCCATCCAATCACCAACCTCCTGGAAAATCCTCATTCGCTTCTCAAAACCGCTTTTTTTTTTAATTTTCAAATTTCAAAACGGAATTCTTGCCCACGAATCGTAAACTCTCAGCAAGCAAGCAAAAAATCACAACCTGCTGCTTTTGCCCAAAGCTAGCGGTGTATCCCAGTTCCATGCACTAATTGCTTGCAGATGTCTTATCAGCCAGCGAGAAAAATGCAAGATGCAGTGGTGCATCATCTTTGCTGCCGGGCTGATAAGACAAGCAAAACAAAATAAAAAAAGAATAGGTGGAACATTACAGCGCAGGTGAAGTTGCCTGCTCAAATAAGCAAGGAAGCTTCAGCTGAAGTTCGTGATTATGTCAACGAGAAGAAACAAAAAAAAAGTTAGGCACCGGGCTGTGTAATAATGGACTGACGCATCAACTGAATGGCCTTGCCAACGCTAAGAGTATAACGCTAGGAACTAAACCCAACAACGGCGAGAAGGATTTTAAGGTCTTATGTCCTTCGCATGAAACACGCCAATATTTTTTCCCGTCATGTCTTCCACAGAATAACAAGAGTTTCTTATCATTGAAACGATACGACCCTTCCAGAATTTAGGAGCTAACTTCGCATTAAAGTGATCAACTGCGCTGCTTTGTGCGAAATTTCGGCAGTAAACCACATCTCCTACCTTAAATTTGGGTTCCCTTGATCGCAAGTTGTAGTGGCGAGCATTCGTCAAACTAGCCGACTGTATGTTCTGCCGAATCTGTTGGCGAACGAGTTCAAGTTTGGCATCTGGTGGGACTGTCGATGTAGGGTCGCACAACATACTCGAGTTGCGTAAGGTCTTAAGCCAGCCCCACATCGACCGGAGTGTTGCACACACCGCACAAAAGACCGGTTCCAAGAATGATACCTTGTCGCCCAACCACACTGCTGCACTGCTGCTGCACGATTTTCCGTATCAATCTTTTGTACGGTGTTTTCCACACTCCGGTCGGTCTGGGCCGGCTTTATATGCACTACCTTGCAGTATCATGGTTTGACCGAAGGCAGCAAAATAAGGAGAAAACCCAATTCCAGAGTGGTACGCCGATCGTAACGCGCAATTGATCTGTGACAAATTAGCATCCCAGTCCTTTTGGTCGGGCTTAACATAAGCTCGTATAGGAGTTGGATACGATATCCCCAGTCACAAAATCCCCAAACCCAAATCCCCAAATCAAAATCCCCATAATCAAAATCCCCGAAATTAAAATCCCCGAAATCAAAATCCCCGAAATCAAAATCCCCGAAATCAAAATCCCCGAAATCAAAATACCCAAAACCAAAATCCCCAAACGAATTTCCCCATTCCCCATTTGAGGTGTGATCTAAGAACGCGCGCGCGTTCTAAGATCACACCTCAAATGGGGAATGGAGATTTTCTTAAGGCTATTGTAGATGGTAAATGATAGATGTTAAATGGCAGATGATAAATGGTAGATGGTAAATGGTAGGTGGTTAATGGTAGACGGATGGTAGCTTGTAAATGGTTGATGGCAGATGGTAAATGGTAGATTGTAAATTGCAAATGGTGGATGGTAAATAGCAAATAGTAGATGGTAAATGGTAGATGCTAAATGGTAGGTGCTTTAGACTATTGTAATTGTAATAGTCCTATTATGCAATAAAAAAATCACCGTCGTGAACTGACATACAGTGAAACCTCCCTAAGTTGACCACTCTGTAACATGACCACCTCTTCAAATTGACCATCTTTTTCCGCCCTTGTACATTCAACATTACGCTAAACGAGTTTCTGTAAGTTGACCACTCTTTCTATCTTGACCAAAAATTGTCCGCCCTTGGGTGGTCAACTTGTATATGCGAATAAATATGCGATCGGTTCCAACAATAAGCCAACCAAGTTTTCCGCGAATATTCGTTCGGATGAGGACATGTCTCGACGATGTTAAAGAAAACCTAATATGTTTAGAACGATATATGCAAACGTTTATTCAATATAATGTACTCGAACATTTTGTTTGTGCTAATCAAAAAACAAAGTTAGTATCGATTTACGACCCTCCTAGTGCAATTTACCATCTACCATTTAACACCTTCCATCTACCATCAACCATAAACAATTTACAGTATTTCATCAACCATTTACCATCAACCAGCCATCTACCATTTTTTACTACCATTCATCTACCATTTACCAGCATATTTCGGGTGCTTGGGGATTTTATGATTGGGGATTTTGTATATGGGTATTATGATTATGGGGATTTTGTAAATGGGTATTATGATTATGGGGATTTTGAATATGGGGATTTTGATTTTGGGTATTTTTCTCCGTTTGGGGATTTTGTGATTGGGGATTTCGTATGGTTCCCAGAGTGGTACGCCGATCGTAACGCGCAATTGATCTGTGACAAATTAGCATCCCAGTCCTTTTGGTCGGGCTTAACATAAGCTCGTATAGCGGCTACCAGCGAGCGATTCACGCGCTCAGAGGCATCGGGTTGCGGTGAATACAGGGCAGTGTAAAAATGTTTCACGCTATATCGTTCCAAGAAGCTGTTAAAAAGGTTCGCCTTAAATTGGACGCCGTTGTCGATTACAACGGTTTCCGGGACTCCAAAGACATGGAAAACTCTCTTCTCCAAGAAATCTACAACAACTTGAGCGGTACTCTTCTTAACTGGCTCAACAAACGGAAACTTTGTTAAGCTGTCCAACACTACTATAGCGGCGACGTTACCGATTTTATATCGCGGATAGGGACCTATCAGGTCAACATACAGGCGCTGAAAGATGCGGTCGGGGACGGGAGGTATACCCATGGCGGGGCGAAGGACCTGGTTGGGAGCTTCAGTCATTTTGGAGGTTTCGCAATTCGACACAAAGTCTTTAACTTGCCTGACCATCTTGGGCCAGTAGAATAGAATACGGAGCCGACGTAACGTCTTACCCAACCCTCCATGAGAACACAAGGGATAGGGGCATTCGGTAGCTCAGTGGCAGAGATGTCTATCTCTGAGTTGCCGGTGCGTGGGTTCGAATCCCACTGTGACCCATGGATGTTTGTGTTGTCCATAAAATGCTCCTACGGCAGCCGGTTCTTCGATGTAAATCGTCCCGGAGCTACCCGTTGCTAAAAACGGCCAAGAGCTGCCAAGACCCCCTTCGATTCAAGAGAAAAAAAAAAAAAAAAATCTCTTGAATCGCTACAACAACAACAACACAAGGGATGGTTGTGTGCTCCTCGTATTAAGTCTACCGTCAATCCTACTGGAACCCATAATTTCCAAGAAAGTTCCTCTTGCAATTGGTCACCACTCGCATATTCGCAACGGCGGTATACATATCCGTCGGTTCCTTGAAGATCAGGATAGGAACCTGGATCATTCTCAATCTTGGTTATCAGAGAACGGTAATCCTCGGACTGAAAATGAGGCGAATGAAGATCAAGAAATAACGCAGCGTCATCATTCAGAGCTATCTCTGAAACATGGCTTTCGTGAACGCGGGATAGGGCATCAGGAAGGACATGATCGCTGTCCTTGCGATGACGAATGGAGAATTTAAAACCCTGCAATTTCACTGCCCATCGAGCTAGTCGACCGTGCAGGTCCCTTAAGCTCATGAGCCGTTTAAGGGAGGCGTGGTCGGTGACGACTTCAAACTCCAAGCCTTCCACGTAAGGCCGGAACTTATCGATGGCTGTCACCGCAGGAAGGCACTCTTGCTCCGTTACTGTGTAATTGCGTTGGGCCGTCGTAAGTTTCTGCGACATAAACGCAATAGGGGCTTCCTCGCCAGCATCAGTCAACTGCACCAGCACCGCACCGCACCAATCCCTTCCTGACTTGCGTCACATTGGATTGAAAAGGGACGGCTGAAATCCGGGCTGTGTCAAACGGGGGCAGAGGAGAGACTCTGCTTAAGCGAATCAAATGCGGGTAGAGCCTCATCAGTCCACAGAAACTTACGATTCTTCCGCAGCATATCAGTTAACGGAGTAGTTGCGGCAGAGAAGTTAGGTACGAAACGATGGTACCAGCCGCAAACTCCTAAAAACCGCCGAAGTTGTCGAACATACTTTGGAAGAGGGAAGTCTTCGATCGCTGCCACTTTTTCTGGGTCAGTCTTTATGGTGCCATGACCAACAATATGGCCCAAATACTTCACCTCTTTCATGAGGAAAAGGCTTTTTTCCACGTTGATGCTTAGTCCCGCCTCACGAAGACATTTAGCTGCCCTACGAAGAATTATGCACTGCTCCTCATACGTCTCGGATATTACCAACAGAACACGTCATCTAAAATACAAAGACCTGATGACGTAGATCTGCCGGAATAACTTTATCCATCAGACGTTGCATGGTCTGAGGAGCATTGCATAATCCAAACGGCATGGTGACAACTTGGTACAGTGGCCGTCCTGAAACCGTGAACGCAGTCATTGCCCGTGATTTTTCCTCGAGCGGAATCTGCCAAAAGGCATCTTTTAAATCGATACTGCTGATGTATTCGGCTTTCGGCAGTCGACTAAGGATTCCGTCGATAAGCGGCAATGGATACGCGTCTTTCACAGTGACGCTATTTTCTTTCCGCGCGTCCAGACACATGCATACCTTTCCAGGTCGGACGACCACTGTAACAGGTGAGGCCCAGCTGCTCTGGGACTCTTCGATGACCCCCATCTCCAACATACGGTCTAACTCCGCGAAAAGCAGTTTTTCAACCGCGGGCGACACAGCAAAATGATGCTTAATAGGCTTATTTTCACCGACGTCGATGGTGTGCTTGATAAGGGTTGTTCGCCCAAGTCCTTCCTTGGAGTAAGAAGGAAATTGGAGATAATGGAATCAAGAATAGCAGCTTGCTCGGGTGACAACGGGTGTTGATTGTTGTCTATGCCCGACAACTCGTTAACACTGGGTGGTGAAACAGATCAGGTGCAATATTGAAAAGCCGCACAAAGTCGATCCCCAGATATAAATTTTGGCTCAGCGAAGGAACAATAAGTAGAGTAAGCGCCTTCGTTTGACCTCAAAAGGTTAAGCTTCCCGTTGCCTGCCCGACAGTATAGTGTGGAGTACCGTCCGCGGTACTAAGTGGCATGCGAAACCGACTCCATCAGGGGTGCTTATTCTCCTGCATAAACTTTCGAGCCAGCTCAGCCGACATGCAGGATACTGATGCGCCAGTATCGATCAACCCAAAAACATCTTCATCAAACAACGTAACTTTGGCATAAGGCCTAAGATCGTCCGTTGGTTGGTCAACCAGGAGAGCCGAACAATATTTTTCGCGTTGTGCCTTAAACCGCTTCCAAAACTTTCGCCTACGAAACGTCGATCGCTTGGGCTTGGGTTTTGGGCTAACTAGCTCTTCACTCGCAAAAATGCGCTTACGAGCCCGCTCATATTCTTGAAGACGCACATGGTACGGCCGAAAGTGTTTTGAAAGGGAGGAGCCTAATTTTAATGTAGGGTACTCTACATCTCCATTCAGTTCCGGTTGGGTCGAACGTGAAGCTATACTGAGAGCTTGAGGCAAGGGTGTTGATGACGATGTTAAAGTGCAATCAATAGGGGTGTTAAGAGACGAGGTGTTCTGAAGTGAGGTGGGGGGATTAGATAGAGGTATTACCTCATGACTAATTAGAAGGTCCGGAGATAAAGTCGAAGCAGGGAGGTTACCTCTAGCAGGTAGTGAGTTTGACGAAGTCGAAGATGGTGTGCAATCACCTACAAAGGATACGTCGTCGGTTTGAACCGCAGCGTGCAGCAATTTATCCGTAGAAGAGAAAGAACTTGTACTAGGATGTTTATAAGGGTAATAACTAATGTTTGCAGCTACAGGTTGGCCCGATTGTATTAATCGGTTTGGGTGCTGGTCGAGAAACCGGAGGTGTGAGGGTTCCTCGGAGGCCGGTTTTTTTTAAGGTTACAGCGAACACATTTGGGCTTGATTACTCCTGACGCTCCACAACCGAAGAAAAACGTCTTAAGCGCGTCCCAGCAGTCTGGCAGTTCCAACAAGTGGAAGTGCTAGTAAGTGCCGCAATATTCACTTGCTCGTCAAAAGCGCGTGGAAGCACCTCAAAGTCCACTTCAGATACTCGCGGTCGCGAGACTTGACGAGTTTGGGAAGAGGAACTCCGGATCTTCATCCGTTCGTTGAAATTTTCAATCTCCCTCACCGCTTTCCGTAGTTCTAGCAAATTCGCGAACCATTCGCGATGCATTGGACGACTCAAGTCTTCTCGTAGATTCCTCTTTACCAACCTCGTCAACTCTCGGTCCGATAGAGGATGTCGCATACGACTATTGAGCCGCCGTATTTCTTTTAGGAAATCATCAAAGTTCTGCCCTGGTTTCTGCAAGTGAGCCAGCATCATTTCCATAATGTCGTCGTCGTCGTAGGGATCAGCGTGTTGACGCCTAAGTGCGTCCTTCATAGACCGAGGCTGTCGAATTGCACTACTCATATTTGCATTAGGAGGGGCAATGACGTCAGCCATCCTACGAGCCTGTGATCTAGTCAAGGGCCTATTGGCCGGATTAGGAACAGCTCCACTTGAGGCAAGAAGCCCATGATTTGCGGCGCCTGCCTCTATGGATTGATCAGAAATGGATGATAGAAAGTATGGCATCAGTTGTTCTGGCAAGACACGCCGTCGACAAATGGGACATGACTCTCTACTCTTTAACTACCGGATAATACAGGACTGATGAAAGACATGATGGCATGGCGTCCTTACAAGATTTTCGGTGTCCGACATATTGCCACTGCAGATACAGCAGCTGCGTGCATCCTCCGACTCCAATCTCTGACCAGGAGCGGGGTTTTCAGGGCTGTGCTCTAAACTAAGCATTTTGAATATAAAAAGGAATAAGCCAAAAGAAATAGAAAATAAAGATGATGGTGTTGGTATACCTGAACAAAATTAAAGTCCCAGCTGGGAATCGAGTGGGAAAATTGTGAAAATCGTATTAAATGTCAACTCCGGTAAGGTTCATAGCATACCCGAGAAGCAAAAGGGAATTCAAACAGGCAACTGGGTATACGATGAAGTCTGCTTTTTACAGTAAACAGGTTATATTATATAGCCACGTGATTCAGCATGGGCTTAACATATAATATAGGAATCTTAAATATATAATAATAAGGATTATTTAATTAGATACAAATTATAATCCGTCACGTACGTGATGCATTACGTATACAGGGTGTCCGGAAACTGCCGCATAAACGCACCGGATTATGATTCCTCAGTTGATTTCCAGCAAAAAAGCTGTACGGAACATACCCCCTCAGCTTAACCCTTTAGCTGCCACAGGCATTTAAAGTTTTTTGAAAAAAAAAGAAGTAATAGAGCTAGATCAAAATGATGTAAGAAAGATATGATCGTAAGACTATGCGCCAATTTTTAAAAGAATCGTACAAGGACCTCACCTTGGCAGAAGTTGGAGAAAATGGAGATGGAAAAAAAGATTGTTTTTGGGTCAAATCACGCAAATTTTACTTTGAAGCTCTGTAAAAACCAAAGCTCTTATCCGATTTTAGTTTGGTTAATTTTATTTTATAGGTAAATTTGCTGGGTGTAATAATAATTTTATTTCACTATTCTAGCTGGTCTAGCTTTGGAGAAGAAAATGATTTTTTCAAAAATCTTTAAA
Source organism: Microchrysa polita (assembly GCA_949715475.1). Taxonomy (NCBI): domain Eukaryota; kingdom Metazoa; phylum Arthropoda; class Insecta; order Diptera; family Stratiomyidae; genus Microchrysa; species Microchrysa polita. Next base: position 48,323,766 of record OX454417.1, read on the forward strand.
TGCCTGTGGCAGCTAAAGGGTTAAGCTGAGGGGGTATGTTCCGTACAACTTTTTTGCTGGAAATCAACTGAGGAATCATAATCCGGTGCGTTTATGCGGCAGTTTCCGGACACCCTGTATAACGGGATAAGCAACTTAACTTGATTATTCCAATGATCTTCGTGCGGTACTTCAGCCTAACAAGGATATGTAACAGGATCTCATGAATAAGGCTTTAACATACCCCGATAGCTTGTATTATTCACTGAAATTTCTTAATAGGATTACAGTTAAAAACTCCCAAGGCCTCTAGCCAATTTTAATATCCGTACAAATTTCGAAACGCAAATCTACCAAATAACCAGTTACTACTAGACGAGTAACCGCAAAAAAAATTTCCAAACAAATTCAAGATAATCTCTCTTCCTCCTCTCCTCTCTCACAGAAATGATCTACACATTATATATTGTATGAGTGAAAAATGACCTGAAGGTAAAAGAATAAGTCCCTTTTGGAGGTATAAATGGGACACAAAGCAAATGAATTGAACGAATCGCTGGCTCTCAACCGACTCCTTTCCTGCAACCTTCTAAACGGTTCATGGATCTGGCACCATTGCCCAAACCACGAGTGCCTCAGTTTAACCAGCCACCGGATCGGAATAAGCAGAGAGGGCGATTCGCCAAGAAACTAAGAAAAAAACTAAATGAAAGCGATTGATCTGCCAATGCAAGGCAATGCTGGAATTTCATTTGCTCTTGGTCACGGGATCGATACCACTAACAATCATCGCGAGTCGCAAGAGGAAATGAAATCATACAAAGCGTAGTCTATGACTACCAAACGTTAAGAACAAGACAAATCAGTATTTGTAAGGGAAGGAAAAAGCTACGTTAACCTTCGGTTAGACGCAATTGGTTTTTTACCATAACTTCTTTTCTATTACGAATTCCACTTTCTAGCTCAGAGTAGCTTCGTATGCCGAGTACGGAAGAATTTTAGTCTGAAAGTGATAATTGTGGGGTCCTTTAACTTTACGTATCAGGCTCGAGTATCTATTAGATACATTGCGAGCACTCGTGTAAGTGAATTAAACGTGTATTGATATAGGCGCAGTAGTATAGGATAAAAAAAATTTTTACTACAAGTGGAATACTTTCAGTGTTACACTATTATGCCTTTGTTTTACCATTGAAGTTCATTTTAAAATTTAGTTATGCTCAGAAAGCTGTAAAACTGCAATTATGTAAGACAATTCCGAAAAGTCTATTTTTTTCCGACTTTATTTTTAATAAAAATATATATATATTATTAACAGACCCGATTTTTTTGTTTTGATAGTGACTATTGGTATGATAAGGCTTCAAATATTCAGATAATGAAGAAAAAAACTTATTAAGATATTCATTACCTTACAACATGATGGCAAATCTAATAGGTACATTGCGTCTATTCGTGTTACATTTTTTATTGCGACTAAAGGAAGGTTAAAAGAAGGGATTGGGAAGGAACACCAGTCCTAAGGTCTGCTTGGGCAATATAATGAAAAGCGTAAAGCAAAATTAGTATGAAGAGTGTTTTTACACTCTGAAAGCTTTAAGGACTGATGTGGTGGGGCGACTAAAGTGTGAGGACTTAAGATGAAGGCTAAGACGTCATCGTCCTGGGACGAATAACGGTATATTTAAGGCCCCAAGTTGGGCGCCAATTGTAATGATGACCGTCTGGAAGACGAGGGATTGGTGTGGCCGTGTAGGCCAAGTCAACATAAATTGAGAAAACCCTCTCAGGAAACCCACGGCGATGCGTGCTCGCAGACCAGCTCAGCTACTGGGAGTAACGGGGTGCGTTTTAAACGAATTTCATGCTTCCATCATCATGGACAATAGATAATTCACGCATCTGCCCGAATCACAAAACCAACTCAAACTTCAGCAAAAAAGCTGTACGGAACATACCCCCTCAGCTTAACCCTTTAGCTGCCACAGGCATTTAAAGTTTTTTGAAAAAAAAAAAGAAGTAATAGAGCTAGATCAAAATGATGTAAGAAAGATATGATCGTAAGACTATGCGCCAATTTTTAAAAGAATCGTACAAGGACCTCACCTTGGCAGAAGTTGGAGAAAATGGAGATGGAAAAAAAGATTGTTTTTGGGTCAAATCACGCAAATTTTAGTTTGAAGCTCTGTAAAAACCAAAGCTCTTATCCGATTTTAGTTTGGTTAATTTTATTTTATAGGTAAATTTGCTGGGTGTAATAATAATTTTATTTCACTATTCTAGCTGGTCTAGCTTTGGAGAAGAAAATGATTTTTTCAAAAATCTTTAAATGCCTGTGGCAGCTAAAGGGTTAAGCTGAGGGGGTATGTTCCGTACAACTTTTTTGCTGGAAATCAACTGAGGAATCATAATCCGGTGCGTTTATGCGGCAGTTTCCGGACACCCTGTATAACGGGATAAGCAACTTAACTTGATTATTCCAATGATCTTCGTGCGGTACTTCAGCCTAACAAGGATATGTAACAGGATCTCATGAATAAGGCTTTAACATACCCCGATAGCTTGTATTATTCACTGAAATTTCTTAATAGGATTACAGTTAAAAACTCCCAAGGCCTCTAGCCAATTTTAATATCCGTACAAATTTCGAAACGCAAATCTACCAAATAACCAGTTACTACTAGACGAGTAACCGCAAAAAAAATTTCCAAACAAATTCAAGATAATCTCTCTTCCTCCTCTCCTCTCTCACAGAAATGATCTACACATTATATATTGTATGAGTGAAAAATGACCTGAAGGTAAAAGAATAAGTCCCTTTTGGAGGTATAAATGGGACACAAAGCAAATGAATTGAACGAATCGCTGGCTCTCAACCGACTCCTTTCCTGCAACCTTCTAAACGGTTCATGGATCTGGCACCATTGCCCAAACCACGAGTGCCTCAGTTTAACCAGCCACCGGATCGGAATAAGCAGAGAGGGCGATTCGCCAAGAAACTAAGAAAAAAACTAAATGAAAGCGATTGATCTGCCACAAAAAGGCAATGCTGGAATTTCATTTGCTCTTGGTCACGGGATCGATACCACTAACAATCATCGCGAGTCGCAAGAGGAAATGAAATCATACAAAGCGTAGTCTATGACTACCAAACGTTAAGAACAAGACAAATCAGTATTTGTAAGGGAAGGAAAAAGCTACGTTAACCTTCGGTTAGACGCAATTGGTTTTTTACCATAACTTCTTTTCTATTACGAATTCCACTTTCTAGCTCAGAGTAGCTTCGTATGCCGAGTACGGAAGAATTTTAGTCTGAAAGTGATAATTGTGGGGTCCTTTAACTTTACGTATCAGGCTCGAGTATCTATTAGATACATTGCGAGCACTCGTGTAAGTGAATTAAACGTGTATTGATATAGGCGCAGTAGTATAGGATAAAAAAAATTTTTACTACAAGTGGAATACTTTCAGTGTTACACTATTATGCCTTTGTTTTACCATTGAAGTTCATTTTAAAATTTAGTTATGCTCAGAAAGCTGTAAAACTGCAATTATGTAAGACAATTCCGAAAAGTCTATTTTTTTCCGACTTTATTTTTAATAAAAATATATATATATTATTAACAGACCCGATTTTTTTGTTTTGATAGTGACTATTGGTATGACAAGGCTTCAAATATTCAGATAATGAAGAAAAAAACTTATTAAGATATTCATTACCTTACAACATGATGGCAAATCTAATAGGTACATTGCGTCTATTCGTGTTACATTTTTTATTGCGACTAAAGGAAGGTTAAAAGAAGGGATTGGGAAGGAACACCAGTCCTAAGGTCTGCTTGGGCAATATAATGAAAAGCGTAAAGCAAAATTAGTATGAAGAGAGTGACTAAAGTGTGAGGACTTAAGATGAAGGCTAAGACGTCATCGTCCTGGGACGAATAACGGTATATTTAAGGCCCCAAGTTGGGCGCCAATTGTAATGATGACCGTCTGGAAGACGAGGGATTGGTGTGGCCGTGTAGGCCAAGTCAACATAAATTGAGAAAACCCTCTCAGGAAACCCACGGCGATGCGTGCTCGCAGACCAGCTCAGCTACTGGGAGTAACGGGGTGCGTTTTAAACGAATTTCATGCTTCCATCATCATGGACAATAGATAATTCACGCATCTGCCCGAATCACAAAACCAACTCAAACTTCAAAAAATAAAAAAATAAATTCTCAAAAAATCTCAAAAACAAACGAAATAACTAATGGTGACGCCTCCGCGTCAAACTCCCGATATAACATCAAAGCAAAAGCCCCGTGAAGGGACTTGGGCTGCATCAGCCAAACTAAATACTCAAAAATTGGCACTAAGGCCATACTATATATAAAAATCAGAGGGGAAGCCGTCCAATCGGGACATATCCTTCTTCCCTCAGGTCATTAGAGCCTAAAGATAGCAAACGGTTCGCAAAGGGCACCAGATGGTGTGGGCCCGCGGTTCTACACCCTCCCATCCATGGGATCCTATTCCGCTATTTATGTTGGGATCCCCCTAATAAAAATTCACATTTTTAGAGTGAGAAAGAGAGAGGGGGAAAAAGCAAAGAAACCTAGCCTAGCATTATGAATTCAAGCCAGCCGGCAAAAAAAAAAAGTTTAAAAAAATTCATAATTTTAAGAGCGCCTTTAACTCTAAAGAAAGAAAGAAACCTAGCCTACCATTGTAAATTCCTTCATACGAGTATTATTGAATTCATATTTTAAAATTCGATAATTTATACTAATTTTTTTTTTTTGTAAACTTGTGAACGAAATAATGAAAAACTACTAACTATACCAATAAAAAAAAAACAATCATTCGTATCTTCTCTACAATCATAGCCATGATTTTTCTATAAAAAGCGAAATACCAGAAAAGGTGCTGTAACACGTAGGCAAAAATAGTTAGGTATATGCGTCGTAAAAATACATATAATGCGGTCAAGGATACTTAGCCCATTTATTTGTATTTTGCGCGGATTACGCTCTCCCATTTCCGTTATTCGCCCACAAGCAGAGCCACTCGCCGGTCCCGGTGTCCGTCCCCTCGACAAGTTCCACTCTTCACTTTTCTTCCGGGAAGATTCTATAGAGAACATGGTCGAAGTGTCGGGGACCGTTGCGCAATTCCAGGAAACACAATTTTGCACTTCTGACTGATGATGGGGTACTCGGACGGACGGAGTTCGCACAAATTCACAATTTGGTTTTGAACGCTGCTACCCTTTAACCCTACGCAAATCACTATCGACCAGCGCACAACGGAAAGTCGTTTGTGTCGTTCTATTCCTTGCGCCACCTCCTCTTCTTGACCGTTGGCAAATCACGTAGGGTGCGTTTCGTTGCTTGCAAAAGGTCCCGAACACGGCAAACATACGTTTCAATAATTACCGCCTCGGACACCCAAAGATTGCACAAGAAATCGCGGCTGCTGTCGCAGTTAATTTACACCTGTGGCTATTATTTTAATTCACTGCTTGCATTTTCACTCATCCGCGTATATTTCCACTTTTTCTTTAGTTTCCCGGCAGACGCGTCGCGGAATTCAAAAAATAAAATCCAAAGAAAAAACTTTGCCGATACTCGAAATCGAAAAAAAACAACTTCGCGCCAAGAACACACTTCCAAAAATCACCCCGGACAAAACGGCCCAATTCGGACGAAAAAACCGAAGCCAACCTATCTCGACGCCATCCAATCACCAACCTCCTGGAAAATCCTCATTCGCTTCTCAAAACCGCTTTTTTTTTAATTTTCAAATTTCAAAACGAAATTCTTGCCCACGAATCGTGAACTCTCAGCAAGCAAGCAAAAAATCACAACCCGGTGCTTTTGCCCAAAGCTAGCGGTGTATCCCAGTTCCATGCACTAATTGCTTGCAGATGTTCTATCAGCCAGCGAGAAAAATGCAAGGTGCAGTGGTGCATCATCTTTGCTGCGCGGCTGATAAGACAAGCAAAACAAAACAAAAAAAGAATAGGTGGAACATTACACATTTTTTGGCCGGCAGGCTCAAAAGAGTGCGCGTACGCTAGAAACTGGGTTTCATTGCACTGCATATTTCAAAAATTACCTATATCACCCATTCATTCACATTTTAACAACAATTAACACCAAATCTAAATGCCGCTCGAAAACTGTTTTGAAACGCGTAAGCTTAAACACTGCAAATTTCCGGAAAGGTTACCTACCTCTTTCAGTCATTCATCATTACATCACCTACCTACAATTTATCTACAACACTACATAGACATACCGACAAGTACGTATGTATATAGAAAATACTAATGGTACTACATTACATTATCACCTACGACAATCTATTCAATAATACCCACAATTATCTACAACACTACATATAGTCCAATAATATCGTATTTTCGTCAGGAAAAAAATACAGAAGTTTATTTCTCAATTTTGTTATATGTATTTTGGGGCGCTGATTCCGAATATCAACTTTGCACCCTAAAAAACGTGCCGCAACCTTTAAAAAACGGGGGAAAGGGGGGCATTTTTTCGGTTTTTTGCGATTATTTCCAAAACGGTAAAAGATACAGAAAAATGGTCTGAGAACGGAAAAAACTACATAAAATTATCTTTGCAATGATATATAACACATTAGAGTTTAATTGGATATATCGGCGTTAGAATAGCACATAAATTAGAATATTTCCATTTTAGACCTTTTTTTAAAGCTCCATAACTTTTCAAAGAATGTTAGTTCAGCCATAAAGTTTTGTATAAGTATTCACAACAAGTTTAAGATAATTTTAACGTAAACATTGAGTCGCTCAGGTCAAGGACCCCCAGTATCCCCCCATTTAAATTTTTCAAAACGGCATATCCATAACTCCCCCCAAAATTGGAGCAGAGTGCTAAATTTTGGTTTGTTGAAATTGGAGCTCATAGTGACCCCACCCACCAAAAATCAGCTCATTCGGATAAAAACTAAGGGTACCTCCCATACAATGTGACCCATCAGGAATTTGTTCTACGTACGAGTAGGTACTACTCATTTTATAAACTGTAGAACAAAGTTGTCTTGGGTCACTTTGTATGGGAGGTACCGTTAGTTTTCATCCGAATGAGCTGATTTTTGGTGGGTGGGGTGACTATGAGCTCCAATCGCAGCAAACCAAAATGTACCACTCTGCTCCAATTTTGGGGGGAGTTATGGACATGCCGTTTTGAAAAATTTAAATGGGGGGATAATGGGGGTCCTTGACCGGAGCGACTCAATGTTTACCTTAAAATGATCTTGAACTTATTATGAGTACTTATACAAAATTTAACGGCTGAACTAACATTCTTTCAAAAGTTATGAAGCTTTTAAAAAAGGTCTAAAATGAAAATATTCTAATTTATGTTCTATTCTAACGCCGAAATATTCAATTAAACTCTAATGTGTTATATATCATTGCAAAGATAATTTTATGTAGTTTTTTTCGTCCTCAGACCATTTTTCTGTATATCTTACCGTTTTTGAAATAATCGCAAAAAACCGAAAAAATGCCCCCCTTTCCCCCCTTTTTTAAAGGTTGCGGCACTTTTTTTAGGGTGCAAAGTTCATATTCAGAATCAGCGCCCCATAATACATAAAGAAACAGTGACAAAAAAACTTCTGTATTTTTTTCACGGAATGGTACTAAATCGACACGATATTACTGAACTAATAAACATCAATGGTAGAACACTCGAAGCGCTATGTCACGAAGTCGATCTGAAATCATAGCCATATCAGCAGCAAATCGTACGAGCCAGCACCGTATGAAATCCCCTTGCCATAGAAAGAAATCGCGTCGGCTCGCAACAAATCGCATCGCATCGCCCGGCCCGACATCGCAATGAGTGTGCACACATCGCATCGCATCGCCCGGAAAAGCTCGGCGTTGTTATATATGAAATTTATATGTATTGAAGTATACTATGAATTTATATTAGTAGTAGTTTGTGAATTATATAAATGAAATTTATATATATTGAAGTATACTATGAATTTATATTAGTAGTAGTGCGTACTCGATAATCCGAAGCCTCGAAACCTCGAATTTCCAGTAATCCGGATCACCTCAAAGATTACATTGTACACTCTGTAGTCCGAATTTCAAGAGCTTCTCTAATCCGAATCTGACTTTTTTCTCATAATAACAAAGATATTATCGTCCGAAATAGAAACAACAGTTTTCTTTGTTCTTGGAAAAAACAAAATCTAGAATAACAGAGTGAAATTCTTCGAAAATAGAAAACAGATTCTTCGAACAATTTGATTAAATTCGTCCATTTCCTCGAAATTTAGAGCAAATTAAAGGCTTCCACTAGTCCGAATTCCTCTGTAGTCCGGATCGACCCTGGTTTTCAATAGTCCGGATTATCGAGTACGCACTGGTTTGTGAATTATATAAAATACAATTATTATCAAATTGTCATTCAATAAACAATATTATTAAAATATAAAACAGGCGTCGCACTGTATGTGTACGCGGCCTTATACTCAGTCCAGACATGATTCCGATTTAGGACGTGTGGAATGGCTTCAAGAGGGGGGTCCGAAGAAACAATCCAACTCCAGAAACAATAAGCTCAGAGGTGACAAATCTTTTCATATATTCTATTTTCGCCACTTTCTTCTTTCGGGTCTGATTCTCTTCACAAGAACTCAGTCATTGATAAAATTGGTCTCAAAATTACAATTTTGAAGGAAACATTGCCTACTTTTCAAAACATACGTACAAATAACCTTTGCTGGCAAGTGTGTATGTAAATATTATTGTATTTTGCAAACAAAAGCTCTTGATTGTACATAGGCGAACCCATACACCCCCGCATTTGCTATTTCAGATCAATGATTTATGTATGTATGTATATGAAAAGTAAAACCATTTGACGGACCAAGTTTCTTTATTTTGGCTAATATTTCATTTGCTTGCCTGGTTCGGTTAATCGAATGTTCGGATAATCGACGTTCGGATAATCGACGCTCTACTGTATATGAAAAGTAAAACCATTTTACGGACCAAGTTTCTTTATTTTGGCTAATATTTCATTTGCTTTCTCAACAATAACTGTACGATTTCATAATAATTGTTAATATTGCTAATAAAAATTATTTTTCTGAAGATTTCAGTTAGTTTAATTTATTTGTGCACTGTAGAAACGAATCTTTAGTTTTTACTATACAGTGAAAAAAATGAACCGTTCCAAAGTGTAAAAGACGGATTTATAAATCAAATTGAACGTGCCGTGAGTTATTTATTCTTCTTTTCTTGTTTATATCATAAATCAATTCAGGAGATGTTACATCATAATTTTTCGAATGCATATACGTTCATACATGCGTTGCTTAATATAGTATGGTATGTGTGCTAATATTACTATTTTAAGGAGATATGTTGTATATTTTCTTTAGCATTTCATTTGCGATTTATTTTCTTGTCGATTTATAATAGATACACTTTATATACATACGCAACTTGAATATTCTGCAATAATGTTTACTTTTTCTATTGAGGGGTTTATTTTACCTAAAGAACGCATTAAAATGTTAATTTCAATATGTACTTAAAAATGTTCGACTGCCTAGTAGTTACTCGTTTCGTTTAAACAGAATCTAAAATGCATAGTAGATATGGAGATAAAACATGCTGACCATTAATAGATCGTACAAAATTTTACGCTATAAAAAGTACAATATTGCCATTCAAGGATGGTCAAACTTTTTTATTGAAATTATAAATTACTTACTGTGAAGATATCTATTGGCACATACTACATAGCAACGGATATAATTTTGTGAGCTACTGTATAGTTCATACAAGTATTTTATTATTTTTAAGAAACTGAACATTTACTATTTTTTTGGAATACATACATTGGTTATATATTTTATAGGAATACATATGTACACTCCCAATCAATAGGATAGTTCCACTTAACTGTATCTCGGTAAGTGATCGCGGTATTTTCTTCAAACTTGGCGACAATATTTCCGCCCGCTTGTTCTTTGAATAACAGAAGGTCTCAAATCCGGAGTCCCGTTAGGATTTTCTTACGATAATTCTGAAAAACAGTACAAATGGTGAAGTCAATAGGATAATTCCAGTGGAAATAAAACATCAAATAACGGTACGAAAGGATAATTTTGCTTTGAACGAGACCGAGTTCTAATCGTGCGAATAGCACTATACTCATATGTACAGACCTAGAAGGCATGCAAAATCCAAAATATTCAATTTCATATTTTTTTTAGGGGAGGGAGGGGTAGATGGGTCGGACCTGGCACATCTTCATTATCTTATCAAGGCATCCAACGGCTACCATTTGATACTAATTTGAAGCTTTTCGCGACATTCTATCAAAAGATATGGCTGAATATAACTTTGTAGGGGGGGATAGGGGTAGTCGGACCTACTCCACTTTCCATCAACTCAAAGTATATGTCAGAATGAGACATTGATCAAAATTTCAAGTCGATAGCGATATTCTACCGAAAGTTATGGCTGAATTAAAATATGAAGGAGGGGTAGTGTGTATGGGAGGTAGGGGAACCCGTGGTCCGATTTGGCCCATTTTCAATACCGTCCAAGATTTTAGCAAAACAAACATTTGTCCAAAATTTCAAACCGCTAGCTTCATTATTGCGGGAGTTATTCTGCTAACAGACAGACACGGACAGACAGACAGACATGGCTTATTCGATTCAGGGATCGACCCTGATCATTTATATATATACTTTGCCATAGCTCCGGAGGCTCCTTTGAGGTGTTACATAATATTGGCGTAACAAAAACAATATACCCTGTACCATCTTATGGGTGTTCTTAAACTATCGTCTAACCGTATATATCTTCCTTGTCATTCATCCCCACAAATTTTTTATCGTATATAGAACTAGGAAGTATGGAGGTCTTTCAAAAACCTTGATTAGTTGATCTTGAAACCAATCTTTTATCAGTCTTGCTCCATGATTGACACCATTATCTCGTTAAAATCTCAAAGAAGTTGCATGGAAAATGTCGGTCATTTAAACAATTATATTACCCACAATATTTTTGTAAGCCTGGACGTTGTGAATACCCCTAATTTCCACAAGCTTAATAGTTCCATACCGAGATATTCAATCCCGTACATGGGCGTAGCCAGGGGGGGGGGGGGCAGGGAGGGGCGGTCGCCCCCCCTGGTCGATGAAGATGGTAAAAAATCCTTATCGATGTATTAAAAAAAATCGCTGCACTATACAACATTTTCAAAAAATTTCTGCTGTTAGCGCAGCAGATGCCTTTTTTACCACTCCAAATGCCGCCGGAGAAGCTATGATCCGGACAGTTTGCAGTCAGGAGGCGCATGCAAATAGATGACACCGAGTGGCCTCTCGTAACTGACGGAGGCAACGTACCAGCACACACATTTCACTTGTGAGTGTGCTACTGTGGCTGTGTGGGTCCCATATTTCCTGTTTCATTTCATGGCTTCTGTGCTGGAGTACACAATTTCAACCGGGAAGATAGTGGAATTCAACTTATTTTCATCTGAAAGGGTGACAAATGGTATACAGCTTTGCTTTGTTAGCCCTGTAAGGTCATGCTTTGTCGAATTGACTACGCATCATCAAATTTGTCCCATTTTTGGTGACAATTCTCATTATTTGGAGCTAAGGTTTCGTACAGCACTTACCGTGCCAATGTACTTGCCGGGTACAGACTAGACGAAGTAAGCAGGGTAAGTTGGATTTTTGGAAATTGGCGTCGTCGAAACAACGAAGGATGAACTTTGTGTAACTTTTGGAACACCAGTATTTCTTATGGCTGGTTGTCGATTCGACGATAAGTCTGTGTCCATACAACTAGCTCGTAACAAATATGTTTATTTTTGAAATGTGGGACCTCTTTTTTCAAAAATTATGGAAAAAATATTTACTAGGACAAAAATAGGACAAATCAGGAAAATGGCTCAAAATTCTTCCTCATTTTAGGAAGATCGGAATCGGCTCCAAAATCTATGTTTTTCCATTCTAAATAAACTTACGATTAAAAATCTGTCAAATTTTATAAATATTTTGAAAAAGGTGATTTGTATGAGGCGTCAAAGTCGAGCGTCGTCGAATCGAGGAAGCATGACCTTTCCGTACTAAAAATAAGCATGACCTTCCATGGTTAAGGACCTTGTAAAGATCGGGTCTCATATTTCAGTGTCTTTCAAGTTCTTCTTTTTCTTCTCAATACCGTATAACCTTTGTGGGCCATGGTGCGTTAACTACCAGCAATAAAATGTTGCCACTGTTAGGTAATACTTTGATAAATTTAGAGGAAATCTTATTAAAACTGTTAACCATATTTCAATCAATAAAGGATTTATAAATATTCTGACGATGCTACTTTGATAAGATGAAAGTGACAGACGAAACAAACTGATTTCGCAAGTGGAATATAGAGTCCGCGATTCAAAAAATGCACTGAAAATTGACAAACTACGCTCTAAAAGGCAGATATTGGAGGCCAGTTGAATGTAATCAGAATGCAGAAGAAAATCATTCTCATCTCCATTTTAAAAATTTTACTCTACTTAGCAAAAAAAAAACAAGAAATGTCATGCGTGGCAGTCCACCAGTAAACTAGGGCCGCAGATGTGTAAGTGACATCCAATTTCCAAGATCTAAATTGCTGTTTTGTTGAGGTGTTGAGATCAGCTGCATGCCCAGCAATGTTATTTATCCCCATAAATGGATACTTGTTTACAATCTGAGCGACATCATAGTCCGTCACGTAGGTCGTGAGTTCGAAAAACACCATAAAATTAATTCGTTCACGGTGAGTCTGGAATCCATGACCCTGTGCACCAATCTAACCACAAACCAGGCTACTCTAAAATTTGCTAACAATATTTCTGCGACCGGAAATTTCAACTCCTAAGAAAATCATGATTTTGAAAAAATTGTGGGCTTGCCCCCCCCCCCTGACCGAAATCCTGGCTACGCCCATTATCCCGTACTTAGACATTTCTTACTTTGAGTGATCATCATCAATAGCCGTCGATAGCTCGACGTCATGCCTTGGCCGCCTGAATCGTTGACCTCCAATTGTCGCGGTTACTTGATCTTGTCCTCCAGTTTCAGAAGCCCAGCAGCTGGTGGGCAAGGTTGAAGAGCGTCGGCGCCAGCCCGTCGCCCTGCTTGAGTCCAGTATGAGTTTCAAATAGGTCAGTGAGTCGGTTCTGCACTCTGACCTGCGAGACGGTATTAGTCATCGTCATCCTTGTGAGTCGCACTAACTTTAGCAGTAGCACATGTATAGCGTTGGTCAGGCACGTTCCACCATGCGTCTTATTAACCTATTATAGCTACTCGCCGAAGTTCGTTGTATGTTTCTTTCTTGGCTCGGGATGCGCGTTGTGTGTATTGGCGATAGGCTTCATTTTTCGCCTCAATCGAGGCCCTGCATTCGTCGTCGAACCAGTTTGTTCCTCTGCGCCGGCCTTTATAGCCCACGACCTCTTCTGCGACTCCTTGGATGCTGTCTTTGAGCTCCTCCCAGAACTCATGGATGCCTAAATTTATTGATGTTATCAAGCATGGGCGACAGTTTTTCCTCAAGTGTTGTATAGTATACACAGCCGCCGTGTCAATCAAATTGTCAACCTCGAAGATCTTGGCAGGATTGATTCTCGTTAGGTGCACGGAAGAGATTCTGCACCTGTAGGTCGTCTTCACTAAATAGTGATCGGAGTCGCAGTTGGCTCCTCGATAGGATCGAACATCTAAGCCATTAGAAGCCCATTTCCTGCTGATCAGTATGTGGTCGATCTGGTTCACGGTGTATTCATCTGAGTGATGCGTCTACAAAATTAATTCCTTGCTCAAATCGTGGAAATAATACCTAACCGCATCTGAACCGACGAGATTTAATCTTTTCCGTCAGTAAAAATAGCGCGTTTATCCAATCCATACAGTTTCTACCTATACATTGTGGTTGAATATCTTGGGATGGTATCAGCTTTGTTAAATAAGGGGTATTCAGAGTACCTAGGCTTTTAAAGAAATTCTTAATAATGTATTGCCTAAAACTTTCGACATTTTCCATGCCATTCCTATAAGATTTTAACAAGATACTGACATCAATTATGAAGCAGGGCTGATAAAAGATTGATTTTAAGACCAACTAATCAAGGTTATGGAAAGACCTTCATACTTCCTAGATCTAAATATCATGAAAAATGTGTGGGAATGAATGACGAGGAATATATACGGTTAGACGATAGTTTATGAACACTGAAGCTCTTTGGCGAACGTCTAGAGGAGCTTGGGACGAAATCAACTTAATTTACCGTTAAAGTCTATACAATTCTATCCCAGATTAACGTTTTGAGCTCAAATTACTCAAATAAAGTTCTACTATTACCAGATATATATTTCAACTTAAAATTATCCTTTCGTACCGTTATTTGATGTTTTATTTCCACTAGAACTATCCTATTGACTTCAGCATATGTAGTGTTTTTAAGAATTCTCGTCTGAAAATTCGAAGGGAATCCAGATTTGAGACCTTCTGTTATTCGGGCTACTGAATTATTTATTCAGGCTACTGAAAATATTGTCACTAAGTTTGAAGAAAATACCGTCATCACTTACCGAGATACAGCCATTTTTCAAGTGGAACTACCCTATTGATAGGGAGTGTATTTCTATTATATTAAATGATTTGAGTCGGTATTTCAATTTAATTACTTAACCATACTAGCATTTAATCACTGCATGACCAAATAACGCAAATATGGTACCAGAAATTTGTTTCATTTTTTCAAATCGAATTACATTTTTATGACTTTTGAAAGACGACCTATGTAAAGAGCATGTTATTAATCGTTTATGTACAATCATGATACTTCGCTCAAAAGGCGGCACTTTTGTATAATTGATTTTTGATATTTATTATCGTAATACATTATGTACTTCTTCTGTAGGTTTTTCTTAGTTTAATTTTTACAGTTACTATAAGAGTCACGAAAACATCACTTTTAATAGTTTTCAATCAATTTAGATTTGGAAGATTTTATAGAATATACATATCTTATGTAATTGTGTTTCTAAGTTCCTGTAAAAAACTTTTGTCAAAATTAGTAATAATAATTAGTCTTAAAGTTGATTTTCTTCTTTCCCGAAGAATTTTAATGCGTTCAAATTACTATTATAGTTTTTTTTTAAATATAAATAAAATGTATTCCAATTTATTATAGTCCAGTACAATTGGTTCAAAATAGCCCCGAACCTAAACATAAAAAAAAAGTAATTTTTGATGCCAAATTGTTGAATACACTCCCTAATATACGCAGTAAAAAGTTACACTAATTTGCGCCATGGGTTAAGAGGGGAGGGGGTGGCAAAGGGGTGAAAATTCAGTTTCTTGCAAATATCTGGAAAACTATGAGTCTGACCTTAAAATGTGCTGAGAACAAAACAAACTACATAAAATTACCTTTTTAATGATATGTAACACTCTAGACATTTTCTCAGAAAATTATACCCTAGACCCAAAAGTATTACAGTGAATTTACATTTTTTGAGTTTAACATTTCGCACTGTAACTCTTGATAGAATAGACCTTCGGTCATAAGATCTTGTCCATATATTGCTAACAAAATTTCTTTAATTTCTACCAAAAATTGGAATGTTCCCACCATTGACGCCCCTCTCACTCCTCCTAACATTTTTCAAAAAGGCATGCCTGTAGCTTCTTTTTAAATTGAGCTAGGCAGATCAAATTTGGTGAGCTGCCTATTCTAAGCTCCATTATGCTCCCCACTAAAAATTATTACCATCCGATCAAAACTAAGGGTACCCCCCATACTATAAAATTTCTAGAGTGTTATATATCATTACAAAGGTAATTTTATATAGATTGTTTCGTCCTCAGGACATTTCAAGCTCAGACTCATAGTTTTCCAGAATTTTCACCCCTTTCCCACCCCCTCCCCCCTTAACCCATGGCGCAAATAAGTGTAACTTTTTACTGCGTATATTGAGCAGTGTATTCAACAATTTGGCATCAAAAATTCCTTTGTTGTTTGGGTTTTGAGCTATCTGTACTAGACTATTAGTTACATGACACATTTTTCTTTGACTGATACATTTAAAAAAACATTTTTAACAATGATGTGAAATCAACCAAAAAAGATTTTTGATTACATTAAAAGCTATAATACATTATTTTCTTCTGCTTTTACTACGTACACGCTCATTCATGCGCTTCCAAAATCGCCTTTTTCAT
This sequence comes from Microchrysa polita, assembly GCA_949715475.1. Lineage (NCBI taxonomy): Eukaryota > Metazoa > Arthropoda > Insecta > Diptera > Stratiomyidae > Microchrysa > Microchrysa polita. The sequence continues at coordinate 48,340,030 of OX454417.1, forward strand.
TCGCAATTATGTTTGGGAAGTATTTCTACTGGAACAAATTTACAGCGCTTTCTCTTCATTCATCCACCAGAGGGCACATTCTGTAAGGGGATAATCGCCATCGCCAATAATCGAAAGTGATCGCCTCGTAGGGCGACAATTTATTAATAGGGGTTTATGTGTGTATGAAAGAGATAGCTACTACTACCCAGAGGTCGAAGAGCGACAGAGCTTTTTTTGGAATCATCTAAGGCGATAATTGCCCATAACTCTCGCGTGAAATTGGCGTTGGCGTGAGGATGTACATTTTTTTTTAAAGTACATAGATGCGATAGTGGGTCTAGAATAGGTACTGAAATATTTGGTTAGGTAAATTGCATCTACTTTAGAGAAAATCTTAGTAAATTACGATTTTTCTTGGCAGGGCGTGTGCGTTGTATAGATTTGACACTATGGTTGAATGGGTTGTCCAAGGAAGATAATATTTTCGTGTGGGCAATTGTCACTTGCTTGTTCGATGTCGTCTTTTAGTTTTTATTTTTTCCGTTTCATTTATTTAAATTTTTGAATTACTAATTTATATACCCTGTTTGAAAAAAAATATTTAAAATTAACTAAAAATCATATGGAAAAACAATAACCTGCACGGCAGGAAAAGGATAACTGCGGGTTGGCTCAAATTGACGCATTTCGAACTGATCCCAGCCAGCATTGGCATCATATATCGTAAACATAGACCAAAATAATCTTTACTTCATGCATCACAAATCGACGTTCTGTATCGATAGACCACGCTGTTGAAGTGCAACACATGATGGCCAGCTGAAGGAATGCCCACGCATCAGCTATTCACTACAATGTATAGCTATTTTTTTTTTCTTTTCATTTGAAACCCACTATTTGGATATTGGATGGGCTTAGTTTTCGTGATTTCTTCCGTTCATTGAGACTGCGTACCTAAGTTCGCAACAATCGGATGAAAAAACAAACTTTTTGTTTAAACGAAAGTGTTTAAAAAGTGTGTACGTCGCGATTGCAGTGAAGTAATTATTTATTTTTGATGTACTTTTGCTCAGTTTTATTGTGTTTAAAATGTTTTTTTTTGTGCGTCTGAAATCAAAACGTTGCAAGTAAGTGATAGTTTATTTACCTAGTTCCAAAAGGATCATGGTCTCAGTTTGTTCAAAACTCAACAGATTTTTTTTATACACATTACTCTTGTACATAATCTAATGACTAAAAAAAAAACTTTAGATAAAACAATTACTTACAATCCTTCATTCGGTAATCGTAAGCCAGGTGATTTATAGATAACGTTGAAATCACTAGAAATCACGCATAGTGTCCCATTGGTCTTCATTTTGATACCTCGCAAAAACTAATTTTTATACTCTTCGCTTAATAAGCGAAAAGGGTAGGTATATTAAGTTTGTCATGAAGTTTGTAACGCATTGAAGGAAGCATCTCCGACCATATAAAATATGTATATATATGATCAGCGTGACAAGCTGAGTCGATTGGACGATGTCCGTCTGTCTGTCTGTTGCGACGCATTTTACTCGGCTATGTTTTTGTTAATTTACATATATACAGGGTGTCCGGAAACTGCCGCATAAACGCACCGGATTTTGATTCCTCATGTATTTTCCAGCAAAAAGTTGTACGGAACATACCCTCTTAGCTTAACCCTTTAGCTGGCACAGGCATTTGAAGATTTTTGCAAAATAATTTTCTTGTACGATTAAAACTTCAATGTCTCAAAAGCTAGACTAGCTAGAATAGCAAAATAAGATGATTACTACAGCCAACAAATTTACCTAAAAAATAAAACTAACGGCAATAAAATCTGATAAGAGGTTCGGTTTTTACAGAACTTCAAAGTCAAATTTTTGTGATTTGACCCAAAAACAATATATTTTTCCATCTCAATTTTCTCCAACTTCTGCCAAGGTGAGGTGCTCGTACGATGCTTTTAAAAATTGGTGCATAATCTAACGATAATTTCTTTTTTACATCATTTTATCCTATCTTCATAATTTCTAACAGTTTGAATGCCTTAAATGCAAAAAACTAAGGGTTAATTTTAGCTCGATTTCGATATACTTTGAATAGATTTTACCAATTGCAGATCTTTAGGAGCAGTGTGAATTGAATTGTATTGAATTCGAGCTAAAATTAACTTTAGTTTTTTACACTTAACGTATAAAAACTGTTAGAAATAATGCAGCTACAATAAAATTATGTAAGAAAGAAATGATCGTTAGACTATGCGCCAATTTTTAAAAGAATCGTACAGGCACCTCTCCTTGGCAGAAGTTGGAGAAAATTGAGATGAAAGAATTGACTGTTTTTGGGTCAAATCACACAAATTTGACTTTGAAACTCTGTGAAAACCAAACCTCTTAGGTTAGGTATAGTAGCAAAAACTATGCGAATGAATACTAAAATTTCCTTCAAGAAGCTTTGTTTAAATTTAAAAAAAAACTTAGAGTTACACTGTTTTCATAAAAGTACCTATAATCCTATTTTCAGTCGGTTTTTTGTCTTCGGCCGATTCTCTCCATAAATCATCAGTAAGCTTTGATAAAATTGGTACAAAATAAAGATGAGACATCAAGCTTTAATATGATATGCGACTTCAAAGTAACCAAGGCCATGTAAAATATACTTGAACACATTTAATTTGATTCAAGTGTTCATATATTTTCAATTCCATTCAAGAACATCGTCTTAAAAACTCTATCTCTCAAAAAATATAACATTCATTCCATAATCTTCAGTAACCATTATAAATATATGTAGCATAATTCATTTTTAATCTCCACGAATCATGCATTATTGATCCATTTCGTATAAGCCATTAACATTCTTTACGAGCAATGCATTTAAAATATATGTTACATAAGTATTGCGTAATCTTTATGACTAACGATTATGTAGTCTTTACGATTGATGCATTGAAAATGTATTGCAACGTAACTATTACATAATGTTTACGAATAACGATTTTATAATGATTATCCGTAATAAGGCGCAAATGCGTATATACATGAAATAGGGGGACATCGTCATATACTGCTTGTATGAAAACGTGATGAATGAATAAGCAATATGTGCTTACGCGTGTTGCATGAAATAATGATTACAAATGTGTTAAATGCTGGCTGGGATAGTTCATTTATAATTTTTTGCCGATTTCTCTCGACTGATTTGATTTAAATCCACTTTCTTACCCCAATCAATACCAATAAAAAGTGGTTACATGCAACTGTTTTGATGTGTAGTTCTTCATAATATATGAAACATATTGTGGAAATACCGCTAACGCATCGAACAAGTATCTTCATACACGCTCTTCCTAGAGACATACATTTTCATTTCGACAGATCCCCGATCCCCGAAATTACTGTAAAGGTGCGCGCCGAGTCACTTTTCGAAAGTTGTTTCGCTAACTTGTCCACATATCCAATAACCAATAATGAACTTACAATGTTTTGTTAAAAGTTCAAAGCTCTTCACCAAAGACACACTACCATCCACCATGACACACTTCCATTCACCCTGACGTCTTGAGGTGCCATATGATCTGTTCGCCACGCCATACATCTTCTTCTTCTTCCTTGCCTCGTTCTTTATACCGCTCCATGGTTCCGCGTTGCTCGACCTGCGGTGTAGGCACATCGCCCGTTTTGGCGATAATTTCTCGCCACGCCATACATACTTCCGATCATTTGAACAATCTTTTTGATCATAAAATGATGGTGTTGTGTGTTTTTTTTATATAAACCGGTGGCTATTCTTAATTTTGTGGTCATTCTTCATCGAAATTAGCGATGTATGTTCATCTCACAAAATATATTATTTTCGCTCCTAAAGATAGCTTTCTTCGACAATCCGTCATCAAATAAAGCACACACCAACGAGCCAAACATGAGAAATCACACACACATATAGATACATTGCATACACACATTCAAAAACATAAAGAAATAGCTAAGGCCTTCATATACCATGGAATCGATCGTACGATGGACCACAATATAAGTCCATTTTGGGTACTCGTCCATACGTACCATATATACGTTTGCAATGCATGGTGTCTGATGACTCTATAATGCAGAAGCTCATACATATATCTGTCTCTGTCACACAAAGCACAGCGAAAACAGAAACCATCTATCGCCATATACAAAGTTATCACCTTACACGATTCCAAAGGACGACACCTATCACTTTCATTGCACTGTCGCTTTGTTAATTTAGATGGAATTTACTTTTTGAAGAAAGGTTTGAGCGTTAATTATTGGTTATGCAGTGTTACATTGTGTTATTGGTACAGAATTGATGTTTCAACAAGTGTTCGTATTGAACTTATCGTGAATTTTACATGAAAGTGACGGCCATATAAGATGCATTGGGTGACTGTCGCCTTAGATGATCCCAAAATGACGAAAATATTGGGACCTTTCGTGTTGTAGTAACATAAGGACCATCATTTCGCGAGGCCAAACAACAAGGCCAGTATATTTAGGGTTGCAGCCCGAAGAAGAAGGAACGCTCGAGAAATACAGGCGCCAAAGTACGTGGAGGACTCGCAAGGAATGCTGCTGGTTGACTGGTTGGTTACGGCAATCTGTAGCAGGATGCGAGAATATTTTGACGAAATTCTAAATGAGCAATTTTTCAAAATTTTGTGACGAATGCCACAAATATCGAAGACTTCTCAGCGATGCATTAAATGAAACGCGGAAAGACTGTTGGAGCGGACAAAATACCCGCGGATTTTGGTTGAAAATAGAAAATGTCGGACTTAGTTGGCTTACAGTTCTCTTTAAAAAATCAAAGGCATTCGATACCTGACGCTTTCAGGGAAAGTTTTTTCCTCCTTTTTATAAAAACAAGGGAGACTCACGCAAACGCAACAACTACCGGGCTGGAAAGTTAACATCTCACACACTGAGGATTTATGAGCCAGTTGTCTGCAACCGATTGAGAAAGATTGTACGGTTGGCCTTGTCGATGCTCGATCTACAATCGATGCGATGAGAAAATTTAGTGCATCACGTAAGGACTTGCACTTTGTGTTCATTGATTTGGAAAAGGCATTGGATAGAGTACCTCATGATCCGATATGGTTGGCCTTGAGAGCACTTAATGTCCCTGAGGCATATGTCAGGATGATACGAGACATATATGATGGAGCTACGACTAAGATTAGATACACAGCCCGTGAATCTGAAGATTTTTCGGTAAATGTCGGAGTACACCAGGGCAGTGTATTGAGTCCGCTGCTTTTCAAGATCAGTATGTGCTACTTATTAACACGTATCTCTGATCTGACGGCCCAATCTGCTTTTTGCCGGTGTCGTCAGTAGCCCAAACATCATTGCGTTGCAAGCTGCACTTGCAAAATGATGTGACATTTTGGAGGGGCATGGATTGAGGGTTAGTATAACGAAGACTGAGTTTTTATGCTGCCCGTTCTCAGACCCAGATGCAGTGGTACCATTTAAGCAGATCAAAGGAGAGCAGCCTAAGTCTTCTTCTTCTTCTTCTTTTAGCGGTGCAGAAAGGTGTGAAACCTTTGTGCATCTATGTGGGTACGAGTTATGGTTCGTCAATGTTTGTGTCCGTGAGGTCTAAGGACAGAAACATAGCTGCTCCGATAGGGTTTTCCAACAGTGATATAGAGGTAAGATCAGTGGTCGCAGCGGGGCATTGAAACAAATGACCCACATCATGAGGAGTACCATCGCAGTTTGGACAGATGTTTTGCATGTCCGGGTTTATGCGAGAAAGGTACGAATTAAGGCGTGAACAAAAGCCCGACCGAAGTTGAGCTAGTGTTACTCTGGTGGCTCTCGGGAGCCTAATCTCCTCAGGCGAAATTGCTGGTGGGCGCTCTGTGAGGACTCTATTCGCACCTAAGCTCGCAATAGACCGATTCACTTCTTCAGTGTGAATCGCTGCGATGGCAGCTCGGTATGTAACTTCATCGTAAGGGTCCCGTTTGTATCCCTGAACCTCTCTCTAAAGGTCTCGTAAACCACGCCTGACATGTCGTGGTGGAGGAATTCGGTCCATGAGATGATTATTGGGATGATCCTCACGGTAGCAACCAACAAGATACTGTTTTGAGAGTAGGGGATTGTGATCACGTATTGGCATCAATTTTGTCTCCTGATGTAAGTGATCCTGGGCAGACATCAGAAGGCAACCTGTCGCGATGCGTAGAGCGGCATTTTGGCAGACCTGACTTTGGAGTTTGTGTCACATAGACTATGTGTCCAAACTGGGGCTGCATAATCAGCGGGCGCTCGACCCATCGCTTTATAAGTAGCTAGCATGGTTTCTTTATCTTTGCCCCAGGTGCTACCAGCTAGAGCTTTTAGGATGTTGTTCCTACTGCGCATTTTTTCACAGACTGAAGCTGCATGATTCGCAGACGTCATCATGTTCTCTAGGTGAAGCCCGAGAATTTTGGGGTTTTTAACAGTTGGAACAGAATTGTTGCCAATACGTATATCCATCTCCCATCTGATGTCCTCCCACCAAGTGGTTAGAAAAGTCGCAGAGGATTTGGATTTGGACGCAGAGATGGTGAGGTTTCGGCTTTGGAAAAATGCCTGTAATCGTCGTAGATAACGATTGATTCGGAGGCGCATTTCATCCTTATCATTCCCTGTGGCGAGTACGGTGCAATCGTCAGCATAGGAAATCACCTCGATTCCTTCAGGTGGTGTGGGAAGGCCGGACATGTAGATGTTGAACAGAGTGGGGGAGAGTACCCCTCCCTGTGGAACACCTAATTTGATTTTCCTAAGCTTAGAACGTTTGCCTCGAAACTCGGTGAAGGAGTGCCGACCAGCTAGATAATTGGCAATCCAACGGATCTCTTGTGCAGGAAGATGCATATTCAACAGGTTTGCTAGGAGCATTGAATGATTGACCTTATCGAATGCACTTGATAGGTCTATTGCCACCAGAATAGTTCTGTGACAACGACTGCGTTGATTTAGCCCATCGCTAATGCGTGTAGTGATCGCATCGAGAGCAGTAGTGGTACTATGCATTTTCCTGAAGCCATGCAGGTGAGGTTCTAGCTTCGCATGTGCAACAAGAGTGGGGTGAATAAGGGCCTCCAGCGTCTTTGCGACAGGAGACAGTATCGTAATGGGGCGGCAGGATTCCCCGAGATTTTCGCTCTTCCCTGGCTTGAGACAGGGAACAAGTCGACCTGTTTTCCAGATTTCAGGGATGGCAAGCGTGGAGATCGACAAGTTAAAGGCAGCCGTGAGATACTCAATGGCTGGAAGGTCGAGATGCTTCAACATGGCCATCGAAATGCCATCTGGTCCGAGGGCCTTGGAGTTTTTAGCATTTTCGATGAATTTTTTAACCTGGTCCGCGGTAAATGATGGTATGGTGTCAACATTCCTGCTGCGAATCCGTCTTCTAATTTTGCGCTTAAGGCCGTCGGACTTAGGATGTTCAATAAATTGTTTATTGAACAGGCTCGCGCACTGAAGAGGATCGCAGGTTTTTGAACTGCCAAATTCAATAGCGTTATTTCCCTTTTCTTTCCTAGGATTGGAAAGGACGCGGACAGTAGATATAATTTGCTGGCACCTTCAATAAGGTTACAGTCATCGAGGGGCTGATTCCTTTTCGCCCTCCTGTAGTCGTTAACTTGTCGGTCGATTTCGGAGTTAAGCTCCTGAATTCTGGGATCATCAGGGGGAGCGCTTGTGATGTTATCACGTTCATCATCATTTTGATTTTGATTATGGTTAGGGATGGTCCCGAGATGATGGCATAGAAAGTCCCACCCGATCGGGGGTCCGCAACCTTAAAAAAAAGGGGGAAAGGCGGTATTTTTTCGTTTTTTTGCGATTATTTCAAAAACGACAAGAGATACACAAAAATGGTCTGAGGACGAAAATAACTACATAAAATTACCTTTCCAATGATATAAAACACATTAGAGTTTAAGTAAATATTTCGGCGCTAGCCTAGCAAAATAAATTAGAATATTTTCATTGTAGACCTTTCTTAAAAGCGCCATAACTTTTGAAAGAATGCTAGTTCAGCCGTGACATTTTGTATAAGAATTCACAATAAGTTCAAGATCATTTTAAGGTAAACATTGAGTCGCTCCGGTCAAGGACCCCCTTTATCCCCCCATTTAAATTTTTCAAAACGGCACATCCATAACTCCCCCGAAAATTGGAGCAGAGTGCTAAATTTTGGTTTGTTGGGATTGGAGGTCATAGTGACCCCGCCCACCAAAAATTAGCTCATTCGGATAAAAACTAAGGGTATCTCCCATACAAAGTGACCCATCAGGAGTTTGTTCTACGTACTACTCATTTTATAAACTGTAGAACAAAGTTGTCTTGGGTCACTTTGTATGGGAGGTACCCTTAGTTTTTATCCGAATGAGCTGATTTTTGGTGGGTGGGGTGACTATGACCTCCAACAAACCAAAATTTAGCACTCTGGTCCAATTTTGGGGGGAGTTATGGACATGCCATTTTGACAAATTGAAATGGGGGGATAATGGGGGTCCTTGACCGGAGCGACTCAATGTTTACTTTAAAATGATCTTGAACTTATTGTGAATACTTCTACAAAATTTTACGGCTAAACTAGCTTTCTTTCAAAAGTTATGGAGCTTTCTAAAAATGTCTAAATTGAAAATATTCTAATTTTTGTTCTAGTCTAACGTCGAAATATTCAATTAAAACTCTAATGTGTTATATATCATTGCAAAGATAATTTTATGTAGTTTTTTTCGTTCTCAGACCATTCTTCTGTATCTCTTACCTTTTTTGAAATAATCGCAAAAAACCGAAAAAAAATGCCCCCCTTTCCCCCCTTTTTTTAAGGTTGCGGACCCCCGATCGGTTGGGACTTTTAATGCCATAATCTGGGAACCATTCCCAACCATAATCCAAAAAAATTTCCGATGTAGGATTTTTGCCGACCAAATATGCCATTTTTCTTAGACTACACTGGTCACTGGTCAAAAATAAATTACTTTCCCCCAATAACTCTGCATAAAATTTCCGTCAAGGACCTTTTGATACTCATCCGTTCTTTTGACAGCAACAGCAACAATGATATTGTCAACCTTTCTGAAGGTAGTCACAGGATTAAGGTTAATAACTCGGTCACTCACCAAAAAATTATAGAAGCTAGAAGCTAGCTAGAAGGCTATTCCTTCACCCTGAAACAACAACGCAAGTTGTCTGCTATGCTTCGAGGACTATATTCCGTCAAGGCTAACGAAGTTGTCCCCGCTAAAATCAAAGTAACAAAATATTCAACAGTCTGGTCTCGCGCGAATGAGGACCACCTCGATTTATTTCGTGTTACCGGTTTGTTTTAAGTGAGCGGGTGATAACCAAGGAAATCTTTCAATTATTTTGCTTACCGTTTCTCGAGCTTCCCTCTAGAATATCGGCTTTCTGGGAATCCACGAGAGGACTCAGTGCATAGGATACGAAAATGGCTTACCCTCCCTTCTTGTTTAATTTTTCCAATGGGAGGTTTTCGTCTGCTTAACATCAACGTCAACTCACTTATTTCTCATGACAAACGTCTAGCACTTCAAGACATGCTCCGTCAACACTTTCCGGACTTCGCCTTCATAACAGATACCAGTCTTCGGGAACTTCCCCCGGGCATAAACTATTTTTTAAAAGTTACAAACTAATTCGCCATTTGCTACAGAAATAGTCTAAACTGCAAAACCATTCTCATTGCTTCCTCCTTCGCGTCATTTACGGCAGTTGCGGTCAATTTTGTGTCTCCCTCGGGCCGGTCTTTAAAAGTCTTGATTGGTGACATATATATGTGCCTTGTATTCTTAGTGGAAGAATCCACCTTCTTTAGCTTAGCCTCAAACTATGATGCCTTTGTGCGTGGCGGGCATCTCAACGCCCGAAACCCGGATTTGGGTGACTCCGTTAGAAATCCAAACACACGCCTGGCTATCCAATCACACGGACTTAGGCACTGTTCTAATTACTGCCGATTCACCATGGTTTCCCAGAGGTTCTTTATCGTGTTTCTGGTGTCATCCTCGCTATTGGAGACTAACTATCAGTGCGACACCCTGGCGGCTCTTTCGGATAACTTTGCCGTTCTACTTTCTCTAAATTCTAGTCCTCGTGTATCCACCCTTCCGGCTCTAGAAGCTATAATGCTATAAAGTGGGACAGCTTTAGCGCTGATCTAAAAAGGACTTTACCCAATGCTCTTCCTACCAGCAATATTGTCTCCAATGGCGAGATTGACACCCAAATACAGCAAATCAACGAAGCATTCAGCGTAACGTTAAACCAACACGCCCCCTCTCTGAAAAGAGACAATATTGTAAATACGGCTGCTTGTCAGAAAACACTATGGCACTTTTCAGAGAGTGGAAAAAGCTCCTCCAGAAACGGAAACGAATTTTCCATAGAATGCTCAACAGAGCCAATGACCAATATGATACTCCTTCGGCTGAAATATCCAGACTTTCCCCCATCATCGATCAGAAGATAATTAATGACTTACATAAGGAGTGCCACCGCTTCCTTATAAACACATTGAGTCGGTCCGATCAAGGACCCCCACATTCCCCCCATTTGAATTTGGCGAAATGGCACTGCCATAACTCCCCCAAAATTGGAGCAGAAAGCTAAATTTTGGTTTGTTGCGATTGGAGGGAGTAATCACCCCACCCACCAAAAATCAGCTTAATCGGATAAAAACTAAGGGTACCTTAGTTGAAACTCCATTCCACGGTATTGCTACCACTATACGAACAAAACAAACCGCTGCGCTGTGAGACTGAACTGTGCTCAACAAACTTTACCAGAACCGAAAATCATATTAAACACGAATTAAGTACTATATCTTGTATGGCGGTAATCCGTAGTACAGTCCGCGTCACTTGAATAACACACCATAAAAAAATGTTTTCATACTCACTATACTTCGAACCTGGAGCATTACTTAGGGCTAGATTAAAAAATGTTCAATGTTCATATTAATCGCTATCTTGATCGATTACAGACATTTTTCCAAAGCCGAAACCTCACCATCTCTGCGTCCAAATGTTCTGCGACATTTCTCACCACCTGGTCGGGGGATTGTAGCTGGGAGGTTGATGTACGTATTGGCAACAATTCTATTTCTACTGTAGCTAACCCAAAGATTCTCGGGCTTCACCTGGAGAATATGATGACTTCAGCTCATCACGCGGCATTTGTCTGCAAAAAGATGCGCAGTAGGAATAAAATCCTCAAAGCACTAGCTGGTAGCACCTGGGGCAAGGATAAAGAAACCATGCTAGCCACTTACAAAGCGGTGGGTCGAGCAGCCGCTGATTATGCAGCCCCAGTTTGGTCACATAGTCGATGTGATACAAACTGGTCCAAAATTCAGGTCTGCCAAAATGCTGCTCTACGCACCGCCACAGGTTGCCTCCTGGCAGGAGACACAATTGATGCCAATACGTGACCACAATCTCTTACTCTCAAAACAGTATCTTGTTGGTTGCTATCGTGAGGACCATCCCAACCACAATCTTATGGACCGAATTCCTCCACCACGACATGTCAGGCGTGGTTTACGAGACCTTGAGAGAGAGGTCCAGGGATACAAGAGGGACGCTTACGATGAAGAGACATACCGAGCCACCATCGCAGCGATTCACACCGTAGAAGTGAGTCGGTCTATTGCGAGTTTAGGTGCGAATAGAGTCCTCTCAGTGCGCCCACCACAAATCTCGCCTGAGATTAGGCTCCCGAGAGCCACCAGAGCAATATTAGCCCAACTTCGGTCGGGCTTCGCGCCTCAACTCGTATCTTTCTCACATAAACCCGGACATCCAAAACATCTGTCCAAACTGCGCTGCCTCTCCTCATGATGTGGGTCATTTGTTTCAACGCCCAGCTGCCATGTTCAAAGGCGTCCGCAAAGAAAGCGATATCAATGGAAGTTCTACTTGATGGACTCAAGGCCAGAGGCAGACCGAAGAACACCTGGATGTGTCAAATGAAAAAGCAACAAAAACGCATTGGTCTCGGCGATGACACGATCCAAGATAGAGCTGCCTGTAGAAATATGCTGAGATATTACCGCCAAAACGGGCGATGTGCCGACACCGCAGGTCGAGAAACACGAAGCCATGGAGCGGTATAAAGAACGAGGCAAGGAAGAAGAAGAATGAAGGCATCGGCGTATATTGACGTAAACCAAACAGCTTTTCCATTCTTTAACAATCTTTTTAAACCCCTATCTTGGAAATTGCAACAAGACAGCATCTACCTATACTGTTTGAATCGTGGGGTCAAAACATTACTTTGTTAAACCGGCCTCTCGGACATAAACATTCTCGGAAACGTTTGGGGACGAGGAAGTCTAGAATCCGTATTTATGAATTTATGCACTTACCCCACCATTAAACTTGATTGGAGTTCAATTTTTCTTGATTATATTGGAAAATTCCTTAAATGCATGCCAAATAGGATTTATGCAACTGTGGCCCACCAACCCACTTGTTTTACACAATGTATCCAAATTATCGTGAAATTATAATAATAATCGCATTTTAGACCCATACCTTCTTGTATATGGTTTTTTGGGAAGTGTTCTATTCAAGTGGCTCAAAACTGAAGGTAAGATTTTCGAGACGATTTACTTAAAAATTCATGTAAAATCAACTGTTACAGATAAAACAACCGCTGTTGTTGCATGTTATTCCAAAAATTCAATAAGCTCCAATCTAAATATAAGCCTTTAGTTTCTAATGCTCCAGATTCGGAGTATATTAAGGTAGAACAATTTTTTTAGGGTGTGCTATTCAAGTAGTCTGGTTGGTGTTGTGGTTAGTGCGCACACCTTCGGTGCACAGGGTCGTGGGTTCGAATCTCACTGTGAAGTAATTTAGTTTATAGTGTTTTTCGAACTCACGACTCATGTGACGAACTATGATCTCAATCAGATGTAAGACGAGTACCCATTTATGGGGATAAATAACACTGCTGAGCGTGTTGTTGATCTCAACACCTCAACAAAAAAGCAGTTAAGATATTGGAAATTGGATGCCACTAACACATCTGGGGCCTTAGTCCAATGTTGGACTGTTGCCCCTGTTATTTTATTTCTTCAAGTGACGCGGAGTGTGAGTTGTAAGTACTATGGACATCCAAAGAAACCAAAACTACTGTGAAATTTCAGCATCTAAAGGGTGTTTTTTTTAAGAATGATAGAACTTCAAATTGAAAAAAAAAAAACACAAAATATTACATTTGAATCATTTTTTTTATTTATTTCAGTATACTCTCACAAATTATAATGTTTAGACTCACGCCTGAAGAATGCTTCCAAATTATCAAAATTTACTTCGAAAATCAGTCGTCGATTCGACGACTTTTTATGGTATACATAATCGTCCATCAGAGCAAGCCATCCGTCGAATTGTGAATAGATTTCGTACCACATACTCTCTAAGTGATGCAATAACACCAACACGTCGAAGAAACCATCAAAAAAATCAACCATTATTAAAATCAAATTGACGCCTTGGAGGCCAACATTGTTCGCGTTATTGGTGACATACGCCCAAAAGTACTCGAAAAAGTGGTCCAGAATTGGACGTCAAGAATGCGCTTCGTCAAGAACAGACGCGGTGGCCATATCCCTGAAATCGTTTTCAAATGTTAAATGTATGACAATAAAAAAATAAAAAGTTAATATGTTGTGCCTTTTTTCAATTTGAAGTTCTATCATTCTTAAAAAACACCCTCTACTTCGAAATCTCCAATTTGATATTGACCAACTTGAAAAATTCCATAATGAAGCTAAGTAAGTGCTTACAAACTAAGAAATCTAGTCGACTTTCGTTGGACGCCTGGATGCTTTTCTGCCAACAAAAGCGACTATTGGTACTAAAATTACTGCATGTATTTTCATATACGTGTACCAAGCAAATAGTACTTACTACTTGCAATGCATACGACATAATATCTGGAGGTGGCTGTGGTAAAACATTGATGGGAACGAATAAAGCCTCGAAAATAATCCCTCAGCTGAGGCAGTTTCCGCTCCCGTTGAGGTTATAACTGTGATTATCATCAGATTATCAAACACGCTTTTGATTGGGGTCAACACACGTAGCTCCTTCCTCCCGCCGTGTGGGACGATACTGATAAAGAATATGTATCTGTTGAAGTAGAAATTCAAAACACAACTCGTAGAACTAGCTGAAAGAGATATCTGCTAACAGTGTGAATTGTAGAAATGGCGTGACAAAAAAAAAACAGAAAAAAAACCGCAAGTGTAACTGTTAAACCTTTTACACGCCTTACATCAATTGCATTTAATATAATTTTTAGTAAGAAAATTTAAATAAACAGCTAGCATACGAGTATTATTCATCTCGTAAGAGTAAATTTTTGGTCTGATATACGTACATACCAAAGCCCCCTCTATTCAAAGCCAGGAACTAGAAAACTCTCATACACTTTAACAGGCAATCATGGGCTTGAGAAGATTCCAAATTTACATTGCGTTAAAGGGAAACGGGACAGTGTCGCGACAAACTTTACACGATAAATATTGGTTCCCGTTCGATTTGCGACGCCAAAAGCTAATCTGTTAGGCACCAAAAGGTTGTGAGAACAGTGAAATTACAAAAACGCGAGAAATGTTTAGTTTTAGTGGATTTTCGCGTGTTTGAAAGCCGAACGGCACAATTTTCCCGTACATTTGTACACCATTTTGACGTTTTTACAAAGGCAAACATGGACTGATTTCCACAGTTTCTCTCGGCGCTTCCCGGATTGTAATAGAGGGGTCCTTGGTACGTACACTTAAATAATAGATAGAAATGTAATATTTTCTTATTGACTAGAAAAATGTTGTACATAATTGTTACTAGAATATATTAGTTTTAAATTATCATATATGTAATAATTTTGTTCGTGATTTTAATATGCAGTCGCACTTAAATGCTTTTTCCCTAAATAATTAAAATGTTACTCAGCAAATATGAATGCTTAGCTACGTAATAAATTAAATAAATAGATAAATAAATATAGAGATCAAATAATACACTTCGTAGTTTCAGAAATTGAAAATGAAAACCAAAATCATTCGAGAAAATATTCTAAGCTAATTTTCAATTCGACTTATCATACGATATAGTCAAGAAGGTTTACCACTTCACAATATACAATAGAAAGTTGTTAAACTTATTACTATGGTCCTTAGGGCTAATAATATTTTCTTTTGGAAGAATAGAGAGTATGTGTACTGTTATGAATAGTGTGTCCAATTCAACCATTTCATTCTGTTTTTTTATTAATCCAAATTTCGCTACGGGCTTCTATTCGCTTTTTGAATCAATATGTGAACTTGACTGTTTTTTTAAATTGTCAGCTACGCCATGTGCAATTAGCAAATGTTCCGATGGAAAATCCAACATGGTTGTACAATGGAATGCCATATTTGCTGATGCAATGATATATTCACATAGAGCAAACCAACTGAAAGCTGCAAAGATAATATTTGTTTATTTGTTTATAGCCATTTCCTAAAGTAACTCAGGAATTAAAGAATTCATTAATTACATTATACAAAAAATGGCACACCAATGATGTGTATAAAGTTTTAATTGCATTTAAATAATAAAAACCTTTTGAATTTCGAATGATGAAACCAAGACTTCTTCTAGCTTCATTGGTTATGTATTCCACATGTTTGATCAAATTCAAAGAGTTATCGAAATAATTCCTAAATATTCAATTAATTCCACTTCCTAATTAATTAAATTAAATTAATTTCAAGACTATTCCAATTGTGATAATCGTTTTGAAAGATTTGTCTGTAGTACATGAGTATCATCCTGTGAACTAAACATTTGCAGTCATCAGTAAAAAAAAGGCATTCATCTTAATCAAAGATTTAATCAATATTATTATTAAAGAGGCAAAAAGATCTTAAATGGGACCCCTGAGGCACGCTAAAAGTAATGTGTACTAGGTTCGTTAAGAGGTTTAACAGAAAAAAAACGGATCTCGATTAAATTAATTGTTTTTTCGATATCCCTATGTAATGTGAATGTATTAATAATAATAGTTTCTACAAAAAATCGTAACCCGCGACCTAATAATGCTAAATTATAATATTTACCCAATTAAAACTATAAAAAAAAATAAATTGGAAAGAAAGCGCGCTAGCTTGGTGAAAGCTAGTAAAAATTATGAACTATTTGCGCAAAACGCAACATCATGATAACCCAGTTCAACAATCTGTTTGCCTCTCTTGGTGATATTTGGGCGATGATGAAAATGACATGCAAATCAATGAGCACAGTGAAACCAAAACTCGTAAAGTCATCCTTAGAAAAACTAAACTAAATTTGAATTTACAGTCGACGCAGCTTAATGTGATAACATTAGCACCTTGCCTTTTTGATAACAATAACCGAATGATAAAAATCATCATCATATATTTTGAGCACCTAGTACGATTTTTCCCATTAAAAAAGAAGGTTGCGAAGGTGCTTTTACCATTTCTTTTACACAGGAATCATGGTTTTGATAACTATATATTGCAAAGCGTATCATAATTATTGCAAATTGCAACAAATTATCTAATCGAATGGAAAAACGATAGCACGAAATACAATCGCAAAAATTTTCAACGTGTCTAGTTGCACAATAATAATGCTCCGTACTGAGAGCTTTTTATTATTTGTGTCTTGTGAAAAGCAAATCTGCTTCCTTTTTAATACGAAAATTTATTACTGGAAAGGTCGAAAAATTATAACACTAACCGACGTTTTGATAACAATAACCGAATTTAGTGTAAGTGAAATGTATGGGAAATTTTGGGTTTTTTTTTTTAAATTGTAATGATTTTTAAAAACCCCTTTGACAATATGTCTAGTGAAAATTCTTATATGTGCACATAAAAATAAAAAAAATCTTACCCATATCGTGGCATAGTAGTCGATGTTTTAAGAAGAACAATATTAAACCAATTGTACTTGCTATCGATATAACAAAGAGACGTTTCTTCCACTTCAAAGAAACTTCCTGTTCCGGTGTGATAGTTTCAATTGTGTGGAGCAGTTCATACAACTTAATTGATGCCAGCATATGGCACAAGGACACTATCATAAACACAATAAATACCTTTTCGTGAATAGCTAAAACAAATACAACAAATTGATAAATAGGCAGACCATTTTTACCTACTCAAAATACTTACGATAATTTTCCCGATTGGATATATATGTTACTCCACATAGCGAGCATATTTCGACAATGTTGAGCCAGAAAACTACATTGATCAACAAATTGCCGATTTTTAAATCTTTTGCATCAGCTATGTTTGTGAGTTGCGTACGATAGTAGTTTTTATAGACAGCCGCTATTGGAAATCTTGGACCTATGTGTAGTGCAATACAAATACGCCAGAGGTAACGTTGTGGACTTACACCAGTAATCGCACTTATCGATGGAATCACATTGTAAACCTGCAAAACAATATACATTCAAATTAGAACCGAAATAATCATAAATTCACTTTGAACATTTAAATTTTCCCTTTTTAACTGTTCTGTAATCATTCTAAATATGAAAGCAGAAATCTGTTTCATTTTTGTTGTAGCAGCGCAGAAAGAGGTGAACAGCTGTGAATTTCTGTATATGCGCCTTAAGTTTTGTTTTCGTTCTCGCCTACAAAACTGTCTTCTTCCTTGCCTCCTTATACCGCTCCATGGTATGGCGTTGCTAAGGTGTAGGCACATCACCCGTTCTGACGGTAATGTCCCAACATATTTCTACGCGGGATGATCTCTATACCTATGCCATCGTTATCGAGGAATGACAGCCAGCCAGCGTGCAGTAATCAGTTGATTAATATTGAATTTCGATCCAGAACTGCAACTGAATACAGGTGGCCCGTAAATATTGATGACTTGGATATTGATATTGCCGGAGTTGACAAGGACGCATATATATATACTAGAAATGCGCCGTGCGAGATTCAATTTAAAGGAAAAGTTTCAGGAAATATGAAAATGATTCAACTCAAATAAAGATTAGAAACGAAAACAAAAACTTAAAAACAAAATGACATACAGGAAATTTCAGGGACATTGTTCGCGGAGTCATCTGGGGGACGGTATTGGCAGATGATCCATGTCATAGCCTGGATCAATTTCCAAGATTATCATTTTTTTATGGGATTTCCAGTAAATATGGAAATGATACAGTAAGTCGAAAGGCATTATTCTTCGGTGCTGAAAGGTGTGAAACCGCTGTGCATCTATGCGGGTACGAGTTATGGTACGTCAATGTTTGTGTCCGTGAGGTCTAGGGACAGAAAAATAGCTGCTGCGATAGGGTTTTCCCACAGTGATATAGTAGTAAGATCAGTGGGCGGAGCGGGGCTTTGAAACAAATGGCCCGTGGTCTTACGGCAACTGCCTCTACGGGGCGGACCACACCCGTTTTGTATTGCAAAACGGCCAAAAGCTGCCATATGCCTTCCTGGCAAGAGCCCCGGCAGGAGCCCTGAAGGTTCGATGCAGGAAGGTTGTGTTTGTCTGTGTATATGTGTGGGTGCGATATATGTGTTTTTTCGTCATATTGGGAGCATTACATCTCGGCGCGGCTGCTCTCAATTTTACTAATTCGCGCCGGTGTTGAAACAAATCCAGGCCCAGAGGTATGGATTTGTAGTGTCTGCAACCGGTTCGGTATCGGTTCGAATGCCAGATCAGTTCAGTGTAATTGCTGCAGGGAATGGGTTCACTTTAGGTGTTCAGGGTTACGAAGACAAGGTCAACACTCCTTAGCATATGTTGCGCCAGGTTGTATAAATTCAGGGCAACCCAGGGCTGCTCCCAGCCCACCTTCCCCACCACTGCCCCCTACACCGCCAAACAATATGATAAGGAATGCCAGACCTAGTCTTACGCCTGGCCCTCCTCCTCCAGCAGTTTTCACTGCACTATCTATATTACAGTTTAACTGTAATGGCATTCACCGAAAAGTCGCTGAGATCACACACTTCTCGAGTTCCAACAGAATTCTCATCGCCGCCATCCAAGAGACGTTGCTTCACGCAAACTCGTCTCTAAGCGTCCATAGCGAATATGTTATACTGCGGAAAGATCGACCGGCCGCCACGGATGATTCTCACCCTGGAGGTGGACTTGCCTTCCTAATACACAAGTCCGTACATTACTGTGTATTAGATGCAGTTGCTGACGGTACGGCGGAAATTCAAGCCATCTCAGTTCCATCAGGGAGTACTAATATCGAAATTTTTAATATATATGTACCACCTCACTCTAGTTGCCCTTCTGGCTATCGTTTCGATATTGGTCCTCTCCTTTCCGGAGAGCACAGGGTCATCCTTGGCGACTTTAATGCGCACCATGAGCTCTGGCATTCGGACCTCAACAACAATGCCAGGGGTATAACTATCGCCGAATCACTTGACGCCTCAGAATTCTGTTCACTTAATGAAGACTCGCCGACTAGAGTCGTGGGCACTTGCAGTAGTTCTCCTGACATAACTATTGTCAGTGCCAGCCTAATTGCTGCTTCCCGATGGGAAGTACGTACCACCCTTAAATCAGATCACCTCCCAATCATTATAAAGATTGACAAACCAGCGAACATGACTAAGTCAGAGAAGCGAACGTTTGTCAATCACAAGAAAGCCGATTGGGATGGTTTCAAAGCTTACTCGTCGGCGAAGTTCACCGAGCTAACATCACCTATCACCATTCATGAGGCCGAGAAAAATATTAGGAACGTCATTACCACAGCCGCATCACGTTTTATTCCGGCAGGACGTATCCCGAAAGTTCGGCCCAACTTTCCCACTAGTGCCGCCAGATTAGCCGATGAACGTGATCAGATCAGAAGCGCTCACCCTGATGATCCCAGAATTCAGGAGCTTAACTCCGAAATTGACCGACAAGTTAAAGACTATAGGAGGGCGAAATGGAATCAGCACCTCGATGAATGTAACCTCAATGAAGGTGTCAGCAAATTATGGTCTACCGTCCGCGCCCTTTCCAATCCTCGGAAAGAAAAGGGCAATAACGCCATTGAATTTGGCAACACAAAAACCTGCGATCCTCTTCAGTGTGCTAGCCTGTTCAATAAACAATTTATTGAACATCCCAAGTCTGACGGCCTCAAGCGCAAAATTAGAAGACGGATTCGCAGCCGGAATGTTGACACCATACCATCTTTTACAGCGGACCAGGTTAAAAAAGTCATCGAGAATGCTAAAACCTCCAAGGCCCTCGGACCAGATGGCATTTCGATGACCATGTTGAAACATCTCGACCTTCCAGCCATTGAGTATCTCACGGCCGCCTTTAACTTGTCGATGTCCACGCTTGCCATCCCTGAAATCTGGAAAACAGGTCGAATTGTTCCCTGTCTCAAGCCAGGGAAGAGCGCAAATCTCGGGGAATCCTACCGCCCCATTACGATACTTTCTCCTGTCGCAAAGACGGTGGGGGCCCTTATTCACCCCACTCTTGTTGCACATGCGAAGCTAGAACCTCACCAGCATGGCTTCAGGAAGATGCATAGTACCACCACTGCCCTCGATGCGATCACTACACGCATTCGTGATGGGCTAAATCAACGCAGTCGTTGTCACAGAACTATTCTGGTGGCAATAGACCTATCAAGTGCATTCGATAAGGTCAATCATTCAATGCTCCTAGCAAACCTGTTGAATATGCATCTTCCTGCACAAGAGATCCGTTGGATTGCCAATTATCTAGCTGGTCGGCACTCCTTCACCGAGTTTCGAGGCAAACGTTCTAAGCTTAGGAAAATCAAATTAGGTGTTCCACAGGGAGGGGTACTCTCCCCCACTCTGTTCAACATCTACATGTCCGGCCTTCCCACACCACCTGAAGGAATCGAGGTGATTTCCTATGCTGACGATTGCACCGTACTCGCCACAGGGAATGATAAGGATGAAATGCGCCTCCGAATTAATCGCTATCTAGGACGATTACAGGCATTTTTCCAAAGCCGAAACCTCACCATCTCTGCGCCCAAATCTTCTGCGACTTTTCTAACCACCTGGTGGGAGGACATCAGATGGGAGATGGATATACGTATTGGCAACAATTCTGTTCCTACTGTTAAAAACCCCAAAATTCTCGGGTTCACCTAGAGAACATGATGACGTCTGCGAATCATGCAGCTTCAGTATGTGAAAAAATGCGCAGTAGGAACAACATCCTAAAAGCTCTAGCTGGTAGCACCTGGGGCAAAGATAAAGAAACCATGCTAGCTACTTATAAAGCGGTGGGTCGAGCGGCCGCTGATTATGCAGCCCCAGTTTGGACACATAGTCTATGTGACACAAACTGGTCCAAAGTTCAGGTCTGCCAAAATGCCGCTCTACGCATCGCGACAGGTTGCCTTCTGATGTCTGCCCAGGATCACTTACATCAGGAGACAAAATTGATGCCAATACGTGATCACAATCTCCTACTCTCTAAACAGTATCTTGTTGGTTGCTACCGTGAGGATCATCCCAATAATCATCTCATGGACCGAATTCCTCCACCACGACATGTCAGGCGTGGTTTACGAGACCTTGAGAGAGAGGTCCAGGGATACAAACGGGACCCTTACGATGAAGTTACATACCGAGCCGCCATTGCAGCGATCCACACTGAAGAAGTGAATCGGTCTATCGCGAGTTTAGGTGCGAATAGAGTCCTCTCAGAGCGCCCACCACCAATTTCGCCTGAGGAGATTAGGCTCCCGAGAGCCACTAGAGTAACACTAGCTCAACTTCGGTCGGGCTTTTGTTCACGCCTTAATTCGTACCTTTCTCGCATAAACCCGGACATCCAAAACATCTGTCCAAACTGCAATGGTACTCCTCATGATGTGGGCCATTTGTTTCAATGCCCCGCTGCGCCCACTGATCTTACCCCTATATCACTGTGGGAAAACCCTATCGCAGCAGCTATGTTTTTGTCCTTAGACCTCACGGACACAAACATTGACGAACCATAAATCGTACCCACATAGATGCACAGAGGTTACACACCTTTCTGCACCGCTACAAGAAGAAGAAGAAGGCGTTAGCAAAATATGACCATCTGTCCGCGCCCTTTCCAATCCTAAGAAAGGATAGGGCCATAACGCCATTGAATTTGGCAGTAAAAAAAACTAGCGAATGACAAGATACCATCGTTTACCGGTTTTCCTGATATTCAATGTCAAAGTTTGACATTTATATGGTCCTCCAACTGCCTCTACGGGGCGGACCACACCCGTTTTTTACAAAACGGCCAAAAGCTGCCAATATGCCTTCCTGGCAAGAGCCCTGAAAGTTCAAGGCAGGAAGGTTGTGTTTGTTTGTGTATATAATACCCAACGAGATATGTGTTTTTTCGTCATGTTGGGAGCATTACATCTCGGCGCGGCTGCTCTCAATTTTACCAATTCGCGCCGGTGTTGAAACAAATCCAGGCCCAAGGGTATCCACAGCCCGCTACACCGCTCAACAATGTGATAAGGAATGCCAGATCCAGTCTTACTCCTGGCCCTCTTCCGAATATCTTATATTGCGTAAAGATAGACCGGCCGCCACGGATGATCCTCACCCTGGAGGTGGACTGGCCTTCCTAATACACAAGTCCGTACATTACTGTGTATTAGATGTAGTTGCTGACGGTACGGCGGAAATACAAGCCATCTCAGTTCCATCAGGGAGTACTAATATCGAAATTTTTAATGTGTATGTTTCACCGCAAACTAGTTGCCCTTCTGGCTATCATTTCGATATTGGTCCTCTCCTTTCCGGAGAGCACAGGATCATCCTTGGCGACTTTAATGCGCACCATGAGCTCTGGCATTCGGACCTCAACAACGCCGAATCACTTGACGCCTCAGATTTTTGTTCACTCAACGAAGGCTCGCCGACTCGAGTCACGGACACTTGCAGTAGTTCTCCTGACATAACCATTGTGAGTGCCACCCTAATCTCTGCTACTCGTTGGAAGGTACGTACTTCCCTCAAATCTGATCTCCCTGATATCCTCCCAATCATTATAAGAATTGACAAAACAGCGAACCTGACCAAGTCTGAGAAGCGAACTTTTGTCAATCACAAGAAAGCCGATTGGGACGGTTTCAAAGCATACTCGTCGGCGAAGTTCATCGAGCTACCATCACCAACGTACATAAGGCCGAAAGAAATATTAGGAACGTCATTGCCAAGGCTGCGGCACGTTTTGTTCCTGCAGGACGTATACCAAAAATTTGGCCTAACTTCCCTACTAGTGCCGCCAGATTAGCTGATGAACGTGATAACATCAGAAGCGCTGACCCTGGTGATCCCAGAATTCAGGAGCTTAGCTCCGAAATCGACCGACAAGTTAAAGACTATCGGAGGGCGAAATGGAATCATCACTTCGATGACTGCAACCTCAATGAAGGCGTTAGCAAAATATGATCAACTGTCCGCGCCCTTTCCAATCCTAAGAAAGGATAGGGCAATAACGCCATTGAATTTGGCAGTGAAAAAAACTAGCGAATGACAAGATACCATCGTTTACCGCGGACCAGGTTAAAAAGTCATCGAGAATGCTAAAAACTCCAAGGCCCTCGGACTAGATGACATTTCGATGGCCATGTTGAAACATCTCGACCTTCCAGCCATTGAGTATTTCACGGCTGCCTTTAACTTGTCGATCTCCATGCTTGCCATCCCTGAAATCTGGAAAACAGGTCGGATTGTTCCCTGTCTCAAGCCAAGGAAGAGTCTCGGGGAATCCTACCGCCCCATTACGATACTGTCTTCTGTCGTAAAGACGCTGGAAGTCCTTATTCACTCTACTCTTGTTGCACATGCGGAGCTAGAACCTCACCAGCATGGCTTCAGGAAAATGCATAGAACCACCACTGCCCTCGAAGCGATCACTACACGCATTCGTGATAGGCTAAATAAACGTCGTCCTTGTCACAGTACCATTCTTGTGGCAATTGGCTTATCAAATGCATTTGATAAGGTCAATCACTCAATGCTTATCGCTTACTTGTTGAATATGCGTATTCCTGGACAAGAGATTGCCAACTATCTAGCTGGTCGGCACTCCTTCACCGAGTTTCGTGGCAAACGTTCTAAGCTTAGGAAAATCAAATTAGGTGTTCCACGGGGAGGGGTACTCTCTCCCACTCTGTTTAACATCTACATGTCTGGCCTTCCCACACCACCTGAAGGAATCGAGGTGATTTACTACGCTGACGATTGCACCGTACTCGCCACAGGGAATGATAAGGATGAAATGCGCCTCCAAATTAATCGCTATCTAGGACAATTACAGGCATTTTTCCAAAGCCGAAACCTCACCATCTCTGTGTCCAAATCTTCTGCGACTTTTCAAACCACTTGGTGGGAGGATATTAGATGGGAGATTGATGTACGTATTGGCAAAAATACTGTTCCTACTGTTGCAAACACCAAAATTCTCGGGCTTCACCTAGAGCAACGGTTCTTAACCGGTGGTCCGCGGACCACTGGTGGTCCCTGAGGCGACCCTAGGTGGTCCGCGAAGCCTTTGCTGTGGTTCCCTCAAAATCCGATACGACAATTATCGAGTTTTACGCAGCTCAATCTTAACTTTCTAATAGAAACTTGAATGTTGGAAGCGGATGGGAGTCCGTTTTGACTGAGCAGGACAGACTGTTTTCATTGAGAAATTGACCGTTGTGCACTGTGTAAGATATTAAGTGTAATGTATTGTATTGGTCGCAAAAAGAAATGTGAGTGAAGCCGTCAAAATTTGTTTTATATGCTTCTTTTTTAGGTGACGAATGCAAGATGATTGCGATGTGCAAGAAAACGCGGACGGCCGAGAGCTTGATAGGAATGTTCACTTTAAGTGCAGTAGCTATGTGTCTTTATAGACTTGAGGGTTGTCATAATTGTAGGTAAACAGTTCAGGTGTTTAAGGCGATGATTATTTTGAAAACCTATTATTTTCCGGCCAGACGATAATGGTAATTTACATTGCTGAATTAAGATAATTAAACTATTATTGATCTTCGGTGGCAATTCTAAATACATAGGTTTCTGTTGGTACAACATGAACCAGCAATGCCATATTTATAGGAGTTAATGTAAAAATTGTTGTTCTTCCAGTAAGAACTGTAAGGAAGGGCTTTATAATCTGATAAAAAACTGGATTTAAAAATTATGAGCCATCTCTGGATGAAACAAACCGAAATATTGGGCAACACCCTTTACGAAAATTAATGAGGGTTTTGAAATTCGTTCAGACTTAGCAAAATCACACCCAGCGTCCTTTACAAGATTATCTCCGTCAGTCGACTTTTTCTGGATGATGGTCTTACAAGCAAAAATATCCGTTTGGCGTTATTTCCACATTTTTCTAATCGAACACGTCAACTGACAAGACAACAATAAGTTGTGTTTAAAAGGTAAACTGAATGAATTCTATTAGTTTCCCTATTGATATTACCAAGGTGCAGTACGGTCACCGCAAGAAGTAGTCTTCGGTACAAGATTTCATGATGTGAATCGTTCTCATCACAATTGCAATTTGGTGGTCCGCAACAACTAACGAGTATGATCAAGTGGTCCCTCATGTGCAAAAGGTTAAGAACCACTGACCTAGAGAATATGATGATGTCTGCGAAGCAAACAGCATCTGTTTGTGAAAAAATGCGCAGTAGGAATAAAATCATAAAAGCTAAAACCATGCTAGCTACTTACAAAGCGGTGGGTCGAGCGGCCGTTGATTATGCAGCCCCAGTTTGGACACATAGTTTATGTGACACAAACTGGTCCAAAATTTAGGTCTGCCAAAATGCCGCTCTACGCACAGCTACAGGTTGCCTTCTAATGTCTGCCCAGGATCACTTACATCAGGAGACAAAATTGATGCCAATACGTGACCACAATCTCCTACTCTCAAAACAATATCTTGTTGGTTGCTATCGTGAGGATCATGCCAATCATTATCTCATGGACCGAATTCCTCCACCACGACATGTCAGGCGTGGTTTACGAGACCTTGAGAGAGAGGTTCAGGGATACAAACGGGACCCTTACGATGAAGTTACATACCGAGCCGCCATCACAGCGATCCACACAGAAGAAGTGAATCGGTCCATTGCGAGCTTAGGTGCGAATAGAGTCCTCCAACGCGCCCACCACCAATTTCGCCTGAGGAGATTAGGCACCCGAGAGCCACCAGAGTAACACTAAATAAACTTCGGTCGGGCTTTTGTTCACGCCGTAATTCGTACCTTTCTCGCATAAACCCGGACATCCAAAACATCTGTCCAAATTGCGATGGTACTCCTCACGATGTAGGTCATTTGTTTTAATGCCCAGCTGCGCCCACTGATCTTACCCCTATATCGCTGTGGGAAAACCCTATCGCAACAGCTATGTTTTTGTCCCTAGACCTCACGGACACAAACATTGACAAACCATAACTCGTACTCACATAGATGCATAGCGGTTTCACACCTTACTGCACCGCTATTAGAAGAGGTAGAAACATTTATATGAGTTAGTTCAGTTCAGTCGTGCTCTGTGGCCGTGATCGTTCGGTCGCCACTCTGTAAAATAGACACTCATAGAGAAACGAGTTTCCAAACTCGGCACGACTCGTCGCAAGTTTATTATTCAGAAGAAGATGATAAGAATTATTCTTATCGTAGAATAATAAACTGACAAAGCGACTAGGAAGTGGTATGGCTGACAACCGTATCACACTCCGAATTCATTTGTTTTTGTAACGTTGATGACTACACACGGTAGTCATCAACGCACCATGCTCCACTAGGAGTTACGGTAATCGAGAGAGAGAGTTCAGTTTTTAATTAAAAATTGGGGGTATTTTTACTACTTATTGATGTGAATCAACAGCATTGTGCGGAAAATAATTTTACAATTCTTGCTCGCAAATATATTTCGAATATTTTGTATGGGACGTAGGGGAACCTGTGGTCCGATTTGACCCATTTTCAATACCGTCCAAGATTTTAGCACAACAAACATTTGACCAAAATTTAAAACCGCTAGCTTAATTATTTCGGGAGTTATCGTGCAAACAGACAGACAGATCGACATGGCTTATTCGATTCAGGGACCGACCCTAATCATTTATATACAGGGTGTCCGGAAACTGCCGCATAAACGCACCGGATTGTGATTCCTCATGTGATTTCCAGCAAAAAAGTTGTAAGGAACATACCCACTTAGCTTAACCCTTTAGCTGCCACAGGCATTTGAAGATTTTTGGAAAAAAAATCGTTTTCTTGTACGACTAAAACTTCAATATCTCAAAAGCTAGACTAGCTAGAATAGCACAATAAGATGATTATTATAGCCAACAAATCTACCTAAAAAATAAAACTAACGCCACTAAAATCGGATAAGAGGCTTGCTTTTACAGAACTTCAAAGTCAAATTTTTGGGATTTGATCCAAAAACAATATGATGTTTTTCCATCTCAATTTTCTCTAACTTCTGCCAAGGAAGTGCTTGTACGATTCTTTTAAAAAATGGCGCATAGTCTAACGATCATTTCTTTTTTACATCATTTTATTCTAGCTTTGTTATTTCTAACAGTTTTAATGCCTAAAGTGCAAAAAACTAAGGTTTATTTTAACTCGATTTTGTCATACTTTGAATAGATTTTACTAATTGCAGATATTTAGGAGCAGTATGAATTGAATTGTATTGAATCCGAGCTAAAGTTAACCCTAGTTTTCTACACTTAACGTATAAAAACTGTTAGAAATAATGGAGCTAGAATAAAATGATGTAAGAAAGAAATTATCGCTAGACTATTCGCCAATTTTTAAAAAAAAACGTACAAGCACCTCCGTACAACTTTTTTGCTGGAAATCATTTGAGGAATCACAATCCGGTGCGTTTATGCGGTAGTTTCCGGACACCCTGTATATACTTTGCCATACCTCTGGTGGCTCCTTTGAGGTGTTAGTGGTCCTACTGGCAACCATTGCTATTGCATTATTTTGCAGTTGCAATACGCCTCTCCGGGGCGGACCACACCCGTTTGCTACAACAAACGGCCAAGAGTTGCCAAAACGCCTCCCTGGCAAGAGCCTCGAAGGTCTCGATGCAGGAAGGTTGTGTATGTCTGTGTATATGTATGGACTCGTTATATATGTTTTTTCGTCTTATTGGGAGCATCACATCTCGGCGCGGCTGCTCTCAATTCTCCTTTTACGCGCCGGCATTGAAACAAATCCAGGCCCTGTCTTGGTATGGATGTGTAGTGTCTGCAACCGACGTATCGGTTCTAATGCCAGGTCACTTCAGTGTAGTTGCTGTTCGGAGTGGGTGCATTTTAGATGCTCCGGTTTGAGAAGGATGGGTCATTACATAGAAGGTACATTTGTTGCTCCAGGCTGTAGGAATACTGGGCAGCCTCGGGTAATACCAGGCCCCTCCCCTCCACCAACGCCCCCTACTCCCCCCAATAATGTTGCCTTGAACGTAAGACACAGCTTAACTCCTGCCCCTCCGCCAGCAATTTTTACACCGGTGTCCATATTGCAGTTCAACTGTAATGGCATCCTAGGGAAATTTCCTGAAATCACAAGCTTCTTGAGAAAGTACAGAATCCTGATTGCAGCCATCCAAGAGACGAAACTCCACGCGAATTCACCATTCAACGCTGAAGGTGAATATATCATCATACGCAAGGACAGAGAAGGCGCCACGAATGATTCTCACCCTGGAGGTGGACTTGCCTTCCTAATACACAGGTCCGTACATTACCGTGTATTAGATGTAGTTTCAGACGGTACGGCGGAATTGCAAGCCATCTCAGTTTCATCAGGGAGCACCAATATCGAAATTTTTAACATCTACATACCACCACATTCTAGTTGTACAAACTACCATTTCGATATTGGTCCTCTTCTTAATGGAGAGCACAGGATCATTCTTGGTGACTTCAATGCCCATCATGAACTCTGGCATTCCGCGCTTCACAACGATGCCAGGGGTCAAGCTATCGCCGAATCTCTGGACGCATCAGGTTTCTGTACCCTCAACGAAAACTCTCCAACCCGTGATGCAAACAATTGTATTAGCTCACCAGACATTACAATTGTCAGCGCTAGCCTAATTAGTGAGACCTCCTGGGAAACACTTACTGGTCTTCCCTCTGATCACCTCCCGATCATAGTCAGAATTGACAAACCAGCTGACCTGACCAAGTCAGAGAAGCGAACTTTTGTCAATCACAAAAAAGCTGATTGGGAAGGTTTCAAAACATTCACGTCATCGAAGTTCTTCGCGCTTCCCCCTCCCACCAATATACATAAGGCCGAACGGAACATTAGGAGCGTCATTGCCAAAGCTGCGGCACGGTTCATCCCTGCAGGGCGCATTCCAAAGGTTCGTCCAAACTTCCCAACAAGTGCCGCAAGGTTAGCTGATGAACGTGACAACATTAGGCGCGCTAACCCTGGTGACCCCAGAATTCGGGAGCTCAATATCCAAATACAGCGACAAGTTAAAGACTACAAGAAGGCCAAATGGAACGAGCACCTCAATGACTGTAACCTTAATGAAGGTGCCAGTAAGTTATGGTCCACTGTCCGTGCCCTTTCGAACCCCACAAAAGATAAGGGCAATATAGCCATAACCTTCGGCAAAAAAGAAACTAGCAATCCTCTTCAGTGTGCGAGCCAGTTCAATAAACAATTTATTGAACATCCCAAGTCAGATGGCCTCAAGCGCAAAATTAGAAGACGGATTCGCAGCCGAATTGTTGACTCCGTACCAATTTATACTCCGGACCAGGTTAAAACAGTCATTGAGAATGCAAAAAATTCTAAGGCCCTTGGACCTGATGGCATTTCAATGGCCATGCTCAAACATCTTGGTCTTCCTGCCATTGAGTATCTCACGGCAGTCTTTAACTTGTCAATGTCTACGCTCGCCATCCCCGACATCTGGAAACAAGGTCGTATAGTCCCATGCCTTAAACTAGGGAAAAGTGCCAAACTAGGAACTTCCTACAGACCGATTACGATCCTGTCACCTGTAGCAAAGACGCTGGAAGCCCTCATCCACCCCACACTCGTTTCACATGCAAAGCTAGATCCCCATCAGCACGGATTCAGACGCATGCATAGTACAACCACCGCTCTGGACGCGATCACTACACGTGTAAGAGACGGACTAAACCACAGTACACCTTGCCATAGAACCATCATGGTCGCGATTGACCTATCAAATGCGTTTAATAAGGTTAATCACTCCATGCTTCTGGCAAACCTCCTCAATATGCATGTTCCGACTCAAGAGATAAGACGGATTGCCAACTATCTAGCTGGTAGGCAATCCTTCACCGAGTTTCGAGGCAGTCGTTCCAAACTTAGAAAGATCAAATTAGGTGTTCCTCAAGGTGGGGTTCTCTCTCCCACCTTGTTTAACATCTACATGGCCGGTCTCCCAACACCTCCGGAAGGCATTGAAGTTATTTCTTATGCCGATGACTGCACTGTACTCGCCACGGGAGCGGATAGGGATGTCATGCGTGAAGATATCAATAGATATTTAGCGCGACTAGAAGCCTTTTTCCATAGCAGAAACCTAACCATCTCAGCGTCCAAATCGTCTGCGAACTTCCTTACCACCTGGTCAGGTGATTGTAAGTGGCCGGTTGGGGTACGTATTGGCAACAAACCAGTTCCTGCTGTTGCAAATCCAAAAATTCTCGGGCTTCACTTTGAGAAAATGATGACTTCAGCTCATCACGCGGAAGCGGTATGTGAAAAGATGCGCAGTAGGAACAAAATTCCTAAAGCACTGGCTGGTAGCACCTGGGGCAAAGATAAAGAGACAATGCTAGCCACTTACAAAGCGGTGGGTCGAGCAGCGGCTGATTTTGCGGCGCCAGTTTGGTCGCAAGGTCTCTGTAACACAAGCTGGAACAATATCCAAGTCTGCCAAAATGCTGCTCTACGCACAGCTACAGGATGCCTTCTGATGTCTGCCCAGGACCACCTACATAAGGAGACACATTTGATGCCAATACGTGACCACAATCGACTACTTACAAAACAATATTTAGTAGGTTGTTATCGAGAGGATCATCCTAATCGTAACCTCATGGACAAAATTCCCCCTCCACGCAACATCAAACGTGGCCCTCGTGACCTTGAGAGAGAAGTCCAGGGTTACAAAAGGGATCCTTTCGATGAAGATTCATACCGGGCTGCCATTGCAATGATTCACACTGAGGAAGTGAGTAGGTCTATTGCGAGTTTAGGTACGAACAGAGTCCTCTCAGCGATCCCACCACCTATTTCGCCTGAGGAGATTAGGCTCCCGAGAGCCACCAGAGTGACTTTAGCCCAACTTCGGTCAGGCTTCTGCTCACGCCTCAATTCGTATCTATCTCGCATAGACCCAAATATACTAAACGTATGCCCAAACTGCGCTGGCACGCCACACGATGTAGCCCATTTGTTTCAATGCCCAGCTGCACCCACTAATCTCACCCCCTCCCATTATGGGAAAACCCCATTGCAGCTGCCACGTTTTTGTCCCTGGAGATTGCGGACGAAAACGATGACGAACTATAAAACGAGTCCATATAGATACACAGCGGTTCACACCTTTCTGTACCGCTAAAAGAGGAAGAAGAAGAAGGTGTTACATAATATCGGCGTAACAAAAACAATATACATACCCTATACCATCTTATGGGTATAGGGTATAAATAGTTTGGATTTCAGTGCATTGCGGCTAAATACTGAGTCCAATACGTAAATATTAAATAATACCATCCCCAAACATTAAATTCCCTACGCCCCTACTTAATGTTCATAAAAACAAATGGTACCGTTTATTTTCAGTTATGTATTTCGTTTCCTTATTTTTCTTCTTCATTATATTCCACCGAGCCATTATGTTTGTTTATTTTTAATGCTCGACACACACATAAGCCGTAGCCCGCGATAGAAACTGCAATACACATGTTGGGGTGGCGGTTGTTACTGATGCATGTGCCAAATGATAAAGTAATAAACAACGCGACGACATGATCGAGCTGCCTGGAGAAATAGGTTCAGACATTACCGCCAAAACGGGTAAAATTTCTTCACCAGGGACTGAGAAACGATGGAGTGCTAAATAAGGTAAGGCAGGAAGTTTGCCACAAGACAGGCATTACATTGAATTAGGGAATGCATCGTTATCACTTATCTTTTGAGAAATTTATCCAAACATTAGCAATCTTTGAATGTTTTGTGCTTAGAACCATATCAATAAAGTTACGTCAAATCGGATTTTTTTTTTAGTAAAATAAAAATGTCCTTACCCGACAATGTGTCTCATGAACTTCATCAGCTTGAAAAACATACGCAGTTATGAAACAGAAGAGTAGCGTGACTAGAGGAAGAGCAGCCGTAACCATACAGATATCATGAAAGCCGACCATTAGATGTACAATTAACTGCAACGAAGGAAATACGAATAAACGGGTCAAATGCCAAATACTGCAAAAGGTCAGTGCAGTGTTATAACGATTTTTTGTTATGTAAAGATACCGACTGTTTGCATTTTTACCTTTTCCTCCCGGGTGACCTCTTTCTTTTTTTCATTATACCTGACCGTCTGGGTATCCATTTCGACAACAAATATTGAATAAGTACAGAATCGTGTCCTCGGTATCTTTCAGGTTCGACAACTCAATTTTAACAACACACTTTTTCCTACGCTTAAATACACTAGCAAATTTTTCCAATTAGAGTCAGCATGTCTGGAAAAAATAATCACTGATTTTTTTGTGACTTTAAGAGTAAATATTAATAATATTTACCTGGCAATGAAGAGGAATCTCGGAACAAACCCGGGAGAATTTTAAGGAAGAGCCTTTCTTTTAACAGGGCTGTCAATTTACGGCCGTCAACAATAAAGGGAATTTTGGCGACCACTGTTCTTGTTCTACAGGGATGAGAAATAATAATCGGTTATTCTCAATAACCGGTATTTTCAATTTTAAAAACCGGTTATCTCCTGTATTAGTTTTTCCCGGTTATTAACCGGTGTTATTTTTAAAATGGAAAAACCGAAAATAGCCGGTGAATACTTTTAAAATTATGCATTTACCTGATCACCAAAGCCGCCGCACCGACGACGCCGCCTTGGGTAATTCGTCTTAAAAGGACGCCCAAGTAACAATTCGTTTGCTTTAAAGAAGCACTTCACACTGTAGCAATCATATAGTACCACGAAATCAGTTTATTGTGTGACATCGCTTAAAGAAGTATCTTGTTCCGATAAAACATTCTATCATCATTATGGAATAAATTTAAAGATGGTGGTATAAAACTTCGATAAAACTGTCTCTAAACGTTAACCTAAAAAGATACTCCTTTAAGGTCCCTCTAGATTAGCAGCCAAATGGCTGCGCGTTCAAAAACTGGCATCGCGTGCAGCCATTTGGCTGCTCCTTAGCATCCACACTAGCAGCCAAATGTGGACAGAAAATGACATAACCAAAATTTCATTTTGGTG
This sequence comes from Microchrysa polita, assembly GCA_949715475.1. Classification (NCBI taxonomy): domain Eukaryota; kingdom Metazoa; phylum Arthropoda; class Insecta; order Diptera; family Stratiomyidae; genus Microchrysa; species Microchrysa polita. The sequence goes on from OX454417.1 coordinate 48,373,624, forward strand.
ATTTTTTTAAATTCAATTATCAAAATCGGACTCTGCGCGTTTGTATTATTACACGGCCATTCAAGAATTATTCATTTTCACACAAAAGAACAAACAAAAGTTGGAAAATTGTCACTTTGAATTTGACAAGCGGTTGTCAAAGCGGTTCGTTGAGTTGCCATATTGAATATCAAAACTGGACGCACAGCCAAATGGCGACATGTTTGGACGGAATTACAACAGCCATTTGGCTGCACGTGTCGCCATTTGGCTGCTAATCTAGAGGGACCTTTAACGGTACTGCTAGCCGACGACACGGTCGTAGTCGTCGCCTGCACCTGATTCTAGTGAACTTATCAGTTTCGCGCACGTTAAATCCTCTTATTGATCCTCCTGGTGGCGTCGCCAGACTTGCACTTGTGCCCCCCAAAAGTGATTACCACTTCAGCAGCACCGGAGGCTGCGATAGAGAAGATGCGCCCCGTGGCCGTGCAGCCCACATACATACACAGAACACAGTGCTCATGGCGATTTATGTGGCGAACACATACTGTGCGTGGGCTGTGTGAAGTTAGCCAGTCATGTTTTTGAAATTAGGTACTTTTGCTCGGTGAACCGTTTGTTCTACAGCGGCTACGTTTGTTCTTGATTGTTAACCAATTAATATCTTTTGTGCTTCTCTAATTATTTAATTATAGCAACTTTAAAATTGTGAGTGTGAACTTAGCCAGTCATTTTTAAATATGGGTCGGAAAGGTATAGGTTTGGTATCAATCGAAAGCCAGACGTTTGTTCATTTTGTAGGGCGTTTGTTAATCCTGGAAACGGAAGGATACAGGGATTATTAAGGAAAAAGAGATTAGTTGTGACGTCATCTTCACTCAACCAACGCCATCTACTCAGCTCAGCTGTACGGGCAACCCGTGTCCCGCGAACAATTTATGCAAGATCCACACCATCATCGTACAGCTGAGCTGAGTAGATGGCGTTGGTTGAGTGAAGATGACGTCACAACTAATCTCTTTTTCCTTAATAATTCCTGTATCCTTCCGTTTCCAGAATGAACAAACGCCCTACAAAATTAACAAACGTCTGGCTTTCGATTGATACCAAACCTATACCTTTCCGACCCATATTTAAAAATGACTGGCTAAGTTCACACTCACAATTTTAAAGTTGCTATAATTAAATAATTAGAGAAGCACAAACGATATTAATTGGTTAACAATCAAGAACAAACGTAGCCGCTGTAGAACAAACGGTTCACCGAGCAAAAGGACCTAATTTCAAAAACATGACTGGCTAACTTCACATAGCCCTGTGCGTGTTTAGATTTGTTTTCGGTGTCGTTGCCACGGTGGGACGGTGAATTTGACGGCTGTGTGAAGTTAGCCAGTCATGTTTTTGAAATTAGGTCCTTTTGCTCGGTGAACCGTTTGTTCTACAGCGGCTACGTTTGTTCTTGATTGTTAACCAATTAATATCGTTTGTGCTTCTCTAATTATTTAATTATAGCAACTTTAAAATTGTGAGTGTGAACTTAGCCAGTCATTTTTAAATATGGGTCGGAAAGGTATAGGTTTGGTATCAATCGAAAGCCAGACGTTTGTTCATCCTGGAAACGGAAGGATACAGGAATTATTAAGGAAAAAGAGATTAGTTGTGACGTCATCTTCACTCAACCAACGCCATCTACTCAGCTCAGCTGTACGGGCAACCCGTGTCCCGCGAACAATTTATGCAAGATCCACACCATCATCGTACAGCTGAGCTGAGTAGATGGCGTTGGTTGAGTGAAGATGACGTCACAACTAATCTCTTTTTCCTTAATAATTCCTGTATCCTTCCGTTTCCAGGATGAACAAACGCCCTACAAAATGAACAAACGTCTGGCTTTCAATTGATACCAAACCTTTACCTTTCCGACCCATATTTAAAAATGACTGGCTAAGTTCACACTCACAATTTTAATGTTGCTATAATTAAATAATTAGAGAAGCACAAACGATATTAATTGGTTAACAATCAAGAACAAACGTAGCCGCTGTAGAACAAACGTAGCCGCTGTAGAACAAACGGTTCACCGAGCAAAAGGACCTAATTTCAAAAACATGACTGGCTAATTTCACATAGCCGAATTTGACATAGGCTCGTCGCGAACAGAAGAAAACATCTCGTGAAATATATTTGTGCTGGTTGTGTCTGTGTTTTGTACTCCGTGTCTTCGGTGCCTTCGAAATCGGGCAGAAAGTTGTTGAAGCGTGGATCGCGAAAGCTCGGACGATCACAAAGTGATTGTTTTGTCGAGTCGCAGGAAAAGAAGGGTGGTGTGATGTTGGAAATTAAACTTGGTTCCGGTCGCGGACCGCGACGCCAAGTAAGCTGGGTAGTGGTGTCGTCCACTCGACCTGCTTACCCGGTTTTTTCATTTTCACTCTTTTTTATTGGGTTCCAATGGAATCTATTAGAGACCCTAACATGGCTACCACCTGTCAAAATGTTTCGTCAGGAGCATCGGCATCTGGTAGCCAGGTAGTCCCGTTAGGGGCTTCCTCTCCAAAAGCGGGATCCTTCGATGCGAACACCAGTAGCTCTGTCAAGAGCTGTCGTCCATCGATAACCTGCCACACGAAGAAAGTCTCGTCAAGAGCTTCCACTAGTCAAATTCCTTCCAGGTCTGGGGCTTTAGTTAAGCCGGGACCCAGTAAACCGGATGGAGTAAACTATGTTGCCCCACCAAAGGCTCCATCGCGAGTGATGAGAAATGCCTTTCGGGTCCGCGATTATATCTCAGACATTGAGATAACGCAAAGGACGGAAAAGCAGAAGGAATCACTTGCGTGGGCAGTTGGTGTAATCGCTGGTCTTCCCAAGGACAAGTTAGTCGTTAAGCGACAGTGGTCCTCGGAAGATCGGGCAAAGGGCTTATAGCGGCAAAAGGTCGTCACGGCAGACGAACGAACTCTTTCGTACGCTGCAGCGGCAAAGAGCTGGATCGAGCTTGCTATCGTCGACCGAAATGAAGCGAACGGCGGCATTTCGGTAGAAAAATGGTGTATGGTCGAGGGCATCCTTACCATAAATTTTCAGGGTGCTATGGAGATTTTTCCAGGACCTCCTCCGGTTTGTGAGGATGGAGGCTGGTTTCAGGGACACGTGAAGCTGATGGAGTCGCGGATCAGACATCGGTCTCCATGTTCAAACATCATCATCAATGTGGCATGATAGCCCGACGTCGGGCTTTGGCCGCCTGAATTGTAGACCTCCAATTGTCGCGGTTACGTGACCTTGTCCTCCAGTTTCGGAAGCCCAGCAGCTGGTGGGCGTCCTCACCTACGGAATTCTCCCAGCGAGCTCTCTGTCGTCCACGCAACCTCGCTCCGTCAATTCGTTGTGCGTTCATTACTTTCTTTGGCATGCGATTATCGTCCATCCGTTGCACATGCCCCGCCCATTGCAAACGTTGAAGCTTCACGATTTTCGTTACTTCCAGCTCATCGTACAATTGATACAACTCATGGTTGTACCGGATACGCCATTGATCTCGCTCGCGAACAGCCGCCGAAGGACCTTTCGTTCGAATCGGTCTAGTAAAATTTCGGAGGCTTGGGTGATGGTCCATGTTTCTCAGCCATAACATAGCACGGGTCTGATGATCGTTTTGTACACGCGGAGTTTCGTGTTCCTGTGCCCAAGTTTCGAGTCAATTATAGGGAGGACCGAGAAATATGTCTTATTGGCTAGTTGTATCCGTCGCTTAATTTCGTCGGTTTCGTTGGCGTCCTTTGATAAGTTACAACCCAGATAGTTGAAGTTGTCTACATACTCGATATGTGATGCTTGAATTTGCTGGCGACCTTGTTTTCGATTGCATCATGGCCTTTGTTTTGCTTTCGTTTATATGTAGTCCAACTTCCTTTGCGGCGTTATTGAGATTATGCAGAAGGCTTTCTGCATCACCCAATCTTCGGGACATGGTGTTGATATCGTCGGCGTACGCTACTAATTGAGTCGACTTGATGAATAGTGTTCCGCTGCTGTCCATATTCATGGCTCGAATTACATACTCCAAAGCAAGGTTGAAGAGCGTCGGCGCCAGCCCATCGCCCTGCTTGAGCCCAGTACGAGTTTCAAATAGGTCAGTGAGTCGGTTCTGCACTCTGACCTGCGAGACGGTATTAGTCATCGTCATCGTTGTGAGTCGCACTAACTTTACCGGTATACCAAAATGCAGCAAAATATTGTACAGTACACTTCGATCGATACTGTCGTATGCCTGCTTGAAGTCGACAAAGATTTGGTATACGTTGATGTTATATTCCCAGCACTTTTGAAGTAGTAGCTTCACTGTGAAAAGCTGATCGGTCGTTGAACGACCAGGTCTGAAGCCGCCTTGATACTCGCCACGCCAATGATTCGTTCTGCGTACGGATTGATTCTCTTTTCCAGAATTTTCGATAGAATCTTATAGGTCATACAAACCAAGGATATGCCCCTGTAATTCTCACACTTCAGCTTGTCACCCTTGTGGATTGGGCAAATTATGCTTTTGCGCCAATCTTCGGGTATTACCTCGTCGTTCCATATTTTCAGCAGTAGCACGTGTATAGTGTTGGTCAGGCACGTTCCACCATGCTTCAGCAGTACTGCTGGGATCTCGTCAGCGCCGGGCGCTTTGTTACTGTTGAGCGACTGTATGGCGAGACTCACCTCCTCTACTGTTGGGGGTTGAACGGGAGGGCCTGCTTCGGCTAACTGCTCAAGAGCTGGCTCCGTGGGGGAGGAGGAGCTCTTCAAAGTGCGAGGCCCATCATTTTTTTACACTTTCGATGTCGCTGATGATGTTACCATCCTTGTCCTTACATAGGCTTGTCCTGGGTTGATATCCGTTCTTTACATTATTTATAAGTTTGTACGCCTGTCGAATGTTCTTACTGGCTAATCTTTGGTTTATTTGCTGTAACTGCTCGTCAAAATGTTTGCGTTTCTTACGTCTAATTAACTCGCCGAAGTTCGTTGTATCTTTCTTTCTTGGCTCGGGATTGCCGTTGATTGTATTGGCGATAGGCTTCATTTTTCGCCTCAATCGAGGCTATAAGCAAAGGCAGGAGAACCTTCGCCTGGTGCTAAGCTGGAGGTCGTGGATAAAGCCGACATTCCCTCACGCCCGAGGGCCCGCGTATGGCTGCTCCCTTTAGTGTCCGACAAGGGCCCAATCCTGCACATCATTCGGTTGTGCAATCCTAGTATTCCAACAGACGATTGGCAAATCGTAAAGTTGGAAGATGCAGTCAACGGCCGCATTTGGGCGGTCCTGCTTATCAATAAGCCATCCCTGGCTCCACTCACTCAGTCGGGCGGAATATGTAGTGAGCTTTGGTTTCGTTAAACTAAAGCTCAAGGTTTACAAGGGCGATATAAAAAAAACGAGGTGGTGCAATCCTAGTATTCCAACAGACGATTGGCAAATCGTAAAGCTAGAAGATGCAGTCAACGGCCGCAGTCCTAGGCCTGTTCGGTACCGAGATTTCAGTACCGGGTTCCGGTTTTTTTCAATACCCGGTACCACAAGCGGTTTCCCTGACTCAGGTTTTTTTTTCAGTACCGACGGTTTTTTTTAACCATAAGCCGGTTTTTTTGAGTACCGGGTTAAAAACCGACTCAGGTTTTTTTCAGTACCGACGGTTTTTTCAACCATGAGCCGGTTTTTTTGAGTACCGGGTAAAAAACCGGTACCAAAAAACCTGAAAAAAACCGGCTCATGGTTGAAGTGAATCGTTCTTTTTAACTCGGTACCAAAAAACCGACTCGTTGGTCGGTTTTTTAACTCGGTACCAAAAAAACCGGGATATCGGTACTTTAGAATATCGGGTCCGGTACCAAGTGAACACCGGTTTTGTACCGGGATCCCGGTTTTTGGAACAGGCCTACGCAGTCCTGCTTATCAATAAGCCATCCCTGGCTCCACTCATTCAGTCGGGCGGAATATGTAGTGAGCTTTGGTTTCGTTAAACTAAAGCTCAAGGTTTACAAGGGCGATATAAAAAACGAGACCGAGTTCTAATCGTGCGAATAGCACGATGAGTGTATACCCTATTGTAGAGACCTAGAAGGCACGCAAAACCCAAAATATTCAATTTCATATTTTTTATAGGGGAGGGAGGGGTAGATAGGTCGGTCCTGGCAGCACTTTATTATCCTATCAAGGCATCCAACGGCTACCATTTGATACTAATTTGTTTTGTTTTTCGCGACATTCTACCAAAAGATATGCATGAATATAACTTTGTAGGGGAGGTAGGGGTAGTTGGACCTACTCCACTTTCCATCAACTCAAAGTATATGTCAGAATAAGACATTGATCAAAATTTCAAGTCGATAGCGATATTCTACCGAAAGTTATGGCCGAACTAAAATATAAAGGAGGGGTAGTTTGTATGAGAGGTAGGGGAACCCGTGGTCCGATTTGGCTCATTTTCAATACCGTCCAAGATTTTAGCAAAACATACATTTGACCAAAATCTCAAACCACTAGCTTCATTATTTCGGGAGTTATCGTGCTAACAGACAGACACACGGACAGACAGACAGACATGGCTTATTCAATTCAGGGGCCGACCCTGATCATTTATATATATTGTTACACCCCCGAGGCGATAGAGGAAGGCGGCAACCCTAATTGGCGACCTGTCATCCTAACGAGAGTGTAAGAGTCCACGGGCGAGGTGAGATCGACTTGACAGACGAATATACTTTCGAGTGAGAGCATTCTAACCGGGCGGATCGTTTTTGTACTTTATACGAATAAAAGGCGTTTGACAATCGATTTCGAGTATTTGATTATTGAGTGAAATTACCCAGCCAGCATTGGCATCATATATCGTAAACATAGACCAAAATAATCTTTACTTCATGCATCACAAATCGACGTTCTGTATCGATAGACCACGCTGTTGAAGTGCAACACATGATGGCCAGCTGAAGGAATGCCCACGCATCAGCTATTCACTACAATGTATAGCAATTTTTTTTTCTTTTCATTTGAAACCCACTATTTGGATATTGGATGGGCTTAGTTTTCGTGATTTCTTCCGTTCGTTGAGACTGCGTACCTAAGTTCGCAACAATCGGATGAAAAACAAACTTTTTTTTAAAACGAAAGTGTTTAAAAAGTGTGTACGTCGCGATTGCAGTGAAGAAATTATTTATTTTTGATGTAATTTTGCTCAGTGTTATTGTGTTTAAAATGTTTCTTTTTTGTGCGTCTGAAATCATAACGTTGCAAGTAAGTGATACTTTATTTACCTAGTTCCAAAAGGACCATGGTCTCGGTTTGTTCAAAACTCAACAGATTAGTTAATACACATTACCCTTGTACATAATCTAATGACTAAAAAAAAACTTTAGATAAAACATTTACTTACAATCCTTCTACATTCGGAAATCGTAAGCCAGGTGATTTATAGATAACGTTGAAATAACTAGTGATTCACAGCGTAGTATGGTATTGGGCGCAGCGCATAGTGTCCCATTGGTCTTCATTTTGATACCTCGCAAAAACTAATTTTTATACTCTACGCTTATTAAGCGAAAAGGGTATATTAACTTTGTCATAAAGTTTGTAACGCATTGAAGGAAGCATCTCCGACCATATAAAATATGTATACAGGGTGTCCCGCATTGGGTGGTCAATACTGGGGGGTTGATAGCGCAACTTGTTTCAGCAAGAAAATTCCCAATACAATCGGATTTTTTTACCGTTACCTTGTTATCGCTCTTTTTGTGAAAGTCATCGAAAAGCGTGACTTGTCACGCAAAATCGTAATTTGCAGCACTCCTGATGACTTAATCCAAGATTTGATTTCAGTTTCAGAAACTACATAAAATTTCACAAAAACTGAAGTTTTTCCTGTTGCCAACATTAGCGGCACTTTCAAGATACAGTGCCTCAAACTTAACAGGAATTTTAAAATAAATTTTTCATCGAAAATTCAAACAGTAATTGCATAACGGTGCTTTATACGTACAGCTCTGCAAAGTTGCTTCAACATATTAGCTTTCCAACTGTATATCACTTTTCTTATTTACATTGAAGAATTTTAGGTAAACACGCATTGAATGGTAAAAATCATGGCTTTAGTGGAATCGTTAACAATTTTCCCTTGACTCGAAAAAAGACATACAAAGGCAATCATAATTCGGGATAGAATCTCGCTACATTATTTTGACCAGAACTGTAAGATATTTGAAATTCGGTACATTGTTTGGCAAATGCAACGGTACTTATAACGGTTAAAATTTAATATTTGCTTTTTATGGCAGATAGACGGGAGCCCGCTTATAATGCGAGACCTTTCAAAGAATATTTGGAAAACGAATTTCCCGGAAAGTGGATTGGCAGATTTGGGACAGTTGCGTAGCCTGCGACAAGTCCCGACCTTACTACCCTAGATTTTTATTTATGGGGTAACTTAAAAAGCAATGTCCATTCCGAGCCGATTACCTCCCGGGAACAGCTGCTGCAGCGAATTAATGATGCTTGTGACAACATTAAGGAAACCCCTCCTGAAATCCTTCGGGACGTTTCTTCCATGCGCCGAAGGTGTCGACTCTGCATACAAAATGGAGGAGGCCAATTCCAGCAGTATTATTCCAATTCATCAAACAGACCCATTTAATCATTAGTTAATATTTTTAGTTTATTGGTTTTTTCTCATATTCAAAACTTTATTTTCATTTTTATTTAACAAATTTTCAAAATTGCGATAGTAAAATATAAAAAATAAATGAATAAAATTTCAGTTTAAATAATCCGATAAGAAAATAATTAGCTTGTTTTTTTTATATCCAATATGTGTAATTCTAAAATCCCGCAATGTAAATATGAAAAGTGATATACCGTTGGAAAGCCAACATGTTAAAGCAACTTTTATCAACTTTGCAGAGTTGTACGTATAAAGCACCGTTATGTAATTACTGTTTGAATTTTCGATGAAAAATCTATTTAAAAATTTCTATTAAGTTTGACTAACTGTATCTTGAAAGTGCCGATAATGTTGGCAACAGGAAAAACTTCAGTTTTTGTGAAATTTTATGTAGTTTCTGAAACTGAAATCAAATGTTGGATTAAGTCATCAGGAGTGCTGCAAATTACGATTTTGCGTGACAAGTCACGATTTTTGATGACTTTCACAAAAAGAGCTATAACAAGGTAACGGTAAAAAAAATTCCAATTGTATTGGTAATTTTCTTGCTGAAACAAGTTGCGCTATCAACCCTTACAGTATTGACCACCCAATGCGGGACACCCTGTATATATGATCAGCGTGACGAGCTGAGTCGATTGGACGATGTCCGTCTGTCCGTCTGTTGCGACGCGTTTTACTAGGCTAGTTTCTTGTTAATTTACATATATACAGGGTGTCCGGAAACTGCCGTATAAACGCACCGGATTGTGATTCCTCATGTTGTATTTTCCAGCAAAAAGTTGTATGGAACATACCCTCTTAGCTTAACCCTTTAGCTGCCACAGGCATTTGAAGATTTTTGAAAAAATAATTTTCTTGAACGACTAAAACTTCAATATCTCAAAAGCTAGACTAGCCAGAATAGCAAAATAAGATGATTACTACAGCCAACAAATTTGCCTAAAAAAATAAAACTAACGGCACTAAAATCCGATAAGAGGTTCGGTTTTTACAGAACTTCAAAGTCAAATTTTTGTGATTTGACCCAAAAACAATATATTTTTCCATCTCAATTTTCTCCAACTTCTACCAAGGTGCACCTCACCTCGTACGATTCTTTTAAAAATTGGCGCATAGTCTAACGATAATTTCTTTCTTACATCATTTTATCCTATCTTCATTATTTCTAACAGTTTGAAAGCCTTAAATGCAAAAAACTACGGGTTAATTTTAGCTCGATTTCGACATACTTTGAATAGATTTTATCAATTGCAGATCTTTAGGAGCAGTGTGAATTGAATTGTATTGAATTCGAGCTAAAATTAACCCTAGTTTTTTACACTTAACGTATAAAAACTGTTAGAAATAATGGAGCTACAATAAAATTATGTAAGAAAGAAATGATCGTAAGAGTACGAGCCAATTTTTAAAAGAATCGTACAGGCACCTCTCCTTGGCAGAAGTTGGAGAAAATTGAGATGAAAAATTGACTGTTTTTGGGTCAAATCACACAAATTTGACTTTGAAACTCTGTGAAAACCAAACCTCTTAGGTTAGGTATAGTAGCAAAAACTATGCGAATGAATACTAAAATTTCCTTCAAGAAGCTTTGTTTATATAAAAAAAACTTAGAGTTACACTGTTTCCATACAAATACCTATAATCCTATTTTCGGTCGGTTTTTTGTCTCCGGCCGATTCTCTCCATAAATCATCAGTAAGCTTTGATAAAATTGGTACAAAATAAAGATGAGACATCAAGCTTTAATATGATATGCGACTTCAAGGTAACCAAGGCCAACTTGTAAAATATACTTGAACACATTTAATTTGATTCAAGTGTTCATATATTTTCAATTCCATTGAAGAATATCGTCTTAAAAACTCTATCTCTCAAAAAATATATCATTCATTCCATAATATTCAGTAATCATATAAACCATTATAAATACATGTAGCATAATTCATTTTTAATCTCCACGAATCATGCATTATTGATCCATTTCGTATAAGCCATTAACATTCTTTACGAGCAATGCATTAAAAATATATGTTACATAAGTATTGCGTAATCTGTATGACTAACGATTATGTAGTCTTTACGATTGATGCATTAAAAATGTATGCAACGTAACTATTACATAATGCTTACGAATAACGATTTTATAATGATTATCCGTAATAAGGCGCAAATGCGTATATACATGAAATAGGGGGACATCGTCATATACTGCTTGTATGAAAACGTGATGAATGAATAAGCGATATGTGCTTACGCGTGTTGCATGAAATAATGATTACTAGAGACCGGATTATATGCAAATGCATAACTGCATATGCATTTGCATATATTGCCCATTTTACTGGGTTTTTGCATATTATATTGATAATGCATTGATGATGCATATTTTCTAGTATAATTCTCGATTTGCACATTTAAAAATAGAGAAAAAGAAAGCATTACCATCAACTGCGGGTACTCAATTCTATGCCAACCTTGAGAATGTAGCATCTCCTAGTTAAAGGACTCCATCCAACTAATGAAAAGTGTACAAAGATTGAACGCTGAGCTACGAATATAGCGGATTCGCAGAAAAACTCAAGGAAAAGTTTCACAAAATCCCTGATAACAACCCTGGAAACGAAGAAATATGTGAAATTGACAATTATATCAACGGTACCGGCAAAAAATCTGCTAATATGGCGCCTAAATTTAAATATTGTCCAGTGACATCGGCTGATGTTGAACGTTCCTTCTCAAATTATAAGACAATTAAATGACAGGAGACATTTTGTCTTTTGTCTTACTACGGAGCATTTCCCAAGTAACAATTTCATTCCTATAATACTTCATAAAATACTCTCTTCTAACAATAATAGGGGCGTTTTACAATGTATAACCACTGAATAGTAATCCAATAATGGCATTTGGCGCCGTTTTTTAATCCAATAGTACCTTATTGTAGCACTAAATTATGCTTCAAAAAAGGCGTACGTCATCATTTTCTGTCATTAAACAAATTTGCAAAAAAAAAAAAAATTAAAAACAAAATTTCCGCAACTAGCATCGAACCCGTGTCTGTTGATTGCCCGTCCTACAGGCTACCACTCAGCCAACCTCACATATAGTCAGCATTGCTCGTAAACGCTACAAATGGTTAGTTGATTCTATAGAAATGCTTGACAATTCTTTATCGAATCTTCTGCAATACATCAGGTGACGTTGATTAAATCCACACATTTTTCAAAAAAATGCAGTCAATTTCTCCGCACAGATCACCTTAATTGGTTCCGAAGATAACAATGAGTAAGTGTTTCATGCAAGATTTCAAGGATATCTATTGAAGAAATTATGTATTTCAGAGCACATAAGTTTTTAATTCATTAAAAAATCAGAAAGTCCATCCTTCTATAAAACTACGGTGAAAAATTTATTGGATGACCATACGAATGGCACACTATAAAAATGAAACCGACTGTTAATAATATATGCATGTGTGTGAGTTAGCTTAGAGAGACTATATTGCATGTGTGTGCTGCATGATACTAAAAACCATATGTTGGAGTGGAGTATTTAAAGGAGTACCTTTTTAGGTTACCGTTTAGAGACAGTTTTATCGAAGTCTTTAAATTTATTCCATAATGATGATAGAAGCTTTCCGGAAAATGCTTTAAGGATGTTTTATCCGATCAAAATATTTATTTAAGCGATGTCACACGATAAATTGATTTCGTGGTACTATATGATTGCTACAGTGTGAAGTGCTTCTTTAAAGCTAACGAATTGTTGCTTGGGTTTGAACAATATATAATCGTTAATTACTATAAAAACAACCAATATTTGGCAGGAACCAACTAAAATGAGTTTTCCGTGCTCTAGAGTGCTATAATAAAGACTGAATAATAAGTCTTTTCTCTCATTTTATATTGCATATTTCGTCATTTTAGTTGCATATTTCAAAGGTTTATTATGCATATTTGCATGCTTATTTCAGCCTTTTTAAGTTGCATATAATCCGGTCCCTAATGATTACAAATGTGTTAAATGCTGGCTGGGTATATAATCGTAACAAATCAGAAGTGGGATAAACCAGACGCGAGTTTTTCGGTGTTTATTAAATCTTGATTTTGGACGTGGTGTGCCTGGCGGAACGGGGCGAGACGTCTGTGAGGATAACAGACAAAGTCAGGCGACAAGAACAATCTTGTTCGGGCGTGCAAGTACAAAATCTGGCGTGTGTTTTACCATTGTGTGGCGTCTGGTGAAAACGGTTGTGTGGTGGCGATAAACAATTACAGACTTGCGGGCGGTGATCGTGTGGTATTAAGGTGTTGTGACTGTTTTTGCCAAGAATTGTGTGTGCGCGAAAAGACTAGTTTGGGCGAGATGGCGGAATTAAGTGAAGATATGGATTATGATACCGACGAAACATTGAAAAACCCAAGTGGTGGTGACGCTGAGTTGGTGGAAGGAGCTGCAGGCGTAACAGCATCCACACACTCTCTAAGGCCAGCGGTGGCGGCCACAGGCGAATCCATAGAGGCGATAGTGCGACGTATGGTTGCGAGTTGTCTGTCGGATGAAATTCGCCAAACAATTAGGAAGGAAACGGCGGCAACAATGACATCAGTGGCGAGTGTAGACGCTACATCGGATGCGGGCTCAACGGCGAGAACGGCCCCCTCGGTGGAAGGTGGCGATATCTAACTGGTGGCGATGTCATCGACCAATTTGACCCCGATGACCCGGAAAATAAGGTGGACATGTGGCTTTCCAAGATAGACCAGCTGGCAAAAGTGCATGGGTGGTCCAACGATGAGCGCACTATCATCATGCAAAAGAAGCTGGCAGGTGCAGCTAAGAAATGGTTCAACAGATTGAAGCGCTATGACCTCACATGGGACGACTGGAAAATTCTTTTGAAAGCGGCGTTTCCCATTCGTCATGATTTTGCGGCGAGTCTGTAACAGCTAGTGGCGAGGCGGAAAGAAACATCTGAAACGATGACACAATACTATAGGGCGAAGCTTGAGTTATGCACAATTTGCGAGATCAGAGGTGAGAATGCAGTCTCATGCATCATACGAGGACTACCAGACGAGCTGAAGGCGAATGCTCATGCTGCAAAATGTCATACTCCGGAGGAATTATATAACCGTTTCCTAGCAAGTATGGAGACATATGGAAGAGGCGAGGCGAGACGTACAAATTCAACGGCGAGACCAATAAGAGGCGGACAGGCGAGACTAATTGAACAGGCGACAACAAGCGGATACTATCGGACGGAAGACAGGCGACCACGGTGCTACAATTGCCAGAAGTATGACGGACATTTCAGTAGGAATTGTCGATATCCTAGACAAGATCGATGTATCAAGTGCGGACTGGCGGAACATATGATACACAATTGTCCCCAGGCGATACAACGGCGTGTAGGCGAAAGACAGGCGCAGGTAAGTGTAATTAGCAAAAACTTATTGAATACATATGAAACGAGGCGTTCTATCAGACGGGTGTTGCTTAAATATTTATATTGATACAGGAAGCGCATGTAATATCGTATGTTTGGGGATTGCCAATCACATATAGGTTATAACGCGTCTTTAGTACCAGTTGTCTTCGAAGGTTTTGCAGGCGGGACCAGTTTGTCACTAGGCGTGGCGCGCTTCCAAGTAACGATTGATGGCGTTACATTGACAATTGAGGCAGAAGTTACCGAATGTAATCTAGGTGATATTGAAGTTTTACTGGGACAGCCAGGAATAAATACGGCGGGCGTGGCGTTGGTGGTTCAAAATAATCAGGCGAAATAGGTAATGGGACAAGAGGCAATGTTCCCACCTGATGCATTTTTTGAGTTAACCACAGACGAACGCAAATTTCAAATAAAATTAGGTGAAGACATTTCCATAGAGGCGAGACGATCGGCGTTGATAAAAATTGAAGTAATAGGCGGACGGGAGGGAGAATGCGTATCCATGGCGAGTAAAATTATAAATCATGGCAAAGAGTTAGTTATCATCCCATCAGGTGTATTTAGGTGTGGGGTAAAAAGTGCCTTACTTATTACTCATTTGTCGATTGGTGCGATCAATTGGAAGAAAGGTAGGCTCCTGGGGCGGGCGAATTACATCAAGAAAGAATCGGTGAAATTAAGAAAATGTGGAGAAATCTTTGAAATTGATGCTGGTGAAATGAATGGATCAGATAGACGAAAACTTAACGAGCTACTGGCGAGAAGGGCGACTTGTTTTTCGACGTGTGATGAAGATCATGGCGTTACAGATCTATGCCAAATGAAAATCAAACTGAATTCAGACAAGCAGGTGTATTACAGACCGTATAGATTATCTCATGCAGAGCGGGAATTGGTAAGAGGGCGTATCGAAGCTTTATTGGCGGGCGGTATTATTCGGGCGTCTAGTTCGGAATTTGCGAGTCCAGTAATTTTGGTACCTAAGAAGAATGGTGAAGTTCGATTATGTGTAGATTATAGAGCGTTGAATGCCATAACTGTTAAGGATAGATATCCGTTACCATTAATTACTGATCAGATAGACAGATTGGCAAATAAAAGGCGATTCACTACCCTAGACTTGACGCAAGGGTATCATCAGGTCAGAATGCATCCTAGTTCTATTGATAAAACGGCGTTTATAACTCCTGACGGGCAGTACGAGTATCTGAGGGTACCTTTCGGTTTGGCGAATTTTCCAGACGTCTTTTAGCGTATGATGAACGAAATGCTAGGCGATTTGCGACATAAAGATGTGTTGGCGTACATGGATGATTTATTAATTCCTTCCGATGATGTGGAATCTGGATTGGCGTTATTAGACAAAGTGCTGGCGAAAATCGAAAAGGCGGGATTGAAATTGAAATTAAGTAAATGCTCATTTTTGAAAGAACAGATTGACAACCTCGGTTATGAAGTGGATTCAAATGGCGTGAGACCAGGGATGCGTAAAATTGAGGCGGTTTTGAAATTCCCGATTCCGGCAGACGTTCATGGAGTACGACAGTTTCTTGGTTTGGCGAGCTATTTCCGGAAATTCATATCAAAGTTCTCATTATTGGCGAAAGCTATAAGCGAGTTGACAAAGAAAGATGTAACATGGCGGTGGCCCGAAAATCAACAACAGGCGTTTGATAAGTTGAAGAGAATGTTAGGCGAAAGACCTGTGTTGGCAATATACAACCGTGAACTAAGTACGGAGGTGCATACCGATGCGAGTAAATTTGGTATATGCGGAATATTGCTGCAAAGACAGAAGACGGGCGAACTTAACCAGTGTCATATTTTAGTAGGGCGACTAATGTACAAGAACAAAATTATCACAGCTATGATCTTGAAACGTTGGCGGTGGTAGAATCCATAAAACATTATCGGGTGTATTTGGTGGGCGTGCATTTCAAGGTGGTTACTGACTGTTCAGCGGTGCGGGCGACAATGCTTAAACGAGACCTGGTACCTCGTGTTGCAAGATGGTGGTTGGCGATACAGGAATATGACATGGAATCGAAATGAGACACGTAGACGCATTGAGTAGGAACCCTGTTAGGATGATTGGCATAGGGCAGGCAGATTGGTTCTTAACAGTTCAGCTGCAAGATCCTTGTACTCAGGAAATTGTGGTAGCGTTAACTACTGATACTGCTAATTCAGACATTAGGGACAACTACTGCATGAAGAATGGGCGCTTAGTTAGGAAATCACCGAACGGCGATAGACTGTATGTTCCGAAAATGGCGAGATTCAGTTTGGTAAAGAAACATCATGATGATATAGGCCATCCAGGATTTGAGAGGTGTGGGAAACTTATTGGCGAAACATATTGGTTTCCGAAAATGTGGCGGTTTATTGGGAAATATGTAAAATCCTGTTTACAGTGTGCATTTGCGAAGGTGAATTATGGGAAAGGTGAAGGCGGCTTGCATCCCATTGAGAGGCGACCCATACCAATGGATACGGTGCATATTGATCATGTAGGACCATTTATGAAAAGTAGCTCGGGGTTTGCTTATTTATTAGTATTGGTAGACGGATTTACTAAATTCGTGTGGGCGAAACCAACCAAGTCGTTAAGATCAAATGAGGCGATTGATAAACTCAAAGGCGTATTTTCAGAATTTGGGTATCCTCGTCACATAATAAGTGATAGAGGCTTGGCGTTTACTAGTCGACTATTTAAGGACTTTTTGGCGGAAAAGACGATTAAACACTCATTAAATGCAATTGCTACTCCAAGGGCGAATGGCCAGGTGGAAAGCAAAAAAGGACCATAATCGAGGCGGTGGCGGCTAGTGCAGCAGATGAAAGTAGGTGGGACAAGTGTTTGCCTGAGGTGATATGGGGCATTAATAACACTGTCAATACGACTACGACTAGCTCAATTGATGTTTTCTCATAAATCTGGCGTTATGAGTAATCTAACTGAGAACGATGGCGTTACTGGAGCACAGGCGGGGCGGAATGGTCCAGGCGAGACGACTTGTCATATCGAACAGGCGAACAGTGATCACTATAATGAGGCGAGGGGTGGTAGGCGTGAAGACGGTACCGCAAGGCGTTTGACGAATAATGGCGATGCTAGTATCGATGCAGCTGAATTGATGGGTGACGACTCAAGAAATTCTGGGCACATTACTAGTTCTGGTGTTGTTGCAGCTGGGTCTCAGGATGACGGTTCTGATGATCTTGGGCACATAGCTAGAGAATTGCACTCGTTTGAAATAGATGATGATAGGCATAAAGAGGCGAACTTGACAGTGCAATTAGGCGAACGGCGAAAAAGGGCGTTGGAAAACATAGAAAAGTCTGCACATAAAATTAAGGCGAGATATGACAAAAGGCGAAAGGTTGCAACCGAATATGAGAAAGGTGATTCGGTGTTATGGCGACAGGCGGCTACGAATATTACTGATTACTAGGAAGTTAGGTAATAAATTTGATGGGCCCTATAGGATCAGTAGAAAGTTAGGGAATGATAGGTATCAAATCGAGGCGATAAAAGGCGTGAGAGGCTATAGGCGGTTCAAAGCGGTAGTAGCAGTAGATGCAATAAGGCGTTATTTGAGTGTTGTACAAGGTGATAAATCAGATGAAGGCGATGCATCTGAGAATGATGAGGCGAATGAAGAAATATCGCGATTGGATTTAATCGATATACTCGAAAGTAAGGAGGATAAATCACATAGGCGGAAGTGATAGGTGACATAGGCAGTTGCGAATTACATAGGCGGTTTGATGATGTACACACATGGTGTGAAAAAGTGGGTGGTATGTTGCTGACAAATTGCTTAGGCGAAAGCCATCATTTTGAGGCGTATTAATGGGGACATTAATTTTTTCAGGATGGCCGAATGTTACACCCCCGAGGCGATAGAGGAAGGCGGCAACCCTAATTGGCGACCTGTCATCCTAACGAGAGTGTAAGAGTCCACGAGCGAGGTGAGATCGACTTGACATCCGATACGGATGGGGAAGAGAACGTAACGGTGGTTGAGAGAGCATAATGGTGAGGTTTTTACAGATTAATCTCCACCATTCAAAGCCAGCGTCAGCTGCTATTGCTGATCGTCTATCGCAAGGCATGGACGATATTGTGCTGATTCAGGAACCTTGGCATGCGGATAATCTCGTTAAGGGTCTGAATTGATGGCTGCATACACGACCTTACGCCTACGTGAAACTGGCCTATGGCGAGCACTGGATTATGGGCACTCATCGATACTTCGCAACTTTAACCTGCCCCCATTGACCTGTTCCCAATCACTTTTTTGTAGGAACCATTATAGCTTGATCGCGTCAAGGGAATCTTGGGATATTAACAGGTACCTGGTCAGTGGATCCATTGCAATCTATACTGATGGCTCCAATACGGTTGCGGGAGTTGGTATGGGAATTCTCTCGGCTGAATTGAATATTAATTTGTCTTTCCGCCTCCCTAATTTCTGCAGCGTCCTCCAAGCAGAGGTCACAGCGATATCAGAAGATTTAACTTGTTTGAGTTGTCACGTCGTCACTAGTAGGGACGTCATTTTATTTACTGATAGTCAGCCTGCAATTCGATCACTTGATTCAGTGCTAATCACATCAAGAACTATTGAGAATTGCCGCTCATTACTTAGAGAGATGGGTCGCCTTTTCAACATTACTCTATTCTGGATACCAGGCCATAGTGGCTCTGTTGGCAATCGCTACGCAGATGACTTGGCCCGATATGCGTCAGCAGGTCACGTTGAAGACAGCTGCGTCCACTTGAAAATGCCTATTGTGAAAATGCCTGTGCAGTGATAAATAAAAGATGCTGCAGAACACAGGACCAACGCAAAATAAACTAATGGCTCGACTTACGCAACGACAAGAATGATCTGGCCAAAACTAGACAATGTCCGTTCTAAAATGCTACTGTCTTTGGATAGAAAGCATATTTGCCACGTGGTATGGGTAATAACGGGGCATTTCCCTATTGGGGAGCACGCAAGATTCCGAATTCCTCACAACGACTTTTGCAGAAGTTGTAATGACGAAGAAGAGGAAGAGAGAGTGTGCACCACTTACTTTGTCACTGTCCCGTCCTGTCCGAGGAACGGAGGCGTATTCTGGGCTCAAGGTATTTTTACAATACCGATGATATATTGTTAGCACGGGCTGGTTTCCTAGCATAAGCGGTTAGTAGAGACACGATTCTCTCGGTGGTATCACAATGGACCAAATTCTGGTCTAAGGTATTTTTACAATACCAATGACCTGCTCAATAGATATATTGTTAGCACGGGCTAGTTTCCTAGCATAAGCGGTTAGTAGAGACACGATTCTCTCGGTGGTATCACAATGGACCAAATTCTGGTCTAAGTACTAAGTTAGGTAACCTAACTAACCATGACATTTTCCAGCTCAAATTAAGTAATTTGCACAGATTACGTAATCTGGCCGTAATTTTGAAAACCTCCTAATAAAAATAGATAAATCATATAGTAACACAAAATCAGTTTATATGTGTATATATGTTCTGGAATACCAAACTTCTTCAATCGAATTCTTTGTAATCTTGCATGAAACCAACATTTCCTCACTCATTGTTCATTTATGAACCAATTGAAATGATCTCTGCGCAGATACTGACTGCATTTTATTGATGAATGGTTGGATTCGATAGAGAATTGTTAAGCATTTCTATAGAAGCTACTAGTTTGCAAACGCGAAAAAATTACACAAAGCGATGTACGCCTTTTCCGAAGCATAATTTATGGCTGCAAGATGCATTTAAACTGGCTTCTAAATAGAGGCACGTCCAAAAAAACTTGCGTCGCGGGCAATTTGGCAGCTACTTAGCATCTACACTAGCGACCAAATGGACGCTAAAAGTGACGTAACCAAACTTTCATTTTGGAGATTTTTAAATGTTATTATCAAAATCGGACTCTGCGCGTTTGAATCATTATAACATTGACACAAAAACTATAGACTACTAGATCATGCATTGCGCAGGAAAGTTATTCCAACCGATACGAATTTGACAATCGGCTATCGTGCTGTGACGTCACACTAGACCAAAGATACAAAATTCTGACTCAATCGCAAAGGGGTGAAAATTCAGTTTTTTGCAAATATCTCGAAAACTGCGTGTCTGGTCGCAAAACGTCTTGAATGCGAAATGAAATACATACAATTACCTTTGTAATGATATAGAATACTCTGTACATTTCCTCAGAAAATTATACGCTAGAGCCAAAAGCATAATAGTTAATTTACATTTGAGTGTTACATTTCGCACTGTAACTCTTGATAGAATAAACCTAGAGTCATAAAATTTTGCCCACATATTGCTTACAAAATGCATATGACTTGAACCAAAAGTTGAATGTATCGTTTTTCAAAAAGTCATGCCTGTAGCTTCTTTTTAAATTGAGCCAGGCAGATCAAATTTGGTGTGGTGCCTAATCCAAGCCCAATTGTGCTCAACACCAAAAAATTATTACCATCCGATACAAACGAAGGGTACCCCCCATTCAAAGTGAACAAAAAATCTAACAAATTTTACATTTTTTCACTTCTAAATTCTATCGAAAATAGAAAAAATTGATTTATCTCTTAAAACGTGTTTATAACAGTTAATTACAGTTATGTGAATGTATATCCAAAATTTTGTACCAGAGCGTGTCTTACAAGTACGAAAAATGGAGTTTAAAGGTTGCTAGTACACGTTACTCGATATAAATATTTGGATATAGCCTTAAAACTGGCACCATTAAGCTTCCAAGACAATTTTTTGGCACTTGTAAAGTACACTTTCGTATACAAACTTTTGAACATACGTGAGGAATACTACAATTAACTGTTATAATGACGTTCTAAAGGATAAATTTGTTTATACCCTATACCCATAAGATGGTATAGGGTACATTGTTTTTGTTACGACGATTTATGTAACACCTGAAAGGAGCCGCCGGAGGTATGACAAAGTATATAAATAAATGATCAGGGTCAGGTTCGAATAAGCCATGTCCGTCCGTCTGTCTGTCAGTTCGCACGATAACTCCCGAAATAATGAAGTAAGCGTTTTTAAATTTTGGCCATATGATTGTTTTGGTAAAAGCTACGATGGTATTAAAAATGGTCCTAATCAGTCCAAGGGTTCCCCTACTCGATTTCCACATACTTCGAATAGATTTTACCAATTGCAGATCTTTAGGGGCAGTGTAAATTGAATTGTATTGAAATCGAGCTAAAATTAACCCTAGTTTTCTACACTTAACGTATAAAAACTGTTAGAAATATTGGAGCTAGAATAAAATGATGTAAGAAAGATATGATCGTAAGACTATGCGCCAATTTTTAAAAGAATCGTACAAGCACCTCACCTTGGCAGAAGTTGGAGAAAATTGAGATGGAAAAAAAGATTGTTTTTGGGTCAAATCACGCAAATTTGACTTCGAAGCTCTCTAAAAACCAAACCTCTTATCCGATTTTAGTGTGGTTAGTTTTATTTTACAGGTAAATTTGTTGGCTGTAATAATCATTTTATTTCACTATTCTAGCTGGTCTAGCTTTGGAGATATTAGGCTTTAAGTCGTGCAAGAAAATGATTTTTTCAAAAATCTTTAAATGCCTGTGGCAGCTAAAGGGTTAAGCTGAGGGGGTATGTTCCGTACAACTTTTTTGCTGGAAATCAACTGAGGAATCATAATCCGGTGCGTTTATGCGGCAGTTTCCGGACCGGACACCCTGTATTCTTCACAACTTTTTTGCTGGAAATTACTACACGAGGAATCACAATCCGGTGCGTTTATGCGGAAGTTTCGGAAACCCTGTATAACAGATACATATAAGAATGTTTTTTTCTTTAAAATGAATGTTATACAAAGGGTGTCCGCAAACAGCCGAACAAACGAACAAGAAATTTATTTCCCATGTTTTTTCCAATAAAAGGTGTACGGAACGCACACCAAAGTGAGGTAGGTGCTTGTAAGATTATTTTAAAAATTGGTGCATAGCCTTAGGATCATATCTTAACTAAACTAAGGCTTTTTTTGGCAATATTTGCATAATGTTACCAGAAAACATGAGGATAAATTTTTACTGTGTTTATCCGATACTTTCTCAACACAAGAAATAAAGGAATGTTTCTTGCGAGGGCTCTTTTTGTTTAATTTGTAGATGAATTTGTTTTTTTTTTTTCTACAAAATCGAAAAATTTCCATGCGACAAAATAATTTGTATTATGGCTGAACATTATTTTTTCCGGAGTTTCTCTTCGGCATTTTCCCCTAACGAGCAACTTAACAACTCCTCACCTCCAGAATATACAAAATTTGGGGCTGTCTAAACAGCAATTACACTTTGGCCAATTTGTTCGTGAACTTAACAATTCTCGTATACTACCCATGTACTATAGGTCTATTGTGACGTAGATGCGCAGAACGAAAAATTTCCGTACAGCTATCCGCGTGATCTAGAAGTCTAGTTTTTGACATTGGGTGAGGTTATGAAACACAACGTTGCGCAACGTTTCAAATCAACCGGCCGTTACGGATCAGAAACTTCTCCCTACAAACAGATCCTCTAAGCGCCCCCTTGCGAGGCATAGCTTGATTGATTGGCAGAAATTTACAATCTGCCGTCGAACCGTGCATTTCCGCCCTCATTTATTTATTAAACTATTTATAATCAATGTAAAATGTATCTGCATCTCGTTTAAAACTGGAAATTTTAATTTTCGAGCAAAACGTATCAGCTGTGATGTGTCAATTGTCACATTTGTCACTTTCCGAGAGATGGCGATGGGAACACCAAGTCTGATCCGGATCTATGCGTTTACAGAACACAATAGGAAACGTTTCGGAAAACGCGAAACGTTACGCGAACGTTGTGTTTTATAACCTCACCCATTGACACACATATCATCGAATGACGGACATACGTCATTATGACGAAAATTTACCATCATTAGCACGAATTGCAAATTACACATTTGGACCATCATTTGCTCCATAATGAAAGGGGACGCCATGTGTTCCAAAAATGAAGAACAAGAATTTTTGCAAAAATGTAAAATTTTTTCACGTTTCTATTTAAATTCTTCAAGAAAAGTGAGCCTTTAAATTATTGAACAGAATATTCATCAAAATATCGCTGTTGTTAGGGACATTTTCATCATTTACACAAACGTCAAAAGTAAATGACGAATTCTAATGAAAAACATATGTGTCACCTCAATTTCGAACTTTCATCATTATGACGGATTATCGTCATAATGATTTGGATATGTGTCAAGCTTGTTACTCTGCCATTCAATAAATATTCACTTTCACACAAAAAAAGGAGCAAAAGTTGCAAAATTGTTACTTTGAATTCGACAAGCGGTGGTCAAAGCGTCAGCTGGCATATGATTGAATTGCCATACTGAATTTCAAAACTGGACGGACCACCAAATGGCGGTCAGTTTGGATGCAATTACAACTGCCAGTTGGGAGCACGTGCTACCATTTGGCGGTCAGTCTGGATGGACCTTAATGGAGGCTATAGATAATGTTCTAGTTCACCTAGTTCCATACAGATGGCGCGCTTCAAATTGCCTCAGCTGCTTTTGACGTGCGATGTTCTTAAATCACCATCCAAAGCAATCCAGCATCATTAGGTTAGGAGTGTAAAATGAGTGCTATTGTTAAGCAATTTTCACAATTGCTAACAGCAAGATATGTTGCGAACGGAATCAGACAGTTATTTCCGGTTCAGGCTTTTCATACAACCAATGTCGTGGAACGTAACTGGAATAGGAACAATACAGGTCCAAAAAGGTGGTTGGAATACAACAAGGTTGTGTATCCACCGCAAGCACCACATGAAGAGCCCAGGAAAGCTGTAAGTATGTTTGAATAATAATACGTAAAGTCAGTTCTACCGAAGTACCTAGGTAGAATCGCGATTTTTTTGTAGCGGAGCTGAAAGGAGTAAGCCACTTGGATGCCTAAGTCTATTCGAGGTATTCGGTACTTCGATCTCATCATGGTGCCCAAAGTGGCTAGGATTCTTGGACTTAAGGCTTCATTCAAACGACGCGAAAACGGCTCGCAAGCTCGAGATATACAAATGCATTGGCTTATATGGGAAGCACACTAGGAGTGACGATGTCAATACACGGCCTTGCGAGACGTTTTTTCACATCTCATGCACCACGATTCGCAAATTCACGGCTCGGAAGCCACGCTTTGGCAGCATCACGGCCTTCGCTTATCGTGAGCTTCCCATATAAGCCAATGCATTTGTATGTCTCGAGCTAACGAGTCATTTGAATAAAGCCTAGGGCTTCTCGCTCTTCGTGAGCTTTCCATATAAGTAATGCATTTGTATGTCTCGAGCTTGCGAGCCGTTTGAATGAAGCCTAAAGGTTTGTGTTCGTAGAGACGACTTACAAGATGATCACTGAGCTGTCGTAGCTAGGCGATGCTTGCTATGTGACTATCGACTACGGGTGTTTTCCTTCAAGCGACTTGGGATAATTTTTACGACATATTGATGTGAAACAATAGCATCGCACCAAAAATAACATTTTAAATTTCATTTGCCTCCCCGTCTAGCAAATTTTACAATTCTTGCTCGCAAATATATTTCGACATTTCATATTATTAACATCTTTCCCAAATTGGTAAATCTTACTATTCTAGTGGGACTGATTAAAATTATAACGTCAATTTGATGGCATCGGACACTTTCCCCAATGTGTAAAGCGGAAATATCCCCCTTTTCTTATAAAATAACTTAACTGGCTTCATAGAAAAGTCCAACTTTGACATTGAAAATATGGAGAACCGTTACGATTTCGCGAAAAAGGATTGCAGATTCGTTCGTTTCAGGCCAATATTAATGAAATGGCATCATCAAAATTTGGCGCCGCAGATACTGAAATCTCCCCCCTTTCTATATACATCCACAACATCCACAGTCGTCACTCATCCGGATATATACGAGCATTGCACGAAATTTTATGTGAAATGCGCGTAGCACCCCAAGCAGCCGCTCCCCGAAAGCCTACAAACAAGTGATTTGCACCACGGTCACCACTCATCGAGGCAGCATGTACAACAATGAGCGCGATCGTCGCAACGATAATTTTATTATACACATGCCACACGACCGTCGCCTAACAAACTCAACGACTATCGTTTGGAGGAACACAGCTCCATATAAAATATATGCAAGCAGTACTCAATTCCAGTCATCAGGCGACAATCACTCAGTAATCGTCGTATGAATCGTGTCTACGAACACAAACATTAAGAGTATCCGTACGGATAAAATTTACTGCATTAGAGCGTCGATTAATGTTGGCAAGGGTGGTTCGGATAACCGAAAGTTCGGTTAATCGAGCTTCCATAGAAAAATTAGAAAATATCCTAAATATGAAATTACGCGGCCAAAGCCCGACGTCGGGCTATCGTGCCACATTGATGATGATAAAATTACGCGATAAACTGAAAACGAACTGACCAAAAATAAAAAAATCGAGGTAATTTTATTCGATACTTTTCACAAGAAAAGATGCTGAGGGCCCGGTTCGGTTAATCGAGTGTTCGGATAATCGACGCTCTACTGTAGTTTGAAAAGTAGTGGTAGTTTTGAAGGAATTTGATGCATAGTGTAGCAAGGGTTCATATTCTACTGTGCGACTTGGGAGGATAAATTCCGGTAAATCTTCCCAGTGTGCAGAATCCTTCTAATCAAATTATCCTAAAATTGTTATACCAGAAAGTTCATGATTTTTTTCTTTTAGTTTATTTGTCACATGAAAACAAACATCAAATATAGCCCAGACAAAATGTGGTACATTGCTTCATTTGTTCGGGGCATGACAGTAGATGAAGCGATGAAACAACTAAGTTTTGTTCTTCAAAAAGGCGCCAAATACGCCAAAGAGACTATCCTTGAAGCACAAGAAATGGCAGTGAAGCGGCACAATGTTGAATTTAAGAGCAATCTGTGGGTTGGTAAGTGATTATCAATAAAATTTCTTGGAGACGATTTAAAAACTTTCCGATAATTTAAACAGCTGAGGCGTTCGTCGGTAAGGGTCGCTACTATCGCGGCGTTCGACGCCATGCTCGTGGCAGACAAGGAGAAATCCAATACAAACATTGTCACTTTTTCGTTCGTCTGGAAGAGGGAACACCGCCTAAGGAATATTATATGCCCGGAGCCAAAACACCACAACAACAGTTCGACGAATGGTTGGAGCAAATGCGTAGCCGAAAAATTACACACACACTTTAGAAATATTTGTTAGTTGTATTTACATTAAAGCAAGAATAGGAATGTTATTTTGTAGTTTTTTGTACAGAGATATTTATTTTTCGTGGCACATGTATTTCCTCTCCGTCGGAATCCGTAGTTGTCACAAAACTCCCATAATCGGCTTCAATGTCCTTTCCTTTGCCATCTAAAATCATTCGCTCCGTCAATTTGTCGGTGTCTATACCAGCCAGAAGGGTGACAATCGATTTCTTTTTGATTCCTGCATCTTTTCGTGTATTCGGTGATTTTCGTGCTACTATTAAATCCTCCTTATAGTGAAGTTCAACATGTTTTTGTAGCCGTCGTTTCGATGTGAAAGTCTTTCCGCACTGCTCCACTGGACATTCGAAACGACAGCCTTCGTGTGCAACTCGAATGTGAGCGTTCAAATTGCGTCTATATAAATATTGACTGTTGCACCCCTCATGAGGACAAGTCAATTTGTTCTTTTCAGCTTTCGCCTTATGGTCCAGAAGATGTGTGCGAAGATTTTTCTTCTGAGAAAAGGTACGATTGCAAATAGGGCAAGTGGGTGGATGCACTTTTTTTTTGTGAGCCTGAAGATGAGACCATTTTGAGAAATTTTCCGTACAAATTTCGCAAGTGTAGATTTTTTTTGCTGCTCCTGGTTTTCTGTGAATAGAAATAGTACATCATCAGAAGGAGAAACTACAATTCCATAATCAAGACACTACAATTCCATAATCAAGACAAAATCAGCAAAAATCGTGAATCTTTGAATTTTTTATTGTTAAGTATAAATTGTCGTGCTCTGTGGCCGTGATCGTTCGGTCGCCATTCTGTGATATAGAGATTCATAGATAAACGAGTTTTCAATGCTGCATGCGAGAGCCGTGCCGCTGTCAAAACACGGCTCGCGAGCCGTGAATTTGCGGGTTGTGGTGCACGATATGTGAAAACACGTCTCGCTAGTCGTGATTTGACAGCTGCATGGCTCTCACTCGTCGTGAGCTTCCCATATAACCCAATGTATTTGTATGGCTGGAGCTTGCGAGCGGCACGGCTAGTCGTTTGAATGAACCCTATCAAATTCCGAATTCAGTTATCGTTGACAGTCTAGACACGGTGGTCGTCAACGCACCATGTTCCAATAGACGTTCAGGCAAATCAAGAGAAGGATGAATAAATAAATAACTGGCGCGACAGTCCAACATTGAACTAAGGCCGCAGATGTGTTAAATAAATAACAGGCGCGACAATCCAACTTTGGACTAAGGCCGCAGGATGTGTCAGTGACATCCTATTTCCAAGATCTTATCTGCTTTTTGTTGAGGTAATGAGATCAGCATCACGCTCAGCAGTGTTATTTATCCCCAAGCTCGTGAGTTCGAAAAACACCATATGATCCACGGTGGGATTCGAACTCATGACCCTGTGCACCGAAGGTGCGCGCACTAACCGCTAGACCAGCCAGACTACCCGCTGATGTGTTAGTGACATCCAATTTCCAAGGTCTTAACTGCTTTTTTGTCGAGGTTTTTGTACACCAACCAGCTTTGTTAAGGATATGGATGTAAAATGCCCCGAACAATAAGGACCCGGCAAAAGGAATTAATTTTTTAGTTAAAAAAAAAACGTTAAAGGTACAGAATAATGTTCCGCTGACGAAATAAATTACACACAATTTTACATA
Source organism: Microchrysa polita (assembly GCA_949715475.1). Lineage (NCBI taxonomy): Eukaryota > Metazoa > Arthropoda > Insecta > Diptera > Stratiomyidae > Microchrysa > Microchrysa polita. The sequence goes on from OX454417.1 coordinate 48,401,738, forward strand.
TTTGTACGGGCTTAGGACATGCCCCGTACAAAGTGATCCGATTTTTGCTGGGGACTATAATAGGGCACTAAAAAAAATAAAGCCTCTATTTTTTGGTTCTGATAGATTTTGTTGAAAAATAAATTGATTTTGTATGAATGAATTAGGAAACGAAATGGGAGAGCTACATGTTAGTCGCAAAACGGTTGAGTCCGCGATCCATTTTTGGGTAAACGTGACTGTTCTCTTGTTATATCTTGTTATATATCTTGTTTCTATAGGGAAACTCAATATTTTAATTGAAAATGATGAGTAGTATTTCCCGGTTCTGCGGCAAGCGGCCAAGAGTTACCAAAACGCCTCCCTGGCAAGAGCTTTGAAGGTCTCGATGCAGGAAGTTTGTGTGCATATGTCTGTGTATATGTATGGATTCGATTTATGTGTTTTGCGGTCTTAATGAGCACCTCAATGACTGTAACCTTAATGACGGTGTCAGCAAGTTATGGTCTTCTGTCCGTGTCCTTTCCAACCCCGAAAAGGATAGCCATAACCTTCGGCAAGAAAGAAACTAGCAATAAGCAATTAATTAAACATCCCAAGTCCGAGTATAAAACGAGACCGAGGCTAATTTGCGGCGCGACCGAACGCCCTGTGGCGCGGGTCAAGAATAGTGCCTCTGTTTTTCCCGACGTGTCGTAAGAGGCGACTAAAGGGACAGGAGAGAATAAAACTCTCCTGAGTTTCGAACATATCTCTACAATTGTGCGCGCAGCGACTCTGTTTTGTGCGCTCAAGGGTTCAGATATGTACGAAACTTAACAAAAAATTGACTCCTGTGGTTTTTGGGGTTAGAATTATGCCACAGCGTTCCCGGCTTGTCGTAAAAGGCGACTTGAGGGATAGGGTACGTAGGCTTGTAACCCGCGTACTTGAAATTTTCTTTACACTCGAAACATTTAACGAGCCTCGGATACCTCCGACTGATTCATCGGCAACGACTTTTGGCTATAAACAACGGACCACGATTGGGTTATGGAACGTTCGAACGATGTGGGGCGAGTGCAACAACATGAGACTCACTGAAGTCGAACGGGAAATGACCGCCTATAACATCGCTATATTAGGACTGAGCGAAACAAGATGGCTCGGATCAGGAGCGACATTATCACCAAGCTCTTATACTGTTTTATTGTACTCTGGAAATGATGACCAAAATGCTCCTCGGCAGGCAGGCGTCGGAATCCTCTTGACAAGGGATGGACGTCGATCCCTTATCGATTGGAAACCAATTTCCGACCGCATTATCACCGCCCGATTCAAATCCAGAGTACGAAATATCACTATAATTCAGTGTTACGCACCAACCGAACCAGCTGATCAACCTGATAAAGACGTCTTCTACCAACGACTTGGCGACACCTTTGATGGGGCTCCCAGGGGTGACATTTAAATCATAATGGGGGATCTCAACGCTAAAGTCGAGTCAGATAACCAAGGATTGGAACATCTTATGGGAAATCATGGGTTAGGCGACAGAAACCAGAATGGCGAGATGTTTATAGAGTTTTGTAGCTCTCGTCAGCTCGTCATTGGTGGGACTCTGTTTAAACACAAAGATTGCTACTTATCAACCTGGACTTCTCCAAATGGCAGAACTGAGAACCAGATAGACCATATTGCTGTTTCCAAAACGTGGAGAAACTGTGTCCTGGAGGTTAGGGCGAAACGTGGTGCTGATATTGGCAGTGACCACCATCTTGTCATCGCAAAAATGCGCTTACGAACGGCAGCAATCCAGCGTCCTAACCGTGCAAATATTTGCCCTAGGTATAATGTGCACAAGCTCAAAATTCCATCAACCAAGCGTGCGTTCTCCACCGCTTTGCACGAAAAAGCTAATGCACCACCACCAAATGAGAATCCGACAATTGAAGATAGATGGAAAGTCGCTAAGGATTCATTTATTTCATGTGGCGAAGAAATTTTTGGACGATTGGATCGCGGTAGGAAACCATTTATTAGCGACTCTTTTTGGTCTCTTATCTCAGCACGCAAGAGAGTTAAGGAGCAGATTAACTCAGCTGCTGACGATTCAGCTAAAGAACGATACAGAGCTGAATACCGTTCGCTCCAAAAAGGCGTTCAGAGGAGTGTAAGACGTGATAAGCATAACAATATCAACGCACTTGCGAAGGAGGCAGAGGATGCGGCTCTCCGCGGTGACAGTGGAACACTCTTCAAACTTATAAAGCCATTAACTGGCAGATCTTTATTAACGGAACATCCTGTGAAAGATAAGGAAGGTGTTCTGCTCGTTACCGAAGAACAACAGCTACAAAGATGGAGAGAACACTTTTTAGAGGTCCTGAATAACACTTTCGGGCCTGCAAGTGTATCTTCGTTGCCAGCAGAAGACGTCCCTCAAATATACGGCATTAGTTCCGGTCCACCGTTCAAAAAGGAACTAACAGACGCTATCAAATCAATGGACGCCGGTAAAGCCCCGGGGATTGATGGAATTCCGACAGAATTTTTAAAGGCGGATATTAACGCTACAGCGGATATTCTTCTTCCCTTAATCCGAGAGTGTTGGGAAACTTAAACTCTTCCCAGTGAGTGGAAAAGGGCCTAATTATTAAAATTCCGAAGAAAGGTGACCTGAAGAATTGTAATAATTGGCGTGGGATCTGTCTACTTCCTGCTATTTCCAAGTTGATGGCTAAGATTGTTTTAGGACAAATCAAGGAAAAAGACGATAGCACATTGAACGATGAACAGGCTGGCTTTCGCGAAGGGTTCTCCTGTAGCGACCACATTAACACCCTCCGTATTATCATCGAGCAATCCGCGGAGTGGAGATCCCCATTACATCTCATGTTCATCGACTTTGAAAAAGCCTTCGATAGTGTTGATCGTCAGTACATCTGGGATGCCTTACGAAGACGAAATATTCCAGATAAGATAAAAATTGACAAACCAGCGAACATGACTAAGTCTGAGAAGCGAACGTTTGTCAATCACAAGAAAGCCGATTGGGATGGTTTCAAAGCTTACTCGTCGGCGAAGTTCATCGAGCTACCATCACCTACCAACATTCATAAGGCCGAGAAAAATATTAGGAACGTCATTACCACAGCCGCGACACGTTTTATTCCGGCAGGACGTATCCCGAAAGTTCGGCCTAACTTCCCCACTAGTGCCGCCAGATTAGCCGATGAACGTGATCAGATCAGAAGCGCTCACCCTGATGATCCCAGAATTCAGGAGCTTAACTCCGAAATCGACCGACAAGTTAAAGACTATAGGAGGGCGAAATGCAATCAGCACCTCGATGAATGTAACCTCAATGAAGGTGTCAGCAAATTATGGTCTACCGTCCGCGCCCTTTCCAATCCTCGGAAAGAAAAGGGCAATAACGCCATTGAATTTGGAAACACAAAAACCTGCGATCCTCTTCAGTGTGCTAGCCTGTTCAATAAACAATTTATTGAACATCCCAAGTCTGACGGCCTCAAGCGCAAAATTAGAAGACGGATTCGCAGCCGGAATGTTGACAACATACCATCTTTTACCGCGGACCAGTTTAAAAAAGTCATCGAGAATACTAAAAACTCCAAGGCCCTCGGACCAGATGGCATTTCGATGACCATGTTGAAACATCTCGACCTTCCAGCCATTGAGTATCTCACGGCCGCCTTTAACTTGTCGATGTCCACGCTTGCCATCCCTGAAATCTGGAAAACAGGTCGAATTGTTCCCTGTCTCAAGCCAGGGAAGAGCGCAAATCTCGGGGAATCCTACCGCCCCATTACGATACTTTCTCCTGTCGCAAAGACGCTGGAGGCCCTTATTCACCCCACTCTTGTTGCACATGCGAAGCTAGAACCTCACCAGCATGGCTTCAGGAAGATGCATAGTACCACCACTGCCCTCGATGCGATCACTACACGCATTCGTGATGGGCTAAATCAACGCAGTCGTTGTCACAGAACTATTCTGGTGGCAATAGACCTATCAAGCGCATTCGATAAGGTCAATCATTCAATGCTTCTAGCAAACCTGTTGAATATGCATCTTCCTGCACAAGAGATTCGTTGGATTGCCAATTATCTAGCTGGTCGGCACTCCTTCACCGAGTTTCGAGGCAAACGTTCTAAGCTTAGGAAAATCAAATTAGGTGTTCCACAGGGAGGTGTACTCTCCCCCACTCTGTTTAACATCTACATGTCCGGCCTTCCCACACCACCTGAAGGTATCGAGGTGATTTCCTATGCTGACGATTGCACCGTACTCGCCACAGGGAATGATAAGGATGAAATGCGCCTCCGAATTAATCGCTATCTAGGACGATTACAGGCATTTTTCCAAAGCCGAAACCTCACCATCTCTGCGTCCAAATCCTCTGCAACTTTTCTAACCACTTGGTGGGAGGACATCAGATGGGAGATGGATATACGTATTGGCAACAATTCTGTTCCTACTGTTAAAAACCCCAAAATTCTCGGGCTTCACCTAGAGAACATGATGACGTCTGCGAATCATGCAGCTTCAGTCTGTGCAAAAATGCGCAGTAGGAACAACATCCTAAAAGCTCTAGCTGGTAGCACATGGGGCAAAGATAAAGAAACCATGCTAGTTACTTATAAAGCGGTGGGTCGAGCGGCCGCTGATTATGCAGCCCTAGTTTGGACACATAGTCTATGTGACACAAACTGGTCCAAAGTTCAGGTCTGCCAAAATGCCGCTCTACGCATCGCGACAGGTTGCCTTCTGATGTCTGCCCAGGATCACTTACATCAGGACACAAAATTGATGCCAATACGTGACCACAATCTCCTACTCTCAAAACAGTATCTTGTTGGTTGCTACCGTGAGGATCATCCCAATAATCATCTCATGGACCGAATTCCTCCACCACGACATGTCAGGCGTGGTTTACGAGACCTTGAGAGAGAGGTTCAGGGATACAAACGGGACCCTTACGATGAAGTTACATACCGAGCCGCCATTGCAGCGATCCACACTGAAGAAGTGAATCGGTCCATTGCGAGCTTAGGTGCGAATAGAGTCCTTTCAGAGCGCCCACCACCAATTTCGCCTGAGGAGATTAGGCTCCCGAGAGCCACTAGAGTAACACTAGCTCAACTTCGGTCGGGCTTTTGTTCACGCCTTAATTCGTACCTTTCTCGCATAAACCCGGACATCCAAAACATCTGTCCAAACTGCAATGGTACTTCTCATGATGTGGGTCACTTGTTTCAATGCCCCGCTGCGCCCACTGATCTTACCCCTATATCGCTGTGGGAAAACCCTATCACAGCAGCTATGTTTTTGTCCTTAGACCTCACGGACACAAACATTGACGAACCATAAATCGTACCCACATAGATGCACAGAGGTTTCACACCTTTCTGCACCGCTACAAAAAGAAGAAGAAGACCTCAACGGTCAGGGAAGATTGGAATAAATGAAACGACAAGCATCTATCAAAACATATAGTGTGGTACACGGATGGGTCTAAGACAAACGAAGGGGCAGGAGTTTGCACTAAAACAAACAACTATAGTATCTCCACACCCCTAGGTCAATACACAACTGTCTATCAGGCAGAACTTGTAGCCATAAACCTTGCAGCAGGGGAGAGTATTCGTAAGGGATATACAAACAATACCATCTATATTCGCTCCGACAGTCAAGCTGCGATAAAGGCCATTGCAAGTCCCAAAGGGACCTCAAAATTGATTTGGGAATGCCAACAAAACCTCAAACACCTAGCTACCCGAAACAATGTAACCCTGAAATGGGTGAAAGGTCACAAAGGGATCGAATGCCCCGCTCTTATGAGCTGGAGACAAAACTTCGTTGGAGCTCAAACCACCAGAATGAGCGCACCTAAAGTAAACCTTTTTTTTCTAAGCCTTTTACGAAGGACAGAGCTAATAACCTGAAACTATTTCGCTTAATTGGGATAAATAATAAGCCAGCAGGCTGCAGTATTGGGCGCAACCAGCCCAACCCAACTAAGCGCCCTATCCATCCATCCATCCATCCACCACCTGGACGTAGTAATTTCCGGAGGAGCTTAAGATCCGTACTGGTAAGCATGATGACGACGTTGTTCCTATTGTTACCAACCCCAAGATCCTTGGTCTTTATCCGACAGCATGATGGGAACATTACGCTATCAGCTTCGCAAGAAGAATTTTCTCTTTCTTGTTATCGACACTTATCTTACCGTCCGCCATATAGCGGACATATAGCGGAAAATATCGGAAACACAAAAGTTCCCCCTATGAGAGCGGATAGCAGATCATGCCGCATGATGAAGTCTAAAACCCAGGTCAAGGATGTAGTCGACAAAATGCACAGTAGAAACAACGTCCTAAAGGCACTGGCCGGGAGCTCCTGGGGCAAGGACAAGGAAACTATGTTAGTCACCTACAAAGCGATGCGATAGGTAGAGCGATTCCCAGCTATGCAGCACCGGTATGGTCACAAACCGTTTGTTATTCCAGGATCATCTTCATCAAGAAACCAGCATGTTACCAGTGATCACACTCTCCTCCTGTCTTTACAATATCTGGTCGGTTGCTATCGATAGGATCACCCAAACCATCATCTCATGGATAATACTCCCCCTCTACGACATGTCAGGAGTAGAATCAGAGATCTCGAGAGAGACGTTCAGAGATACAAACGAGACCTCCTTATATATTTGATGACATAGCGTACGATGCGACCATCGCAGATATTCACACAACCGTTGGGAATAAGGAGCTTAGCTACGAATAGAGTCCTCTCAGCGCCCCCACCCCCTATATCGCCTGAGGAGACTAGGCTACCGAGAGCCACAAGAGCGACACTAGCCCAGCTTAGGTCAGGTTTTTGTTCGCACCTCAATTCCTACCTATCTCGAATAGACCCGAACATTCAGAACATTTGTTCGAGCTGTGGTGGTACGCCTCATAATGTGGACCACCTGTTCCGATGCCACAAGAGCGACACTAGCCCAGCTTAGGTCAGGTTTTTGTTCGCACCTCAATTCCTACCTATCTCGAATAGACCCGAACATTCAGAACATTTGTTCGAGCTGTGGTGGTACGCCTCATAATGTGGACCACCTGTTCCGATGCCCGCTGCACCCACTAACCTCACTCCGTGGTCGTTATGGGGCAACCCTATTGCAGCTGCTACGTTCTTGTGGCTTGAGACAATAGCCGAGAACAACGACGAAACTTAGGAACACATCCACAGACATGCACAGCGGCTCACGCGATTCTGCACCGCTACTACAACAACAACAACAACAGATGTGGGCATTTCATACCACAAAGATTTTTAACCCAAAGGTATGCAGGCAAGATCAGGGAGAAATTGAAGATGCCTTCCTTGGTGTCACCCGGTGGGCACGCGAGTAGCGCACGAAAAACGGGTTGAGAGTAAATCCTGCCAATGCCGCACTTTCAGTAGGAAAGGAACACTCAGAATTTTTTCCATGTATAACTTGCCTCAATTATACACAATGTCAAATATCTGGAGGGTGACACTAGACCACTGTTTCCCAATAGGTGGTCCGTGAGAGACCCGTAACTGGTCCGCGAGATACTATGGGGACCACTAATGAAAAAGGGGTATTTAATTGGGATTAATTAAAATAATAGGCATGAACTTGGAAAAATATTATACTCGTAGTATAGATAAAGAACTGAATACTTTCGTTACTAGGTAGGTTTTTACTGCATAAGTTAATTGGCACAGTGTCCAAATGTCACAGTACTCAACAAAGAAGAATTAAAATGAATCAATATCATTTGAAGACAAACCATGTTAGCAGTAATCGACCACCCCAATCCCTCGTTAAAAAAATCCCATAAAACCGCATCCCATAAATTATTATCCGACAATGTTAGGCACCTTTAGCTCTCAAAGTTAGGTGTGTCTGTCCGGTTCTGAAGAACCCAAAGAAATGCCGATGCTGCTGCCTGTGCCTGTACATACTTTAATTTTGGTAAATACTACGGTAAGCTCTTCGCCCATATACATTTTGTCGAAGGTATAATAAAAAGGTATATAGTGGTCATCAAAAATAGACAAAAGTAGGTACTAAGTTACTCAATGATACGTGATATTTGCGTTGTTCAGTGAATTCAATCCGCTGACGGTTCGATGATCTCTTGAGCGTGGTTCGGCTGAAGGGTCGCGCGTGGTTCGGCCGAACTTGTTTGTGCGTGTTTCAAAAAAGCCTATATCAAAACTATTTCAATACGAGGAGGAATGTGGTGTTTTCTTCTGATGTTTCCAACCTTTTTTGTCATAAGTTGTCTACTTTTTTATCGTTAAAAATAATAAAAATCTAAGAACTTGGGGACCACTGCACTAGACGAAAAGTATGTCTGGGCTGAGCATCTGGGAGTCATCTGGAAAAAAAACAACTTCTTAGTTGTTTTTCCATGCTCTTGCATGGAAGTTGCGTGGGAGCAGCTGGGCAATCGAAAATGTGGTCTACATCGTGTGGACTAGTTCCGCAGGCTGGGCAGGTGTTTGTAACTTCGTTATTTATACGTGATAAATAAGAACTTAGTCGTGGCACCAACCGGATCGGAGCTGAGCTAAGGTGGTACGGGTAGCTCTCGGTAGTTGCTCTTCATCAGGAGATATGGCTGGAGGTTTGGTGCCAAGTACATGATTATTTGTGAGGCTTTGAGTAGCTTTAAGAACGTCTTGTGTGTGTAGGTCTGCAATCGCCGCCTTGTAGTCGGAGTTATCGAAGGGAACCTTTTTGTATCGCTGGCGGTGGTGTTTTGTCCATGAGTTCATTGTTCGGGTGATTTGTTCGATAACATCCGACTAAATATTGTTTAGTAAGAAATTCATTGTTATCATCTTTGTCTCCTGGTGCAGATGATCCACTGAGGGCATGTTAACACAGCCGGTGATGGTGCGAAGTGCCGTGTTTTGGTAGGTTTGTGTGCCCCAGTTTTTGTTGCAGAGACCATTTGACTACATCGGTGCTGCATAGTTGACTAGGGGCCGACCGATAGCTTTATAGGTAGCAGTGTTTCTTTGTCAGTGCCCCAAGTACTACCGGCAAGAGCTTTAAGTATTTTGTTTCTGCTCCTGAGTTTAGAGCAGATGTTTTCAGCGTGTGTGTTAAATTTGCCGGAGTTATCTATCGCGACACCTAGATCTTGGGAGTCCGAATCGTAGGGATAACGTTGGTGTCAATGAATATAGGGAGTTGCGTATTGTACTCCTGGTTGAAGCTGGTGAATAAGGTGGCAAAGGACTTTGGTGACGAGAGCTTCAAGCTTTTACTCACAAAGAAGTCGTTGAGTGCCAGCAGGTATTCGTTGATGCGGTCGCACATTTCGGGAATGTCGTTGCCAGTCGCCATGATGGTACAGTCGTCAGCATAAGAGATGATTTCGAGTCCCGTGGGTGGTATGGGCAATCCTGACATGTAAAGGTTGAAAAGAGAGGGAGATAAGACTCCGCCCTGTGGAACGCCTTGTTTAATTTTCCTGAGTTTGGACTTCCCATTCCTAAACTCGGTGCAGGATTGACGACCGGCAAGGTAATTTGCGATCCATGGAGGAGTAGTGTTGCGTAGATCTGTCAGAAGTACTGTGTGGTTAACAGTGTCAAACGCTTTTGACAAATCGAGAGCTACGAGGATAGTGCGCTTGCAGGGTTTCGGTTGATTGGAGGTAATCTTGTCTATAGCGGTCGGAGTGCTATGCATTTTCCGGAGACCGTGTTGATGATTGGCAAGCTGGACGTGCTCTAGGAGTTTAGGCAACACTAGTGCCTCAAGTATTTTGGCCACGGGGGACAGTAGCGTTATTGGACGGTAAGATTCTGCAAGAGTATGCTCTTTGCCTGGCTTAGGTATGGGGGTGATACGGCCTTTCTTCCATAGCTCAGGTATGATGAAGGTTTTCAGCGACAGGTTCATCGTAGCAGTGATATACTCAATCGCCGGAGAGTCTATGTGTTTGAGCATAATCATGGCAATACCGTCTGGTCCGTACGCTTTGGAGTTTTTCGCATTTTTTATTGCAAGATTGACTTCGTTTGAGGTAAGCTGGAGGTGTAGGTCAGTGGTGCTTTTGCGGATAGCTCTAGTAATTATGTTTGTTAAAATTGTGAGCGCATTTGTCGTCGTTGTTGTATGTGTTATCACCGAATTTAATGGCTACCTTACCTTTGGGTTTTGTGGGATTTGATAGAGCACGTACCGTTCTCCAAAGGTTGCTTACGCCGGATTTTACTTGGCAGGTTTTTAAATGTGAATTCCATAACCGTCTCCTGTGGTCGTTGACTTGCTGAGTTATAGCGTTGTTGAGATCGCCGATGCAAGGATCATTTGGGTCTGCTGTTCGGAGTTCATCTCTCGTTTTTGCCAATTCTGCAGCAGAATATGGTAAGTGTGGTCTCATGATTTGAATGCGGCCCGCTGGAATGTATCTTTTGGCTGCATTCAGGATAATCCGTCTCAGGTTTTTTCAGCAGTACGTACGTCAGTGGGGGTTGAAGGGGCAGAAAACGCTTCATTTATGTAGGTTTGGAAGCGAATCCAATCGGCTTTGCTGAAATTCGAGTATGTTTTCTTCTCAGTGTACGTAAACTGGGTCGGTTTATCAATCGTGAGGACAATTGGCAAATGGTCTGACGAGAAAGTGATGAAAGGTTCCCAAGTAATGCTGTTTATGAGCCTGGGGCTGGCGATGGATATGTCAGGCTTCTGCATGATCCAGCAATGCGGGTTGGTGAGTCGTTATTCAACGGACAGAAATCGGAATCATCTAGTGGATTTGCGATGTGGTTACCTCTGGTGTCGTTACTGAGGTTTGAGTTTGTTCGCCGGCGGCTACGTTTGTTCGTGAATGTTCGTCAATTATTTTCGTTTGTTCGTCCTTAATTATTTAATACAGTAGACGCTCGAAAATTAGAAAAAAAAGTGGTCCATGAGTTAATGTAAACACATTCTGAAGGTTCTATATAAATTCGTTTAATAACATTTAGTTAATAGGGTATAAATGTAATGTGTATCAACATTTATTTGGTGAAAAATTCACTTATTTTCATTTTCCTTTTGCCAATATTCGCCGATAAATTTACGGCTTTATCCCGCATGTTTTGTAATGGAAAAATGCCCCAGGTAGTTTGTTGATTTTCCTTAGCCGCACTAAGTAATCGATTTGAATAGTTAATTGCCTCTACATGGGAGATCCGAGCATCTCCAATCAATTCCTCGTCGTCAGAGTTGCAGCTACTAGATAAATTCGAGTTTTCATCAATAATGATGTCCTCATCCCACTCCTGCAATTCAGTTGGCCTTAATTCCTACATAAATCACTGATGTTGTCTATTGTGTAATTTATTTGCCATCATCTATACCTGTCCTAGACGTTGAAATAGCTCTATTGTGTCCTGCCGAAGCCTTAGGTTAGCGAGGGGAATATCGTCCACCCCTTCAAAATCGTTTCTTCATTAATTTATCCCACCAATGGAATCAGATTGATTAGGCAAAAGCTTGTTCCAACTGGGCCGCAATACTGTCTGAGGAACGGATTCCCAAGCTGATTTCAAAAACAGAATTGCTTCTCGTATTGCTACCTTTTTTGAAAAAAATAAACATGATTCTTGTTTGTTGTTTTGTAAACAAAGCCAATGCATACCTCACAATTATCTTCAGCAATAATCATAGAAAGCAAAGCTTTTCTGTAGGACATCTTCGTATGCTTTATAGGATTCTGATCCATGGGCTGTAGAATTGGAGTTACGTTCGGGGGAAAGAGCATAATGACTATATTCCCGTCGCGGCTAGTAAGCTGTGGATGGCATGTGGTGTTATCCAAGAGCAGCTATGCCTTGTTTGAAAGATTGGAAGGACTGTTTTCTTCTAGGAATTTAGTCACCTTGAAATTTAACATTCAATTTTAACATAAATGTTGCCTTTAATTTGAAGCTACCGCTTACTTGGGGTACGAAACTCTCGTGGAACCACCATATGAAAACATCCAAGGCCAAGTCGTCATCCAAGAATAACGGGATGAGGCATACTCTAGCGAATTAACCCTTTGAACGATTTCGCGACTTCCCGATAATTAACGGCTTAATCTCATGTACTCCAGTTGGAACACAATAAAATTGTCACTCGTTCCTTTGATGTCTTAAGCCCTGGAGCACAGTATTCGTCGCTGGCGACTAAAGTTTTATTGGGAAGGAGTCTGAAAAATAATGCAGATTCATCCGCATTGTACACTTGATCGAGTGTAATGCCCATTTCCGCAATTTTCGCTTGGAATTGTGCTTTAAATGGCGATACTGCAGTCACATCGCTCGACAATTTCTCTCGACAAATTTTAAGTCTGTCAACCCAAATTGCCGTTTGCAGTTTTGCAACCAACCGTCGCTGGCGTTAAATGCCGTCGCAGGATTTTGTTGTTCAAGGATTTGAAGGGCTTTTTTTAGAACATTGCCATCAATGGAGCACTTCCTTTTTCTTTGTTTCATAAACCACTCGAATAGTTTTTGCTCCATATGCTGAAATTCTCCATTATGCAATGTTTTTTTCCTTAATGGCAATTAGGAATGTTTTATTTTATTCATAATTTGATTTTCATTTTTCATTAAATACGAAATGAATGATGGCGCCACTCCATAGTCACGGGAAAGCCTCTTATTAGATACTCCTTTTTTAAGCTTTTCAATAATCTCGGCCTTTGTTGATAAAGTGCGTTGTCTTCTTTCTTTTTTGTAGGGATGACATTTTACATATATGGGCACTTTCATAGACACAGAATAAACACCAGCACTTCACATGAACTGTACTCAGTCTCAGTGGCGATCCTACATAGGGGTTTTGGGAGTTCAAACCCCTTCCGAAATTAATTCACAATACAGTGATGTTGCAAAAGCGGCTGAAAAATTCCTTCTGGTGTCGAGGATGTTTCGGAAAATTTGGGAGATTAAGACATGGAATATTTCAAACGGAGAATCAGCTGCCGCAGGAGGTTACCGATTTCAAGGCTTTTCGTGAAGCTAGAGCTGACTAGATTGTGTAATTGAAAAATATAGACATAAGAGACTGAATTGCAATGGTTTCTTTTTTTTTTTCTTTTTTGGGTAAAAATTATGTCTCTAATCAGAACTATAAATTAGAAATTCGAATCGAAAACCCCTCCCGAAATAAATTCTTGCGTACGCCCGTGTACTTAATATGTACTAATTAATTTTTCCCAAAAGTTACCTTCCCGGTAGCATATTTCCGATAACATTATGTACCTACACAACAAGAATGTAACGGAATGTATTTAACTGTTTAAAAAGGGAATAAAACATAAGAATTGTCAAGACCAACTTCTGACGCTGGAAAATTAGAACAGTTTGTTCTAGTTTTAGAGCAGCGTATGTATTTATTTCACTTGTTCTATTTTCCAAGCTATTCTAATTTCCGCGCATTCTAATTTCTGAGCGTCTACTGTAATAGCAACTTTATAATTCTAAGTGTGAACTTAGCCCGCCATCTATAAATATGGTTGGATTGGTATAAATTTGGTATCAATCGAAAGCCAGACGTTTGTTCGTTGTTTTGTGCGTTTATTCGTCCTGGAAACGCGAGGATTCAGGAGTAATTAAGGAAAAACAGAAAACGAGACACAGACCATACATATAATATAGGGATTACGAAGTGGTGGTAAACTCAATCCCTATTCAATAATAACACTAGACTTGCATATTATGTACTTTATTAAAACACGTGTTAACAGTGAGACGCCACAACCTCGACTGAATGTTCCAGTCGGAATTAAAATTGATGTTCGATTTAAGCGCCACGATGGAAAGTAGCAGAAGCTCTCAGCTGGTCGCTACAGTACTCCCCCCTGAGTGACATTGCGGTGTCCCAATTCGAACGGTGTCGTTGTCGGAGATCATCGTGTAGTCGTGTGTGCCGTATTGCATGGACGGGGATCGATGCGTTCGAAGCATGGTGCTGCAGGTGCAGGACAGTGGAGTCACGCACGGATGTGCGGTTGCACGTTGCGTGTTGCAGTGCTGTGACGGCTGTGTTGCGGCACTGCTAGTTGCAGTGCTTGTGCAGTCCATGGTGTTCTCTGCGAGGCGTACGGCGTACCTGCTGACCCGGCAGTCGTAGCACTGGTGGTTACGAATATGCCGGTTTGTCGAGTCGTCTCGTCGGTTCACAGGGATCAGCAAAACTCTGCTCGATGAGCGTGGAGCAGACTGCGGTCGGAAACTCCTGTTGGGCGCTGGCTGGTTGCGTTCCAAATGACAGGTGTTGTGGCATCGATAACCCGGAATGCGGCGTCGTTCCGGGGAGTCGAGGTCGGTAATAACTAAGATTGTAAAAACACGGTCGCGGAGATCGGACTCGAAACGCGAAATTCACACATTTTGCGCTGTGGCTGTTCTACTACGGGGTCACCAATATAGGGATTACGAAGTGGTGGTAAACTCAATCCCTATTCAATAATAACACTAGACTTGCATATTATGTACTTTATTAAAACACGTGTTAACAGTGAGACGCCACAACCTCGACTGAATGTTCCAGTCGGAATTAAAATTGATGTTCGATTTAAGCGCCACGATGGAAAGTAGCAGAAGCTCTCAGCTGGTCGCTACAATAATAAACAATGAGTGCCATCTAGTGGAGAGTAGTGTAACCAGAATTCGCTTTATTTTACGCAATGGTTTGTGTCATACATAAAATGGCCGAGGAGAATTATGAAACCGGTCTCGGATTGTAGCTTATGGAGTTCCCCACCGTTTGTGACATATTCCACGACAGTAAGTATCCATTTTTATTGATAAAATCCCTGGGCGAAAAATTGCACTCTCGATCTTAATTCAGCCCTTAAACCAAAACCATCTACATATACAGCCTGGAACCAGGGTTGTGTGATTGTGTGCGTGGACTCTCGGTACGTAGTTGGCTTTGACTTTCATGCACGTTTGACAATTCCACCATGGGAGAGCGCAACCGCATAACTAACAGAATTGGGAGCATGTGAGAGAATCTGACTGCTTTTGTCATTTTCACTTTCAAATTGGCGGTGAAGTTAAAAGGTACGTTTGTTAGAAAATATTTTCATTCTACATTTTAATAAGATTTTGTGTTTTACAGATCAATCATCAACATTTAAATTGGACATTGGAACGTGCGCTTCAGCTGGCGTCTTTATTTATTGTGTTGTTTGAGAAGTAAGTATTTTCGGAAAGCCGAGGGAAGAAATCCAAATAATGTATAATTTACTTGTAAATTTTTCATTTTATATGAGATTTTACATTCTAATAAGATTTCTTTTGTGTTTTGCAGTCCATTCTTGAAGGTCGATTCGAAATATTGGATACAATATTCGATGGATACACAATTCGATACGGTGACATTCACGCACTCTCAATTTCTCTCACGCGCAGATGGCTGTAAACAATGCGGGTACCCATCATTAAAAAAACGAATTTTTCGGCGAAAATTCATGAAATTAATACAAATTTTTATTAGAACACTTTTGAAACATATCAAACCACAATATACTTAAATTTCACAGTCGAAAACACATATTAACCCGTATTTTTCGTGTAAAAAAGTGCGACCGACCGTATTCCGTCCATATAATCCCCTGTAAATATCCGCCTGATTCTGGCCTCTCATGCCCTATACGTGTGTAAGTTTTCGTTGTACAGCCTGGCTGTATATGTAGATGGTTTTGCCTTAAACAAAGACATCCCGTTCAGAGTTCAAGGCAGTGTTGCCTCGTAGTATACGGAAATGTATCTACAACGTACATTCAACAAACCCGTATCGAATCGGAGAACGACTATCTTCAGGTTGAAGGCGAGTTTATGAGCAAAGATATCCCTCACTTGGGTACCGGTTTTGACATCAAAAATTTAGGGGCGACGGACGACGGAAACATCTGCATTGTTTAAGTAAGTGGATGCCGAGTCGTAGGTTGTACTCTTGATCGAACGTGGCAAAATAGGGAGTTCAGGATTTGGTGCTGATACCGTTCGGTTTTTACTGATGAAAAAGGGACATGTAAGCCGGGAGCTAATAATGATTTTGTTTCTTGAAGGATAGTTGGTCGTAAGCTGTAAGCTAACAATTTAAGGGAAATATTCCCAGGCCAAGCTTTGCGATGTATTTCGACGATCTTTAGAATTGGTTAATATAGACAAGAAACAGGGTTAGATAATTCAGGTATAATAATGTCTATCTTCGTCGCAACCTGAACATAATTTTTACATTCATTACTTAACTACCTACTTACGTACGGATCATGGTTAAACTCACTTGTCTTGCTCATGTTTCTCCATATGCCGAACAAACTGTGGTTTACGACGAATTTTCAGACCGCATTCGCTGCACTTAAAACATCCTGATTGACCGTGGTATTCGCGAATATGTCGTTTCAGGCTCGTCTGTGTATTTAAGAATCGTCCACAACCAGGAACGGCGCACTGTATTCGCCGAACGTGATTCTCATGCTGTTTTTCGTGAAATGTTCGAATGTGCCTTCTCAGATGTGTTGCAATTATGTAGCTTTTACCGCAAGTATCAATCGTGCAAACATGTTTTTTCTGCGAAATTCAAAAATTAATCAAGTTATCTAAATTTTATTTGTGGTATATACGGTGGGATCGTGAACTTGATATATGTGACGGTCCAAATTAGTTGTTCGCCGAAATTTCAGTCCACAACCTTCGAAAGGACATATAGGTGTAGGTTGTAACTGGAAATTTTCCTCAGACGAGGAGTTTTCATCCTCTTTGGTAGAGATATCCGACGTCCGAATCTCAACAGCCGCCATCTCCAAGCTATTTTCCTTTGGAGTCCCAAAACAGACCACACGTAAGATGCAAGATGCACGTCAATAGCAGTATAGGTTGATCGTTGTCAATAGTTTGTTTATGTAGGGTTGACGAAATTTTTTTAACTTTCCAGCGTCACCTTGATTTTCGAAGTAGGTGTGCTGATACCAAAACGATGAATGTTTGAACTGCTAGATGGCACTGTCATAAGCTAATAGGTCACAAAATTTGTGTTGATTTTGAATAATGAAATATAAAAAGGAAATAGTCGCAATCGCAATTTTGCAATAGATGTGCGACTTGCATAGGGGACCAAAATATTTTCTATGGTGACTTGATTTTGGAGCTTCGATCTTCGATGACATTTCTCATACGAATTATGCCTATGACAGATATCCAAATCATTATGACGATAATCCGTCATAATGATGAAAGTTCGAAATTGAGGTGACACATATGTTTTCGTCATTAGGATTCGTCATTTACTTTTGACGTTTGTGTAAACGATGAAAATGTCCCTTACAACAGCGATATTTTGATGAATATTCTGTTTAATAATTTAAAGACACACTTTTCTTGAAGAATTTGAATAGAAATGTGGGAACATTACGCTATCAGCTTCGCAAGAAGAATTTTCTTGTTCTTGTTATCGACACTAGCGACACTTATCTTACCGTCCGCCATATAGCGGAAAATATCGGAAACACAAAAGTTCCCCCTATTAAAGCGGATAGCAGAACATGCCGAAATGTGTAAAGATTGATAACAAATTTAATATTTTTGCACAAATTCTTGTTTTTCAATTTTGCAACAGATGGCGTCACCTGTCATTATTGAGCAAATGATGGTCCAAATGTGTAATTTGGAATTCGTCATAATCATGGAATAGACAGCTAAACGGAAAGGAAAATCCGCTGTCATCCCATACAAACTGCATGGTCCGGTTTGAAACACAACAAAAAAAAAAAACATTCCACTTAAATGCGTTCCCTTTCTGTCAACGCTTGTCAGCTGTTACACGTTCTGCAAATTCTCAAGAACATATTTGTCGCGTCGCGCGTTTGTTTTTTGTGAGAACGTAATTCTTATATCATTTCAGTGTTTTTTAAGTGAAATCCAGTTACTGAGTGTGAGTTTGTGAAGTGAATTTCGCGCCTACATTTCAATGTTCCCTTTATGTCAAATACATGGCCATTAGTGTCATTTCAAAAACTGGACCATTTGAGTTTGATTCGGGCCTATCCTTTATTTCTTTAATCAATGGTCATAATGATGGTAAGTTTTCGTCATAATGACGTATTTGCGTCATTCGAAGTTAAGTGTGTCAAGCTTGTTATGCCTATGACAGATATCCAAATCATTATGACGATAATTCGTCATAATGATGAAAGTTCGAAATTGAGGTGACACATATGTTTTCGTCATTAGGATTCGTCATTTACTTTTGACGTTTGTGTAAATTATGAAAATGTCCCTAACAACAGCGATATTTTGATGAATATTCTGTTCAATAATTTAAAGACACACTTTTCTTGAAGAATTTGAATAGAAAAGTGTAAAGATTGATAACAAATTTAATATTTTTGCACAAAATCTTGTTCTTCAATTTTGCAACAGATGGCGTCACCTGTCATTATTGAGCAAATGATGGTCCAAATGTGTAATTTGGAATTCGTCATAATGATGGTAAATTTTCGTCATAATGATGTATTTGCGTCATTCGAAGTTAAGTGTGTCAAGCTTGTTATATATGGAAATTGTCGAAAATGCAGTCTAAAGGTCCATCCAGACGTGTCGCCAAATGGCGACACGTGCAGGCTGTTGTCATTCCATCCAAACGTGTCGCCATTTGGCTATGCGTCCAGTTTTGATATTCAATATGGCAACTCAACCAACCGCTTTGACAACCGCTTGTCAATTTCAAAGTGACAATTTTGCAACTTTTCTTCGTTCTTTTGTGTGAAATTGAATAATTCTTGAATGGCCGTGTAATAATTCAAACGCGCAGAGTCCGATTTTGATAATTAAATTTAAAAAAATCACCAAAATGAAATTTTGGTTATGTCATTTTTTGGCTGCTCGTGTGGATGCTAAGTAGCAGCCAAATGGCTGCACGCGATGCCAGTTTTTGGACGCGTCGCCATTTGGCGACACGTCTAGAGGGACCTTTAGTGTCCATCTTATTAGTCACCAAACAGCTGCGCGTCCAAAAACTGGCATCGCTGGCTACTACTTAGCATCTACACTAGCAGCTAAATGGAGTCAGAAAATGACATAACCAATATTGCATTTTTATGATTTTTTTAAATTCCGTCCAGTTTTGATATTCAATATGGCAAATCAACCAACCGCTTTGACAACCGCTTGACAAATTCAAAGTGACAATTTTGCAACTTTTGTTCATTTTTTTTGTGTGAAATTGAATAATTCTTGAATGGCCGTGTAATAAATCAAACGCGTAGAGTCCGATTTTGATAATTAAATTTAAAAATATCACCAAAATGAAATTTTTATGTCATTTTCTGCTCCATTTGGCTGCTATAGTGTGGATGCAGCCAAAAGATAGTACGGATATTGTAGGAAAAAACGAGTTAGTACGTAAAACGTTTCAACGCGGTGCTGCCATCGTACAACCGCACAGATAAATAAAAAGTAACAAGCCACTGGCTAAATGCCATATGGTCACCATGACGTCACTACTTGGGATGATGACGACAATGTAATCTGCTAATTTGACGTCTAAAATGGCTGTGTGAAGTTAGCCAGTCATTTTTTTGAAATTAGGTCCTTTTGCTCGGTGAACCGTTTGTTCTACAGCGGCTACGTTTGTTCTTGATTGTTCGCCAATTAATATCGTTTGTTCTTCTCTGATTATTTAATTATAGCAACTTTAAAATTGTGAGTGTGAACTTAGCCAGTCATTTTTAAATATGGGTCGGAAAGGTATAGCCAGACGTTTGTTCATTTTGTAGGGCGTTTGTTCATCCTGGAAACGGAAGGATACAGGAATTATTAAGGAAAAAGAGATTCCCAACTAGCATTTTTAGTAGCGAAAACGTGGATATCACTCCAAGATTGCCTTTGGGAGTAGCAAATACTTTCAATCGTTCCGTGATAAGGACCTTTTTGTCACCGAAGAGTCACTGATATGGGGAATGAAAAGTTTGGTGACCAGGACCCATTTGCCACCAGTAAGTTGCAACGCGATTGGAACGCACCAACCAAGTGGCATTGTTTGTCTAACCACCCAATTGGAACTTTATTGGTCCCGTCTTCCCACACAATCATAGTTGTGAATATATGTAGGTAAAACCGACACAATTTAACTTAAATTGAATGGGTTTATATGTACACACATATACTTTTACACATTTGCTAAAGTTGTATTTTTACCCTATTCAGGCAATCAAAGAATATAATCTGAAAGGATTTAATTGAGTGATTACATTATTTGATCATTTGTCAGCTTTTTTTAACAAGAAAACTTCGTGCCAAGCCAATTTCACTGTGGAAGTGGATATTCCACCTAGAAAAAAGTAATGCCCTCTCATTTTTCTAATCATTTCTTAAATAAATTGTCAAGAGATAACCCAACTAAAGTCAGTGTTATCCTCCACTTTCTAGTTTTATCACTCTAAATATTCAGCAAATAAAATAGTGACCGCTTATATACCGCAGCAAAGATAAAAAGTTTTAGACAAATTTAAATTATTTTTGGACGGCATATACGGGCTGCACTAACTAATTGAAACTAAATTTAGTCTCGCTCGCAACATATGGCGAGGTGCTTGCCAATCCATAATGCCTAGACAAGCGACTGTCTCTGAAATTTATCCAGGAAGAGCGAAGTCGTTTGTTACTGGAATGATATCGTTTTCGATTTTCGTTTCGCTACAAAGTTTATATGAAATTCCTGGTGAGAAAAAACGCGAGATTCACAAATTCCAATCATAATAATTGTCCAAATAATCGAAATGTCAGATAAACCATTTCTAAACATCTGCACATTCCACAACCAATTCAAATAAAAAGAAGAAGAAGAAAATTAAAACGAGAACTAGACTAGGACGGTATATTCACCCTATGGAAAAGGTACTATCTCCAAAAATGTTTTAAGATAGTTTAAATTAAGAGACGGTATATAAGCGCTCAGTTACTTAACACAAAGAAGTTCTAAATTGTTTCATCTGAAAAAATAGCTACTTTCTCGAAATGTGTACAAAATGATTTTGAAAAATCTTGGAAAATATGGCGACAAGCATTTGACAGCTCCATATGGTACTATAAAGTTCCAAATAGGACTTTGTAGTAACGTTAGGAACTATATATAGTTCTTATTTTACTATAAAGTAGCAAATCGTTCGAAGTTACAAAGAAATTATACGGCTACGGTTTTGCCACTTAAAAATATTTCTATGGAGTTGCTCACTATGTAGTAGCAAAATGAGGTACCAAAACTGTACCATTCGCCTACACTTGTCAAATATGTAGTAGCAACATTTCGTTCGCTACAAAGTTACAACTACTATCACCCTGGAACGTCCCAAAAAGTACTTTGCAGTATTTGTTACGATGAAGTTAAAATTTGGGGGGTCAAAAACGTAACCGAAACTTATTAAAGTGGCGGAATCAAAAGCACTAGTTGTCGCTACTTAAAATGTTGCTTGGGTTAGGTGTGACGTCATCTTCACTCAACCAACGCCATCTACTCAGCTCAGCTGTACGATGATGGAGTGGATCTTGCATAAATTGTTCGCGGGACACGGGTTGCCCGTACAGCTGAGCTGAGTAGATGGCGTTGGTTGAGTGAAGATGACGTCACAACTAATCTCTTTTTCCTTAATAATTCCTGTATCCTTCCGTTTCCAGGATGAACAAACGCCCTACAAAATGAACAAACGTCTGGCTTTCGATTGATACCAAACCTATACCTTTCCGACCCATATTTAAAAATGACTGGCTAAGTTCACACTCACAATTTTAAAGTTGCTATAATTAAATAATCAGAGAAGAACAAACGATATTAATTGGCGAACAATCAAGAACAAACGTAGCCGCAGTCGAACAAACGGTTCACCGAGCAAAAGGACCTAATTTCAAAAAAATTACTGGCTAACTTCACACAGCCGTCTAAAATTCTACATTGCGGCCTTAAGGCCTGAATAGACCTCGGGCGGAATGAAAATGAAATTTTTGTCTGCTGCGATTTTCTCAATGAAAATACATGCTTACTGTCGTGGAACATGTCGGTAATGATGGGGAATTCCATAAGCTACAATCCGAATATGGTTCCAACATTTTTCTCGGCCATTTTATATATTATTTTTCGATTCCCCCGTCATTAGATATTTTCCACGGTGAAAAAACGGGGAATCGAAAAATAATACATAAAATGGCCGAGAAAAATTTTGGAACCATATTCGGATTGTAGCTTATGGAATTCCCCATCATTTCCGACATGTTCCACGACAGTAAGCATGCATTTTCATTGAAAAAATCGCAGCGGACAAAAATTTCATTTTCATTCCGCCCGAGGTCTATACTGCGCTTTAATATCTAGACGTCGGTGGTTTTGGCTCTTCTCTGAAAGGCATTGCCTGATGGACACCACCTAGATGGCTCCAGCGTCGCTAATTCCGCGCTGGCTGAACTGCCAACTGTCAGGCTCTCCAAATAATGACATTTGCCTACTTGTCGCAGTTTTTCTTTCTCAGTTGGTTGACACATAAACATTCGATCGAAAATTCATTGAAAACGACTTGAAAAATGGCAACAGGAGAGTATGAAAGTGTGCTGCTTGTAAAGCCTGAAGTGTTCATTTACAAAATTCCACCACGAGCCAGCAATAGAGGATATCGGTAAGGCAATATTGCGATGGATAAGGTTCACATCAATTAATTTCTGCTGTCGTGACGAATTTGTGTCATCCTTTACATCAGCCAATCGACGATGGAGGGCTCAGAGATTGAAGACAACTTTCTACTTCTTCCTTTTCTTACTCTGTTACGGTAGTTGTGTTGTTTGGTGTTTTAGTATAAATAGAACATATCTACCCGTTTGCTACGCCCCCAAACTCTTCTTATCAATGTTTTTACTATACCATTTAACTTTGTATAGATTTTTTTTAATGATGGTAAATTCAATACATTAAAGCACAATAGTGCTAAGTCCATTTTTCAACATTTGGAGAAAACGCGAAAATAACATTTCAAACCTCGTTCCCATCTCCGATAACTTTATTTTGGCAAATTGTTTTAGCTTTTCAAGCAGGTTACACTATCAAAAGGATAATTGTATTAAAATCTGGCAAGCAATCGTCACAATTTCAAAGAAAAATCGAGAAAAAAAGAGGAAAGTACGGACTTGGCACTATTGAGAACTTAATTTTATACCAACCATGGACTTGACGGAGAAATGTTCGTATTGTCGTTACAATATTGTAAAATGTGGATGTAGTGATAATATTTTTAATATGTACATACCATGAGATGCAAGCAATTCATGGAGTTTCCACCAGTTCGTATCCATGAAGCAAATGTGTCTCATCAGACATCAGTTTATGCTTTTCGAAAGGGTTGGATACGATATCCCCAGTCACAAAATCCCCAAATCAAAATCCCCATAATCAAAATCCCCGAAATCAAAATCCCCGAAATCAAAATACCCAAAACCAAAATCCCCAAACGAAATTCCCCATTCCCCATTTGAGGTGTGATCTAAGAACGCGCGCGCGTTCTAAGATCACACCTCAAATGGGGAATGGAGACTTTCTTGAGGCTATTGTAGATGGTAAATGATAGATGTTAAATGGCAGATGATAAATGGTAGATGGTAAATGGTAGATTGTAAAGTGCAAATGGTGGGTGGTAAATAGCAAATAGTAGATGGTAAATGGTAGATAATAAATGGTAGGTGCTTTAGACTATTGTAATTGAATAGTCCTACTGTGCAATAAAAAAATCACCGTCGTGGACTGATATATATGCTAACCAACGGCAAACTTTTTGAAGTAACACAGAACAACAGCAGATAATGTGCAGGCGATTAAATATGCAATCGGTTCCAACAATAAGCCAACCAAGTTTTCCGCGAATATTCGTTCGGATGAGGACTTGTCTCGACGATGTTAAAGAAAACCTATTATGTTTAGAACGATATATGCAATGGACTCGAATATTTTGTTTGTGCTAATCAAAAAATAAGTTAGTATCGATTTACGTCCCTCCTAGTGCCATTTGCCATCTACCATTTAACACCTTCCATCTACCATCAACCATCAACAATTTACAGTCTTTCATCCATCAACCATTAACCATCTACCAGCCATCTACCATTTTTTACTACCATCCATCTACCATTTACCATCATATTTCGGGTGTTTGGGGATTTTATGATTGGGGATTTTGTATATGGGTATTATGATTATGTGGATTTTGATTTTGGGGATTTTTCTACGTTTGGGGATTTTGTGATTGGGGATTTTGTGATTGGGGATTTTGTGATTGGGGATTTCGTATGGTTCCCTTTTCGAAAGTGGTAATGATCGCGAGATGACCAAAAGATGATCTGGTCAAGACTCGACGTCGTCCTTTCTATCCCACTACTGTCATTGACCAGGAAGCTAATTTGTAGTGTTATGAGGGTCATAACAGGACATGGTGGTCCTATTATGAAGCTCGCCAGGAGACTTATGGTAGAAATAGAGTAGAAGCAACAACAGCAACAGCAGTAGCGCGAAATGTCAAGCACAATGCATTTTAAATTGCAGACCAGGAATTCAGCATATTTGTCAGCAATGCAATGCTGCTGCTGTTGCTGCGTCTATTCTTTTTCTAGCATTAGACTCAGCTTCATCACAAAATTACTACTGCAGAAGTTGTGAGGATAAAGAGAGGGTGATGTACCTGCTCTGTCATTGCTCGGCACCAGCCATACTTTTATGACACGGATGATCTTAAGTCGTCATTCCATTGGGCGAAGCCAATGCCACAAGATACGTTGCCTCTTTGTCAACGGCGACAAAATTTTAAACTCCTTCAATATAAGATATAGTTTTTCTTTTAGTTAAACGCAAGTCGCCCAGTGCAACATATTGACGAACGAGGCATAGGACGACCTCCTAATTGTCGAATCGCGTTTTCCCAGTGCGATGGCTATGTGACCATCATGTTATGGTCAAAGATGTTGCCCCAAAATTCCTGCAGTGGAACTGCGAATTTAGAGATGTAAGTTAAATAAGATTGCCAGAATGACATCTTTTCAAACAACTGATTAATAAATGTATTATTCGGACCTATCTCTGGTCTATTCGGGCTAGGGGTAACCTCGCCGGACTTTTAGAAAGAAATGCATACATACATCCCATAACTCGGTCCCAAACGACATTCCCTTTCTTTTGAATGAAGTTTTGGGTGTAGCTTCGACTCGAATATTATCTAGTCTCTGTCTAGTCTCTGCATGCATTAGTTGGTGAAATACAAACGCCAGACACTCATTAGGATTAAGGACGTATATCAATAGTTATACATTTACTTTTTCTAATTTGGCAGATCTTTTTCAAAGTAGTCTTTTATTTGAGTCAGCTTCAATTTACTCTCGAAATATGTCGATCAAGTCATAAATAAATAAATGGCTGCCCTTCGCATCTAATCCCTAAGATTTAAACTGCTTAGATCAACAGCTCGCTCTGCAGAGGTTTTTATCCCCATAATTGGGCACTTGTTTAACATCTGAATGAGACCATATTCCGCCACTTGGATCATGAATTGGAAACTATCATAAACTACGACCCTGCGCTTCGAAGGCACCAACCACTGTTAAACTCTGTTAAAATCCAATTTGCGTATATTTAGTACAATCGTCCCTTTCTGGTTGTTTTAAATGCAAGTTTATTGTTTGGTTTTGGTAATACCCGAATTACCCGTGTTTCAGACTGCACGATAAAGAGCTTCCAAACATTTTATGTGGACATAGTAAGTAATTCTTTGGCGTAAAACAATTTTTACTTTTTCGTAGTATGATCAAACTGTTTTCCACGGGTCTTTTGGAAAGTATATCTTTTGGAGCACAGTGGGTGAGTATAGCTGATATAAATATGTCGTTACAACGCGTTGAACATATGCGAATGCTAGGTGTCAAGCTGAACTGTAGATTTTGGAGAGGGATGGCCTTACACAAAATTCAATGTAAGCTGGCATTTACACAAGCCCCAATGTATGTTATGAAGGTTTCATTTTGAAGAGAAAATAGAGAATTCAAATTAAGCCATTAAATGTGAGGGCTTAATTGAACACCAGTGCTCATTTGAACCTTTGCATCGGAGTTAGACGATCAATCGGCTTTTACCCATTTCAATAAAATTCAAAGAAAGAATACGCCCATGTAAACATTTTACAGACAATTCATCCCATCTAGAGCTATCCTGCAATCCCGCAGACAAACCTGCCTTATATTAATCGGGAAGCAACCCTGGCTATTCCTATTTATGTCTCATAATGATATACATTCGTTTTATGGCAGTTATTACCACAAATTTAACTTCCTAATTGTTGCAAGTATGGACTTAGCACAAAATAGCACTATAACTGGACTTAGCACTTTTGTGCAATTTTTTTTTGGATCAACCTAGGACATAGCGCTTCTTGTAAATGTTAATTTCCTTGAATTTAGCTGAGTAAATTTTGTTTCAAGATTAAGTACTCGATGGAGAACTTGACAAGGAATAATACGATGCAAAAATCTCAAAATCGAAAAAAATGGACTTAGCACTTTTGTGCTTTAAGGTATCGATTATGCAGTTCCGAAAAAAAAAACAATTTTCACAATGCAAAATGAGGAGGTTGCAAATAATTGATTATTATTTGCCTAGTTGCACAATTCGCGAAAACAATATAATGAAATATAATCAGGCAAGTACCCTGGGGAGATTTCAGTATCTGCGGCGCCAAATTTTGATGATGCCACTTCATTAATATTGACCTGAAACTACCGAATCTGCTATCCTTTTTCGCGAAATCGTAACGGTTCTCCAGATATTCAATGTCAAAGTTTGACTTTTCTATGAAGCCAGTTAAGTAATTTGTTAATAAAAGGGGGATATTTCCGCTTCACACATTTGGGAAAGTGTTCGATGCCATCAAATTGACGTTTTAATTTTAATCGGTCCCACCAGAATAGTAATTTTTACCAATTTAGCAAAGATTTTAATAATATGAAAAGTGGAAATATATTTTCGAGCAAGAATTGCAAATCTTGCTAATGTTAATTTCCTTTCCTCCTTTTTAGGGCGTACCTATGACTTGTATTTAATCCCCCTCCTCATTCTTTTTCTTCCGTCTTGACAAAAGTTTTGGGCTTGGTTGAAATAAGTGGGCAAATAAAAATATTTATTCGGAAATTTTATTGGGGTTGCGGGAGCATGACCACACAGTATGATTCCATTCGTTTTTAACTTTTTTGTTGCTTTGGTAAAGACACATTAATTCAAGGTTTTGTGAAATTGGAGCAACAAATATTTCTTAGAAGAACCAAAATGGGGGTTGGGTTTGTATGGCCACCCCATGACCCCATGGTCAAATTTGATCAATTCTTAGATATGTTTTGTGTCATCAAGAGAAACACGTTTGTGTGTAATTTTGTTGAAATTGGTGCACAAATAAAAAAGGCTTTCTTAGAAGAACCTAATTTGGGGGGTTGGATTTGTATGGCAGCCCCATGACCCCATGCTCCGATTTTATCCATTCTTACATATGTTTTGTGTCAACAACAGAAATACATTTGTGTGAAATTTGGTTGAAATTAGAGAACAAATAAAAAAGTTTTTCTTAGAAGAACCTAATTTGGGGGGTTAGGTTTGTATGGCAGCCCCATGACCCCATGGTCCGATTTGATCCATTCTTGCATATATTTTGTGTTATCTATAGAAACACATTTGTGTGAAATTTGGTTGAAATTGGTACACAAATAAAAAAGTTTTTCTTAGAAGAACTCAAATTGGGGAGCTAGGTTTGTATGGCAGCCCCATGACCCAGTGATCCAATATGGGTGAATCAAACATACAAACAGCCTGCAACAATAAGAAGCACGTGTGCAAAATTTCAGCTCCGTAGCTTTTATAGTGGCCGAGAAAAATGCGCTGCAACAGACGGACTGACAGACAGACGGACATCGCCCAATCGACTCATCTCGTCATGCTGATCATATATGTATACTTTTTATATGGTCGGAGAGGCTTCCTTCAATGCGTTACAAACTTCATGACAAAGTTAATATACCCTTTCACTCTATGAGCGAAGGGTATAAATATTATTTTCGGTGCAGTGCTATTGATTCACATCAATATGTAGTATGTAATTGAAAACTGAACTACCCCATATAAATGTCAAACTTTGACATGAAAGAATTGCAGATTCGGTCGTTTCAGGCCAATATTAATAAAATGGCATCATCCAAATTTGGCGCCGCAGATACTGAAATCGTGCCAGTACCCTGCTTTGAATAAGCTCTATCTACACGCACCGCCAATAAAGCTAAAGTTGTTCGCACACTCGCTGCCAATTGGCAGCTCGCCAAGAACTGTCATCGCGAGCAGCTACTTTGCATCCAAACAGACTTCTGATTGGCTGCCAAACAAGGAAATGACGATCAAAAAACTTTCATTTAACCCATTTTTGCCAAGTGTTCCACTATGGGAATTGGACTTATAGTCTAGGAGATGGTTAACACTTTTATTTAATGGGAAGCTAAATGGTTGACGATGCTCTTGATCGATAGTTCGTTTGGTTGTAAAAAATAAATTGCAAGTCTTGCTGTCCAAATCGGTTGCGTTTTTGAGCTTTTTTGACGTCAAGGTGTCAAATTTATGGGTTCCATTTAACCGAAAGCTAAACGGCTGAATCACTTTTCAGAATCTATAATAAGATTCTACGATTAAATTTGCTAAAAAAAAAGTTGATCGGGAAGCTCTGAAAAAGGACATAAAAGACACTAATTACAAATCCTTGATCGAACGTGGGCATGCGGGGTGTCATATCAAAGAGGACGTCAAGCACATTCCATATCCGGCGTTCGTTATTTGTTTCAAGGACCGTCAATGAAGAAAATTGGGCTCAAATGGAAAATGTTCGTGTTTCCCGTATCAGTATCTTTTCAAATCCGTAATTTTCTATTTAAGCCCGAATTATTTCATTTAGTTTCCTTGAAACAGGAAACGAACACCGGATATGCAATGCACTCGATGTCCTTTTTGATATGACACCCCGCATGTCCACGTTCGATCAAGATTTGTAATTAATGTCCTTTTATGTTTCAGAGCTTTCCGATCAATTTTTTTCTTAGCAAATTTAATCGTAGAATCTTTTGCTATTACACTGAAAAAATAATTTGCTAAAGACAAGAAAAAAATACAACAAAACACAGCCAAGGAATAATTTTTCCTGATTTAAGATGTATTTATTCCATTGCGGGTCCTAGAAATAGGAATCAAATACCGGATATACAGGGTGTCCGGAAACTGCCGCATAAACGCAACGAATTATGAGTCCTCAGTTGATTTCCAGAAAAAAAGTTGTAGGGAACATACCCTCTCAGCTTAACCCTTTAGCTGCCACAGGCATTTAAAGATTTTTGAAAAAAATATTTTCTTGCACGGCTTAAGGCCTAATATCTCCAAAGCTAGACCAGCTAGAATAATGAAGTAAAATGATTATTACAGCCAACAAATTTATCTGTAAAATAAAACTAACCACACTAAAATCGGATAAGAGGTTTGGTTTTTACAGAGCTTCAAAATCAAATTTGCGTGATTTGACCCAAAAACAATCTTTTTTTCTATCTCAATTTTCTCCAACTTCTGCCAAGGTGAGGTGCTTGTACGATTCTTTTAAAAATTGGCGCATAGTCTTACGATCATATCTTTCTTACATCCTTTTATTCTAGCTCCATTATTTCTAACAGTTTTGGTACCTTAAGTGCAGAAAACTAGGGTTAATTTTGGCTCGATTTCGACATACTTTGAATAGATTTTATAGCAATTGCAGATCTTTAGGGGCAGTGTGAATTGAATTGTATTGAATTCGAGCTAAAATTAACCCTAGTTTTCTACACTTAACGTATAAAAACTGTTAGAAGTAATGAAGCTAGATTAAAATGATGTAAGAAAGATAAGATTGTAAGACTATGCGCCAATTTTTAAAAGAATCGTACAAGCACCTCACTTTGGCAGA
Source organism: Microchrysa polita (assembly GCA_949715475.1). Classification (NCBI taxonomy): domain Eukaryota; kingdom Metazoa; phylum Arthropoda; class Insecta; order Diptera; family Stratiomyidae; genus Microchrysa; species Microchrysa polita. Next base: position 48,431,782 of record OX454417.1, read on the forward strand.
AGTTGGAGAAAATTGAGATGGAAAAAAAGATTGTTTTTGGGTCAAATCACGCAAATTTGACTTTTAAGCTCTGTAAAAACCAAACCTCTTATCCGATTTTAGTGTGGCTAGTTTTATTTTACAGGTAAATTTGTTGGCTGTTATAATAATTTTACTTCACTATTCTAGTTAGTCTAGCTTTGGAGATATTAGGGTTTAAGTTGTGCAAGAAAATGATTTTTTAAAAAATCTTTAAATGCCTGTGGCAGCTAAAGGGTTAAGCTGAGGGGGTATGTTACGTACAACTTTTTTGCTGGAAATCACATGAGGAATCAGAATCCGGTGCGTTTATGCGGCAGTTTCCGGACACCCTGTATAATGTACTCGGCGTCCCCTTTGATATGATACCCCGCATGCCGACCTCCGGTCGAGGATTAAAGAGTATCCATTTTTGTCCTTCTTGGGACTTTTCCTATCAACATTTTCCTCAGCAAAATGAGTTTTAGATTCCTGGGATTTAAAAACAACAAAAAAATAGCCTTAATCTATTTTTTATACCCTTCACTCGTAGAGTAAAGGGTATATTAACTTGGTCATGAAGTTTGTAACGCATTGAAGGAAGCATCTCCGACCATATAAAATATGTATATATATGATCAGCATGACGAGCTGAGTCGATTGGGCGATGTCCGTCTCGTTTTACTCGGCCAGTTTAAAAGCTATCGAGCTGAAATTTTGCACACATGCTTCTTTTTATTGCAGGCAGTTGGTATGTTCGAATCGCTAAAATCGGACCGTGGGGTCATGGGGCTGCCATACAAACCTAACCTCCCCAATTTGGTTTTTCTAAGAAAAACTTTTTCATGCGTGCACCAATCTCAACCAAATTTCACACAAATGTGTTTCTATTGATGCCACAAAACATATTTAAGAACAGTTGGAATCGGACTGTGGGGTCATGGGGCTGTCATACAAACCCAACCCCCCAAATTGAGTTTTTCTAAGAAAAACTTTGATTTGTGCACCAATTTCAATCAAACCTCATAAAAGTGCATTTCAATTGATGTCACAAAACATATGTAAAAATGAATGGAATCGGACAATGGGGTCATGGGGCTGTCATACAAACCCAACCCCCCAAATTGAGTTCTTCTACGAAAAACTTTTTTATTTGTGCATCACTTTCAACCAAAACTCGTAAAAGTGCATCTCTATTGATGCCATAAGACATGTGTAAAAATGAATGGAATCGGTCTATGGGGTCATGGGGCTACCATACAAACCAAACCCCCCATTTAAGATCTTCTAAGAAACATTTTTTCCACACCAATTTCAAAAAACTTAATGCGTCCTTGTCAAAACAAAAAAAAAAGTAAAACGAATGGAATCATACTATGGGACCATGCTCCCGCATACCCCCGATAAAAATATATTTTAAAATAAATATTTTTATTCTCCCACTTAACCAAAAACACACAAATATTGTTTTATCGACGCCACAGAAGGAAAAGAATAGGGAAGGATTGAACACAAGTCATATATTCGCCCAAAAACTTTTAGCCCTAGGAGAGTGAAGGGTATTCAAATTTCGGCCGCGCCCGAAATTAGCCTCGGTTTCGTTTCTATTTGAAATGCTAATGTGACTGGACTAACGTCTGTTGCCTCCTGGTAACGGTAGGGGGATAAAACCTCAAATCACTTGTGATGCAACATTTGGAAGAAGCATTGAAATAAAATGAAAAACTATTCACTGCCTCACAAAATCCGCTTTTTGTTAATATTGAATAATCACCAAAAATCTCAAACTAAAATTAATATTAATATGGAGATTATTACATCGGAGGCACAGATAACCCCCACCATCGGGTGAAAACTAAAAATGGTGAATTTCATACACACGCAGAAAAATTGTAACCAAAGAAAGAAACAATCAAAAGCAAAACTCTTTTAATAAGGAACAAGTAAAAAAACCCCTAAAAACGGACACCGCATTATTAAAAGAAAGCCGCAGTGGCTCTGTCATGATATAGGGATATATTGCTTTTAATGGGCTAGGCTCCTTAAGCGCGGATCTCGGTTTCCATGCTTCAGCTTCTTTTGGCCGTCATTGAATCATCTAAAGTCAATTTGAATAATATGTTAGAAAAATCTTGTGCAGATTATTTTTATGATTGCTGTCTTAGTAATGAATAGGCGTGTTTTTTTTTGTACTCCGATGTACTTATTTTAGTGTAACTGCATGGGGTTACAATAACAACATGACCCATACAGGTTACGTTGTTATTGATACCCCATGTAGTTACAATAAACTAACCTACACCGAAGTACAAAAAACATGCCTAATGTCGTTTGACATTAGTGTTATGCTTGAAATACATTTGATGCGTCAACATCGGCATCAGCAGAAACATTTCAATTTAGACACACGCATTTGCCATTGATGACCCAAATTGACAAAATGCTTTCTGCTGATGCCCATGCTGACGCGTCCAATCTATTTCAAGCTTAACATTACATTAACACATCACTTTAGTCGCTAAATTGCGCGTGCCTTCTGCTGCCTGAAAATATAAGTATAACTCGCTGCAAAATTCGGGACCGCTCAATTGTGCGTGAATGCACTCAATGACAATTGGTTTACAATATGAATCAAATTTAATAGCAGCGTCTCCAATCTTTAAACCAGGATTAAGCTTTGTCCTTACCCAGGACTGATCGCCAAATGGTTGCGCGCCCAAAAACTGGCATCACGAACAGCCATTTGGTTGCTACTTAGCATCTACACTAGCAACCAAATGGAGACAGAAAATGACATAACCAAAATTTCATGTTGGTGATTTTTTTAAATATAATTATCACAGTCGGACTCTGCGCGTTTGAATTATTACACGGCCATTCAAGAATTATTCAATTTCACACAAAAGAACGAACAACGCCAAATGGCGATCAGTTTGGATGCAATGACAACTGCCAGTTGGTTGCACGTGCAACCATTTGGCGATTAGTCTGGATGGACCTTTAAACCAAACTTCTGTTTCTCACTTTTGCCCATGTTTCGAGACAAGGCGTTCTCTAGTAGTTCACTAAGAACTCCCGGGAACAGCGATGCCAACGTCGTCAGCATATGCAGTAACCTTGCATCCTATCCTTGCAAGGTTCACAAGTGATTGATTGATTGTTGCAGTGTAGGGGAAATTAACATACCTTCGGTGAAGTACCGCTACAGACACACCAACAAACAACGCTCTGATTTTCACTCTCTGCTGTCCTCTCACTGATCGAACTAAGGTTATATGAAGCATGCAACTGTGGACCAAAAACCATTTTTTTGAATCCATATTATACTTATTACATATTTTATTTATTCTTATCCATTTATTAATACCCTTCCCCTAGTGCCGCCGATTGGAATCTGGGCGAACCCACATGGACAGGACGTATGCGGCTGGTGTCTAAGGGCAATACTGTCAGTCTTAAGCTGGAAGATAAAATGACAGGTGGACTTTTCGCTAATTGCCCAGTCGACACATATCCGGGAGTGGCAATTGAATCAGTATCAGACAGTTCACGGTACTTCGTTATCAGAGTCCAAGATGACAATGGTAATTATATCTAGTTTCTACCACCGTTTACACTATAAGCGATACACGGGTTTATTGACAGGCCGTTCGGCATTCCTTGGACTCGGATTTGGAGATCGATCAGATTCGTTTGATTTGAACGTAGCGCTACAAGATCATTTCAAATGGGTGAAAAATCAGGAGCAAATCGAAAGAGAAAAGGTTGAACCCAAAAAAGAACTCGACCTTGGCTTTAAAGACGGTGAAACTATTAAGATTAATATGAAGATAACGGTAAGGAATATAACATAATAAAGAGTAAGCGCTGTATAGTTATTCTTGTTTTTTTTTCTCGTTCAGAAAAAAGACGGAAGTGAAGTAAATGCTCGTACTAAGAATCGAGCCAGCGCTGGTGTTTTGCCACCACCACCAGGAGGCGTTAATAAAATAGCACCACCACCAGCGGCGACAGTTCGTCAAAGTCCTACAGCATCTCCGGCACACAGGCCGCCACAAGCAGCAGGGACGGATTGGGGAGATTTTACTTCAGCAAAGTGAGTATTCTAGAATAGATAATAATAATAATATGAAAGGGTCTTATTTTACATTTCGTTCATACACACGTCCATTATACATACATTCAAATTTGAAATTTTTTGGAAGCAAGAAAAGTTGGTGTTAAATGTCGTGGGTGACTTAGCTTGTGGCACAGGCTCGTTATAGAATGAGTAAATATGTATCGCACATTGCACACTTCTTTGACTTTCGTTGTGTTTGAGGCACAAAAGCATTTGACATGCTTATGATAAATTCCTAACGGTTCCCCAAACTATATCTAGATTTATTTCTGGCTGATTTAGCTTGAAGTTCGAGATTTATTTGTTTAAAAAAAAAATAAGAAGCAGTGACTGCACAATTCCATCCAACTTAGAACATTTAGATTATGCCGACGACATTTGGCTGCTCTCACACAAAATGAATCTGCCAACAATAGCTGACGTACTAAGGGAGGCAAGTAATAATTTAAATGGTTATAATTTTGAAGGGTTCGTTTTTGTCTGAGCACTGTTAAGACAACTTTGCTAAGAGTTGCCATACACTGTCCAATCGATGTGACAATGGATAGACATTCATCGTACGAAGTGAAATGACAGTATTCCATCTTCCATGTTGTTGTTGTTGTATTGGTGCAGAACGGTGTCTGTGGATGTGCTCTAAGTTTCGTCGTCGTTCTCGCCTATTGTCTCAAGCGACAAGAGCGTAGCAGCTGCAATAGGGTAGTCCCAAAATGCCCTCGGAGTGAGGTTAGTGGGAGCAGCGGGGCATCGAAACAGGTGGTCCACATCGTGAGGCGCACCAATGCAGCTCGGACAGATGTTCTGGATGTCCGGGTCTATTCGTGATAGGTACGAATTGAGGCGTGAACAAAAACCCGACCTAAGCTGGGCTAGTTCACTCTTGTGGCTCTTGGGAGCCTAGTCTCCTCAGGCGATATGGGTGGTGGGGGCACTGAGAAGATTCTATTCAGACCTAATCTCCCTATTGATCGATTCACTACGGTTGTGTTAATATCTGCGATGGCCGCATGGTATGCTGTGTTATCGAATATATCGGGAGGTACCCGTTTGCATCTCTGGATCTCCCTCTTGAGATGTCTGATTCCACTCCTGACATGTCCATGAGATGATGGACATGTCAGGAGTGATAGCAACCGACCAGATATTGTAGAGACAGGAGAAGATTGTGATCACGCACTGATAACATGCTGGTTTCTTGATGAAGATGATCCTGGGACGACATGGAATGGCAACCTGTAGCGATACGTAGAGCAGCGTTCTGGCATGCCTGGATCTTATTCCAGTTTGTGACCACACCGGTGCTGCATAGCTAGGGATTGCCCTACCTATCGCTTTGAACGTGACCAACATAGTTCCATCTTCTATCGCTACTTTCGCTGAAGAATGACTCTTGGCAAACACGGGCCGCGAGTTTGACACGTCTGGCCTAGGCGTATAGCTGCCACGATTGCATTAAATGTCGTGTCCACATCTTTTAGGGAAAAGAACAAGAACATCATGGATTGAGATTAATTTGAAAAGAAAGCCAAACTTCAATGACTCTGAAAATTAAAACCTGTGCTTGGCGAGAAAATCACCTGGATGTGGAATTTCGTATCTAAACATAATAACTTCAGTCCATTACCCATTTTTTGTTTCTTATTAGCTTTAGCTTTACTGGTGCATGCGTTTGTTTCACACCACATCCGAAACAAATTTTTATCTATTTTTCCCAACTTCATTTATGTCAGCCTAACGAGCTTCTTTATGCCAGGCTAACAATTTTGACTGGCAAGGTAGTTTTGGACTACCAGAATGTTGGATGACCAGTACCACAATGTTCTGATCAGCTGTCCAAAATTTGGCGCATATTATTTCACAAAGTATAGTTACTGATCGATTAACCAAATTTTGATGATTTGGTCTTTTAACTGTCTTAAAGTTTCTGAATTTGTTTGATTAACATTTTCAAAAGATGGCATTGGTGAAGGATTTATTGCCGAGGTGGTTAGTGACTCTGATTTATTGTTATATTTTAATAGAAATATTCTATGATTAAAATTTGAAATTTATCCTGCGGCCCGCTGAAACCCGAAGACAATGATATTTGGCCCTGCCCATGTTTTGAGTTTGACACCCCTGCCTTAAAGAGTATGGCGCGTTGATGACTAGCGGTGTGCGTGTGTAGTCGTCAAGGTTTCAACGAATTCGGAGTGTGATCCGGTTTTCAGCCATACCACTTCCTAGTCGATTTTTTTTTACTATTTTATTTTGATTGAACAGTGTATGCCGACTCTAATGCACACATTCTTAATCGCGAGAACTCATTTGCAGTTATAGGCTAATGTTCCTGTAACGGTTACTAGTAACAGTATATTTGCATGTAACTGTTACTAACTGATTCCGAAAGACAAAAAATAACCGTTCTAAACATCTCTCTTCATTACCGTAACTCCTAGTGGAGCATGGTGCGTTGATGACTACCGTGTGTAGTCATCAACGTTACAAAGACAACTGAATTCGGAGTGCGACACGGTTGTCAGCCATACCACTTCCTAGTCGCATTGTTAGTTTATTATTCTACGATAAGAATATTTCTTATCATCTTCTTCTGAATAATAAACTTGCGACGAGTCGTGCCGAGTTTGGAAACTCGTTTCTCTATGAGTGTCTATTTCACAGAGTGGCGACCGAACGATCACGGCCACAGAGCACGACGTTCTAAACATACCCGCTCTATAACACACAGAGTCAAAATATCTGTTATATTAAGCGTGTTTTTTTGTAAAAATGATGCAGGTTGGGGTATATAAGCACAAAAAAACGATTTGGGTTAAAAGCTGTTTAGATCTATTGCACCAACCATGAACTTTGTAAAAGGCTGAAGTTTCAAAGTTGTGATAAATAAATAACCAGTAAATTAACATGTCTTACAAAAACAACAATGAACATTGCGGTCGGTTTATCGCAAGATTCAACCTTCCACCCGTAACATTTAACCAATAGTTTCTTCTTCTTCTTGTAGCGGTGCAGAAAGGTGTGTAACCTCTGTGCATCTATGTGGGTACGATTTATGGTTCGTCAATGTTTGTGTCCGTGAGGTCTAAGGACAAAAACATAGCTGCTGCGATAGGGTTTTCCCACAGCGATATAGGGGTAAGATCAGTGGGCGCAGCGGGGCATTGAAACAAGTGACCCACATCATGAGGAGTACCATTGCAGTTTGGACAGATGTTTTGGATGTCCGGGTTTATGCGAGAAAGGTACGAATTAAGGCGTGAACAAAAGCCCGACCGAAGTTGAGCTAGTGTTACTCTAGTGGCTCTCGGGAGCCTAATCTCCTCAGGCGAAATTGGTGGTGGGCGCTCTGAGAGGACTCTATTCGCACCTAAACTCGCGATAGACCGATTCACTTCTTCAGTGTGGATCGCTGCAATGGCGGCTCGGTATGTAACTTCATCGTAAGGGTCCCGTTTGAATCCCTGAACCTCTCTCTCAAGGTCTCGTAATCCACGCCTGACATGTCGTGGTGGAGGAATTCGGTCCATGAGATGATTATTGGGATGATCCTCACGGTAGCAACCAACAAGATACTGTTTTGAGAGTAGGAGATTGTGATCACGTATTGGCATCAATTTTGTCTCCAGATGTAAGTGATCCTGGGCAGACATCAGAAGGCAACCTGTCGCGATGCGTAGAGCGGCATTTTGGCAGACCTGAACTTTGGACCAGTTTGTGTTACATAGACTATGTGTCCAAACTGGGGCTGCATAATCAGCGGCCGCTCGACCCACCGCTTTATAAGTAGCTAGCATGGTTTCTTTATCTTTGCCCCAGGTGCTACCAGCTAGAGCTTTTAGGATGTTGTTCCTACTGCGCATTTTTTCACAGACTGAAGCTGCATGATTCGCAGACGTCATCATGTTCTCTAGGTGAAGCCCGAGAATTTTGGGGTTTTTAACAGTAGGAACAGAATTGTTGCCAATACGTATTTCCATCTCCCATCTGATGTCCTCCCACCAAGTGGTTAGAAAAGTCGCAGAGGATTTGGACGCAGAGATGGTGAGGTTTCGGCTTTGGAAAAATGCCTGTAATCGTCCTAGATATCGATTAATTCGGAGGCGCATTTCATCCTTATCATTCCCTGTGGCGAGTACGGTGCAATCGTCAGCATAGGAAATCACCTCGATTCCTTCAGGTGGTGTGGGAAGGCCGGACATGTAGATGTTGAACAGAGTGGGGGAGAGTATCCCTCCCTGCGGAACACCTAATTTGATTTTCTTAAGCTTAGAACGTTTGCCTCGAAACTCGGTGAAGGAGTGCCGACCAGCTAGATAATTGGCAATCCAACGGATCTCTTGTGCAGGAAGATGCATATTCAACAGGTTTCCTAGAAGCATTGAATGATTGACCTTATCGAATGCGCTTGATAGGTCTATTGCCACCAGAATAGTTCTGTGACAACGACTGCGTTGATTTAGCCCATCACGAATGCGTGTAGTGATCGCATCGAGGGCAGTGGTGGTACTATGCATCTTCCTGAAGCCATGCTGGTGAGGTTCTAGCTTCGCATGTGCAACAAGAGTGGGGTGGATAAGGGCCTCCAGCGTCTTTGCGACAGGAGAAAGTATCGTAATGGGGCTGTAGGATTCCCCGAGATTTGCGCTCTTCCCTGGCTTGAGACAGGGAACAATTCGACCTGTTTTCCAGATTTCAGGGATGGCAAGCGTGGACATCGACAAGTTAAAGGCGGCCGTGAGATACTCAATGGCTGGAAGGTCGAGATGTTTCAACATGGTCATCGAAATGCCATCTGGTCCGAGGGCCTTGGAGTTTTTAGCATTCTCGATGACTTTTTTAAGCTGGTCCGCTGTAAAAGATGGTATGGTGCGAATCCGTCTTCTAATTTTGCGCTTGAGGCCGTCAGACTTGGGATGTTCAATAAATTGTTTATTGAACAGGCTAGCACACTGAAGAGGATCGTAGGTTTTTGTGTTGCCAAATTCAATGGCGTTGTTGCCCTTTTCTTTCCGAGGATTGGAAAGGGCGCGGACGGTAGACCATAATTTGCTGACACCTTCGTTGAGGTTACATTCATCGAGGTGCTGATTCCATTTCGCCCTCCTATAGTCTTTAACTTGTCGGTCAATTTCGGAGTTAAGCTCCTGAATTCTGGGATCATCAGGGTGAACGCTTCTGATCTGATCACGTTCATCGGCTAATCTGGCGGCACTAGTGGGGAAGTTAGGCCGAACTTTCGGGATACGTCCTGCCGGAATAAAACGTGCCGCGGCTGTGGTAATGACGTTCCTAATATTTTTCTCGGCCTTATGAATGCTGATAGGTGATGTTAGCTCACGCTTTTTCGTGTTAGAGCGCCTCTGGTTGTCACATCTCTAACAATTCTTCCGGGTTAACTTTGGTCAGAGTACGTACCCCCGATACATTACTGGGTTTATCTGGGTTATGTTGTTATTGTAACCCCATGTAGTTACCCTAAACTAACCTACACCCGAGCACAATAAAACACGCCTATTAACACTTAGCATTTATTCACGCAAAATGATAATACAAAATAAATCCGCAAAAAAAAAACAAGACCAACAAAAACATATTCTGAGTCTCAGCATAAAAAAAAAACAAATCAACGTTACGTTCATAATATTTTATTTTCTTCAACCTGTTACTTTCGAACTGTTACCAATGCAATATTAACAATTCCTAGGAACGTATTCAGTAACCGTTCCTAAGCTAACAGGAAGACGGAAAGTCTTCCAGATTTCAGGACATGCATGAATATACAGGGTGGCCCATTAAAAGTGAATTAGTGTAAACCATGCATAACTTTTTTATTTTTTAATATTTTTTTCTGAAATTTGGTAAGAATAAACTAGACAAATGGGAGATATGTTTACACTACTTTCCAGATAGGTACGCATTGAGGAAGGGTCGATTTAGGTAGGGTTTATAAAAAGTTTATTTTTGAAACATTTCATTCCCAAAAAGTACGTATGCGGACAGGTAGAATGGAATTTTACTAACGATTCATTAACTCAATGTTTAAAATGTAATTTATCATTATTGGACAATTTATTTAATTTCTAAATAATTTCTAAGTGGTAAAATTTATTTTCTAAGTGGTAAAATTGCGTCAGGTAATGACACCATAATAACAAAAAATTAATGAATGGTAAATAATGCTTGTCTCGTTGCTCAAATTTATCAAGATTTTATAAAATTACATTGATAAAATAAAATAGAAAAGATCCATACGCGTTAGAACTGAACAAAAAAACAACATGGAAAGATATACGGTTGAGCAACAAGATCAAATAATACAAATTTACACGCGGAATAATAATTCGATTGTCGAGACACAGCGCAAGTATCGAAGAACGCTCCATGTAAGAGTTGCTCCCTCGAGATCAACGATTCGCAGAATTGTTCGCCGTTTTCCAGAACAAGCAACCGTTAACAGCCCTCGACGAGCCCGGAGTGCGGAGTGCGAAGACGGACGAAATCATTGAGCCGGTGGAAGCCAGCGTCGAATCAGATGCAAGAACATCAACCTGAAGAAGGTCGTTTCAATTGGGGATATGGTGAGATGCTCAACAATGTTATTCGTCGTTTTGTCCGAAACCGACCAGATATGTGGTTTCAGCAAGGTGGAGCGGAGCGCCTTTCCATACCGCTGCTCCCACAATGGAGATTTAAACGGACGTTTTCGGCAAAAGAGTCATTTCCAGAGGATCTGAAGTTAACTGGCCGACTTAACTCCACTAGATTTTTTTCTGTGGAGATACCTTAAGGAGAGAGTCTGGGGTTGGTCAATTGGTATACATGTTGGGAGGAATGCCTAAGAGGGCAGTGGTATGATAAGGCGGTGTGATATGGAACTTTCTTATACGGGAAGGAGAGTTGGGCGAATTAGCATACGTATTTAGCTTTGCTTTCATTGTTTTTATGTTAAACTATCTAATTCCTGCGAAATTTGTCGTTATTTTCCTAGATGAGTAAAGTTAAGTTTCAAGAAACTCTCAGATTGATAGGTTTCAAACAGAACCTTACCCTCTTTTAGGCACTGCTCCGATAATTGTTTGCCATCTGTAACAAGTTAAGTAGTCTGGCTGATCTAGCGGTTAGTGCGCACACCTTCGGCGCACAAGGTCATGAGTTCGAATCTCACCGTGGTTCATGGTGTTATTCGAACTCACGAGCTTGTGACGGACTATGATCTCACTCAGATGTTAAACGAGTACCCATTTATGGGGATAAATAACACTGCTGAGCGTGATGCTGATCTCATTACCTCAAAAAAAAAAAGCAGATAAGATCTTGGAAATAGGATGTCACTAACACATCCTGTGGCCTTAGTCCAATGTTGGATTGTCGCGCCTGTTATTTATTTTATTTATTTATCTGCAACAAGCCCTTCTCCCGGGAGATTTGAAGAGAAGCATGACAATACAGTGCGATGGGCTGAAGCTTGTGATCGCATTAGCTCGCATTCTCTGCAAGGTTTTTACGGCACCTTCTGCAATCAGCAGGGACTTGTTGAGATCCAGCTGCCGAGTTATAGGTTAACATACAGTGAAAATAGAAACAATACACCGCAACGCAACGAGAAATGCGGGAGACAAACAAGAATTATATTTGGAATTAGCATCGGAAGCAGTTTCCGCATTATCCCATTCGCTTATCACCGACAGGGAGGTCAGGATAGGGGCCGAACTGGTCCCAGAAACGCGTCAGTAGCTTTTCGCAGGGTTTTTTTTTCGTTTTGGGGTCTTCAAGAAGACTTGAATAGAATTAACAATTGCTAAGCAATGGCTGATTTCCCTGATGTCACATGCACTGGATTCTGCTAAATTAAAACTATGAGACTCACAATGTAAGTAAGTATAGAGCTAGGGCTTCTGCAATTTGCTTGACGAATGACTGTGCGCCCCTGAATTTTCCTTTCATATTACTCCCACGATCATAACCTTGCCCGCACATATTTCGAGTTTCTATACCTACATCCCTGAGACCCTTAACAGTTACAGGATCAAGGCCTTTCCCAGACATATCCCTAACATCAATAAATGTTAAAAATTCTTCAAGCAAAGTATTTTCAAAAAAATGTGTAACACATAAGGTAAGCTGCTGACACCACTTCTGTCGGTTGTCTCATCAGCAAGGACTGTAAAGGCTCCTGCCTTGTTAACCTCTTAGCAACTCTTTTAGCAGTAATTATAGAGAAACACGCACTAATTATAACATTCTGAACTTTTGGACTAGTATACATAGTGTTCTTAGATCCGTTTTTCAGCTGGTTTTCCAGCAGAGTGTCGCCAGATTTTCAAGCATAGCGGAGAAGTGCCCTAAAATTTCCGTCTCTCTGCTTCGGTGCACCATCTCTTAGTACAGCGCCGGAAAAAGATTTAGATTTGGAATGAGTTGTTTAGGTATTGACAGATTGAACATTTAAGTTAGTTTCGAATGAACTGTTGTATGGTATGGTAGTAACATTTGTGGAAACAAGCATCCCATTCAACTCTTGTGCGACACCGGGAAAAGAGTTGTGGCATTTGATTAAGAATTTACCGATGGATGGAGGAAACTGGTAAAATTTGTGGAGTATGCACAAAAAAGGGTACCATTCTAGGGCGTCAATCCATTTTTTTTTTTTTTAATTGGAATCAGCAACCCAAAATTGTCTTGGATCAGCATGCGCCGAGGGATGCATAGTCAAAGGTAGCAGACAACCATAACATCTGAAGCCTGAGGAACATTTCAACATCAACAAGACTCCCATAGTGCCAAAATTCACAAGCTTTCTCCAAAAGGTGTAATAATGGAAGGTCTTATGGAAACTCCCGCAATGATAAGCAATACTCCGCTGAGCACTACCGCTATGCAGCTGTAGTACTAATATCGACAGAGCCCGGTTTCTCACGAAGAAGTACAATTTATACTATGATGGAATCACAAATCAAAGAAACGGAGTTGGCATTATTCTGGCGTCGTCTTTACTTGGCGGCATAGAGAAGAGAAGTGATCGCTTGATCAGGATCAAATTGGTTATCTGCGAAAGGGTGTGGAACGTAATAAGTGCCGTGCCGACGCTTCCCAAGTGGGACTGCCACCAGAAGAAAAACAGGCATTTTGGAACGACGTTGACACCCTGCTTCAAACTATTCCAGATATCGAATTCGTGTTCATGGGAGGAGATCTAAATGGACATGTGGGTGACTCAAATCATGATTACGATCACCTGATCAGAAATAACGAAGGTGAAGCTATCCTGACTAAGTGCAGATCGCACGGTTTGGTCATCTTAAACACATGATTTGTGAAAAACCAGAAACACCTGATCACCTTCAGTAGTGAACACGGAGATAGAGGAAACACAAAACGAAGATCGATTACAACCTGTGCTTAGATTTTATGAGACCGAGGGTGAAAGATGGCAAGATTATCTTGGGTGAATCTTTGGTTAGCAATGCCAGAAGAAAGTAAAGGGCTTTGTAGCTTAAGCAAATGCGTAGGCCGCGGAGAAATTCTAGGGCTGTCATTATTATTATTTAGGGTCGCAACCCAAAGGAGAAGAAACGCTCGAGAAATACAGGCGCAAAATTACGTGGAGGACTCGCTGCTGATTGACGATATGGCAATCTGTAGCAGGATGCGATAGTATTTTGACGAACTTCTAAATGAAGAATTTCCTTGGGCAGCTTTTCAAGATGTCAACAAAAATATGCCTGACGCTTTCAGGGAAAGTTTTCTTCTTCCTATCTATAAAAACAAAGGAGACTCGCGCAAACTTAACAACTCTATGGCCGGGTTTCTGATAGCTCTTATTCAGTACCTGTCGGCTGATTAGTCCTATCACGTAGAGAAGACACACACCATATTTAAAGCTTTTCCATTGTATTGAATAGAATTTTTGTTTATTTTGCATAGCTACGCCATATTTTGCTTGTTTAAGCCATCATCTTAGATTGAGAAAATCATTGCGCACTTTCATCCAACAGCGTAAATAAGCAAAAGATAACAGAACTATGCAAAATTAACAAAAAATCAATTCAATATAATGGAGAAGCATTTTGAATATTGTGTGTGTCTTCTCTGGGCGATAAGACTAACCATTCTATAAGATCTACGAGAGAATGGGCCTATGGCTGTCAAATTCATCATCAACATCTCTTACACTGAAGATCTACAAGCGAGTTGTCTGCAACCGATTGAGAAAGATTGTGCGTTTGAATGACAATCAATGCGGCTTTGTCCAAGGTCGATGCGATTCAGTGCATTCGTATTGCGATAGAAAAATATAGAGCAGCATTAAAAGACTTGTACTTTGTAATCATCGATTTGGAAAAGGCATTCAATAAGTACCTCATGAACTGATATGGTTCGCCTTGAGAGTACTTAATGTCCCTGAGACATACGTCAGAATGATACGTGACTTGCATGATGGAGCTACGACTAAGGTTAGATCTTTGTGTGGCCCTGAAGGGGAAATTTTGCCTAGGTTTTTATAACACAATCACAAAAAACACACATACTATCAGCAAAACCGTACGCGCCGTTAGTTTTTCCTATGATGGGGACATATGTATATTTGGCGCCAGAACTTGAATTGCCAATTAAAAAATTGTTATTTTAAGCTGGCTGTTTGCATGGTTTTACGCAAACAATTTTGGTACTAAGCAAAAAAGATTCAAATTAAATAAATAAATCGAAATTCTTCTTTTCCGCAAATCACGCTAAAGTTTTCTTATGATTTTCATATTGGTGTAATGGGAATATGAGTAACGAATCAAAAGGGCTTTAGGTATGTTTTATTGGGTCGAGTACAGGACAGAAAAGCACAGCTTCCACACGAAGGGTCTATATAGAACAACTCCTGTCAAATTTGTATGGAAGTTGTTCACCATTACACTAATTTCCTTCAAGGGAAATATACTTATACTATCAATTGTAACGATACGGCTTAACATATTTTGAAGATTGTTGTCGCGATGGACCCTCAATCATGCTTTCTCTAACATGCTTATACACAGTTTCAAAGTTGTCATAAAAAAACGAAAAAATCCGAAAATGTTTGGGGTTTTCGCGATTTTGGCCTGGTCCCACAACGAAGTTTTGGTGGGAAGCTCCGGATTTGTGTACAGCCCCCCAAAAACTATAACAAACAAACAAAATCTCCACCACACTTAATAAACTGATAATGATAGTGCTAACAATAATAATTAAAACTCTATATATTTCCGTCGTAAACCTTCGTGCCTGCTTCGTACAAAACATGTACGAACGTTAACGAACAAGGTACAAACACTTACGAATGAAACTCGTCTCGTCACGTTGCTGTCAACCACAACAATCGCGCACTTTGCTGTTAAATCCGGTAATACCAATATCGAACCTTTAAACATCTATATTCCACCAGCATGCAGTTGTGGTTCTGGTTATAAGTTCGATAACCTTCTCACAGGACAACATAGGATCCTACTTGGCGGTTGCCGAGGCATCGGCAACGATGCCAAGGGTGTGTCCAAACTCGACCCATCAGATTTCTGTGCACTTAATGGAACATCGTCAACACGCCTCGCTGGCGCCTGCCATAGTTCACCTGTCATAACTATAGCGAGCGCCAGTTTGATAAGTCAGCCGTAAGAACAGCGTACGTTTATCAATCACAAAAAGGCAAATTAGGAGGGTTTCACTGCGTTCAATACGACGAACTTTGTCGCGCTACCTACTCCAACAAACGCTAGGGAAGCCGAAAAGAATATAAGGAACGCCGTTGTCAAAGCGGCAGCTCGCTTCATTCCGGCAGGGCGTATCCCCAAAGTTCGGCTATATTTCCCAACTGCTGCCGCAAGGTTAGCCGACGAACGGGACAGCATAAGATGCGCAAATCCAGCAGACCCCAGAATTCAGGAGCTTAACTCCGACAAGTAAACCCCTTCAAAAAAGAGAAATGGAACGAACATATCGAAAGCAGCGACCTATCAAAAGGCGCAAAACAGCAAATTCTGGACTACCGTGCGCGCCCTGTCTCATCCATCCGAAACTTTGCGCGAGCTTGTTCAATAAGCAATTTATTGAACACCCAAAAACCAAGATGCTCAACTGCAAAATAAAAAGAAAGATTCGTTACCGTACGGTTGACATCATCCCCACCTATACAGCGGACCAAGTTTCAACAGCAATCAAGAACGCTAAACACTCTAAGGCCATTGGACCAGATGGCATTTCAATGGTCAAATATGTATGTATACACGATTCGTCACTTTCCAGCGTTTTAATTATTGATTTTTTGAAATTGTGGCAACGTTTCGCTATTTACAATAGCATCATCAGGCCTTAATATTATTTATAATTTCAATAGTAAATTTTCTCTACTTAATTTTAAAACATATAAATAAAACTTTTACAATGAATAGATAAAAGATAAAAAATAAATAGATAAAAAAAAATCAAAAAAAAAAATCAATAATTAAAACGCTGGAAAGTGACGAATCGTGTATACATACATATTTGTTATTAATGAACCAGTGAATATATTTAAAAACAACATTTCAATGGTCAGGCTTAAAAATCTAGATCTTCCGGCCATCGAATATCTCACGATGGCTTTCAAGCTGTCGAAATCCACTCTTGTCATCCCTGAATTTTGGAAAAAGGGCGAATCATCCTCCTTCTTAAACCCGGTAAAAGCGCAAAAATCCCCGAATACTACCTGATCCAAGCATTCCCGAATGCTGCTCTACGTATCGCTACAGATTGCCACCTGATGTCGTCCCAGGATCATCTTGATCAGGAAACCAGCATGTTACCAGTGCGTGATCATAACCTTCTCTTTGTCTCTTCAATATCTGATCGGTTGTTATCACCCAAACCATCATCTCATGGCCGGCTGGTGTTCGCGCCTCAATTCCTACCTATCTGGAATATACCCGGACATCCAGAACATTTGTCCGAGCTGGAAACAATAGGCGAGAACGACGACGAAACTTAGAGCATCACAGCTATGCAATGCACAGCGGTTTACGCCTTTCTGCCCCGATACAACAACAAAATTTAACGCATGTCAGTTGGTGTAACCAAAAGAGACCACATCCAAAGTAGCTAGATCCGAAGCCACTTGTCCATAGACCAATCAAGCATCGAAAAGTTGGCATGTTCAAAGGCCTGGGAACCCCGCAACGAAGGCGATATCAATTGAAGTTCCTCTTGATGGACCCAAGGCCAGAGGCAGACCGAAGAACACCATGTGTCAAATGAAAAAACATTGGTCTCGGCGATGACACGATCCAAAATAGAGATTCGACGTGGACGTGGAGCGCTATAAATAACGAGGCAAGGAAAAAGATGGTCATCTCACTAAATGCCATTTGGATCCATGGCCTTAAGGATGTTGTATACTCCATGAAGGCCTTAACCTAGTCCGTGGTAAAAACTGGTATGACATCAGGAGTTCGGCGGCAGATCCTTCTTGTGATACTGCACCCGGGCCCATTGAATGTTGAGTGTTGAAATAGTATATTTAACAAACTGGCGCAGAAAAGAGGTCCCTGCATACGTGGCCCTAAAGCGAACCATACGATATTCATGCAGTTTATTAATGTTTTATTTAATTTATCGTGGATCAATTGGAGGCAACGCAACGTCAGCACCATAACCATACGATATTCCCAATGACAAAATCCCCAAACTATCTTAAAATGCCTGAGGCAGCTAAAGGGTTAAGAGTTGGGGTATACCTTTTTTTGCTGGAAATCACATGAGAAATCATTTTCCGGTGCGTTTATGGGGTAGCTTTTGGACACTACGAACTCCTGCTACCCTTATATAGGGTTTAGCAAAAAGGGCGGGTAGATGTTAATGGAATAAAACAGGCTGTGTGTGAGATATAAATGATTTTTTGAGTCCCCGTATCACCCTTAAGGGTTTACGTATTGACAAGAAATTTGGCAAATTTCTTCAAAACCGTATGGGCTACAAAGTCGCCATCCAATTTTGTTTAGCCAGAGTTACCGTTATAGAGATTTTCCTGAAACCTTGTTAAAAATACCCCTAACACCGTTAGGAGTGCTCGATTCAAAATCTACCTTTGACACTTTATTCACAAACCACAAGACCTATAAATTTGCCATACACCACTTTTTAGTAAAAATTACCGTTATACAAAAAGTGGAAGTTCCTCAAAAACAGGTTTTTCTGAATATCACTAATTTGTGAAATGCTAAATTTCCTGGGGTAACAATATATCCATCTACTAATAGCAAACACATTATACTTTTTTTCTCCTTTCAGTTCGCAACAACCTACAGCCGAGCAAAATACAACGAAAAATGCAAATTGGGTTCAATTCTAATTTATGTATTACACGTATGTTACACACCAACGAGATCCCGAAAAAAATCTCGGCAAACATTTATCATGCATGATGTGAAATTTCAAAATGATTAAAAACCCAGAAAAAACTTGTTGACAACATATATTTTTACAATTTAAAATTTATAAGAAAAACATAAAAACTGAATGTGAAATAAATAAAAAAACCCGGAATTCAAATGTTATATAATCGACCGAATGGAGTTTAAGCAACTTTTCCCAAAACTACGTTAAGATTATAAAGGAAAATAGAGACAAATAAATATATAGAATATGTATGTATGGACATACAAAATAAAATGGAAACAGGCAGATATAGGCCAAGATGTAAATCAAGATGCAAATATGATGTATGAAAAAACTATTTGTGTATACTTTCTCAAAAAGTAGACATGTGCAAGAACATGCTTTGAAAAATTCATTGAAGAGAAAATATTTTGACCAATTTATCCGTTGGCGGTTAAATATGATGAACTTGATTAAACAACAATAATAAATTTGACATTAGGCCATATCATGTATATGCTTTTTTTGCGTAGCGATTGTAGATTATCAACGGTTTCTTCTAGGAAAAGAATAAAATAAATCTCTAGTGGCCACACGTTGAGCCATTTATCAAATCAATAAAAATTTAGACGAAAAAATCAATCGTTGACTAATGTAAAAACATCAATATGCTTATATAATCAATAACTGTTGTACTTATACCTCGAAAATGAAAACAGAATTTTCTTGTTTGTTTAACAACATGTGTTTCAATAGACATAAGCTTGAAGATTTGAAATAGTTATCTAAAATAACAATTATCGCATATTATATTTTGTTAAATGTATAAATGTGTGTTTCTCAATACAATATTTTATTTGAAGTGTCCTTATTTATTTGTGAAAGCATTTGATTTGCATCAAAGTATGGTGAATGGAATTATAAAACTGGCAAAAATATTGTTTGGCCAAAAATCAAACTGATTGGCATATAGTGATATCAAATTGGCACATTATTTTACTTCAAAAATGTGTACCGTTTCATTTTTATATTGCAAATCTGCTTTTTTGTAGTTAATTGAAATTTAGTTTTTCCTGAAATTCACCGCGCCTACATGTTTCTGAAATAAAACTATGTTGTGAAAAAATAGTGTTCGACGTACTGAGTTTTTGTGTTGTAAGATTTGTCCTTCCTTTCCTTTTCCTTTCCATTTTTGCAGATAGTCTAGGCTTCAGTAAATAGCTTAGCTATAGATGTTTCATAAAATCCATTGGCCTTTCCAAAGTACTATTTTATTTTAAGTCCAACTCTTTAATGCAAAGATAATCTTGAGTATATGGAATCGATCTTGACCTCTCAGATTTGTAACTATTATATCATTTAACATTATAAAGCTATTGTTTCGAGACGTGTCATGGTTACAATATTTTTTTAAGCATGATCGACTAGGAAAATGACCATGATTTTTAATGTGGTGGATTTTCATGTGTTCAGTATATCTTTTGCTTTCACATTTTCAATTGTATCATATACTTTATAAATTTGTTTATCAAAATGAGATATGTGTGATTGATCAATATTTTTATATATGTTACGAAACATAATAAATTGCGAATTGATTCATTTTCATTTAAACTATTATAAATATTGAGAAGTGTAACACAAAACATTCCACTGACTCCAAATGATGACATCTGAGCATATTTTGTTTAGTGATCTTAATGATTTGTATTTTGTTTTTTAGTTGAGGTATAAATGATTTTATTTTTGGAACTATTGCACATAAATATATATCGAGGATAATGTAAAAAATTGTTTCATTTACCCTTACACAATTTCTTCTTTGTCATTTTCACAAATACTGGACATAACTGTCAACGTTCAAATTTTCCATGTTCATACACTCCCAATCAATAGGATAGTTCCACTTGAAAAATGGATGTGTGTCGGAAAGTGATCACGGTATTTTCTTTAAACTTGGTGTCATTATTTTCAGTAGCTTGCTTGTTCTTTTAATAACACCAGATCTGAAATTCGGAGTCCCATTAGGATTTTCTTACGGGTATTCCTAAAAATAGATATATGTACACAGTATAGTGATTTTAGCTTTTGACCCAAACATCAAAAAAAAGAGCTGACTTTTGATGCCAAATTGTTCTATGGCCTGATCGCATTACGCAGTAAAAAGTTACACTTTTTTGCGCGTAACATTTGGGGGGAGGGGGTGGCAAAGGGGTGAAATTACGATTTTTCGCAAATATCTTGTTAAGACATGCCTGTAACTTATCTCCAAATCACAGCAGGCTGGAAAAAAAATTGGCAAACGTTAAGGCTAAGTCCCATTAGACCAGTGGTTCCCAATCTCTTTCAGCCCGCGCCCCCCTTTGCGAAGTCTGCTGAGGATGTCGCCACCGGAGAAAATTTTGGCCAAAAACCGAAAATAGGCATAATCAAATTTTTATTTCCGCCATTGTTCACTTCGTGGGGACTTTAATTATATATTTGTGTTTTTCGGTTAATTGCTTTATTTTATTTAAAACTTCCTTATAATTTCTCAAAGCTGTAAAATACCGAGACATGATCTGCAAAACATTTAAGCCATCACACACTAATTTTGGGCAGAAGTCTAGACTTTTTTTTATATTGGACTTGGTTGTTGTTGTTGTTGTAGCGATTCAAGAGATTTTCTTTTTCTCTCTTGAATCGAAGGGGGTTTTGGCAGCTCTTGGCCGTTTTTTTTTTTTAACAACGGGTAGCTCCGGGACGATTTACATCGAAAAACCGGCTGCCGTCGGAGCATTTTTATGGACAACACAAACATCCATGGGTCACTGGGATTCGAACCCACGCACCGGCAACTCAGAGATAGACATCTCTGCCACTGAGCCACCGAATTGTCATAGTCCAATGTAGAGAATTACCTGTTAACAATGCAAATACTCGTATGCAAACACGTTACCCACTCTTGCATAGAAAAAGCACAATTGTTTCTTAGTGGAGCCCAAGTTTTGGAACATTTTGGACATTTTTGAAAAGCACTCAACGTGAGTTTCTTCGGAAGTTTGGCGGTAGCAAGCAGTTTTATTTATGGTGGGGATTTGTACAGCCAAAAGCAAATGGAAAATGTTTACTTAAAATCGTTTTTTGACAAAAAAAAAGTCATCATAACACAAAAAAAACTATTTTTGACTTAATGATGAGATAAGTAAAGCAGTGCTATTACTGGAGCTATAAGAATCCAAAGGTGTTCTAATAAATCAAAAGAATTTTTTTTCATCACGAGCCTAGACGTCAATGTAAAGCGATTTCGACCTAAAATATTTTCAGCGATCTTTTGGCCACAGGCTCTTAGCTAGTATGAAAATAAATTTATTGTTACAGCAATATATAAGTTGTACTCACGCCCCCCTTCCCAAGCCGTCACGCCTCCCTAGGGGGCGCGCCCCACAGTTTGGGAATCACTGCATTAGACCTTCCACCAAACATAGTCCAGTACAATTGGTTCAAAATAGCCCCAAACCTAAACATAAAAAAAAAAGAAATTTTTGATGCCAAATTGTTGAATACACTGCCTAATATACGCAGTAAAAAGTTACACTTATTTGCGCCATGAGTTAAGGGGGGAAGGGGTGGCAAAGGGGTGAAAATTTAGTTTCTTGCAAATATCTGGAAAACTATAAGTCTGACGTTCAAATGTGCTGAGGGCAAAAAACTACATAAAATTACCTTTGTAATTATATGCAACACTCTAGACATTTTCTCAGAAAATTATACCCTAGACCCAAAAGTATTATAGTGAATTACATTACATTTTTTGTGTTTTACATTTCGCACTGTAACTCTTGATAGAATAGACCTTTGGTCATAAGATCTTGTCCATATATTGCTAACAAAATTTATTTAATTTCTACCAAAAATTTGAATGCTCCGACCATTAAGCCCCCCCCCCCACTCAACCCTCCTAACATTTTTCAAAAAGGCATGCCTGTAGCTCCTCTTTAAATTGAGCCAGGCAGATCAAATTTTGTGGGGTGCCTAGTCTAAGCTCCATTATGCTCCCCACCATCCAATCAAAACTCAGGGTACCCCCCATACTTGTAGCGTACACCCTGGAACAACCTTTTGAACATACATTCACAAGACTACAAGATAGATAGATAACTGTTTTATTTTAACCATTTTCTTTCATGCAACAATAAAATTCATTACAAAAACCAGAAAGGGCATGGCATATTGCCGTCTTCCAGATTAGGTTGACATTTCCAATATTATTGAAGACTACAATTAACTGTTATAATAACGTTCTAAGAGATAATTTTTTTTTCTATTTTACATAGAATTTAGAAGTGAAAAAATGTGAAATTTGTTAGAATTTTCGTTCACTTTGTATGGGGGATACCCTTAGTTTTGATCGGATGGTAATATTTTTTGGTGGGGAGCATAATGGAGCTTAGACTAGGCACCCCACCCCACCATTTTATCTGCCTGGCTCAATTTAAAAAGAAGCTACAGGGATGCCTTTTTGAAAAATGTTATGTACTATTTTTCGATTCCCCGGTCATTAGATATTTTCCATGGTGAAATGACCGGGGAATCGAAAAATAGTACATAAAATGGCCGAAAAAAATTATGGAACCGTTTTTGGATTGTAGCTTATTGAGTTCTCCAGCATTTGCCACATATTCCACGACGCAAAAAGTATGCATTTTCATTGAGAAAATCGCAGCGGACAAAAATTTCATTCTCATTCCGCCCGAGGTCTAAGATCGAGAGTGAAATTCTTCTCGCTGCGATTTTATCAATAAAAATGCATACTTACTGTCGTGAAATAATTCACAAACGGTGGGGAGTTCCATAAGCTACAATCCGAGACCGGTTCAATAATTCTCCTCGGCCATTCCCCGGTCATTTGACATTTCACGATGAAATAACCGGGGAATCGGAAAAAATACATAAAATGGCCGAGAAAAATTATGGAACTGTTTTCGGATTGTAGCTTATGGAATTCCACGACAGTAAGAATAAATTTTCATTGAAAAAATCGTAGCGGACAAAAATTTCACTCTCTACGTCAGTACTAGACTTGACTGTTGAACATAATAGTTGAAATAGATTGGATGCGTCAGCATCGGTATCGGCATCAGCAGAAATATTTCAATTTAGAACACACGTATTTGCCTTTGATGACCCACACTGACAGCAGCAGCAGCGGCAGAAGCATTTTTTCTGCTTCTGCTGTCAATGTGGGTCATCAAAGGCAAATGCGTGTGTTCTAAATTGAAATGTTTCTGCTGATGCCGATGCTGACGTGTCAAATGTATTTCAAGCATAATGCTGCAATTTGGTATACCACCATAACTAGTGCGGCTGACCAAGTTGAGGATGACTAATTTCGTATCAGGTCAGAGTGCAAAATATATGATGTGATGATCTATTTGAAACTCGCAGTGGACGCAAGCAGGGCGATGGACTGGCACTGACTATCCTAGCTTTGGAGTTACGCAATTCGAGCCATGAATGAGAACAGCCGCGGTACGCTACTCATGAAGTCGATAATAGGCACGTTTTATTGTGTTTATCCAGTGCAGGTTTGGGTAGAACTTCATGTAAAAAAAATTACACTTACCCAGGTAAAGTTCACTCGTGCAACTACCCTACACGGGATAGAGCTTAGATGAATCAAATGTAGATGACGCATAGGGGAAATATTGTGGGGACACGACGATGACAGAAACGACATCTGCATGTAGAGTAATTCGAAATTCATCATGTAAGCCGGTCCTTACTCTCAGCTGTTTTCATGTAGCTGAGCGCGTCACTTCACTTGGTCTAATTTTCTCGTCGTGTCCGCACATGCCTCGAAAAGCGTTGTTGCGCAATAAATTGTGAAATACAAATCAGCCGTGTATTTTTATATTAGGGGCCTTGAAACGCCCTAAAGTGGTGACCCCGGCTGAAAAAATACCAGTTTCACGCAAAAACAATATTTTCGCCAGCTAGTCGCAGTCGTAGCTGTATAATTCGTTCGTGGCGACGGAGACAGCGTGCGCATTGAGACCAGCAACGTAACCTCATTTGGAAGTACACACTGCAAAGTTCGTTAGTCAGGTAACAAATTTTCCTATTTCGACTTGCATGATGGCGACGGCGGAGTCCAGCACCAAAGACACGCCGCCCGGGGGCGAAGCACCAATTTCACAACCTGCCGTTCCGAAAAGTTCGACCACGCCAACTACTCCAACTACCCCATACAAATCGTTGACCGACACCCGTACGTACTATCCGCCAAGCTATCCTTTCATCGAATCTATCCAGGCAAAGCTAACGCCGTTCTGGAAACAACGGCCAAAATTATGGTTTCGTCATATTGAATCTCAATTCGTGACCGGGAGAATTACATCTGACACGACAAAATTCAACTCGGTGATCGGCGCTTTGGACATGTCGGCACTAGACGAGGTAGCCGATATCATCGATAGTCCGCCAGCGGAAAACAAATATATGGAGCTTAAAAACAAGCTAATAGCCCATTTTTCCGAATCCCCTGAGGACGGGCTTGCAAAGGCCCTGTCTGACCTTGAACTGGGTGATCTCAAGCCGTCACAACTGCTCCGTCGTATGCGGTATTTAGTGGGTGAGCAACTCGCAGAAGATACCCTCAAAATGTTTTGGCTAAAGAAGTTGCCTTCACGTGTTAGGGAAATTCTTAGCATCACCGCGGAAGTCAAACTCGAGGCCTTGGCAGAATTGGCCGACAAGATCCTGAAGGCGAAAGACGACTCGCCGGCCATTGCAACCATTTCATCAAGCGAAAGTTCCATTGTTCAACCCGACCAAAACGACCTAGCCAAAGAGATCGCGAGTATCAGCGAACGTTTGGCCAGATTCGAGGCTCGACTCACTTCGGATGATGCGAGAAACCGCAGACGATCGCGTTCACGCACACTTGGACGCAATAAACGCGGAAACAGCCCGAAACCCGCAGTCTGTTTTTACCATCGACGATTTGGGAAGGAGGCGCGCAAATGTACCAAGCCATGCGCGTTCTCGGAAAACTAGTAGCCCCGCCGCCTGTAAACGCGATTGGCAGCGACGGGGCTGCTACAAATCGCCTACTTATAAGAGATAAACGCGAAGGGATCCTCTTTCTCATCGACACGGGAGCTGATGTATCGGTCATCCCGCCAAATAAAAACAAAACGAAAGTGCCCCGACGATGTCAAACTATTCGCAGCAAACGGGTCCGTGATTAACACTTACGGCGAGCAACTCTTGTCACTAGATTTCGGACTTCGCAGAGCCTTCAAGTGGCCGTTCCGTGTAGCGGATGTATCTCGTCCTATCCTCGGAGCGGATTTTATCCGACACTATGGATTATTAGTAGACTTGCGACGCAAGAAACTAATCGACCCAATATCGAACATTATGTCGGACGCACAGACCTTCGGCGGGACAGCGGAGACAATATCTACCGTGAACAGGAACAACCAGTTCCACGGAATTCTTGCAGAGTACCCACAACTCACGGCGACTGCACTCTCCAGCGTACCGATCATGCATGAGGTTAGACATAACATAGAGACACGGGGACCACCTGTCGCAGACCGCCCGAGACGATTGCCACCGGATAAATTCAAAGCAGCGCGCGCTGAATTTGAGTACATGCTCGAACAGGGGATATGCAGGCCTTCCAAGAGCCCGTGGGCCAGCCCTTTACTTTTGAAGGAAAAGAAAGGTGGTTGGCGCCCATGTGGAGACTACCGACGTTTAAATGCGGTAACGGTAGCGGATAAATACCCAATTCCGCACATTCACGACGTGACCCAACACTTACACGGCAAAAGCATATTTTCCAAACTGGATTTAACGCGCGCTTACCATCAAATACCCGTGGCCGAGGAGGACATCGAGAAAACGGCAGTCATTACACCTTTCGGCCTTTACGAATTTAAGGTCATGACGTTTGGCCTGAAAAACGCTGCACAGACGTTCCAACGGGTTTTGGATTCCGTACTGCGAGGGTTGGATTGCTGCTACAATTACTTGGATGACATACTTGTTGCGTCCACGTCGCGCGAGGAACATCATCAACATCTCCGTGCGATCTTCAAACGATTAAGCGACCACGGACTCCGAATCAACCCCGACAAGTGCGTATTCGGGGTGGAGGAAGTGGAATACCTCGGGCATATAGTGTCGAGCCGGGGTATCAAGCCGCTGCCAAGCAAGGTGGAAGCTATATTAAACTTCCCTCAACCTAATACCGTGCGTGATCTAAGACGATATTTGGGCACCGTAAACTTTTACAGACGGTTCCTCAAAAATGCAGCTTCGATCTTGATTCCGCTCAACGAGTATCTACAAGGTAGCAAGCGGAATGACAAGTCGGTTATCAATTGGACAGCGGAAGCTTTGGACGCTTTCGAGAAAAGCAAGCAGCTTATCGCTGATATAACGCTCTTAGCGTACCCAGTCAATGATGCACCTCTTCGAATTTCCACAGACGCGTCGGACACAGCTGCAGGCGCCGTGTTAGAGCAGTTCACCAATGGCGACTGGCATCCAATCGGTTTCTTCTCCAAGAAATTTTCACCGGCACAAAGACGGTACAGTGCATACGACAGGGAGTTGTTGGCAATTTATTTGGCGGTGAAGTTCTTCAAATTTATGGTCGAGGGTCGTCATTTCCATATTATGACTGATCATAAGCCGCTCACTTACGCCTTCCGGCAAAAAGCGGAACGTGCTTCACCCATTCAGAGCCGCTACTTACAATTTATCTCGCAATTCACCACCGAGATATTACACATATCTGGTGAACGCAACATTATCGCTGACACGCTATCTCGTGGAAATGTCGATGCCATCCACCTACCAACCGCGATGGATTTCCAGCAATTGGCTGAAGCTCAAAAACAAGATCCAGGTCTGCGCGATATTTTGGCTGGAGGGCCAACATCACTAGAGCTCAAACAGATATCGGTCGATGGTTCTTCGAATGCTGTGTATTGTGACGTCTCACAAAAGCGGATTCGACCGTACATCCCTGAACAACTGAGGAAAAAAGTATTCGACATCATCCATAATCCTGCACACCCTGGAGGAAAAGCAACAAGCCAACAAATTCGGAACAAGTACGTGTGGCCGGGAATGGATCGCGACGTACGGGCATGGGCCAAGAACTGCATCACTGCCATCTAGATAGACAGGCCGAACTGCAGAAATTTGTTCGTCTACAAGTGGACAAGTGCGTTCGTGACCAGTGACAGTTGACATTTGTAAAGCCCACAACCTCCAGTGCTTCTGAACCCAAAAGTTTAAATATGCCGAGCGTTTATTACGAAACAAAGGTTATGGTTAATGTGTTTTTGATGTGCAAGTGGTAAAATAGTATACATCAACATCGTACTTACCATATTTATCCCAAAAATCAACGCACTGGCATGTGTATATCATAGCAAGTCACACGAAATGACAGGCTGACAGCCACTGATATTTGGATTGTGGACAATTTGTGGATTGTACTGAGCGGTACTTTGGCAGTACTAAGCGCGGACCATGACCAACCATGGCACTACTAGTGTTGCATGACCACTGACAGATCAGCTGATAATCCGGCCTGTCTATCTAGATGGCAGTGACTGCATACAATGTCAACGAGCCAAAGTGGGTAGACACGTCCGGAATCAACCGATGCATTTTGATCTACCGAGCAGGCGTTTCATGGAAGTACATATGGACATCGTCGGCCCATTGCCACCATCAAACGGGTCCAGATATCTCCTCACGATGATTGATCGATTCACCAGGTGGCCAGAGGCGGTCCCTATCGACGACGTGACAGCTGAAACCGTAGCCACAGCCTTTTACGCTACATGGGTTGCTCGTTTTGGCGTACCAAATACCATCGTGACGGATCAGGGTTCGCAGTTCGAATCCACACTTTTCCGGAAATTCATCGAATTGACGGGTTGTCGGAAAGCTAGGACGACAGCATACCATCCGGAGGCAAACGGATTGATCGAACGCTGGCACAGGACTTTGAAGGCGGCGCTGGCATGCCACGATTCAGAGCGATGGACGGAAATGTTACCGACTGTATTACTTGGCCTGCGAACAGTCTTCAAGGACGAATTGAAGTGTTCGCCGGCTGAACTGGTTTACGGAACAACGCTGACACTTCCAGGCGAGTTCTTGATTGAAAGCGATAATTCAATCGAGACACACACGTTTGCAGCACAAATTCGTCGCGACATGGAAAATCTAAGGCCGGTTCCTGCATCACATCACCGACATGTAAAAGTGTTTGTACACGAACACTTACAATCCTGCTCACATGTTTTTATGCGACAAGACGGCTCCAAACCACCTTTAAGGCCACGATACTCTGGGCCTCACAAGGTAGTCGAGAGAATCAACGAACGAATTTTCACCATTCTGGTTGGAGGCAAGACGTGTCAACTGAACGTTTGAAGCCCGCTTTTATCGCTAACGAGGACGTCGAATCCATTCCTATGTTCGACTCAACACGAAGTGTCTTCAATCAACCAGGAACTAAAACGTACAGCGGACCTAAAAGCAAACGCGTAACATTCAATATTTAGATTTTTTAAATTTTCTTTTTCTTCTTATCATTAACGTAACTTCCTGACAGTTCAACATGTTAAATTGTTTTCTTGTTTTTATTAAAATTGTGCATTAACGTAACATCAACATTTGTTTACAAACAGACCAATCAAACCCAGCCAGCATTTAACACATTTGTAATCATTATTTCATGTTACACGCGTAAGCACATATCGCTTATTCATTCATCACGTTTTCATACAAGCAGTATATGACGATGTCCCCCTATTTCATGTATAAACGCATTTGCGCCTTATTACGGGTAATCATTATAAAATCGTTATTCGTAAACATTATGTAATAGTTAAGTATCATATATATTCAATGCATCAATGAATAATTAAAAAAAAAATACAGGCGACGGAGAGTCTTGAACTCATAACCCTATGCACCGAAGGTGCGCGCCCTAACCACTGCTCCAGCCAGACTATATGAATGATCATGATTTATTCGTGATTCTAATCACCCCAGCAACAAAAATCACACTTGAGGAGAAAACCATTATATTTCCTATATGCATGATCCGTCGACATTCTTTCAGCTGACCATCATGTATCTAACTTTCGGAACATTACGCTATCAGCTTCGCAAGAAGAATTTTCTTGTTCTTGTTATCGACACTAGCGACACTTATCTTACCGTCCGCCATATAGCGGAAAATATCGGAAACACAAAAGTTCCCCCTATGAGAGCGGATAGCAGATCATGCCAACGATTTTATAATGATTATCCGTAATAATTCGCAAATGCGTATATACATGAAATAGGGGGACATCGTCATATACTGCTTGTATGAAAACGTGATGAATGAATAAGCGATATTTGCTTACGCGTGTTGCATGAAATAATGATTACAAATGTGTTAAATGCTGGCTGGGAATGTAAAGCCAATTGTCAATGTTACTCCAAGGGGGGTACTGTGGGGACACGACGATGACAGAAACGACATCTGCATGTAGAGTAATTCGAAATTCATCATGTAAGCCGGTCCTTACTCTCAGCTGTTTTCATGTAGCTGAGCGCGTCACTTCACTTGGTCTAATTTTCTCGTCGTGTCCGCACATGCCTCGAAAAGCGTTGTTGCGCAATAAATTGTGAAATACAAATCAGCCGTGTATTTTTATATTAGGGGCCTTTAAACGCCCTAAAATATGAGGGAATTTGGCCAGATTACAGTTTCCGTGACGCCGAGATTTTCAAACCAAATGTGAGAGTTTTTCTAATCACGATAAAAGATTTTGCAAAAAAATAATCATCTTTTGTGATAAAATCCACCACATCTAAAAAATAAGCCGACGAAGGTGATTCAAAGATGCGCAAAAACTGTCAAATGTCAGCTGTTTGGTCTTAACCGGGATGTTACCCGCTATCTTTTTTTTTCGAGTTACCCGCGATACGAAAAAAACGTCGCTACAGTTAATAGCGTTCGCTGAACACATCAACATAATGAGTGCATTCAGCGAGCACATATTGTGATGTGCTACATATCCCCACCACAAGAAATTGGAAAACTGCTAAGTTTGTGTTCGCTGAATGGACTTGCTACATGAAACGTCAGTTCTCTCTAACCAGCTGATACATCCGCAGACATTGCGGCAATCAAAAATTCAAAAAACCTAAAACTGCAACTTTCCTTTCAAAATACGTACTCTCATCGCACAATATTATAACGTTCACTACAACCTGGTTCACAAATGACATTTTTCTGCTGAACTGTGAATAAACAATTTCCGGTATTGATGGTCGAGCAGCTGTGCGTGACAGTTGATCGAGCAGTCCAAGTAGCCGCTACACATCTAAATGTAGCATTCCAATTCAACGCTATATAGGGGAAATTTTCGATACATCGCATGTGGACCGATTAGCGGGTGAGTGGGACGCGGGGAGAGAACACTTTCCAGTAGCTCTTTCCAATATGTGCTCGCTGAATGCACTCAATGAGTGCACAGCTGCTCGACTGGCTTCGACCGTCAATACCCAAGTAACAATTTCATCCCTATAATTCTTCGTAGAATATTTTCTTCAAACGATAATAGGGTACTTTACAGGGTATAACCACTGAATAACAGTCCAATAATGGCATTTGGCGCCGTTTTTTTATCCAATTGAACCTTATTGTAGCACTGAATTACACTTTGAAAAAGACATACATCATATGTGTTATGTCATCATTTTCTCGCGTTTGCAAAAAAGAAAAAAGAAATCCCGCAGCCAGTGTCGAACCAGCGACTGTCGTACGCAAGTCCGACGCCTTAACCACTCGGCCAACCGCACATATAGTCAGCATTGTTCGTAAACACTACAAGTGGTTCGTTGCTTCTATCGAAATGATCAACACTTCTCCGCAATGCACCTTCTATCGAAATGCTCAACACTTCTCCGCAATGCACCTTCTTCTTTATATGTCAATCAGTTGAAGCTAATTAAATTCACACGTTCATCAATAAAATGCAGCCAGTTTCTGGGCTGAGATTATCTTAATTGATTCATAAGATAAGAATGAGTGAGAAAATGTTGGTTTCATGCAATATTTCAGTGAATTCAATTGAAGAAACCTGGTGCTCCAGAGCACTTCATAAGTGTCAATTCTTTAAAAAATCACAAAGTTCATCCTTCTATAAAACTACGCTGAGCAATTTATTGGATGATCACACGAATGTCACAGTATAAAAATGAAATCGACAGTGCTATAGAAGATTATATGCATGTGTGTGTGTTGATTTCAGTCATGTGTGTCTATGTCATTCAATAAAGACTAAAGAAGAAGTATTTAATGGAGCATGTTTTCAGGTTAACGTTTAGAGAAGTATAATCGAAGTCTTATTGGATGTAGTCGTGAATTGATTATATAAGAACTTTATAACCTTTCCGAAAAGTGTTTTAATGAGTTTTTGTCGGATCAAAATACTTAGCGATGTCACACGATAAACTGATTGTGTGTTACTATATGATTGCTACAGGATGAAGTGCTTCTTTAAAGCATACAAATTGTTACTTGGGCACATTAATTCAAGGTTTTGTGAAATTGGTGTAAAAATTGTTTCATAGAAGAAAGGTTGGGTTTGTATGGCAGCCCCATGACCCCATTGTCCGACTTGATCCATTCTTACATATGTTTTGTGTGATCAATAGAAATACATTTGTGTGAAATTTGGTTGATTTTAGTGCACAAATAAGTTTTACTTAGAAGAACCTAATTTGGGGGGTTAGGTTTGTATGGCAGCCCCATGACCCCATTACCTGATTTTACCGATTCAAACATACAAACTTCCTGCAGCAAAAAGAAGTATTTGTGCAAAATTTCAGCCTCATAGCTTTTAAATTGGCTGAGTAAAGCGCGTCGCAACAGACAGACAGACAGACGGACATCGCCCAATCGACTCCCCAAGTCATGCTGATCATATATGTATACTTTTTATATGGTCGGAGATGCTTCCTTCAATGCGTTACAAACTTCATGACAAGTTGATATTTGCTTTCACTCTATGAGCGAAGGGTATAAAAATTAGAGCAGGGCAAGTTGTCATTTTTATACCCTATACCCATAAGATGGTATAGGGTATATTGTTTTTGTTACGCCGATATTATGTAACACCTCAAAGGAGCCTCCGGAGCTATGGCAAAGTATATATATAAATGATCAGGGTTCATCCCTGAATCGAATAAGCCATGTCTGTCTGTCCGTGTGTCTGTCTTTTAGCACGATAACTCCCGAAATAATAAAGCTAGCGGTTTGACATTTTAGCTAAATGTTTGTTTTGCTAAAATCTTGGACGGTTTTGAAAATGGGCCAAATCGGGCTACGGGTTCCCCTACCTCCCATACAAACTACCCCTCCTTGATATTTTACCGCACCCATTAATACAATAGGTGTTTTTGGGTTATCCCGTCTAGGTTTGGGTAACGAAACTCCATATAAAAAAAAATGCCAGCTGATCCACCTGCCATTTTTTTTATATGAAGTTTCGAGTTTCGTTACCCAAACCTACACGGGATAACCAAAAAACACACCTATTAGGTGACTATATCTCAAGTTAGCCGAGTGGTTAGCGCGTAGGACTGGCAATACATGATTATCGGTTCGATGCTGGCTGTGGGCTGTTTTTTTTTCTTCAAATTTCAGTGCCACCCTATAAGCCTCCTATAGTTCGCAACACTCCTTTTTCTTTTCGCGAAAAAACCATGATATAAAATACATGATGTATGCCTTTTTCAAAGGATAATTCAGTGCAACAATAAGGTTCTATTGGATTAAAAATGGCACCGTTTTGCCATTATTTGACTATTATTCAGCTTTTATACCCCAGCTTTGATCAGGCAGGGTTTTGCGCCTCTATTCCCATCTATCTCAATAGACCCGAGCTGCGGTGGTGCGTCTCATGATGTGACCACTTGTTTCAATGCCCCGCCAACCTTACTCCGAGGGCATTATGGGACAACCCACTGCCATCTAGATAGACAGGCCGGATTATCAGCTGATCTGTCAGTGGTCATGCAACACTAGTAGTGCCATGGTTGGTCATGGTCCGCGCTTAGTACTGCCAAAGTACCGCTCAGTACAATCCACAAATTGTCCACAATCCAAATATCAGTGGCTGTCAGCCTGTCATTTCGTGTGACTTGCTATGATATACACATGCCAGTGCGTTGATTTTTGGGATAAATATGGTAAGTACGATGTTGATGTATACTATTTTACCACTTGCACATCAAAAACACATTAAAGCAAACCATAACCTTTGTTTCGTAATAAACGCTCGGCATATTTAAACTTTTGGGTTCAGAAGCACTGGAGGTTGTGGGCTTTACAAATGTCAACTGTCACTGGTCACGAACGCACTTGTCCACTTGTAGACGAATAAATTTCTGCAGTTCGGCCTGTCTATCTAGATGGCAGTGGACAACCCTATTGCAGCTGCTGCTTACTGCGTTCTTGTCGCTTGGGACAATAGGCGAGAATGACGACGAGACTATGAACCAAAACCATCTAAAAACAACGATAGTAGCGATGGTTTTGCTTAGAACACATCCACAGACATGCACGCGCCGCTACAACACGTTATGAGCAAAAAAGGCACATAGGCTGCCTGGTTGTGCACTTAAAGGGCGCCACATACCTAGCGATTTATTGGCCAACCGATTGCCGACAAACGATCTGCCGCCTGTATAGCACACACACTAGGCACCGGGCAATCTGAAATTGACAGTCTCACGGTCCACAAGACACAACACAAAATAGCGAAAATTATACCATTTTTGGCGATGGAAGATGGACATCCATTGCTACTTTTGATGGAGGATGACCGCCAAAACCACAGCATGAAGAACGACCACAGGTTTATGTCAAAAAATAAGCAACTAATAGTTCAAATAGATTGGATGCGTCAGCATCGGCATCGGCATCAGCAGAAAATTTTCAATTTAGAACACACGCATTTGCCTATGATGACCCACATTGACAGCAGCGGCAGAAGCATTTTTTCTGCTTCTGCTGTCAATGTGGGTCATCAAAAGCAAATGCGTGTGTTCTAAACTGAAATTTTTCTGCTGATGCCGATGCTGACGCGCCGTCTATACAGGGTGTCCGGAAATTAGATGAGGGAGCTATTACTATTACTATATAGCTCTATGGTCCGGAAACTGCCGCATAAACGCACCGGATTGTCATTCCTCATGTGATTTCCAGCAAAAAAGTTCTGCGGAACATACCTCCAATTCTTAACCATTTAGCTGCCACGGGCATTTGAACATTTTTGAAAAAGTCATTTTCTTGTACGACTAAAACCTAAATATCTCAAAAGCTAGACTAGCTAGAATAGCTAAATAAGATGATTATTAAGGTCCATCTAGCAGCCAAATGGCTGTTGTCATTCCATCCAAACGTGTCGCCATTTGGCTATGCGTCCAGTTTTGATATTCAATATGGCAACTCAACCAACCGCTTGTCAATTTCAAAGTGACAATTTTGCAACTTTTCTTCGTTCTTTTGTGTGAAATTGAATATTCTTGAATGGCCGTGTAAATAAAACGCGCAGAGTCCGATTTTGATAATTAAATTTAAAAAAATCACCAAAATGAAATTTTGGTTATGTCATTTTTTGGCTGCTCGTGTGGATGCTAAGTAGCAGCCAAATGGCTGTACGCGATGCCAGTTTTTGGACGCGCAGCCATTTGGCGACACGTCTAGAGGGACCTTTACAGCCAACAAATTTACTTGAAAAATAAAAGTAACCGCACTAAAATCGGATTAGAGGTTTGGTTTTTTACAGAACTATAGTCCGCAATGCAGAATCTTAGACGTCATAATCAGCTCATAAATTTTGGTTATGTTCGCTAAAGTTGCACTGCTTTGTTTTGCTTTTTATTAAGTTATATGCTTGCTTTTGTTGTTTGTTTCCATCCGCTATAAATTTAAGAGCTAAACCAACGCCGTCTATATATTAAGGCCGCAATGTAGAATCTTAGACGTCAAAATCAGCTTATAATTTGTGGTTATGTTCGCCAATGTTGCACTGTTTTGTTTTTGCTTTTTATTACGTCATATGCTTGTTGTTGTTGTTTGTTCGTGTAAATCCAAAATTTAAGAGCTAAACTATGACGTCATTGTACAGCTGAGTTGCGGCTATGATATTTCTAGATGGCGTTGCCTAAACTATGACATCATTGCACAGCTGAATTGCGGCACTGCCATCTAGATAGACAGGCCGGATTATCAGCTGATCTGTCAGTGGTCATGCAACACTAGTAGTGCCATGGTTGGTCATGGTCCGCGCTTAGTACTGCCAAAGTACCGCTCAGTACAATCCACAAATTGTCCACAATCCAAATATCAGTGGCTGTCAGCCTGTCATTTCGTATGACTTGCTATGATATACACATGCCAGTGCGTTGATTTTTGGGATAAATATGGTAA
Organism: Microchrysa polita; assembly: GCA_949715475.1. NCBI lineage: Eukaryota > Metazoa > Arthropoda > Insecta > Diptera > Stratiomyidae > Microchrysa > Microchrysa polita. The sequence goes on from OX454417.1 coordinate 48,467,790, forward strand.
AAACGATGTTGATGTATACTATTTTACCACTTGCACATCAAAAACACATTAAAGCAAACCATAACCTTTGTTTCGTAATAAACGCTCGGCATATTTAAACTTTTGGGTTCAGAAGCACTGGAGGTTGTGGGCTTTACAAATGTCAACTGCCACTGGTCACGAACGCACTTGTCCACTTGTAGACGAACAAATTTCTGCAGTTCGGCCTGTCTATCTAGATGGCAGTGGTTGCGGCTATGATATATGATATATCATATATGGGTGTCCCGCAACCGGTGGTACATAGGATAATGGGAGATAGTACAGCTCATTTGAGGACAATAAATGTTCTACACGACCCCTCTATCTTTAACCGTTAGAAAGTTATAGCATTTTTTGATAAAAGTGTCAGAAACCCCGACTTGCCGAGCAAAATCACTATTTGCCACGCTCCCAAATATTGGATCCGAAATTTGACTTCACTTTCTGAAACTGCACAAAATTCTACATAAAATAACGGTTTTCCCAATTAAATTATTTAAAAACCTACCCAGATACAACCACTCAAACTTTAAAGAAATTTGGAAATTGATATTTTCTTGTAAATTCAAATTGCAAAATCGTAACGGTACTTTGAACTGACAAATGTGCAAAGTTTACAAAAGTTGCATCATTATGTCAGCTTTCGAACGACATATAAAAAATAGGGTCTTAAGGACTGAAAAATTGAAAATATTACGTTTTTAACAGAAAAAAACATGGTCTCAAGAGAAATTCAAAGTATACATTTTATTAAGTAAACAATATTTTTTTTATAAAAACTAAAAAGAAAGATTATTGAGAATAGGAACTTTTATATTATAAATGCTGTTCAAAGTGTCCTCCTCCATATCGGACACAAATTCGGCACCTTCTACCAACAGAAGAGACCGCCTTAAGCATCTCTTCCCTTTTTTCGCGCAAATTATTGCAAGCCATTTTAATTTTTTGCAAAAGATGTTCCCGGGACACTATTGGCTCATCGTAAACTTCATTTTTGAGTCTACCCCATACATGGAAATCAAGCGGCGTTAAGTCGGGACTTCTAGGAGGCCAAGCGACAGGCCCGTATCGTCCAATCCATTTTTCATGGAACTCACTATTCAAAAATTCCGTAACAATTCTTCCGCTGTGAGCCGGACATCCGTCCATTTGCCACCATATTTCTGATAATCTAGCTAATGGAATTTCATCTACGACCTTCGGCACGACTTCTGTTTCGAGAATCTGGTGGAACGCGGATGAATTGAGTCTTTGAGGAAGAATAATTTCAGGTAGTAGTTCATCTCCAAGAACACCGATCCAGATATTTGCACTAAACTCGTGCTGGTATCTCGAAGTACGAGTTTCGCGGGGGTTCTGATGAGACCAGAAATGGGTGTTGCGGGTATTGAATACACCACTCCGAGTAAAAGTAGCCTCATCTGTCCATATTATTTTTCTTTGGAAGTGCCGATCCGCTGCCAATCTTTGTATGAACCAACTACAGAAAGTCCTTCTTCTTTCAAAGTCGGAAGGCAGTAGATCTTGCACTTCCGTTAAATGATATGGATATTGACTATCCTCTTGTAGTGTTCGGTGAATTGTCATACGAGGCACACCCATTTGAATAGCCGCCCTTCTCGTGCTTGAATCCGAGTTCGTCCTGAAGTGACGAAGAATTTCTTCTTGCAGCCGTGCCGTAGTACGTTGACTTCGCTCTAACGTGTAATGGTTCGGTGTTCTACCAGTTTGTCGCAGTGTGTTAAACGCCCTAACAAACGTTCGGCTGTCCGGAACCTGTCTTTGGGGGAAGCGACGACCATACTCGCGAACTGCTTCGCGTCCGTTACATCCAGCTATACCATACACCAACACCATATCAGCGTACTCGATATCCGAATATTTTGTCGCCATCTAATAAAACATCACACTAATAACGATTTTAATAAATACTACTAATAATAATACCTGTTTTAATATTAACGTTCTAGCAACAGATCAATTGTGTGATAATCAATGCTAATCAGTTGAATTAAACTGGTGGAATAACGAACTGAAGCAAATGACTTTAAAATAACAAGGATTAACCGTTAATATTACCGTTTCCTCAACAAGTACATTTTCACATTTTTCCAGAATGAAACATCTTCAAGGCAAAGTTCGTTGACACCTTAATTTCACTATTTTTTGAAAACCATTAATAATAATTGAAGTATGTATGTATTTTAATTAGATTTGTTCTGCTTTAGTTTCGCGTTTTTTTTTTCTTTTACACGTAATATTTTCAATTTTTCAGTCCTTAAGACCCTATTTTTTATATGTCGTTCGAAAGCTGACATAATGATGCAACTTTTGTAAACTTTGCACATTTGTCAGTTCAAAGTACCGTTACGATTTTGCAATTTGAATTTACAAGAAAATATCAATTTCCAAATTTCTTTAAAGTTTGAGTGGTTGTATCTGGGTAGGTTTTTAAATAATTTAATTGGCAAAACCGTTATTTTATGTAGAATTTTGTGCAGTTTCAGAAAGTGAAGTCAAATTTCGGATCCAATATTTGGGAGCGTGGCAAATAGTGATTTTGCTCGGCAAGTCGGGGTTTCTGACACTTTTATCAAAAAATGTTATAACTTTCTAACGGTTAAAGATAGAGGGGTCGTGTAGAACATTTATTGTCCTCAAATGAGCTGTACTATCTCCCATTATCCTATGTACCACCGGTTGCGGGACACCCTGTATATATGATATATCATATATCATAGCCGCAACCACTGCCATCTAGATAGACAGGCCGAACTGCAGAAATTTGTTCGTCTACAAGTGGACAAGTGCGTTCGTGACCAGTGGCAGTTGACATTTGTAAAGCCCACAACCTCCAGTGCTTCTGAACCCAAAAGTTTAAATATGCCGAGCGTTTATTACGAAACAAAGGTTATGGTTTGCTTTAATGTGTTTTTGATGTGCAAGTGGTAAAATAGTATACATCAACATCGTTTTTACCATATTTATCCCAAAAATCAACGCACTGGCATGTGTATATCATAGCAAGTCACACGAAATGACAGGCTGACAGCCACTGATATTTGGATTGTGGACAATTTGTGGATTGTACTGAGCGGTACTTTGGCAGTACTAAGCGCGGACCATGACCAACCATGGCACTACTAGTGTTGCATGACCACTGACAGATCAGCTGATAATCCGGCCTGTCTATCTAGATGGCAGTGCCGCAATTCAGCTGTGCAATGATGTCATAGTTTAGGCAACGCCATCTAGAAATATCATAGCCGCAACTCAGCTGTACAATGACGTCATAGTTTAGCTCTTAAATTTTGGATTTACACGAACAAACAACAACAACAAGCATATGACGTAATAAAAAGCAAAAACAAAACAGTGCAACATTGGCGAACATAACCACAAATTATAAGCTGATTTTGACGTCTAAGATTCTACATTGCGGCCTTAATATATAGACGGCGTTGGTTTAGCTCTTAAATTTATAGCGGATGGAAACAAACAACAAAAGCAAGCATATAACTTAATAAAAAGCAAAACAAAGCAGTGCAACTTTAGCGAACATAACCAAAATTTATGAGCTGATTATGACGTCTAAGATTCTGCATTGCGGACTATAGTTCTGTAAAAAACCAAACCTCTAATCCGATTTTAGTGCGGTTACTTTTATTTTTCAAGTAAATTTGTTGGCTGTAAAGGTCCCTCTAGACGTGTCGCCAAATGGCTGCGCGTCCAAAAACTGGCATCGCGTACAGCCATTTGGCTGCTACTTAGCATCCACACGAGCAGCCAAAAAATGACATAACCAAAATTTCATTTTGGTGATTTTTTTAAATTTAATTATCAAAATCGGACTCTGCGCGTTTTATTTACACGGCCATTCAAGAATATTCAATTTCACACAAAAGAACGAAGAAAAGTTGCAAAATTGTCACTTTGAAATTGACAAGCGGTTGGTTGAGTTGCCATATTGAATATCAAAACTGGACGCATAGCCAAATGGCGACACGTTTGGATGGAATGACAACAGCCATTTGGCTGCTAGATGGACCTTAATAATCATCTTATTTAGCTATTCTAGCTAGTCTAGCTTTTGAGATATTTAGGTTTTAGTCGTACAAGAAAATGACTTTTTCAAAAATGTTCAAATGCCCGTGGCAGCTAAATGGTTAAGAATTGGAGGTATGTTCCGCAGAACTTTTTTGCTGGAAATCACATGAGGAATGACAATCCGGTGCGTTTATGCGGCAGTTTCCGGACCATAGAGCTATATAGTAATAGTAATAGCTCCCTCATCTAATTTCCGGACACCCTGTATAGACGGCGCGTCAGCATCGGCATCAGCAGAAAAATTTCAGTTTAGAACACACGCATTTGCTTTTGATGACCCACATTGACAGCAGAAGCAGAAAAAATGCTTCTGCCGCTGCTGTCAATGTGGGTCATCATAGGCAAATGCGTGTGTTCTAAATTGAAAATTTTCTGCTGATGCCGATGCGGACGCATCCAATCTATTTGAACTATTAGTTGCTTATTTTTTGACATAAACCTGTGGTCGTTCTTCATGCTGTGGTTTTGGCGGTCATCCTCCATCAAAAGTAGCAATGGATGTCCATCTTCCATCGCCAAAAATGGTATAATTTTCGCTATTTTGTGTTGTGTCTTGTGGACCGTGAGACTGTCAATTTCAGATTGCCCGGTGCCTAGTGTGTGTGCTATACAGGCGGCAGATCGTTTGTCGGCAATCGGTTGGCCAATAAATCGCTAGGTATGTGGCGCCCTTTAAGTGCACAACCAGGCAGCCTATGTGCCTTTTTTGCTCATAACGTGTTGTAGCGGCGCGTGCATGTCTGTGGATGTGTTCTAAGCAAAACCATCGCTACTATCGTTGTTTTTAGATGGTTTTGGTTCATAGTCTCGTCGTCATTCTCGCCTATTGTCCCAAGCGACAAGAATGCAGTAAGCAGCAGCTGCAATAGGGTTGTCCCATAATGCCCTCGGAGTAAGGTTGGCGGGGCATTGAAACAAGTGGTCACATCATGAGACGCACCACCGCAGCTCGGGTCTATTGAGATAGATGGGAATAGAGGCGCAAAACCCTGCCTGATCAAAGCTGGGGTATAAAAGCTGAATAATAGTCAAATAATGGCAAAACGGTGCCATTTTTAATCCAATAGAACCTTATTGTTGCACTGAATTATCCTTTGAAAAAGGCATACATCATGTATTTTATATCATGGTTTTTTCGCGAAAAGAAAAAGGAGTGTTGCGAACTATAGGAGGCTTATAGGGTGGCACTGAAATTTGAAGAAAAAAAAAACAGCCCACAGCCAGCATCGAACCGATAATCATGTATTGCCAGTCCTACGCGCTAACCACTCGGCTAACTTGAGATATAGTCACCTAATAGGTGTGTTTTTTGGTTATCCCGTGTAGGTTTGGGTAACGAAACTCGAAACTTCATATAAAAAAAATGGCAGGTGGATCAGCTGGCATTTTTTTTTATATGGAGTTTCGTTACCCAAACCTAGACGGGATAACCCAAAAAACACCTATTGTATTAATGGGTGCGGTAAAATATCAAGGAGGGGTAGTTTGTATGGGAGGTAGGGGAACCCGTAGCCCGATTTGGCCCATTTTCAAAACCGTCCAAGATTTTAGCAAAACAAACATTTAGCTAAAATGTCAAACCGCTAGCTTTATTATTTCGGGAGTTATCGTGCTAAAAGACAGACACACGGACAGACAGACATGGCTTATTCGATTCAGGGATGGACCCTGATCATTTATATATATACTTTGCCATAGCTCCGGAGGCTCCTTTGAGGTGTTACATAATATCGGCGTAACAAAAACAATATACCCTATACCATCTTATGGGTATAGGGTATAAAAATGACAACTTGCCCTGCTCTAATTTTTATACCCTTCGCTCATAGAGTGAAAGGAAATATCAACTTGTCATGAAGTTTGTAACGCATTGAAGGAAGCATCTCCGACCATATAAAAAGTATACATATATGATCAGCATGACTTGGGGAGTCGATTGGGCGATGTCCGTCTGTCTGTCTGTCTGTTGCGACGCGCTTTACTCAGCCAATTTAAAAGCTATGAGGCTGAAATTTTGCACAAATACTTCTTTTTGCTGCAGGAAGTTTGTATGTTTGAATCGGTAAAATCAGGTAATGGGGTCATGGGGCTGCCATACAAACCTAACCCCCCAAATTAGGTTCTTCTAAGTAAAACTTATTTGTGCACTAAAATCAACCAAATTTCACACAAATGTATTTCTATTGATCACACAAAACATATGTAAGAATGGATCAAGTCGGACAATGGGGTCATGGGGCTGCCATACAAACCCAACCTTTCTTCTATGAAACAATTTTTACACCAATTTCACAAAACCTTGAATTAATGTGCCCAAGTAACAATTTGTATGCTTTAAAGAAGCACTTCATCCTGTAGCAATCATATAGTAACACACAATCAGTTTATCGTGTGACATCGCTAAGTATTTTGATCCGACAAAAACTCATTAAAACACTTTTCGGAAAGGTTATAAAGTTCTTATATAATCAATTCACGACTACATCCAATAAGACTTCGATTATACTTCTCTAAACGTTAACCTGAAAACATGCTCCATTAAATACTTCTTCTTTAGTCTTTATTGAATGACATAGACACACATGACTGAAATCAACACACACACATGCATATAATCTTCTATAGCACTGTCGATTTCATTTTTATACTGTGACATTCGTGTGATCATCCAATAAATTGCTCAGCGTAGTTTTATAGAAGGATGAACTTTGTGATTTTTTAAAGAATTGACACTTATGAAGTGCTCTGGAGCACCAGGTTTCTTCAATTTCATTGCGGAGAAGTGTTGAGCATTTCGATAGAAGGTGCATTGCGGAGAAGTGTTGATCATTTCGATAGAAGCAACGAACCACTTGTAGTGTTTACGAACAATGCTGACTATATGTGCGGTTGGCCGAGTGGTTAAGGCGTCGGACTTGCGTACGACAGTCGCTGGTTCGACACTGGCTGCGGGATTTCTTTTTTCTTTTTTGCAAACGCGAGAAAATGATGACATAACACATATGATGTATGTCTTTTTCAAAGTGTAATTCAGTGCTACAATAAGGTTCAATTGGATAAAAAAACGGCGCCAAATGCCATTATTGGACTGTTATTCAGTGGTTATACCCTGTAAAGTACCCTATTATCGTTTGAAGAAAATATTCTACGAAGAATTATAGGGATGAAATTGTTACTTGGGTATTGACGGTCGAAGCCAGTCGAGCAGCTGTGCACTCATTGAGTGCATTCAGCGAGCACATATTGGAAAGAGCTACTGGAAAGTGTTCTCTCCCCGCGTCCCACTCACCCGCTAATCGGTCCACATGCGATGTATCGAAAATTTCCCCTAAATAGCGTTGAATTGGAATGCTACATTTAGATGTGTAGCTGCTACTTGGACTGCTCGATCAACTGTCACGCACAGCTGCTCGACCATCAATACTGGAAATTGTTTATTCACAGTTCAGCAGAAAAATGTCATTTCTGAGCCAGGTTTTAGTGAACGTTATAATATTGTGCGATGAGAGTACGTATTTTGAAAGAAAAGTTGCAGTTTTAGGTTTTTTGAATTTTTGATTGCCGCAATGTCTGCGGATGTATCAGCTGGTTAGAGAGAACTGACGTTTCATGTAGCAAGTCCATTCAGCGAACACAAACTTAGCAGTTTTCCAATTTCTTGTGGTGGGGATATGTAGCACATCACAATATGTGCTCGCTGAATGCACTCAATATGTGCTCGCTGAATGCACTCAATGTCTCGAAGATTAGGTGATGCAGAAAGCCTGCTGCATAATCTCAATACCGCTGCAAAAGAAGTTGGACTACATATCAACGTAACCAAAACAAATGCAATAATGCAATAAAAAACAACGACACCAGTAAATTCAAGCAAGCATCAATATCGAGTATGTAGACAACTTCACCCACCTATCCGTGTTGTAATTTATCAAAGGACGCCAATGAAACCGACGTAATTAAGCGACAAATATAGGGTTTAGCAATAAGGTCGGGAGATGTTGAAATGGAATAAAACAAGCTGTGTGTGAGGTATAAACGATTTTTATACCCTTCGCTCATAGAGTGGAAGGGTCATGTCATGTCATGAAGTTTGTAACGCATTGAAGCAAGCATATGCCTCTATATAAAAAGTATACACGATCAGCTTGACTTGGAGAGACGATTGGACGATATCAGTCTGTCCGTCTGCTGCAACGCGTTTAATAGGCCAATTTAAAAGCTATGAAGCTGACATTTTGTACAAATGCTTCTTTTTGCTGCCGGCAGTTTGTATGTTTGAATCGGTAAAATCAGGTAATGGGGTCATGGCGCTGCCATATAAACCCAACCCCCAAATTAGGTTCTTCTAAGAAAAACTTTTTTATTTGTTCACCAATATCACACAAATGTAATTCCTATTGATGACACAAAACATATGTAAGAATGGATCAAATCGGACAATGGAGCCATGGGGCTGCCATACAAACCCAACCCCCATTTTGGTTCACAATTTTTTACACCAATTTCACAAAACCTTGAATTAATGTGTCTTAATCAATTATTGTAATTGAATTGTATATATTTAAAATCAAGTAAAATAAATTAATTGAATTGAAAAAAAAAAAAAAAAATGTATTTTTCTTCGACTATATTACAAATAGTTGCGTGTCATTGCGTGTACAAATGTACTACTTGTATGCATGTAACGGGTGGGCCAACTAGAATGCACGATGTTAATTGAGTGTCACACCTTAACGGTAAGTTTCTCGCCCATCTTTATTAGACTTTTCTTCGCTTCAGTGCTTGGCAAATTCAACCATGAAGAAGTATACAATTGAGCAGCGCGTTTAGATCGTTGAAGCCTTTGGACGATGGAAAATGGACGTTCAAATCAAAATGCTTTTCGTGCACTTCGTGATTTTTTTGGTCAACATAATCGACCAATTAACGGACTTCTTGTGGCCAGAAATCGAGGATATGGACCTGGACGATATGTGGTTCCAACAGGATGGGGCCACTTACCACACAGCCAACGAAACGACATTCAATGGCCGTGTTATCTCTCGTCTTGGCGTCTTGGCGATGTTAATTGGCCGCCACGATCATGTGATTTGACACCGTTAGACTTATTTCTCTGGGGATATTCAAAACAAAAAGTGTACGTCAATAAGCCAAAAACAATTCAAGAGCTAAAGGATGAGATAATTCAGCACTTTAACGATATTCAACCTCAATTATGTCTCAGAGTCATTGAAAATATGGACCATCGGATAGAAGTATGCCACGGTAACCATGGCGAGCATTTGGCCAATATTTTTTTTCACACATAATTGCCATAGATCCTTCTATCATAATAAAAAATAGAAAGTTCTCTAAAAACTTTTTGTTTTATTGACAATTAACTTTGTGCATTCACGTTGAACCACCCTCTATTAAAGCCTCGTTTTCACTTTACAAACGCAAAATTTTAAATGCTATTTTTTCAATTAAAACATATTTTTATGTGTTAACCATAATTTCTTCAGAATAAGAATTTGACAAACGACATTTTTAACATGAGTTTACAAAGAAAAACTATTTTTTTTTGCACTCACTTGTATGCAACATGTAAACTATACCTTAGAAGCTTGTCATTGGAAAATATACTAGAAGTGATTGGGATTGCATACATTGGGTGCGGTTCTGAAACACACCGGTCGCATCCCAAGTAACAATTTCATCCCTATAATACTTCGTAAAATACTCTCTTCTAACAATAATGGGGGCACTTTACAGGGTATAACCACTGAATAATAGTCCAATAATGGCATTTGGCGCCGTTTTTTAATCCAATAGAACCTTATTGAAGCACTAAAATATGCTTCAAAAAAGGCGTAGGTACGTCATTTGCTTTATATCATCATTTTCTGTCATTGAACGAATTTGCAAAAAAAATAGAAAAACAAAATTTCCGCAGCTAGCAATGTCTGTTGATTGCCCGTCCTACACGCTACCACTCAGCTAACCTCACATATGGTCGGCATTGCTCGGAAACACTACAAATGGTTGTTGCTACTATAGAAATGCTTGACAATTCTTTATCGACTCTTCTGCAATGCACCCTATCATACATTTATCAATAAAATAGAGTGAATTTCTGCGCAGATATCACCTTAATTAGTTTCGAAGATAACAATGAGTGCATACGTGTGGGTTTCATGAAAGATTTCAAGGATTTCTAATGCAGAAATAATTGTGTATTTCAGAAAACTTCATTAGTGTCAATTCATTAAAAAATCACAAAGTCCATCCTTCTATAAAACTACGGTGAACAATTTATTGGATGATCATACGAATGTCACCCTATAAAAATGAAACCGACTGTGCTATAGAAGAATATAATGCATGAGGGTAAGTTAACTTAGAGAGACTATTGCATGTGTGTGCTGTATCATCCAATTAACACAAGAGTGGAGTATTTAAAGAAGTATCTTTTTAGGTTAACGTTTAGAGACAGTTTTATCGAAGTCTTATAAAATACATATATGTATATCTTTAAATTTATTCCATAATGATGATAGAAGCTTTCCGGAAAATGCAGTGGCGTGCGGTCCATAGATGCGGTGGATGCGCCGCATCCTTCTAAATTTTATCTCTGTAACAATTAAAAACATTTTTCCTCTTTCTAGAATTTTTCGGCTTTTGCCTTCAGCATAATTATATATTAAAAAGTATCCAAATTTTAAAGTAACCAATAGCTTTAAAAAATTTAATTCAATTTGAAAAATATTACTTTCGATATGATTCATTGTTCTCGCATTTCAATTTGTAATCAATCATCTTCAATGGTTCTCAGCTCTCAAGCAATAAAAAGATCACATGGATGCGTTGATCATTTTTCGACCATAGCGATTCCGATTCGCACTCAGAGAATGTTCAAGGTCACATGATACACTCTAGATAGCCGAGACACATTGGATTCATTTTCTTCTCACCAGAGCTTGCGCTTCCCTCGGGTGATATGTTGCGCATTGCGGGGTGATGTTTCTCACCTCATCAGAGTCACTTGAATTATGCCTATGACAGATATCCAAATCATTATGACGATAATTCGTCATAATGATGAAAGTTCGAAATTGAGGTGACACATATATGTTTTCGTCATTAGGATTCGTCATTTACTTTTGACGTTTGTGTAAATGATGAAAATGTCCCTAACAACAGCGATATTTTGATGAATATTCTGTTCAATAATTTAAAGACACACTTTTCTCGAAGAATTTGAATAGAAAAGTGTAAAGATTGATAACAAATTTAATATTTTTGCAAACATTCTTGTTCTTCAATTTTGCAACAGATGGCGTACCATGTCATTATTGAGCAAATGATGGTCCAAATGTGTAATTTGGAATTCGTGATAATGATGGTAAATTTTCGTCATAATGACGTATTTGCGTCATTCGAAGTTAAGTGTGTAAAGCTTGTTATATTGTTGTGCTATCGCTATATGGTTTGCGCAATGGGTTTGGTGAATAGACGTGTTTTGTGAGAATTTTGTTTAATAGGGGGACACTTCCAAAGGGGGAACTACTATCTGGATTTGATTAACGTTAACGATTATACCATATTGTACTCTAATTTAAATAATGCAAGTAATGCATACGATGCAGTTCAAATTTAGTGAAATACGATTCGATCTCATATCCAAAGTTTTGACTGAACTAATTTTAATCGAGTCCAGGATTTGTTTGTAGTCTGTCTGGCTATAACAGTATTTGAGATGAGTATAAAAACTTGTATGAAATTGTTTCATACACAGGGTGGTATGGGAATATGTTTTTCTGTTTTATGTATATGTTTTTGAATAGAACATTTGTGAAAACATCTAAATATTATCGCATAGTATTAAGCTGAACGAGACAATATTGTTGTCAATCATTTAGAATACATTGCGCTGCTTTCGTCCGCTATTATGCTGCTTTAGCTCTATTTCAAACAAAACAGTCTTTCAACTAATTCAGTGTCTGTAAAATATTATTTATTAGATAGTATCTACATTACATAGCTTTTAATAAACGGAATTGGGTACCTTTTCTGATTTTTTCAAACGCATCCCTATTGGTAAATGTCACCGCACGCCACTGGGAAAATGCTTTAAGGGTGTTTTATCGGATCAAAATATTTCTTTAAGCGATGTCACACGATAAATTGATTTCGTGGTGCTATATGATTGCTACAGTGTGAAGTGCTTCTTTAAAGCAAACGAATTGTTGCTTGGGATATGTTCCGACAACTGTGCCGCATTTTGCGAAATGTTTTCTATTTTGTTCTCTAAACGCATAGTTCCGGATCAGACTTGTTCCCATCGCCACATCTCGGAAAGTGACAAATGTGACAATTGACACATCACAGTAGCTGATACATTTGGTTCGATAATTAAAGTTTCCAGTTTCAAACGAGTTGCAGATACATTTTTATTGCGAATATAAGTAGTTCAATAAATAAATGAGGGCGGAAGTCATAATTCGGTATGCGTTTACGCGGCAGTTTCCGGACACCCTGTATAGATGGCAGTGGTCAGGACCCAGTATAGTTATTTTTACTATGAAATGATTATTCACTTTTTAATTACGTTATAATTTTATTTAAAAGAAACTGAGAAGTGAACAATTTACAAAATTAATGTTTATATGTTGATGCCTCCGTCTCGACTGGACTGCGACGATTATTTCATCATCTTTTCTGGACTTCTCTGGACGCTCGACATTCGCGCCACGATGCACACGGTGGCAAGCACCAGAAGTTGTCAGCTGGTCGCTACACTACTCCCCCCTGAGTATCATTCATGTCCTTCAGCTGAAATGATACGGATTTAGGTCGGGCCTTCGCTTTAGGACCAGAATAAGTCTTAATTATTGATGAAGTTCGTGGCTCGTTAAATGATGATGGATCGCTCAGTTCTGGGATGTCAGGATTTGCGAGATGCGCTGGTTTAAGACGTTCGGTTGAAACGGTCATGTCCTTGGTACCAACGCGGATCCTGAAAACTCGGTCGTTGAGCCGTTCGATTACCTTATGCGGGCCGGTATACGGACGTTCCAAGGCCTTTTTCGCTTCATGCCTCAGAAAAACGTGGATACACCCGTGCAAAACTTTGTAGACGAACGATGAATCCGTCCGATGATGTTCGACGGGTGTTGGACGAAGTCGCTGCATTCGTTCTCGAAGCAGTTCCACTAGAATGTGCGAGTCCATTGGGGTGATGTCGTCGCTAACGAAAAATTCGCCGGGTACACGCAAAGTGGTTCCGTATACCAATTCCGCAGGTGAACAATCGAGATCTTCCTTCACCATAGTTCGCAAACCTAGAAGTACTGTAGGCAGTACCTCTGTCCATTGACGGTTGTCATGACACATTATCGCGGCCTTGAGTGTCCGATGAAGTCGCTCCACCATACCGTTGGCTGCATGGATGGTAAGCTGTGGTTCTGGCACGAGAACAACCTACAAGACGAAGCAAATGATTAAGCAATGCGGATTCCAGCTGTGAACCTCTATCAGTGGTGATAACAACTGGTGCACCAAATCTGCTGACCCAATGCGTAAAAAACATTGTTGCGATTGTATCAGCTGTTGCGTCACGCATGGGGATAACCTCTGGCCACCTGGTGAAACGGTCTATGATGGTCAGAGCGTAAATAAAACCGTTTGACGAAGGCAATGGACCAACTATGTCCAAATGAATATGTTGAAAGCGGGTATCTACTACTGGAAAGTGTTGCGGGATGTTCTTCACATGTCGAGTAACTTTTGACGATTGACAAGCGATGCACGTTCTTGCCCAGTGTGAAATGTCCTTGCACATGCTAGGCCACACGTACTTCTGGCGTATAATTTTACTGGTACTTCTGCCACTTGGGTGCGACAGATTATGAAATTGCTCAAAGACTTTGCGACGCAGTAGAGCGAGAATATACGGGCGAATCTCGCCGGTAGAAATATCGCACCAAATTGCAATACCTCCTTTCGCGCTCATTGACTTCAGACGTAAAGATGTTCCAGATTGCAGGATTTTCTGAAGCTCATCATCGACTTCTTGAGCATCAGCGATATCCTTGGCGGTGATCACGTGTTGACCCTCGAGTGCGTCGACTTGGTCCATGCGCGAAAAAGTATCTGCGATGCTGTTGCGTGAACCTTCCACGTAGACGATGTTCGTGGAAAACTGTCCGATAAATTCCAGTTGTCTGACTTGCCGTGAAAGCGCGTTGTCAGATCGCTGTTTGAATGCGTAAACCAGTGGCTTATGATCCGTGCGAATTTGAAATTGTCTACCCTCGAGCATAAATCGAAAAAATTTTATCGATTCGTAGATAGCTAGGAGTTCCCAATCGTACGTACTATATTTCATTTGTGCAGCTGTCAGTTTCCGCGAAAAAAATCCTAAGGGTCTCCAATTGCCGTTTTCAAATTGTTCGAGGACTGCACCAATAGCCACATTGGATGCGTCGGTTGACAATCTAATTGGTGCATCAGACTTTGGATGAGCCAGCAAAGTCGCGTTCGCCAACAATTGTTTGCTTTGTTCAAAAGCTTTGCTTGCAGGCTCCGTCCAGTCGATTGGAGTTTTATCACGTTTCTTGCAACCCTTTGTTACTATTTTTCTTGATTAATATATTATATTTTCTTATTTTTATTATTATAGTAACATTTTATTTAATTATAATTTGTTTATTATTTTATATTTATATAAACATTTTTTTAATAATGAAATCATATTATGATTTTTATAATAAGTGCTATCGTTTTGAATGTTTTACAAAAACTTCCATTTATATTTTTTTTCAAATTGACTTATTAAAAAAAAATCAGTGATAGAATTGATTTTTTTAATTTTGCAATTTTCACAAAGTGAAACTAGATAGAGACGACTAGATAGAGACGCCACAATACTCCCCCCTTAGCGAAGGCTAAATTTCGCGATATGAATTTGGAACAGAAGTTACTCTACCTGCACGTGTTTTGATCAAACGTGAAGGAATGGTATGTACTGTGTTATTTTTCAAATTGAATGATACATGTTTCTGATTACGACGAATAGATTTTGTGGTACTATTATTTAATTGTTGCTGACTAACCATGTTAGAACTCTCATCAGTAGAAAGATAACTCGGTTTAAGTCTGTTGAGAGAAACATTGACATCTCGATCTTTAATTTTTAAAGTGTAAAAATGTTTACCACGTTTAATAATAGGAAATGGACCTTCATAGGGAGTTTGTAAAGAAGAACGAACAGCATCTGTCCTAACAAAAGCATGGGAACAAGAAGCTAAATCTTTGAAAACAAAATATTTATTAGACGAGTGATTTGAAGAATTTGAGAAACTTTAGCTTTTTGACAGGCTAAACATTGGCGAGACCACATGGTTATATCTTTGTTCATGGATGGCCAGAAATATTTAGTGGTAATTAAGCGTTTCGTGGAACGAATACCAGGATGTGCTAAATTATGTATTGACGAAAAAATTAATTTACGAAAAGTTTGGGGAACAAATATTCTGATATTATTGTCTGAAATTTCACAATAAATTTGATAATCAGTGTCCGGAAAGGAAATTTGTTTCAGGGAATATTTTGAATTTTTTAAAAGTTCCTGAAGAGATGGATCTGATAATTGTGAAGTGGCCATAGCTTTAAAATCTATGTTACTGGGAACCTTAATTTCCTCAAGACGGGATAAAGTATCAGCAGTAACATTATCACTGCCAGCTATGTGACGAATATCCGAAGTAAATTCGCTTATATAGGAAAGATGTCGAAGTTGTCTTGGATTTGCCTTGTCTGGATTTTGTTTTAAAGCGAAAGTTAATGGTTTATGATCTGTAAAAATGGTAAAAGATCTACCTTCAACAAAGTACCTAAAGAATTTAATAGCCAAATATATAGCAAGAAGTTCTCTGTCATAAGTACTATAATTTCGCTGTGTCTTGTCGAGTTTCTTTGAAAAGAAATTTAATGGTTGCCAAGCACCGTTGACAAATTGTTGCAGAGCTGCACCAACAGCTATATTTGAGGCATCAACGAAAATAGCTAATGGGGCCTTGGAAATAGGAAAGGCGAGGTAGGAAGCTTCGAACAATTGTTGTTTGGTAAATTCAAAAGCTTCAATTGCTTGAGGTGTCCAATCAATTTTTCTTTTATCAGATTTCCGAGAGCCAATAAGATATTGATTCAAAATAGCTTGTTGATGGGCAGCCTGAGGTAAAAAACGACGATAAAAAATTTATCATGCCGAGAAAACGTCTAAGTTCCAGAATGGTAACAGGTAATTTTATATCTTTAATAACTTGACATTTGTCTGTTGAAGGTTTAATGCCATCACAAGAGATCAAATGACCAAGAAATTTGATTTGTTGTTTGAAAAACGAACACTTTTCAACGTTGATTATCAAACCATATTTAACTAGTCGCTCAAAGACAATAGACAAATGTCTAATATGTTCTGTCTCTGATTTTGAAGCGATGAGAATATCATCAAGGTATGAAAAACAAAAATCTAAGTCTTTAAGTACCTCGTGAATAAAACGTTGAAATGTCTGAGCAGCGTTACAAAGACCAAATGTCATGCGGGTAAATTCAAATAAGCCAAAAGGTGTGCAGATGGCAGTTTTGGGAATATCTACAGGATCTAATGGAACCTGATGATAAGCCTTTACCAAATCCAATGTTGTAAAAATTGTACTACCTGTGAGGTTATGTGTAATATCTTGGATATTTGGAATAGGATATCGATCTGGCGTAGTTTGAGCATTTAAACGTCGATAATCTCCACAAGGACGCCATTCTCCATTATTTTTCTTCACCATATGCAGTGGAGAAGACCAAGGACTGTTTGAAGGACGACAAATTCCTTGTTGAAGGAGGAAGTCAAACTCTTTCTTAGCTGCAGCAAGTCTGTCTGGAGCTAAACGTCTAACTTTGGATGTCACAGGAGAACCAAATGTATGTATTGTATGTGTGACATTGTGTTTAACAGGTTGTATGAAATTGCTAGGAATGGTAATTGCTCTATATGTAGCGAGAAGTTCTTTTACACGAGGATCTAAGGTCCCGTCTACTTGTATAGAAAGAGTAGATAAGGGATCTTTCGAAATTAATCCAACTGTATGAAGATTAGTAGAAGGATCAATGAGCATTTTCTTCGCAATATCAACCAACAAACCAAAGTGACATAAGAAATCTGCTCCAATAATGGGTTTTTCTATATCAGCAATGACAAACTCTTCTTAGACCGAGGTCAAGAGAGAGACGTTTTCTACCGTAAGTATTGATCGTAGAAGAGTTAGCGGCCGAAAGCTTTAGAGACTCAGGGAAACGTTTATTCAAAGTTGATGCAGGAATTACTGAAATATCAGCACCTGTGTCTATCAGGAAACGTAATTTTGAAGAATTATCAAAAAGTGTAAGGCGACATGAATTAGATCTGGTGAAATCAGTCGCCGTGGACTTCACGCAATTTAGTTTTTTTGATTTTGATTCTAAAGAATTATTTTTAATATCAGACGAATTTATGTTTTTGAATGAACATGGTTTAATACATTTATGTGCTTGTACACCGAATTTATAATGATACCAACAATAAGGTTTTTGACTTTTTTGATTACGTGAACTACTACGAGAACGAGAATTTGAATGCTCACGTAAACGAGATTTAGTCATGGCATGTGTAAGAGCCGAAATTTGTACCTTAAGTTCATTTAATTCACATTTTAAAGAAGTATTTTCGGTTTCAACACTGAAAATTGTAGGTTTAATAATAACTTCATTAATTTTATCTGCGCTATCAATCATCTCTTTAACTGAACTGGATTGATTACATGCTAAAATAGCTTGAATGTTGTCAGGAAGATGCTGCAGCCATAAAGACTTCAGTAAATCTTCACTGATACGTTCTCCTGCAAGTTGCTGCATATCACGAAATAATTGTGACGGCAACTTATCTCCCAATGAAATATTATTAAATAATTGTCGTAATTTAGTCGTTTCGCTTACAGTTAATCGAGAAATCAATGCTTCTCTCAACGAAGTGTACGGTCGTTCTTGAGGAGGAGAATTAACTACATCAGCAACAATCTTAATAGAATCTGAATCTAGCATGGCGAGTATATGATTAAATTTTGTTGTTTCGGATCTCAAACCAGAAATTTCGAATTGAGCTTCCGCACGTTTAAACCATAAGTCAGGTAAATCCTTCCAAAAAGGTGGCAGTTTAATGCTCACCCGACCTATATTAGAAGCGGCAGCGGAAGAGGTATTGTCGGTCTCCACAGACATTTTGAATCAACGAGAAAAATAAACTATCAATTCTATCACTGTAACAAAAGTGGAGGATTGTAATAGTAATATTAACATCTAATACTTAGAATGTATTAATTTTTAAACAAGTCTTCGGATTCCAATAGAAGATTGATGATGAAGTTGCTGTTAGAAGATTGATTCTTCAATCATCAACATAAATATTCAAAAGTTGGCTTGACTTTGAGGATGTCAACGAAGATCGTATATGAATTCTTCCAATAAATTGTTCGATGTTGTTACCGTAAAAATGTTAACGAAGAATCGCGTGTTTTGCTAATGATGCAATCGTAGCGAACCCGTAGTGAACTTATTAATGAATTACCTGAAACTATCTATGCAGATTGACCGTAACTCGTTCTGGGATCGAAATTAATCTGTAGCTGTTATTGCAGATTCGACAATAGCAGCTTCAATGGTAATTTCACAATCGTGGTTGGGTCCAAATATTTCTTATTGGATTCTTCCTTGTCCAGTTGGGTTCGGCTCAGGTTAAGGGTATGAGACTTCCTTGTCGACATCGGTTCCGGTTCGGGTTAAGGATAGGTTTCCTTGTCGACGTCGGTTCCGGTTCGGGGTCACCAATTGTTACTATTTTTCTTGATTAATATATTATATTTTCTTATTTTTATTATTATAGTAACATTTTATTTAATTATAATTTGTTTATTATTTTATATTTATATAAACATTTTTTTAATAATGAAATCATATTATGATTTTTATAATAAGTGCTATCGTTTTGAATGTTTTACAAAAACTTCCATTTATATTTTTTTTCAAATTGACTTATTAAAAAAAATCAGTGATAGAATTGATTTTTTTTAATTTTGCAATTTTCACAAAGTGAAACTAGATAGAGACGACTAGATAGAGACGCCACACCTTTATTAACCCGTTGAGCGGTGCCAGGATATCAGCTGCCTTGGGAAGGAATCGGTGGTAAAAGTTGATAATTCCCAAAAATTTTCGTAACTCCGCAATGTTTGCAGGTTTTTTGAATGTCGATACTGCGTTGACTCGGTCTGGAATAGGTTTGGATCCCATATTGTTGATGAGGTAACCCAAATATTCCATTTCCCGTACTCCTAAAATGCATTTTGACGGATTGACGCGAATACCGAAGGCTGCCAGACGCTCGAATATTTTCCGCAGATGGTCACAGTGTTCTTCTTCAGTTGCGGATGCTACAAGTATGTCATCCAAATATGCATAGCAAAACGTTAAACCTCGCAAGACTGTATCGAGGAAACGTTGAAAAGTCTGTGCAGCGTTGCAAAGACCGAATGTCATTCGGCAAAATTCGAACGACCCAAATAGAGTACAGACTGCAGTTTTCGGTATATTATCCTTGTGGATGGGGATTTGATGGTACGCGCGCTCGAGGTCAATTTTGCTAAAGATTGTTTTCCCATGAAGGACGTGAGCAAAATCCTGAATGTGAGCGATCGGGTACCTGTCAGGCGTCGTTACAGAGTTTAGTCGCCTGTAATCTCCGCAGGGTCTCCATTCACCATTCTTTTTGGGCACCAAATGAAGAGGACTGGCCCACGGGCTGTTAGATGGTCGACATATACCTTTTTCGACCATGTAGTCGAACTCTCTTTTTGCTATTGTATATTTCTCTGTAGACAGCCGCCTAGGACGTTCAAATAATGGCGGACCTGTGGTTTCTATGCGGTGACAGATGTTGTGTGACTGCGTTTCCGTGAAATTCGAGGATGACGTTAATTGAGGGAACTTCGACAGCAAAGTGGAAAATTCATTGTTGGGTTGAATTGTTGCCAGGGCAGTGTGTTTTTCACACGAAACCTTGGCTATTGCATAAAGTTCAGTAATGCCATCGACTAAGCGCTTTATTTTAATATCGACCAACAAATTAAAGTTTCGGAGAAAATCTGCTCCTATTATAGGGCGATTTACATCAGCGATGTGAAAATACCAGGGCATGCGCCTTCGAAGACCGAGATCGATATTTAACAATTTTTCGCCATATGTGCTGATTGTCGAGTCGTTAGCTGCGTAGAGCTTAAAATCTACTGGCTTAGCTTTGTTACAAGTTCGAGGGATTACTGAAACGGCTGCGCCGGTGTCAACTAAAAAACTAATTCCCGATGAAAGACAAGTTACGATAAGTCTGAGCTGTTCTACCACTCCGTCACCTACCGCACCATTAGATGACGACGAAGTTAGTTTTCCGCTGGCTTATTGAAATCGCATGGCGGTTTGCACGAAAACGCCTTCTCACCAAACTTACTATGATAGTAGCAAATTGGCTTTTTGATTTGCTACCGTTTCTACGATTTCGCGAAAATGATCTGTTGGTGCTATAGCTACGTCGTCGATTCTGGGTTTGTTTCTGCAAGTTGCTCTCCAATCGACTTATTCGATGGGTGAGCGCGGCGATTGACTCTGAGTCTTTGTGGGTGACTTCAGCCACAGTTGGCCAGGAATTGCATTCCATTACAATTTTGTCCGCCATTTCCGCTAATATTTCAATGTCAACCTTGCCGGTTACTGCCAATATTGCCCTTACTCGAGCGGGCAATCGTCTGAGCCATAAGGATTTAAGGGCCTCGTTTGACAACTGATCCCCTGCCAAACACTTCATCTCCCTGTATAGGAAGGATGGCCGTTTATCCCCGAGTTCCATGTCGGTCAACACCTTCGTCAATTTGCTTTCGCTGGATTCAGCAAAACGAGCAATTATGTGTTTCTTAAGCCCGCCGTAGTTATCAACGACAGGTGGTTTCTCTACGATGTCGGCCACATAATCCAAAATGTTGGATTCGAGCGAGGCGACGACAGAATTAAATTTACTCTGGTCCGACACTATACGATTCGCCGCAAATTGAGCCTCTACTTGTGCGAACCACAGAGTGGGGCGGCGTTGCCAAAAAAGCGGAAGCTTCATGTTGCTCACAGAATCAACAAAAGCCGACGGCGGAAAGAATGCGCTTGTATTTTTAGTCGGTGTCGCTGGCGATGTCGCAGACTCAGCGGCCGTATTCGATGCGGTTGGTTCGGCCATATTGCACGGATTTAAAATTTGACAAAAAGCAAAGTGTTACCTCGTTAGCAAATGTCGATGAACGACTAAAAGTGCGTGATTTATCGATGCGCTGCAAATGTAGACGCACTTCTGTCGTAGCTGTGCTGATGCTGTACACGTACCGCTGATAATATACTCACGCGAATAATTCGCTGCTGTCGTGTGGCTGTATTAACACTGTCGCTACCGCTAATTTGTTACCGTCGTATCGCTGCTGTCGCAAGTGTGTTGCTGTCGTTTCGCCGCTGTTGCTTCGGTCGTTGTGCATGCATGAGCGTGGTACGCCCTGCTAGTCACTTGAACTCACTGCACAGGCGCTCCGCTGGTTGGGGCTCAATATGCTACTCGTTGACAAAACGTACGAACGCTCCAGTTGATGGGGCTCGAGCAGCCACGTGTCGAGACAAAAAGAATGGGCGCTCCAGTTGTTGGGGCTTAAGCAGCCACGTGTCGATAAAACACAAAGAACGGGCGCTCCAGTTGTCGGGGTTCAAGCTGCCACGTGTTGGGGCACCAACAGGTCCAAACAGGTCGAGACGTGCAAATGGATGCTCCGCTGGTTGAGGCACAAAATGTCTTATTTCACAATACCGCGTGTAGTTTTCGGGGTCACCAATATAGTTATTTTTACTATGAAATGAATATTCACTTTTTAATTACGTTATAATTTTATTTAAAAGAAACTGAGGAGTGAACAATTTACAAAATTAATGTTTATATGTTGATGCCTCCGTCTCGACTGGACTGCGACGATTATTTCATCATCTTTTCTGGGCTTCTCTGGACGCTCGACATTCGCGCCACGATGCACACGGTGGCAAGCACCAGAAGTTGTCAGCTGGTCGCTACACCAGCAGACTGGATAATCCAATCAAAATAGACCGATTCCATTTGGATAGAAAAAAATAAATTAAGGCTAATTTTTGTTGTCTAAGGCCGCACATATACGGCGAATCCATGGAATCGAATCTAACGAAACTTTATATAAAAACGAGACCGAGGCTAATTTCGGGCTTGGCCGAAATTCGAATACCCTTCGCTCCCCTCGGGCTAAAAGTTTTTGCGGTCGTACCTATGACTTGTATTTAATCCCCCCCCCCATTCTTTTCCTTCTGTCACCGCAAAAGTTCCGTTGCGTCGGCAAAACAATATTTGGTTGGAATAAATGGGCATATAAACATATTTACTCAGAAAATTTTATTGGGGGATGCGGGAGCATGGCTCTATAGTACGATTCCATTTGTTTTGACCTTTTTAGTTTCTTTGATAGAGGCACATTAATTCAAGGTTTTGTGAAATTGGTGTAAAAATTGTTTCATAGAAGAAAGGTTGGGTTTGTATGGCAGCCCCATGACCCCATTGTCCGACTTGATCCATTCTTACATATGTTTTGTGTGATCAATAGAAATACATTTGTGTGAAATTTGGTTGATTTTAGTGCACAAATAAGTTTTACTTAGAAGAACCTAATTTGGGGGGTTAGGTTTGTATGGCAGCCCCATGACCCCATTACCTGATTTTACCGATTCAAACATACAAACTTCCTGCAGCAAAAAGAAGTATTTGTGCAAAATTTCAGCCTCATAGCTTTTAAATTGGCTGAGTAAAGCGCGTCGCAACAGACAGACAGACAGACGGACATCGCCCAATCGACTCCCCAAGTCATGCTGATCATATATGTATACTTTTTATATGGTCGGAGATGCTTCCTTCAATGCGTTACAAACTTCATGACAAGTTGATATTTGCTTTCACTCTATGAGCGAAGGGTATAAAAATTAGAGCAGGGCAAGTTGTCATTTTTATACCCTATACCCATAAGATGGTATAGGGTATATTGTTTTTGTTACGCCGATATTATGTAACACCTCAAAGGAGCCTCCGGAGCTATGGCAAAGTATATATATAAATGATCAGGGTCCATCCCTGAATCGAATAAGCCATGTCTGTCTGTCCGTGTGTCTGTCTTTTAGCACGATAACTCCCGAAATAATAAAGCTAGCGGTTTGACATTTTGGCTAAATGTTTGTTTTGCTAAAATCTTGGACGGTTTTGAAAATGGGCCAAATCGGGCTACGGGTTCCCCTACCTCCCATACAAACTACCCCTCCTTGATATTTTACCGCACCCATTAATACAATAGGTGTTTTTTTGGTTATCCCGTCTAGGTTTGGGTAACAAAACTCCATATAAAAAAAAATGCCAGCTGATCCACCTGCCATTTTTTTTATATGAAGTTTCGAGTTTCGTTACCCAAACCTACACGGGATAACCAAAAAACACACCTATTAGGTGACTATATCTCAAGTTAGCCGAGTGGTTAGCGCGTAGGACTGGCAATACATGATTATCGGTTCGATGCTGGCTGTGGGCTGTTTTTTTTTCTTCAAATTTCAGTGCCACCCTATAAGCCTCCTATAGTTCGCAACACTCCTTTTTCTTTTCGCGAAAAAACCATGATATAAAATACATGATGTATGCCTTTTTCAAAGGATAATTCAGTGCAACAATAAGGTTCTATTGGATTAAAAATGGCACCGTTTTGCCATTATTTGACTATTATTCAGCTTTTATACCCCAGCTTTGATCAGGCAGGGTTTTGCGCCTCTATTCCCATCTATCTCAATAGACCCGAGCTGCGGTGGTGCGTCTCATGATGTGACCACTTGTTTCAATGCCCCGCCAACCTTACTCCGAGGGCATTATGGGACAACCCTATTGCAGCTGCTGCTTACTGCGTTCTTGTCGCTTGGGACAATAGGCGAGAATGACGACGAGACTATGAACCAAAACCATCTAAAAACAACGATAGTAGCGATGGTTTTGCTTAGAACACATCCACAGACATGCACGCGCCGCTACAACACGTTATGAGCAAAAAAGGCACATAGGCTGCCTGGTTGTGCACTTAAAGGGCGCCACATACCTAGCGATTTATTGGCCAACCGATTGCCGACAAACGATCTGCCGCCTGTGTAGCACACACACTAGGCACCGGGCAATCTGAAATTGACAGTCTCACGGTCCACAAGACACAACACAAAATAGCGAAAATTATACCATTTTTGGCGATGGAAGATGGACATCCATTGCTACTTTTGATGGAGGATGACCGCCAAAACCACAGCATGAAGAACGACCACAGGTTTATGTAAAAAAATAAGCAACTAATAGTTCAAATAGATTGGATGCGTCAGCATCGGCATCGGCATCAGCAGAAAATTTTCAATGACCGCTTATATACCGGAGCAAAGATAAAAAGTTTTAGACAAATTTAAATTATTTTTGGACGGCATATACGGGCTGCGCTAACTAATCGAAACTAAATTTAGTCCCGCTCGCAACAGATGGCGAGGTGCTTACCAATCCATAATGCCTAGCCAAGCGACTGTCTCCGAAATTTTTTCAGGAAGAGCGAAGTCGTCTTGTTACTGGAATGATATCGTTTTCGATTTTCGTTTTGCTACAGAGTTTATATGAAATTCCTGGTTAGAAAAAACGCGAGATTAACAAATTCCAATCATAATATTGTCCAAATAATCGAAATGTCAGATAAACCATTTCTAAACATCTGCACATTCCACAACCAATTCGAATAAAAAGAAGAAGAAGAAAGTTAATACGCGAACTAGACTAGGACGGTATATTCACCCTATGGAAAAGGTACTATCTCCAAAAATGCTTTAAGATAGTTTAAATTAAGAGCCGGTATATAAGCGCTCAATTTAGAACACACGCATTTGCCTATGATGACCCACATTGACAGCAGCGGCAGAAGCATTTTTTCTGCTTCTGCTGTCAATGTGGGTCATCAAAAGCAAATGCGTGTGTTCTAAACTGAAATTTTTCTGCTGATGCCGATGCTGACGCGCCGTCTATACAGGGTGTCCGGAAATTAGATGAGGGAGCTATTACTATTACTATATAGCTCTATGGTCCGGAAACTGCCGCATAAACGCACCGGATTGTCATTCCTCATGTGATTTCCAGCAAAAAAGTTCTGCGGAACATACCTCCAATTCTTAACCATTTAGCTGCCACGGGCATTTGAACATTTTTGAAAAAGTCATTTTCTTGTACGACTAAAACCTAAATATCTCAAAAGCTAGACTAGCTAGAATAGCTAAATAAGATGATTATTAAGGTCCATCTAGACGTGTCGCCAAATGGCGACACGTGCAGCCAAATGGCTGCTGTCATTCCATCCAAACGTGTCGCCATTTGGCTATGCGTCCAGTTTTGATATTCAATATGGCAACTCAACCAACCGCTTGTCAATTTCAAAGTGACAATTTTGCAACTTTTCTTCGTTCTTTTGTGTGAAATTGAATATTCTTGAATGGCCGTGTAAATAAAACGCGCAGAGTCCGATTTTGATAATTAAATTTAAAAAAATCACCAAAATGAAATTTTGGTTATGTCATTTTTTGGCTGCTCGTGTGGATGCTAAGTAGCAGCCAAATGGCTGTACGCGATGCCAGTTTTTGGACGCGCAGCCATTTGGCGACACGTCTAGAGGGACCTTTACAGCCAACAAATTTACTTGAAAAATAAAAGTAACCGCACTAAAATCGGATTAGAGGTTTGGTTTTTTACAGAACTATAGTCCGCAATGCAGAATCTTAGACGTCATAATCAGCTCATAAATTTTGGTTATGTTCGCTAAAGTTGCACTGCTTTGTTTTGCTTTTTATTAAGTTATATGCTTGCTTTTGTTGTTTGTTTCCATCCGCTATAAATTTAAGAGCTAAACCAACGCCGTCTATATATTAAGGCCGCAATGTAGAATCTTAGACGTCAAAATCAGCTTATAATTTGTGGTTATGTTCGCCAATGTTGCACTGTTTTGTTTTTGCTTTTTATTACGTCATATGCTTGTTGTTGTTGTTAGTTCGTGTAAATCCAAAATTTAAGAGCTAAACTATGACGTCATTGTACAGCTGAGTTGCGGCTATGATATTTCTAGATGGCGTTGCCTAAACTATGACATCATTGCACAGCTGAATTGCGGCACTGCCATCTAGATAGACAGGCCGGATTATCAGCTGATCTGTCAGTGGTCATGCAACACTAGTAGTGCCATGGTTGGTCATGGTCCGCGCTTAGTACTGCCAAAGTACCGCTCAGTACAATCCACAAATTGTCCACAATCCAAATATCAGTGGCTGTCAGCCTGTCATTTCGTGTGACTTGCTATGATATACACATGCCAGTGCGTTGATTTTTGGGATAAATATGGTAAAAACGATGTTGATGTATACTATTTTACCACTTGCACATCAAAAACACATTAAAGCAAACCATAACCTTTGTTTCGTAATAAACGCTCGGCATATTTAAACTTTTGGGTTCAGAAGCACTGGAGGTTGTGGGCTTTACAAATGTCAACTGCCACTGGTCACGAACGCACTTGTCCACTTGTAGACGAACAAATTTCTGCAGTTCGGCCTGTGTCTATCTAGATGGCAGTGGTTGCGGCTATGATATATGATATATCATATATATATATATATGATTGTCATGACAGAAGGTGTTTTTTGGTTATCCCGTTAGGTTTGGGTAACGAAACTCCATATAAAAAAATGCCAGCTGACCCACCTGTCATTTTTTTTATATGAAGTTTCGTTACCCAAACCACACGGGATAACCAAAAAACACACCTAGATTCTGCAAAAAATTCCATGGCAATACGTTCCACACTGAGATATACAGGTTCCACACGTCGAATCAAAAAATTGAATCCGATGGCACCGATGGTCACATACACCTTCCGATTTATCTCGCAATCAAAAAATCTCGCTAACCGATCGGAGGGTCTGTGGCGCTTCTAAGATTCATGCGGATTTATTAATTTTCCCAAAAGTTCGATAGAAGGAATACAAAAAAACTGTAAATACAAACAAATGTGAAGCGCCTACACATTTTATATCTCAAATAAATTCAATCAAATACTCATTTTTACTGTACTATCAAAATTGTCACTCAACTTTAGTAAACGCACCAGCCGCACACATTTGCATTTATTTGCTCGCGACGTTGGAGATGAGATAGAGTCGAAATGCACCCTGTACAACCCGTGTGTGTCAGCGCGAGACAACTCTAGTCGTCGATGGATGAATCACCCGCCCATTTTTTTTTTCAATTCGCCGCGAGGCCATTGTTCTCCCATTCTGTATTCTGAAAATATTTTCGTATCTAATTCCTCACATTCCGCCGACATTTTTGCGACCCTACGATCAATGTGCTAAACAAAGAACCAGCAATTTGCACGTCCACCAACCGCTTTATCTTAATGTTCAACCCCTCGCGAGGCTGCCACAAGTGAACTTTTATAGTCGACTGAGTTTTATCGCGCGATTTGTGCAATTTCATTCCTAAAGCCAATTGTTTCGCGTTCTTGAAACTGCTTGAAACGAGAAACGTGTTCCCAGGCGGTTGTGTTGTGTTTAGCCGCGGCGG
Source organism: Microchrysa polita (assembly GCA_949715475.1). Lineage (NCBI taxonomy): Eukaryota > Metazoa > Arthropoda > Insecta > Diptera > Stratiomyidae > Microchrysa > Microchrysa polita. The sequence continues at coordinate 48,495,742 of OX454417.1, forward strand.
ATTGGATTAACGAGAGAACCATTTCAAAAGGTAAGTGTATTTCTCTCGTTCCGAGAATTTTTTATGTATTCATTTACAGTGTACACATACTACGCTACAGTGCTATGTTGATTCGATGTCCATATCGTATCGACATATAGCCATAGCGTCGACTGTTGCCGCTGCTGCTTAGATATGAATACAAAAGAACATGTTGCGTTTGATGCGATACATAACGTGATCTCTGCCCAACTCATCGCGAATAAATGTGCGGCATTGTGTTAGGTAAAGGTCTTGCGCAAGTGTTTGTTTACGGCGGGGTTTTTACAACGGTGTGTTGTGTTTATTTACTCTTTAATGCGCGCGGCGAAAGCGAAGAATGAAAAGAATGTTCGCCTTAAAAGTTTTTCGAATAATACAAATTTTCAATATAGTGGAAATTTTCCAAAGTAGGTGGCGCTGGCTACTGTTTTGTTTACTTCCCTGCTGGGGCCTGAGCGTCTGCGTTCTCTTTTCGAATTCCGCCATCTCTTAAGTTCCATTTATAACGAATTTACCGTTGCGTCACGCAACGAATACATACCAGAAGAAAATGTAACCCGTGTATTAGGTAAAACTAAAACCACACAGAGAAGTAGAGTGCCAGCACCCAGCAGTGTGGTGTGGTGACCGAGAAGATTTTTCCATTTGGAGTATAGTATGTTGTGTTGATACGACACGGCCCAACTGCCGCTTGTTGCAAATGTTGTCATGTTAAGAGTAATGATAAGTGGCGTTGTCAGAACAATGTGCTTTTCATATGGGACAATCACAATTTGGTCGTCAGTCAATTCATTAGTATACTTGAAACAATGCATTTTAAATGGATGACGTTATCCATTTAAAATGGATGTTGAACAGCAACAACATGCTGCCAACATGACGTAACCAACGCTGCTCTCGCCTGTTGCATTGCTGTTTTCTGTTATATTTCAAGCATAACGTGAAAGATGTTCTTAAGCTGTATCCAGACTGGCTGCCAAATGGCAGCTCGCGATGCCAACTGGCAGGTATGTATTTACTTTAGCTAAACAAAACCAGTGTGGGGGTCAACAGTACGAGATGTCAAAATACAGTCTTGGCTCGGTAATCCGGTTTACCTTTAATCCGGATATAACGCTAATCCCGATCACTATTTATTCTATAGTCCGGATTCCGCCAAGAATTTAGACTACGACCCGGATTTTTTACAGTTTTAGTATGCAATGACAGATTTAGTTACGTGTTTCCTGTCCAAACGGTTTAGAAAATTATATTATATGACTATTTCAAGAGAAAAATACATTTATGAACTTTTGTGTCATTTATTTATTTGGATTGTTTCTCCTGAAAAAATGATTGTGCTTATCCGGATGTTTCGTTAGTTCGGAGTACCCCTTGCAATAATTGATCCGCATTATCGAGTCAAGATTTATTTGCACCATGAGATAGATTCTGACATTTGTTTTGAATTGTTATTTTGGCTATTTACGCTTTGAGCTCTCGCGATAGTAGCGTCATTTGTGGATGATGCCGCGGCTAAGTGAAAATTCACACCTTCCATGTCATCTGGATCTGATTCTCTACCATGGACTGATAACGCGATGACGCTCTTGTATGAACTCATTTGCGAGGAGATTAACCGTCGTTTACGTCAAAGTTCCATGGTTGTGATAATATCACCTAAGATACACACCCATGTACCGAATACGGCCACCAGGTGGCGCTAGTATCGTTAAAGAGGGGGAAAATTCGCTCGATAACGGATCTAGGAAAGTACCTTTGATTCCGTTAAACTCTATCCCGTGTTGTGTAGTGGCACGGGTGAAAATTATCTGAAGTTACGTTTTTTTTTCGCTATCGCGGTTAACTCTGACTCAACAAAAAACGATTCTGTGTAACTTCCCGGCTAAGAGCAGCTGCTCGGCACAACAGGTGACACATGACAGTTGTTTTGCATCTTTATCTCACTCTCGTCGGTTTGTTTTTTAGATTTGGTGGATTTCATCACAAAAGATGATAATTTATTTGCAAAATCTAAAACCACCATGAGAGAGATTCTCACATTTGGTTTAAAAAAAATCCCGTATTTCCCCATGCATTAGCCATCTACATGTGAGATCTCTAAACTCTATCCCGTTCAGGTTAGTGGCACGCGTACAACCACCGCCGTCTCTATATTAAGTCCGCAATGTAGAAATCTTTCGCCTACTGTTTTGTTGTTACTTTTAATGACGTCATATGCTTGTTGTTGTTGTTTGTTCGTGTAAATCCAAAACTTAGTAGGCAAACCATGACGGCATGGAACGGCTGAGTTACGGCCTTGATGTATCTAGATGGCGTTGGTACAACTTACCCGGGTAAGTGTCATTTTTGTTATGTGGAGTTTGTTACCTGCACGGGATGTAGTAAAAAACGAACCTTTATTATTTTTTTATATGGAGTTTGTTACCCAAAACTCCACAGGATGTTGCAAAAACACGCAACTAGGTTGAATGGTTCTCATTGAATTAAACAGGATTCTATTCTATTTTGCTCTATATTCACCTCACAATATGAAACAAGACAATTTAATTGCAATGCACCGTGTACAAATGGGTAACAATTGTTACTTGCCTGAGCTTCGGATGTTGTAAAAATGGCATGGCAGAGCATGCGTAAATTAAGTTCTACTCCGAGAAACTGCCGACAGGAAGGCTTTCCCTATATGTACATATGTACATACATATGTAAATAGGCAACAGGAAAGCGTTGTGCGAAAATTCTGTTGTTCAATGCTAGGAAGACAAGGATAAAATAGATAAGAAAATTTAAAGAGAATCCGGACTTATTTATTCATTTTTCATTTCACTAACATATTTCGATACGAGATTCGGGACATGCGAAGTAAGAGTATGTCCCGGGTCCCAGTGTTGGAATATTAAAATTTTCTTGTCATATAGCAATGGTGTAATTTGGGTCTGTCATATTAATGAGGAAGTACCATAGTGAAAGCATTGCGTATCTGATGTAAAATTCGTTCCATATATCGATAAACGGCGGTGTAGTAATCGATGAAATAGAGCATATTATCTTGCATAAAGTTAAGTATCTCTTCATTTTTTGATAAGTTGGCCGTATGGAAATATGTATGGACAATTTTTCAGTTTTTCTTGATTTTTTTTTTTAATTCTAAAAGCTACAGCGAAATCGTCCGATGACGAATTCGGCTACATAAAAATACCTTTGCAATTAAAAATAATACACTGACCCTTTTTTGACAGATTATACCCCAGGCCAAAAACTAAAAAGAGATTCTAATTTTCTTACATTTACATTTATCATAACTCCAGAAGGATATATAAGTCAGGAAATTTCCGGGAAATATTCTTAGTTACACGAAGTTGACATTTGTCGAAAATGAATCCGCTCCGAGTCCTATACAGGGTGTCCCGCGAGTCATGGTACATAAGATAATGGGTGATAGTACAGCTCATTTGGGTACGATTAATGTTCTACATGACCCCTCTATCTTTAACCGTTATAAAGTTATAGCATTTTTTGTTAATAGTGTCAGAAACCTCGACTTGCCGAGCAAAATCACTATTTGCCACACTCCCAAATATTTGATCCGAGGTTTGACTTTACTTTCTGAAACTGCACAAAATTCTACATAAAATAACTGTTTTGCCAATTAAATAATTTTAAACCCTACCCAGATACAACCATTCAAACTTTAAAGAAATTCGAAAATGGATTTTTCATTGAAAATTCAAATTGTAAAATCGTAACGGTACTTTGAACTGACAAATGTGCAAAGTTGACAAAAGTTGCCTCATAATGTTAGCTTTCGAACGACATATAAAAATTAGGGTCTTAGGATTTGATTTACGTGTTAAAGAGAACAAACGTGGTTCCAAGAGAAAACCAAAGTAAACGTTTCGACAATTTTTATACGAGTTTAATTTAGTTAACAATTTTTTTTAATAAAAAACGAAAAAACAACAACACGAGACCGAGGTTAATTTCTGACGCGGCCCAAATTTGGATACCCTTCACTCATCTTGGGGTAATATTTTTTTTCCGGCGTACCTATGACTATTGTTTAAACCCTCCCCCCATTCTTTCACTTCCGTTTTTACATACTTAAGTTTCGTTACCTCGACAGAACAGGTAACAACAGTGTGAGGTTTGGCTAGAATAACTGCACAAACAGAAAAAAAAAACACTTTTTTTGGTGGGAGGTGGGATGGCCTCATAGTACGAATATATTTGTTTTTACATATGTTTTGTACTTTCGATAAAGACACATTGTAAAAAACAAATATATTCGTAATATGGGGCCATCCCCCCTCCCACAAAAAAAGAGGTAACGCAACTTATGTGAAAACGGAACTAAAAAAATGGTGGGGGAGCGATTAAACAGAAGTCATAGGTATGCCGAAAAAAAATATTAGCCTGAGAATAGTGAAGGGTATCAAAATTTCGGTCGCGCCCGAAATTAACCTCGGTCTCGTGTTTTTTTTGGTTTTTTTTTTAAATCTTGTTAACTAAATAAAACTCGTATAAAAATTGTGGAAACGTTTACTTTGGGTTTCTCTTGGAACCCCGTTTTTTTCTCTTTTAGACGCAAGATATGCAATTTTTAAAATCCGAAGACCCTAATTTTAATATGTTGTTCGAAAGCTAACATTATGAGGCAACTTTTGTCAACTTTGCACATTTGTCAGTTTAAAGTACCGTTACGATTTTTCAATTTGAATTTTCAAGAAAATTTCAATTTTCGAATTTCTTGAAAGTTTGAATGGTTGTATCTGGGTAGGGTTTTAAATTATTTAATTGGCAAAGCAGTTATTTTATGTAGAATTTTGTGCAGTTTCAGAAAGTAAAGTCAAACCTCGGATCAAATATTTGGGAGTGTGGCAAATAGTGATTTCGCTGGCAAGTCGAGGTTTCTGACACTATTAACAAATAATGCTATAACTTTATAACGGTTAAAGATAGAGGGGTCATGTAGAACATTAATTGTAGCTAAATGAGCTGTACTATCACCCATTATCGTATGTACCATGAGTCGTGGGACACCCTTTATATGTCGGAACGAATGGAACCGGACCATTGCGTCATGGCGCTGCCATCTCTCTCTCTCTCTCTGCACCGTAATCCCTTGTGGGGCATGGTGCGTTTACTCAGCCGTTTATAGGCTACTTCGAGTCAACGTTACATTGCATATAGAGTTTCGGAGTGTATATAATGTTGCAAGCACCATATATTTCCTGGACCACGCCGAGATTCGATCTCCAGACCTCTAGATTACTAGCATCGTAAAGTGCGCCTCAACCAAGTGATCCACATAGCTAACATAGAAACCCAAAATCCAAAACTAGGTTCTTCTAAGAAAAGCTTTTTTCTTTGTAAACCAATCTTAGTCAAACTTCATCCAAGTATGTTCCTAGCAAAGCCTCAAAATATATCCAGGAACGGATGGAATCGAAACACTACGTCAGAGGGCTGTCATACAAACCAACCAATGAAAATTAGGTTTTTCTAAGAAAATTTTTTTTCTTCTTAAACCAATCTTAACTAAACTTCACCCAAGTGCGTTCTTAGCAAAGCCTCAAAACATACCTAGGAACGGATGGAATCGGAACACTACGTCATAGGGGTGTCATACAAACGACCACAGAAAATGAGGTTCTTCTAAGAACAACTTTTTTCTTTTTAAACCAATCTTAACAAAACTTCACCCAAAAGTGTTCCTAGTAGAGCCTCAAAACATAACTAGGAACGGATGAAATCGGAACACTCCGTCATCGGGCTGTCATAGAAACTTCTTCTCAGTACCGTATAGACCCATGTGGGGCCATGGTGCGTTAACTCAGCCGTTATAGGCAATTTCGAGTCAACGTTACATGGCATATCATTTCGGAGTGTATATAATGTTACAGGCTCTATATATTTCCTATCCGCACATGTACGGAAATTTTGGGCCACGCCGAGATTCGATCTCCGGACCTCTAGATTACAAGCATCGTAGAGTGCAATTCAACCAAGTGAGCCACAGAGCGTGGTACAAACGTCGTCGTACAAGTAAGAAAAACTTTTTTTTTTTTTTGAACCATTCTTAACCAAACGTCATGCAAGTGTGTTCCTAGTAAATCCTCAAAACATATCCAGGAATGGATGGAATCGGAATATTACGTCATAGGACTGTCATACACACCTACCCCCGTAAGAAATTTGTTTTCTTTTAATCCAATCTTAACCAAACTTCACCAACCTAGCAAAGCCTCTATCAACACATATCCAGGAACATATGGAATCAACACAAAAGAAGCTTAAGTTTCATTCAAATGTGACGGGTATTGAAATTTCGGCCGCTCCCGAAATTAGCCTTGGACTCGATCTCTATTTCGGAAGCCCAACATCTGACGGGAGTCCTCAGCTACTGATTGGGACCAATCAGCTCTCGGCCGTCCACTCGTTGCGCGACCATCGCCTTCTTTGGCATGCGATTATCGTTCATCTTTTGTTTATCCCGCCCATCATATAGACATATACGAGTACTACGGATCTCTATGATTGTAATCGACACATATAGCTCTTCGTACGGCTGATTCAACACATGGTTGTACCGGATGCGTCATTCACCTCGTTCACGAAAGACCCCAAAGATTCTCCGGAAAACCTTTCGCTCAAATGTGCAACAGATCTTCAGAGTTTTGGGATAGGGTCCATTCCTCGCAGCAATAGCAAAAGCACAGAACGAATGTCCACTTTATACGCGGGGAATTTCGTGTTCCTGCGCATCAGCTTCGATTTCACTATTGGGACATACATATCATAAAACTTATTAGCTTGTTGAATTTGCCGTTTTATCTTCTTGGACAAGCTGCAACGCAGGTAAGTGAATTTGTTTACATGCTAGATAGTGAGGTCCCCCAACGCGATGCTCGAATTTACTGGCGTTCTTGTTGTTGATTTTATCATGACCTTGGATGTTATTCTCGTTAATGTGTGGTCCAACTTCTTTGGCGGTGGTATTGGTTATGCAGAAGGCTTTCTGCGTCGCCTAAGCCTCGAGACATGCAGTCGATGTCGCCCGCGTACGCTGCTAATTATGTCGACTTGATGAGTAGCGTTCCGCTGCTGTCCATATTTATGGCTCGAATTACGTACCCCAGAGCAAGATTGAAGAGCGTTGATGCTAGTATATTGCCTTGCTTAAAAACAGTACGAATGTCAAATAGATCAGTTAGCCTATTCTGTACTCTTGCCTGTGAGACGGTATTAGTCATCGCCATCTTTATAAGTCGTACTAGCTTTGCTGGCATACCAAAACGTAGCAGTACATTGTACAATGTATAGTACACTGCGGTCGATACTGTCGCCTGCTTGAAATCGACAGAGATTTGCTTCGTCGATGTTTCCCAGCACTTCCAGAGTAATAGCTTTACGTTAAAAGGCTGATCGGTCGATGAACGGCTGAAGCCGTCTTGCTATTTGTCAATGATTTGGTCCGCGTACGGATTATATATATGTGATTTGGGATTTACCGAAGCGGACCACTACTATTTGGGTCCATTTTCGTCCCCTTACAGTCCTCAGTGATTTCCAGAAGTCGACTGATAATTATCGACTTCTTCCTTCATGACTGAGTCCCGTGTGATGCGTATCATATCTTTGAAGCTAAGCTCCCTCATGGATTCCACACTTATTGTATCCTTAGCCTTCTACTACCTAGTGCTGGGCATTCACATACAATGTGTGCTGCCGTCTCAGCCTCTTCCAGACATAATCTGCATACATCATCCTTCACGATTTTCATCTTAGATAGATGAGCTTTAAAATTACCTTGCCCTGTTACTAAGGCAGTTATCCAACTTAGGCTACTCCGTGTGTAACTGAGTACTTGTTTGGCTTTCCTCCCTAGTGGACTGGTAATTGCGTTACGAGCCTGTCTACAAGTGGATAGCCTTCGCCATCGTTGCCGATGGATGGAATCAATCCAGCCATGTATCCTGGCTTCAATCATACCGTTTCCCAAAGCAATTTTGGGTTCCGGTCCTTGAAACTTTTCTGCTGTTTCCTCTTTTGCTAAGGTATCGGCAATTTCGTTCCCCAATGTACCTACGTGTCCTTTAACCCACATTAGCGTAACTTCGTTGATTGAAGCACACTCATTGAGCTTCTGGACACACTCCAGTACCAATTTTGAATTGATGTTGGATTGCTGCATGCGCTTGATCACCGAATGGTTGTCGAGTGCTATCAGAATTTTCTTCCCCAGTATCCCGCCTTCCAGAATATGATCCTGCGCGTGCAGTAATCCAAGCATCTCCGCCTGATATACCGATACATACTCTCCTAGACGAAGTGAGCATGCAAGGTTTAGCTCCTCGGGGTATATTCCAGCCGCCGCTCTTCCCTCCATGAGAGACGGATCAGTCAAAATAGCAACATCACGTGGAGAGTGATGTGATGTCTTTCGACTACCCTACATCTTCTCATACCATCCAAAGGCATATGAGTCTCCCTGAAATTAACACGAACAATATCAAGGATCCTCTTATGACCTCTGTGACCAAAGTGATGTTATGTGCCGTCTCTTACCATTCTTATTGCTGTGAGCGCCGCACTTTGCTTTAGAAAAGAATCAGGTGGCGGTAATCCCAGTATAACCTCCATAGCATGTGTTGGCGTAGTTCTCATTGCCCCGCATAGGCTTATACATGCTATGCGTTGAATCCCATCCAGCCGTTGCCTTGTAGTTTTCTGGCTACCCTTGGGTCACCAGACCATTGCTGCATAGGATAGAACGGGCCTAACCATCATATAGATCCAATGTGCCGCTTTTGGTGATATACCCCACCTACGTGCACACACTGTCTTACACTGATGCAAAATCCTCGCTGCTTTTTGTGTCTTTTCGTTAACATGAGAGTTCCAAGTAAGTTTGGGATCTAAGGTTACCCCTAGGTACTTCACCTCCTTGGACTCTTTTATCTCCGAACCAAAAAGCAGCATGGGAGTGTTTTCTACATTTTTCCTTTTCAGAGTAAAGACTATAGTGCTTGACTTGCTTGCGTTTATAGTTAGCTCTTGTTCATTACACCATTCTTCAGTTGCTTTGAGAGCTTACCTCATGCAACCTTGAATAGTGTCCATAAATTTGCCACTGACCATAATTGCTAATTAATCTCTCTTTCTGCTACCCGCACTACTTCATGCAGAGCGGACTCTGTAGATCTACCTGCTCTGTAAGCATGTTGGCATCTACTCAGAGGTCTATACATCAGCGAGGTATTCTCTAGATGGTCCACCAATACTCGCTCCATTGTCTTCAATAGAAAAGAGGTTAGGCTAACCGGCCTGAATGACTTCGCTTCCGTATAATCCTTTTTTCCCGGTTTTGATAGAAAGACAACTTTAGTCTCTCTCCAAGACATTGGGATATATCCTGTCGATAAACAGGCAACGAATATGTTCCGGATCTTCTCCAGCATAGCTGCCATGCCCCATTGTAGCAGTGCCGGAAATATTCCGTCCATTCCAGCCGTCTTATACGGCTCAAAAGTATTGATAGCACTCCTGACACCATTTGAAGTTTATCCTCTCAGCTTCTTGTCGTCCGGTCGCCCCTACCAATTTACAGGTTTGAGTCCACGGATTATTTGACTTGAAGCTTCCTGGAAAATGGACTTCCATAAGAGACTGCAATATCTCCTCCATTGTTTCCGTCATAGTCCCATCCGCCTTTCGGATTAGTCCCATTTTGGAAACGCTGTCTTTCGGAATCATCTTCTGTAATCTGCCTACATCGGATGTATTCCTCATATTCGAGCAAAATTCCCACCACGAATTCCTTTTACGTGTACGTAGAGTCTTCTTCAGCTCTCTCTTTTTATCCTTATATAGATCCCAAGAGCGTACCTATTAAACGCTTTCCTTGTCTCTTTCTTCATAGATTCAAATTCAGTGCACCACCAGGGTTTTGGATCCTTTTCATCTATGATTGCAACGCGGGGCAAGCCAGTTTGAAAGAGTGAGTTATCGCAGAATTCATTTGTTCCACCGATCGCTCTATCTCAGTCGTGTTATTAGGTATTTCCTCTGAAATTTCCTCGATTTGTTCCAATAAACACATTTCATACTTAGTACGGTCCGTATGCCTTGGCACTCTAATACGTTTGTTTCGCTATACTCGGTTTCGTGCCATACAGAATTCCAAACTGAATAGCCCTGTGATCAGACATGGTTAGTCTGTCCACCGCTCTCCAGTTCTAATTTTGTTTTCCTTGGTAATCCAGGGTTCCTATATAAATGCAATGTCGAGTTTTTCATCTTCAAAGCATCTCATCATCATCGCTGATGCTGACACACATTTAGTGTTTGTTTGTGCGGGCCCACCTCCAGGATAGATTCACCCTTACACGTTCCTCTACCCCCGCATTTTTAACAATCGGTACAACCGTGAGCATGGATAATCAGTTTCGCCTCATTGCGCATGACTCGCAGACTATCCGCACGCAGTCTGGAACCTTCCCATAAATTGGTCAGGTTTTCCTGCATGCCGATAAGCCAGCTCTTGGTCGATTAATTCCTACATGTCAGTGAAATAAATCCATCAACCAATTGAGTCTTGCCTATGAAGCCTATGTCTCCGGCATCATCACTGAGGTCAAACGCACAAAAAAAAATGCTTTGAAAGCATTCAGATGCGTGACATCTAGGGGACCCTCGCGAGACGTCGTCAGTAACACCCAAGATGAGATTCCCTCCGACAACCTGTGCGAAGGATTTCTTACCCTGGCTAGGCTTCTCTTTCCTGTCAGCTTGGATAATCTCTTTTACAAGAGGTCCTCCCGACACAACAGGCTCCTCACATCGAGCTCCCTCCTTCAATGGTTGGACCTGGGTTGACACCCTTAAACCTCTTCCTAGCCTTTCCATTTCCGGAGTTGTCTCCTCATGTGTCGACCCACCAGGTTGATTTGACATCTTCCCGGCGGCCTACCTTTCCTTCCTCCGCCTCCTCTTCAGTCTCTGCTTTTCTCGTTTTTCAGCTTCTAGCGCTCGACTTAGAGTCAGCATTCGGACTTTTCTCAGGAGACACTGCTCGAACTAATATCTCCACACCTAGCGGCGTTTCATTGTCCGTTCGAACAGCTTCATCCTCAACCGAAGTACCTTTAGGAACTAACCTCTCCACGTCTTTCGACGCTTCATTGTCCGTCTCTTCAGCACCTTCGCACACCAAGGCTCTGCATTCAGAGATTAACATCTCCGACTCTTGCGAGTCGTTGACGTCCATCCCCTCCAACATCGCCAAGTCAAATTCATGAATGTCTTGTTTATTGGCCATTCTTGATATTTTTTCAAACTTCAGGTTACGTACGGATTAACTCTATTCTCTATATACACTCGGCTTCACAAAAATCCGGCCACTCGCCACTTTCGAAGTCAAATTCAATTTTCTCAAAAAGTATGAAACTTACAACTATGGCCGTGTTTTTTAATCAGCTAACCTACACTATACGGGGCAATTTTCATACAAACGCTAACCTGTGACTTTATTCAGGTTAGAAATTATATTGCTATCCAGATTTAATGAGCTTTCCAAAACTCGCCTAAATGTATGCAATCCCAATTATTTTCTAGTACGTTTTCCAATGACTAGCAAAAATTAAATTTTGAAATGAAAAGCTCTAAGGTATAGTTTACATGCAACACACAAGTGTGTGCAATAAATATAGTTTTTGTTTGTAAATTCATGTTAAAAATGTTGTTCGTCGAATTCTTATTCTAACAAAATTATGATTCCTACATAAAAATATGTTTTCATTAAAAAAAATTACATGTTAACTTCTGCGTTTGTAAATGAAAACGGGGCTTTAATATTTTTGAGCAATGTTTTGAAATTAATGGCAATGCTTACGTGACAATTTGAAATTGAACCTGGATGCTACCCTCGATAGTTTTTTTTTTGCGCGTCTGGGTTAGCAAACCTGCCCCTGATGTAAAAAAACACGGCCTATGAAAGTTCTTCTTCTTCCTTGCCTTGTTCTTTATACTGCTCCATGGCTTCGCGTTGGTCGACCCGCGGTGTAGGCACATCGCCCGTTTTGGCTATAATATCCCAGCATATTTCTATAGGCTCTATCTTGGATCGTGTCATCGCCGAGACCAATGCGTTGTTGTTGCTTTTTAATTTGACACATCCAACTATGAAAGTTATATCTACAGAAAGTGCATTTAATGGCAATTCAAATGACTATGATTTTTATCTGAATTCAATTCTGAAGTACCGTTAATTCACGCAACAAACACAATGCCTGTTTTGATTAGAGTTCGCGCTTACCGTGTGGCCCGGTTTCATTGAAGCTCAGTGTAGTTATAATACCCTTCGCTCATAGAGTGAAAGGGCATAATAACTTTGTCATGAAGTTTGTAACGCATTGAAGGAAGCATCTCCGACCATATAAAAAGTATACATATATGATCAGCATGACGAGATGAGTCGATTGGACGATGTCCGTCTGTCTGTCTGTCTGTTGCAGCGCGTTTTTCTCGGCCACTATAAAAGCTACGGAGCTGAAATTTTGCACACGTGCTTATTATATTGTTGCAGGCTGTTTGTATGTTTGAATCACCGAAATTGGATCACTGGGTCATGCGGCTGCCATACACAACCTAACCCACCAAATTAGGTTCTTCTAAGAAAAACTTTTTTATTTGTGCACTAATTTTACACAAATGTGTTTCTCTTGATGACACAAAACATATCTAAGAATGGATCAAATCGGATAATGGGGTCATGGGGCTGCCATACAAACCTAACCACCCAAATTAGGTTCTTCTAAGAAAAACTTTTTTATTTGTGCACCAATTTCAACCAAATTTCACACAAATGTGTTTCTCTTTATGACACAAAACATATCTAAGAACTGATCAAATCGGACCATGGGGTCATGGGGCTGCCATACAAACCCAACAACCCTAAATTAGGTTCATTTAAGAAAAACTTTTTTATTTGTGCACCAACTTCAACCAAATTTCACACAAATGTGTTTCTCTTGATGACACAAAACATATCTAAGAATTGAGCAAATCTGACCATGGGGTGGCCATACAAACCCAACCCCCATTTTGGTTTTTCTAAGAAAAATTGTTTGTACCAATTTCACCAAACCTTGAATTAATGTGTCTTTACCAAAGCAACAAAAAAGTTCAAAACGAATGGAATCGTACTGTGGGGTCATGCTCCCGCAACCCCAATAAAATTTTCTGAATAAATAATTTTTATTTGCCCACTTATTTCAACCAAGCCCAAAACTTTTGTCAAGACTGAAGAAAAAGAATGAGGAGGGAGTTTAAATACAAGTCATAGGTACGCCCGAAAAAACTTTTAGCCCAAGGAGAGCGAAGGGTATCCAAATTTCGGCCGCGTCCGAAATTAGCCTCGCCCCCTAGTTTTTCTTTTCTTATTTTTTCTAATATTAGAAAGATATACATACATATTCCCCTGAAAGTGCACATTAGTGCGAAATGTTGGTTCTTCCTTGCCTCGTTCTTTAAACCGCTGCATAGCGTCGCATCGCTCGGCCTGCGATGTAGGCACATCGCCCGTTCTAGTGGTAACGTCTCAGCCTATTTCTACAGACCTTGGTGTGCCTCTGGCCTTGGGTCCATCAACTGGAAATTCCATTGGTATTCTTGGTATGGTTCTCGGGCGGACGTCTTTGAACATGGCAATACCGGTCTTCGAGCTTTTCGGTAATTGGTTGGTCTATAGACAAGCTGCCTCAGATGTAGCTACTTTTGATGTGCTCCCTTTTGGTTACACCAACTAACATGTTTAACATTTTCATTTCAATCGCCTTCATTTCTTTCGCGTAACCATCATACATGGTCAGCATTCGGATCCATGAGTGCGGGACGTACAACCGTTTTGTACAACTTGCCCTTTAGCTTCAGTGGCACTTTCTTATCGCAGATAATTCCAGAGTTTTTTCGCCACTTCATCCACCCAACCTTTGTGCGATGTTTGATATCATCATCGCATGCAGCTCCTTTGTTTATCGTCGAGCCAAGATACTTGAACTTCGATGTACATATCTGGTATCGGTGTATCAGGGTCTGAGAACGGACAGCATTAGAATTCAGTCTTTGTTATACTAACCCTTAGTCCATGCTCCTCCAGAATGTCCCACCATTTGGTAAGTGTGCATGCTGCAGCCATGTTAGGACTACTGAGGACTATATCATCGGCAAAAGAAGAGATATTTCTAGGCCGTCGGAGATACGTGTTAATAAGTAGCACATGATGATGTTGAACCGCAACGGACTCTAATGGTGTACTCCGACATTCAGCGGAAATTCTTCAGATTCACCGGCTGTGCATCTAACCTTATTCGTAGCTCCAGCATACTTGTCTCGTGTCATCCTGACGTATGCCTCAGGGACATTAAGTGCTCTCAAGGCCAACCATATCAGATCATAAAAACATTAAAATAAAAATACTTACAAAAAATCTCTGTACTAGCCCAGAGTGGGCACCAACGAAAAATATTGATACTATTTTTTTTCACACTACCGCAATTCACTCATACTAAATATAAACACACAGGCGTAGGTCGAAATTTTTTTCTAACGGGGCTTTACCTTGCTCGTGAATTTGAATAAATGTATGTTTAATGACAAAGTAATAGAACGTTTCGACGATTTTTGGAATGCCTTGCATATTAAATATTAACAATTACTCGTATTTTAATAGCTTAGAGTCGCCACTGACTGTCCAATCGATTGTACAATGAAGCTCTTTTTAAGGTACCACTACCGACTTCGCTAGAGAAAATAATCTTTCTCCACAGAGCTTCCCATGAATTTGATAAATATTTGCTTTTATGACATCTGATTTGACTTCATGCCAAAGGATTCCCGGATTTCCTTTCAAATGGCATGCTTTTCTGGCGGAAAGTGTCTCAATGTATGTAGTATGTATATATGTACGCTTTAGCAATTGTTTGACATTTGAAACGATTCGAATGAAAAAAATCAACGCTAATACGTATTACTGCATGGGGATATAGCCACTCTGGATTAACACATGCAAAGGGTTTCTATGATTCCTTTGAGATTAAAACCACCAAATACTATAATTTTTTAATAATTCAAAATAAACTATTTTCTATAATATTTCTTACAATCTTATATGTCGTACAATCTAATGAGGTACCCCTTTATCTCCCACATTTAAACTAACCACCCTTTTTGTGGATTACGCAGATTATACTTTTGAGCCAATCTTCCGGGATTATATCGTCGTTCCATATTTTTACGAGTAGTCTGTGAATAGCATTGACAAGGCTCCACCAACAATTCAGTCGAAATTTTGTCAGCGCCCGGCGTTTTAGTGATTGCATGGCAAGATCAACTTCTACCCAAATCAGCCATCTCCTTCAGACCAACTTGGGTGGGGGTGCTCTAGTGATCATTGAGGAGCTCTTCGAAATATGAGACCAGCGTTTATTGACACTTTCGATGTTGCTGATGATATTGGGATTTTGGAAATCTTAATACCCTAAAAACGCTCTGTGGCTCACTTGGTTGAGTTGCACTCTACGATGCTAGTAATGTAGAGGTCCGGAGATCGAATCGCGGCGTGGTCCAGGAAATATTTATAGTGCTTGCAACATTATATACACTCCTCTATATGCAATGTAACGTTGGCTCGAAGCAGCCTATCAACGTCTGAGTGAACGCACCATGCCCCACCAGGGGTTACGCGTCACGGTACAGAGAAGAAGAAGAATACTTAAAAACAACCTGCGTCGTAGATGCGTTCCTGAAAAACACGACGCAAAGCGAAACAACGCAAATCGAAACAAGAAGAATATGAAAATCTTGGGGATATGTTCCCAAAACTAAAAAAATGAGTCTTTCGTCAACAAAAATACATTCCATGTAAATAAGCAAAAAGAATATAAATCTGATAGTAGTTCAGTTTAAAGGACGTAAATTTATTCAAAATTCAAAACACATACATTTAAAACAAAAACACAATTTAAGTCTTTTTCAAAAATGCATCCCATATCTTTTGAACTGCCACGCCCTTTTTTGTATGTAGAGATCTTTAAAAAACTTTAACAGCCTCTTGCAGGGCTTTGGCTACGAATTAACTTCGCTCGGTGTTTTTGTCGTCATTTACCAAAATTTCAGTAGCTCGCTCAATTCTTTGGGTGGACATCGTCGGTGGAGCTTCTGCGACGTTTGTTCACATTCGGCATGGGATCCTGAAGCTTCAGATTCCATGAGCAAAAGTTCTTCATTTGCTATTCTGGATCATGGTACAGATTTTCTAAATTAACCACGTCTTCCTCTTCGATTCCATCAAGATTTATTGTAAAAACCATGTTAACCATTTCGTCATTTATAATCTCCTGAGCCTTCAGACATTCTGGCAAGGACTTCCAGGACTCATTAAAATTATAAATAGCCTGATGGATGTCGAAAGTCTTCCAAAAATTCTTTGATAATGCAGACATCCAAATCCGACCCCTCTGTTCCGCCAAAAAGTTTTTTGAAAGTCCCACGAAGGAATATGGCAATTATTCTCTGATCCATAGGTTGAATTCCCTGATGTGTTGAGCGGCATGAAAAGTAGTTGTATCTTATCGGATATTTAATTCAAATTAATGGGGTAACTGGGCGCATTATCTATTATTAATAATGCCTTAAATGATATGTTCGCCTTGGCGCAAAAGTTGTCAATTTCTGGGACTGCACACTTTATAAACCATTCCCTGAACATAGTTGCAGTCAGCCACGCTTTTCGCTTCCTCATGGGACTCAATTTTTATCATGACTGCTGGGTCCGCATCTTGATATATTCTTTGTGCCGCAAGCTATTCCTTGCATTTTTGCGGACTTGTGCGGCATCTCTGCTAACAATGGTGCGGATGGTTGTAGGCGGCAATTCTAATTTTAGTACAAAAAAAAACAATAAATATCAATGTATGCTTTAGTGCCTAAATTTAAAACCAACCTAAGGCTTTTCCCACTTCCATAGCTTTTTCACCAGAATCGATTCGTCTCAAAGTCAATGGAAATTGTTTGCGTAGATCGTTTAACGATTTTTCCACTCATTTCGTCTAATATTTGATACACTAAACAGAAACTGAATATCCGGAGATATGTTTAATTTGCGCGCATTAATAAACAACAGCACTTCAGCTAAACACGAATTGCGTACTTATCATTCATATGCCCTCAACATAAACAATCCATCTCATCTAAGCATGTTCCGTTATCCAGAAGTTTTGAAACAAAAATTATCTTGAAAAAAAAAATTCCAGCTAAGAATTGACGACGCAATGCGGGGTTTTTCCGACGCAATAGAAGTTTAAGGTAGAGATTGATAGACGACGCAAAACGAAAAAAACGCGAAGCGGGACGACGCATAGCGAGGCCGTAGTGTACTTGTTTAGATTTTTAAATTGCACTTGCAATATTCTTAAAAAATTTTTTATACAGAAAATATTGTTATGTACTATTTGGTAATAAATTATTAAAATTAGTAAAATCGTTACAATTTGTAATGTCTCTCAAAACCATCCTTTGTAATAATTACAAGTTGTACATAATGTATCCTCTAAGTAGGATCTGTATAAGCACTGGCACCACTAAAACTACTGGTTGCGTTCCCAGAGAAACTTCTCTTAATAGTCAACCTCTCGACTCAATCTAATAAGAGCGCGAGGAATGTCTCTCTTAACAGTACAACATAAGAAAATGTATGTTGCCTTTCCCCTTGGGTACTTTTGTATTCATCTCAGTTTTGCTTATGCCGCCGAGTGTGTTGAGTATAGATGGAATGTGCCGTTCTTTTCTGTGCAGCCCGTGCCTATAATTTTCCAAGCGGTGGTGTGTCATTCCACTGATCTAATCGGATAAATTGATAACGACAATCATATTCGCTTTTCGCGTAAAATTGCTTCGTTGCATGAATACAGCGGGTGTTCTTTCCGTTTTTTAATTAAAATGTTATTACTGAGGTGATTTTTCGTTTCTGATATAGATATTTCATTCCGCGCTCATTTTGGTGGCCAGTGCTTTAGTTGTGGAAGGTATCTCAAGATTGCTATTGCATCTTCTGGGTGTGAAATGAGTGTAAAGAGAGTCATGTTGGGAGTGATTTGCGTTCAAACAAAGTGAAGAAGTTTGTCAACCCAGCTGATGGAACGGCTAGACTAAGAAATGTCCATTTGCCGGCGGTGCGGTGTCTAAAATTTATTAGCTGAGATTTGAATGATTTTGATTTGGTGTTTCAATGTTATGTAAATATGTACATCGTTGATCGAAGTCATACCATTGAAAATAGGTTTGCCCGCTAAAATTGAATTTTTCCGCGAATCCATGGTTTTGTTGGTGATTCAGTGAAATGTGATGAAGTTTACCTTAAAATTTTACAAATAAAGTGGTCGAATGTAGTCTTTCTAGTAAAACCTTACATATTTCCGGAGTTAATAAATACATAATTAAAAATCAAATCAAATGGAATTACGTATCCCCAAAATGTATAGTGTCCCATAGTGATTTGATTTTATTCTATGCATATAAGAAGTAAAACACATTCTGTGCGTTCCTACTTTAGTGTGAAGTGAAAAGTTATTTTTAGTTTTTATTTCATTTTCTTTGAATGATCTTTTTTTAAATGCTCCACACAACAACGACAACAGACAACAACCGCAGCATCGCAAACAACGTCAGCAGCCTTGGCTACTGTTGGTTACTTTTCTCTAGCCGTCGTCGTGTGTATCTTTAGATACATCACCACCCAGTGTAAAACTCAAAAAGAACATTGGAAATTCGAAAAATAAAAATAAAAAGTAAAAACACAAAAAAAAAAATACACACGAAAAAGTTATGTTTTGAGACGACAAGACGACGGGAAGGAATTCAATCTGTTCTGAATGCGATCGGGAAAATTTTAGACTGACTCGCAGTCTGCCCTTTAATTGAAGCGAATATAAATTAAATCAGGCGAAGCGGGGTTAAGGGTTAGTCTTATTCTCGAGAGGATCTTTGTTTATGTAGATGCTGTTGTGTATGCTATTGAAAAATGGAAAACGAAAACGCGTCTTAGTGGAGTGCTCTAAGTTAAATTTTGTTCAATAGTTGAGACAGTGAGTAGGCAGCATCATTCGTTCTTTTGCCAATACAAGGGAGCAACACAGCCTCGTTCATGGATTGCGACTATTCAAAACTATTTTATAAACGTAAGTATTATCGTCAATCGATCCTACAAGTAACGTTTGCCGGATATGAAGCAAAGTTATTCAAAGTACTCTAAATGCATGCACTCCGAATCAATATTCGGTATATTATTCCAACTTGGTAATACATATTTTTTTCAGTAGCCTTTGTGTTCTTTTAATATCATAAAGTCTCAAAACCGGAGTCCCGTTAGGATGTTCCGAAGAGAGTTCTTAATTGATTTAAATTAATTCTATACAGATGGACCATTTGAGCCCATATCACTTAACGGAGGTTCCACTATATTAGCCATATTCTCCAAGATAAAATTATATTTTTATTTCGTTATTTAGTGTTTTATTTCCTTTGGAACTATCCTAATAATTTTATTGCTTTTAGGAATTCTTGTAAGAAAATCCTAATGGAACTCCCGATTTGAGTCTTTATATTAATTAAATGACAAGTAGGCTTCTAAAAGTATGTATTGTTAAAATTTTTTAGGAAAGCAAACAGCAATTTTTCAAGTGGAAATATCATATTGATTGGGAGTGTATATTCATTAATAAATTCGATACTAATTGTTTCCAATACATATATGTACATACATGCTATTCTAGAGTACTCAAAAAGCTCATCTCATGCTATGAACTGTACTTCCTTAAACCATAAACGCCTGATGTTACATATATGTATGTAACAGAAGGACATCCTTTGTTTGAAACGCCTGCCAAAGAAATGGTACATATATCAATTTTGCACTAAAAAGTATTTTATGCTGTACTGGATCCTATTATAGCAATGCGTACGAATCAATTTGGCTCAATTTGAGTTGCTTTTGTGGAATTTACAGAGGTTTCTTTCTGATAGTTTTTTCGGTGTTGCTGAAAATCGTCACGAAGGGAAATGATAGAGCCTTCCGAAGAAGGAAAAAACAAAGCTGATAGCGATTTACTGGTTAGGGGGAGATGAGGTGGACTCGTAGGATTTTCAGTTTTCGATAAAAAATCTTTTTAAATTTAAAATTTTAAGTGCCGGTTTTTGGCTTATTTCTCAGTTGAACATGTTTGCTATGTAAATGCTATAAAAATTATTCACATTTCATAACAGTTTTGAAGTGGGCGATGATTTTCCAAAGGTCGTCAAACATACGCAGGGTCCGTACTCCTCCTATATTTCCTATATTTCCCATATTTGTATCGCACCTCCTATATTCTCCTATATTTTGCGCCTATTCCTATATATTCCAATATTTTTCATTTGTCTCTATAAAAAATGCTAAAAATTTAATAGACACGGCAAATTCCAATATATGTACTGAAAACATAAAACAATTTGAAAAGGAAATCTATTCGCAAAAATTGCTTTACTTATCGTAGTCTTCCATTGACTTTTCGGAGAGATGAAATATTTCCAATACTCCCGCGATAAGCATCAATAATGCCAAGGGAACTTTTTTCGCCATAGTGATAATGTGATTGTCAATTATCCTTGAGAGCTTTATTATGGACCTTATGGTAGTTCCGTCTGATTTTCTTTAGTTCCTAATGAATTATGAACTGAATGCACGGTCAGCCGATTACTTTCATGATTGAGCGAATAGTTTGACCGCAATTTCAAAGTTTTGGACCCCACACGCCTTTCTATAGGCCTGGTAAGCGTTTTTTGCCCTTCAAGTATTTTTTTTGTTTTTAATTTGACGTTAGTTGCACACAAAAAAAAGAACAAAACACAAATCCTGATAAAAAGCCGGATGTGAAAAAAAGTTAAAAAATAATGACGCAGGGCCGGAGATCCCATATGGGCAACCTGGGCAACTGCCCGAGGCGGCAAATTTTTAAGAGCGGCATATTTTGAAAACTTATAGTTTTCATTGGCTCTGTGGAATAGGAATGCATTTTTAGATCTCAAGAAGCAGATTATACCTATAACTAGAAAAAATAAATTAAACTCTGGAACAGCGGTTGCTTGCTTACAAACTTGCAAATCTCTACAAGTTTCATCTCACTTATTCGTACAATTTGAATATTAATCGGTTGATTCCGAAATTCTGAGTAAAATTTGGTTATTGAATTTTTAATTTTTCGCCCTAAACAAGAGGCGTTTAATAAAGTTATAATGTCGCCCCTAAAACTAACCGCCGAGAAAATTGTACATACAACTTGACAGACAATCTTCGGCTTGAGAAGATTGCAAATTTACATTGCGTTAAAGGGGAATCGGACAGTGTCGCGACAAACTTTACACGAAAAATATTGGTTCCCTGTCGATTTGCGTCGCCAAAAGTTAATATGCTAGGCACTAAAAGGTTGTGAGAATAGTGAAATCGAAAAAAACGCGGGAAACGTTTAGTTTTCGTGGATTTTCGCGTGTTTGAAACCCGGACGGCACAATTTTCCCGTACACCATTTTGACGTGTTTACCAAGGCAAAAATGGGCTGATTTTTCCAGTTTCTCTCGGTGGTTCCCCACTTATAAAAAAGACACTTGTTTACGAAGTTGGTGTACTAATCACCTATTACCCGACAGTTCAGATGTAAATTCTAGTCATGGGGTACGATCGTTTTACCATTTCAGGTGGTGCGGCTCTAGTAGGAGCCATCTAAGTCAATTTATGAAAACTTAAATAAACTGAAATGTTGCTAAAATTAGCCGACCGATATTTTTTGTCTTGAAGTTACAAAAGGCCATCGAGGGAATCATTTTTTTTTTGATTTGGTAACGGTTGAGGGTGTGATAGCACACTTTTTGTTGATATGGGGCAATTTTAGCTAAAGTGGCGCTTTCCTTGAAATTTTAACTTCCAACCTTTTGGTCCTATGCAGTATGCACCATTCTATAAACTACGGAATTCGCAAAAACAATTAAACAAAATAACATTAATGGATTTTTTAGGTTTAAGCTTAAATGTTATTGGATTTTCCAGTGGTATTGCATTATTCGCATATGCGGCAGTTTGGCTACTACCCAGGGGCGCAATAGAGGGTAAATCCGGCCCTGCGATGGCGTACTTATTATTTGGACCAAGCTCATTATCCACTTCAGAGTTTATTCCGGTCGAGACCAAGAAGATAGGGGGAGCCATCTTTTTTTTCGGGTTCCCTGGCATTGTTGTATCCGAGTTCTTATAATGACTATAATCTATCTTACAATGTAATAAATGCAATGAAAATCATGAATAAAATGGTAAAAGGGGGGTGCATTAATTTTTTTGGCCATATTATGTGTTTATGTGATGATATATTTTTTTATAAATAAAATTCCTCCTATATAACTCCTATATTTTCTCGTATATTCTCCTATATTCCTATACATATTTTTATTTTCTGTAATGCGTACGACCCCTGCATACGAAGGCGCCCCTGTCATGGGGCTCTTTCGTACACTGTACTATTAACGCAGATTTACAAATAAAAAACCCTGACTAATGCTGCAATTTTTTATTTTAGTGAGAAAAAAGGTGTAACGGCTGCAATTCATTACAAAATTTAACAGTTTAATCTAATAACTAAAAACGTTTTTTTTAAAAAAAAACAAACAAAACAAAACAAAATATCACAAAATATATTCCAAAAGAAGTTATTCATTATTTTTTATGACCCACATAATTCAAACACAGAATTATTATATGTAAATTTAAAAAAATATATAAGCAAAAAAACAAGTTAGATATTATTATATTTTGTAAGATCTATAGGAAATTTAAATATTTTTGACGTCATAGCCGTGGAAGCGGACTCCGGACTAGGCAATAAAAGAATTATATCGGTTATGAAAATGGTGCTTTCACCCTTGATATATTACTGGACACATTTTCGACATTGGAATTATCAAAAGATGAGATACTTGTACTGGCTTTTGGAGCTTTATCAGTTTTAGTGCCATTTCGGTTTTCTATAGTGGGCTTATTACTAAGATAATTAGATAAATTTAGCGCACGTTTCATTTCTCTAGCCTTGGCCTTTTTTCGGCTTTTTTGTTTTCTTTTTCCTGATGAATGTCCTGTATCCTATTTTTTTCGGTAGTGTCAGTGTAAATACGCGATTTCCCGGCTGTCTTCCCTTTCGTCCATCAATTCGCTTTTGTGTTCTTGGCAATGGTCTTATCATCTCCGGGGTCACCGTAGGTGACTGCATTAGCTTTATCTTGTATTTGTGCAGGTGGATTTACAATGTTCCGAGTCGGAAAAATTAGATTGAACGGGGGTCTCTATCCTAGTCCCTGAATCTGTTCCCGTATGTGGATCATAAATTTGTGTAGGTGCAAAATCTTCATCGCCGAATGTCAATTTGTTGATGGGCCAGATCCCCGTTTTTTCAAATGCGCTTGTTATATTTTTGGGAGTAAATGATTCAAAATAAGCTTTTTGGCCAATTTTGGGATGGTGTAGATATTTATGACTTTTCCTGGATTGTTTCAAAGCCAATCGTTGAACGACACTTTAAGCTTCGATTTGAAGGGACCAAACACTCCTACATCCAATGGTTGAAGCCGGTGCGTGGTATGAGGTGGGAAAGATAAGTAGACGATTCCATTATCCCGAGTTTAATTAATTGCATCAAGAGAAATGAGATTGTCTCATGATTGTCACATAGCAAAAAGTACTGGATGTCGTTTAAACACACAGTAAATTTTTGTATGTGCTTCAATACATCGACAAAAATGGATGCGTTGATCCATCTAGGTTTGGTTGCAACACCTAAGGATCCTTCAGGAGTAGCTTCGAGAAAATGAAATAGGAATAGGAAATATAAAAAGCGGCGGAAGGGTGTTACCACTCGCGGCTATAATACCACCGAAGGTTACAATTCGCCTCTTTCAGCCGAGACAATTTGCCCGACTTGTTTTTGCTTACTGTCTGCCAATATTTTCGGAGGGATAATCACTGTGGAAATACCAGATTCATCAAAATTGAGTATTCCATCGGCCGTGAATTTATATTTATCCAACACCTTTTCAAGGTTTTCATAGAAATCGTTTGTTTTGTTAAAACCAAAAGACCTTGCCGCGCTTGTGTTTTCTGGTTTTCGTAAACTCAAATTTGGGTTTCGTTACCGAAAACCTAACAGCCAATCAATCCCCGCAATTTCACGTTTGTCCCAGCTAGTTGGGTATATTAACGAATTGGACTCTGCATATTCAAACGCCAATTTTCTGACATAAATAAATAACAGGCGCGACAATCCAGCATTGGACTAAGGCCGCAGGATGTGTTAGTGACATCCTATTTCCAAGATCTTATCTGCTTTTTGTTGAGGGAATGAGATCAGCATCACGCTCAGCAGTGTTATTTATTCCCATAAATGGGTACTCGTTTAACATCTGAGTGAGATCATAGTCCGTCACAAGCTCGTGAGTTCGAAAAACACCATGGATGATGGTGAGAATCGAACTCATGACCCTGTGCATCGAAGGTGCGCGCTCTAACCGCTAGACCAGCCAGACTACTTTTCTGACATGCATTCCATAGTGAATTTTCGAACATTGCAGAATGTAATCTTGAAGCAGCTTCTTCTTCCATCGAAAATATTTGGCATGATCCGTGTTTCGAATTAAAATTCCGGTTATGTGTTCCTGATTGTCTAATTTTTTTAACACGACTTTCGAGTGTCGATGGTTTTATACCATATTTCGAGGCAGCTTTCCGAAAACTTAGCCCTTCTGGCATTACAGCTTTAATTGCCGAGTCCATAGCTTTTTCGTCCACCTTTCCGCTTCGTCTTCCTTTTTTTTGTAGGCTCGCACCATGTTGCTAAAAAGAAAAACAAAAATCAAGTGTTGTGGGGTAGATTCGTACAGTACGAATGTGCCCCACTGGTAAGCGTATGAATCTGCCCCATAATGACCCACTGTTCGCGATTATCAATTACTAATAGCATGCACCCAGAAAAAAACGTGTACTTAAACCAATGAATAAGAAAATCTAAAAGGAAATGCAAATAACCGCAAAATACACTGGATATGCGACTTTTCCGGGACCAAAATATTTTCTATGGTAACTTGATCGAAGCTACAAGATGACATTTCTCATACGAATTTTATATGGAAAATTAATAAATAAACAAAATCATGCACATGCGCAGCTTAGTGCTGTAACTTCGTAGTAGGGGCGTTGGAAAAATGGGGGCAATGAGTACGAAAATTAATTCAAAATTAATAGATGCTTGAAATTAATTAATCAACAACGTTCCTGTTGCATAACTTTATACCAACAGCATCACAATTTACACTATTGCAAAAAGTACATTTAAATGGGATTGCAAAGCGTTGCGTGGCATAAACTCGTTTAAATACAAAATTTTAATTACTGTGCATTGCGGTTGAATACTCCAACCAATGAAAAAGCCAAAAAGTATTAAATCATACCAGCCCCAAACACTAAATTTCCTACGCCACTGCTAGCTATAAAAAAATCAAATTGTCCCCTTTATTTTCAGATATTTCGTTTCCTTCTTTTTCTTCTTCATTGACTAAAACCAATGAAGTTTTTACTTTACTTTTAGTAAACAGAAAATGAAGTATGAAGTTTGAATTTGATTAATTAAAAATGCTATTGGGTCAAATACACTTTCATAGAATTTATGATTTCAGTAGTAATAGAATTATAAAATGCCCACTATATGCCCACTAATGCAACAAATGACTTAGAATGAAGTCAATCAAATTCATGGGAACTATGGTTATTTTGCATAGCCTCTATGTATAAACATTTGAATTTTGTATTGCACCGCGAATCAAGTAGTTGAGATTTTAGAAACGCTGACAACATTCCACATCTGGTCTTATGGCAATGTGAACGGACTGGCACGCAGGCGGACCGGGTTCGAATCCAAATTTCGGCATAAGGTTTTTTTTATGAATTAAAAATATAAAAAATTGAAATGAAATTCAATCACAATAAAAAAAAAAAAACAAAAAATAAAAAAAATGAAAAATAAAACAAAATCTAAAAATAAAAATAAAAAAATTAAGCATTAAAATTCAATGAAATTTTTACATAGAATCGATGAACTATCTCAGTGTTATAATCGAATATTCACTTCATATTTTCAATGAAATTTCTATCATTGTCCCAAAAAGGCTATTTCATCGACTCCAAATCATAGCCAAAATTTCATACGTGAAGGTCAGTCAAACAAGCCTAGCATGTTGCGGCGTTTCCTTGCTGGGGAGCGAAGCGCTATAATGCGAACGTGTAAACCCTCGGAGCTTGGTTGCATGGGGCTAGTTAGGGAGAATGGCCTTGCGCCTATACCTAAAAAGCTTATGGTTTGATGACCACACGACCCTAGTAAGCGGAAGGAGCCATCTGGAAGTGAATGGGAAGAGGTGTAGCTTATGACCTAGGAACTCCTTATGGCAAGTCTAGTAGATGACATATCACTGTAAACATGTTCCAGACGTAAATATCGGGTCAGCCATATGCCATGGCATTGATTTTTTTAATAAATCCAAAATCGTTGGATTTTTTCCTGTATTGATTTATATTTTTTTTTTGTAGTCTGGCTGGTCTAGCGGTTAGTGCGCGCACCTTCGGTGCACAGGGTCATGAGTTCGAATCTCACCGTGTTCCATGGTGTTTTTCGAACTCACGAGCTTGTGACGGACTATGATCTCACTCAGATGGTAAACGAGTACCCATTTATGGGGATAAATAACACTGCTGAGCGTGATGCTGATCTCATTACCTCAACAAAAAGCAGATAAGATCTTGGAAATAGGATGTCACTAACACATCCTGCGGCCTTAGTCCAATGCTGGATTGTCGCGCCTGTTATTTATTTTATTTATTTTATTTATATTTTTTAACCTTTACAATTTCGCCTATAATATAGAATTTTCAACCACTGTTATTGTTGAGTTATGATGAAAAAGTAATGTTTTATATGTAACTATTTATTAATTCACGATTTATGTATTATAATTGAATGTCACGTTATAAAAGAATATCGCAATTAGTTATTAGAAAGAAAATACAATGTTGCGTTTAATTAAATGGACGGAGCTTGGAGCTTGTGCGTCTGCACCTTTCGAGAGTAGGACCGAGAAGAAGGCAAAAAGAACAGAAAACAGACAACAAGTGTTGCCACATTAAGTTTGATGATTATAAGTTCCGAAAGTGCAAACTTCAACACTCCCTCTCACTTTCTGAACTTAAACAAATTATTATAAATGAACAAAAGCTTTAACTAAATATGAAAATCTATCTTTCCATCCATTTTGTAGATTTCGTCGCAGCATAAAGCGCTACAAACTCTGTTTCAGTAGCAGAAGTAGCTGTGACCGTTTGCTTCCGCGAACTCCATGAAATAGGACCACCATTAAGGAATAGGGCCCACCCGGTGATGCTGCGTCTTGTATCCAAACCTCCACCCCAATCGGCATCAGAATTAGTGACTAACTGAAATGATTCGGAACACAAAGTAAAATGAATACCGTGATTTACAGTACTTTTGAGGTATTTTAGGATGCGCTTGACTCCATTCCAGTGTGTTTTGCTTGGCTTCTCCAAATATATGCTTAGTACACCAACTATATAGGCAAGGTCAGGTCTGGTGCATACCATAAGATACTTGAGAGATCCGATGGCTTCACGATAAGGGACATTTTCGTTGTCTGTCTCGTCATTCTCCTTCGGGAGACCTCAGCAGGCGTTGATACTGGATAACAGTCGAAATAGTTAAAACGCTTCAATATCTTCTCCGCGTAGACTTGTTTAAAAATTTTAATGTTTTCTGATTCCTGCCAATTTGAATCTGAAGGCCGACGAAAAATTCTGCGTCTCGATGAGTAATTTCGAATTCCGTATGCAAACGTTGGAAGTAATTGCTGGATTACAGTTGCGTTGCTTCCGCATATCAGTCTGTCATCAACGTAGAGTAATAGGTATACGATGTCATCGCCCATTTCGTACGTGAACACATAGAGATCCGCCCATGACTGCTTGAAACCAAAATCAATAAGGAATTGTACGATCCGCTTATTCCATTGTCGGGAAGCCTGTTTCAGGCCATACAGGCTTTTCTTAAGCAAACATACTCGATCATCTTCTGCAAATCCGTGCGGCTGCTCCATGTAAATGTTTTCGTTCAAGTTTCCATGTAGGAAGGCTGTCTTCACGTCAAATTGTATTAAATCAAGACCACGAGCTGCAGATATAGCTAATACCATTCTGACCGAATCATACCTGACGACTGGTGCGTATATTTCGTCGTAGTCGATACCATGAATCTGTGAACAGCCTCTAACAACGAGTGGCGCTTTGTATTTTTCTATGTCACCATTCGCCTTAAACTTTTTCTTGAAAATCCAGCGGTTTGTTATGACGTGCATATCCTGTTTACGAGGAACCAGAATCCATGTTTTGTTTCTTGAAAGCGACTCGAGTTCATCCTTAATTGCGTCAGCCCACTGTTTGCTTTCAACGCTTGTCATTGCTTCCTCTAAATTAGACGGCTCAGCGAACACAACACATAATTCGGCATCTTCGACGGGTTTCTGTAATTTTGAAGCCCTTCGCAATGAATAAGGACTTCGTACTAGTTTTGCTTCAGTGCTCGTTTGGGAATCCGTCGAAACAGCAACCTCACCATCCTGACTGCTGGAGCTAGATTTTGGTTCGTGCACCTTGTTTACACTGCACTGGTTTTCGTTGATGATAACGCCACGTCGTATTAAAATTCTTTTGTTGACCGGATCGAAGACTCGGTATGCCTTGCTGTCGTCATTGTAACCAACTAAAATGCCTTTTATGGAATTCTTTTCCCATTTCGTTCGCTGTTCTTTGGGAACATGGATGAATGCCTCGCTACCAAACGCTCGCAGGTGCGCCACAGATGGTTTCTTGCCAAATCATTTCTCAAAAGGAGTACGTTCATCGATGACATCTGATGCTGTTCTGTTTTTGATGTACACTGCGGTATTTGCTGCATCCGCCCATAAATATAGTGGCAAATGCATGTGATGTAACATGGCCTTCGCACTTTCAACCACTGTTCTGTTCTGTCGTTCAATGAATTAGAGCCCCCCATTGGAAGGACTTCTCATCTTTCCGCAAAGATCCATGAGAAATACTTCACCTGGTTTATCCGCACGCCTTGCACCAGATTTCGGGAATGGATTTCAATGTTGTTTCCCGTAAGCCCACCCATCGCAAAAAGGCTTTTCTCTAATGTCCGCTATTTCTAAGTCCATAACAACCTTCTTGGAACACATTTCGCGTAGCGTTTTGAAATTGATTTGGCCAAGCCACTCGTGCCATAGCATTGCAGTTGCCGCTGTCAAAACATTAACTGATGGCGAAGATAACACGAAATCCATGCGGTATAGTCTGTTTTCACTAACGGCCTCGGCGATAGTATGGGTGCCGTTCATAAATAAAACGTGTTTTCTACCTTCTTCAAAAATTACGCGAACACCTCTTTCCGTGGCTTTCGAAATGGAAATGAAGTTTTTATCCAACTCAGGCACTAACAAAACGTTTTTCAATATTATTTTTGATTTACCGCGAAGCTCAATATCGCCGACGCCAATGACTTTCAACCGACGACCGTCACCGAATTTAACATACGAATTTTCCGACGAATGTTGTAAGTTCGAAAACAACTCCCTCTGAAATGACATGGTCCGTCGCACCTGAATCCGCGTAGAAAACACGTACACTACCTTCACAATTGTCCGTTTTGTTCAGGTTAAACAAATACGAATTGTCCCCACTGGTTGTTTGAGAGTCTTTGCGAACCGAAGATAATGACAGCGATTGCGGCGTGCTCCGCGCATCGCTAGAACTGGATTGATCTTTCTGACGTTTTCGACATTCTCTTGCCCAATGCCCAACTTATGGCAATAATTACACTTGCCACTTCGCCTGCTCGATGCTGAACTGGTATTTGCACTAGTTTCGAAAGACATTCGCTTTGCCACCGTATACACAGCATTAGTAACGTTCGTATTTGCATTTACGCGTGAATTCATGAGGTTTTCTTCGTTGAAAAGATATTTGCTCAAGCGCTCGATGTTTTGTTGCTCTCGTGGGAGAACATACCACGCTGTTCGAACGTGATCGAATTTAACAGAGAGACTGCTCAGTATTTTTGCAATTATCATTGGCTCCTTCTGTTCGAGACTCATGTCTTTCAACCGCTTCGAAATGGAGGTGATATTTGCGAGAAAATCTACTACATGCTCGTCCTCCGCCATTTTAGAGCTAATAAACTTTTCAAGCAACACTTGGACACTTTGCTCACTCTTTTCAGCATGTACAGCTTGAAGTTTTGACCACATATGTGCTGCTGTTGAACATTCGGTTAGGTGTTTGAGTTATTCTAGCTCAATTCCTCTCATGATGAATGCCTGCGCTTCTGCGTCCTTCTCGTCCCACCGGGACCCATTTTGCTGGGTCCTCTGCTCCGTCCCTATAACATACGGCTTCAGCTTATTTTCGACAATTCTGGTTGTCGCTGACGTCTTACAATTACTTTCATTCTTCTTCTTCTTCCTTGCCTCGTTCTTTATACCGCTCCATGGCTTCGCGTTGCGCGACCCGCGGTGTAGGCACATCGCCCGTTTTGGCGATAATATCCCAGCATATTTCTACAGGCAGCCCTATCTTGGATTGTGTCATCGCCGAGACCAATGCGTTGTTGTTGCTTTTTCATTTGACACATCCAGGTGTTCTTCGGTCTGCCTCTGGCCTTGGGTCCATCTAGTGGAACTTGCATTGATATCGCTTTCTTTGCGGGGTTCTCAGGCGGATGCCGTTGAACATGCCAATACCAATCCATTTGTCGGTCTTCGAGCTTTTCGGTGATTGGTTGGTCTATGGACAAGCTGCCTCGGATGTAGCTACTCTTGATGTGGTCCCTTTTCGTTACAGCAACTGACATGCTTAAAATTTTCATTTCAGTCGCTGTCATTTGTTTCGCGTAACCTTCACACATGGTCCAGCATTCTGATCCATACATGAGGGCGGGACGTACAACCGTTTTGTACAACTTGCCCTTCAGCTTCAGTGTCATTTTCTTATCGCAGAAAACTCCAGAGTTTTCTCGCCATGTCATCCACCCAACCTTTGTGCTATGTTTGATGTCATCATCGCATGTAGCTCCGTTGTTCACCATCGAGCCAAGGTACTTGAACTTGGTACAAGACTTAAGCTGCTCTCCTTTGACGTACATATCTGGTATCGGTGCATCTGGGTCTGAGAATCGGCAGCATAAGAACTCAGTTTTTGTTATACCTACCCTCAGTCCATGTCCCTCCAGAATGTCACACCATTTCGTAAGTGCAGCTTGCAAGGCAACGATGTTTGGGCTACTGAGGACTATATCATCGACAAAAAGAAGAGATATTTCTAGGCCGTCGGATATACGTGTTAATAAGTAGCACATGATGATGTTGAAGAGCAATGGACTCAATACACTTCTCTGGTGTAATCCGACATTCAACGGAAATTCTTCTGTGCATCTAACCTTAGTCGTAGCTCCATCATACATGTCTCGTATCATCCTGACGTATGCCTCAGGGACATTAAGTGCTCTCAAGGCCAACCATATCAGATCACGAGGTACTCTATCGAATGCCTTTTCCAAATCGATGAATACAAAGTGCAAGTCCTTTCGTGCTACTCTATACTTTTCCATCGCAATACGAATGCACTGAATCGCATCGACTGTAGATCGACCTTCAACAAAGCCGCATTGAATGTCATTCAACCGCACAATCTTTCTCAATCGGTTGCAGACAACTCGCTCGTAGATCTTCAGTGTATGAGGTGTTAACTTTATAGCCCTATAGTTGTTGAGTTTGCGTGAGTCTCCCTTGTTCTTATAGAAAGGAAGAAGAAAACTTTCTCTGAAAGCATCAGGCATCGGTTGCCCACCTTTGATTTTGTTGAAGAGAACTGTGAGCCAACTAAGCGCGACATTTTCCATTTTCAACCAAAATTCCGCGGGGATTTTGTCCGGTCCGACTGCCTTTCCGCGTTTCATCTGATGCATTGCCTCCATCACCTCTTCCTCTGAGATATCTTCAATATTTGTGGTATTCGGCTCAACATCTCGAAAAACTACTCGAGGAAATTCTTCATTTAGAAGATCGTCAAAATACTCTCGCATCCTGCTACAAATTGCCGCATCGTCAATCAGCAACATTCCTTGCGAGTCCTCCACGTACTTTGGCGCCTGCATTTCCCGAGCGTTCCTTCTCCTTTGGGCTGCGACCCTAAATATCCTGGCGTCGTGCTTAGGTCTCTCGCGCAAAGACGGTCCTTCGGTCGCAGTCTGAGTTTCTAATTCTTGGTAGAGCTAAGCTGCCTTCGCCTTTGCTTGAGCTACCAAGCGCTTTAAGTTTTTCCGGCATTGCATATAATTTTCGCGAAGTTGAACCCGTTCGGTTTCACTGCTTGACTCACATTTCGTCTATGCTTTAAATGCGTTCGATTTGGCTTGCACTGCTTCCTTAGTTTCGGTGTTCCACCACCATGTTTCTTTCTTCGTGTGGAGTGGACCTTTCGAAACTCCAAGTGTCTTTTTCGCCTCACCTACTGACATGTCCGCGAAACTATTCCACATTTGTGTTGGACTGTGCTCGGTGCAGTCTGTGTTGTTTTGAAACCACTCCGTCATTTTAGCAATGAATGGAGTTACTACAGGTTCAAAGTTGTCGTTTGTGAGATTGTGCCACTTGATTTTTTTCGACAGGCTTGGGAGTTCTTCTATTTCTTGCTCCTCCTACTTTCAAAATAAATTCTGACATGAGCAAACGATGTTGGCTAACGACAGATTCACCCAAGATCACCTTGCAGTCTTTTACCCACCTTCTCATAAAATCGAAGCAGAGGTGGTAATCGATCTGCGTTTCATGTTTCCTATCTCCGTGTCCACTACTGTAGGTGATCAGGTGTCTCTCGTTTTTCACAAACCATGTATTTAGGATGACCAAACCGTGCGATCTGCACATGGTCAGAATAGCTTCACCTTCGTCATTTCTGACCGTTGAAGGGCTACCCTTTCCACCATGGCAATCCTCGTAATCTTAATTTGTTTCGCCCACATGGCCATTTAGATCTCCTCCCAAGAACACCAATTCGGTATCTGGAATGGTCTGAATCAGGGTGTCAACGTCGTTCCAAAAGGCCTCTGTTTCTTCTGGTGGCGGTCCCACTTAGGGAGCTTAGGCACTTATTACGTTCCACACCCTTCCGCATCAACCAATTTGATGCTGATCAAGCGGTCACTTCTCTTCGCGACACTTATTATGCTGCCAAGCAAAGACGACTCCAAAATAATGCCAACTCCGTTTCTTTGATTTGTGATTCCATAGTAGTACAATTTGTACTTCTTGGAATTCGTAAAAAACCGGGCTCTGTCGATATGGGTATTTCGCCACTTCGTCTCCTGCACGCACATAATGTCTATCCCCCTCCGCTTCATGATATCCTCAATCTCCTCGCTCTTCGACGTCATGGAACCTACATTCCAGCTTGCAACCCTCAGCTTCTCCACAGTGTAGTTGGACTGCCTTATAGTGCTCGCCCCCGGAAACCGTCGAGCTCTGGCGCGAACTAAGTTCGCCCCGGGATCACTCAACCGCATAGCAGAAGTAGTGCCCGGCAGGGTAATGCTTATATTTGCGTGAATTTCCATAAGGCCTTCCATTCTTTTATACCTTTTGGAGAAAGGTTGTGTTTTGGCACTAGTGTGTGGAAAGAAGTAAATTTATGGACTTTCCTTTTACGTCCGCCGGCTATCTCCAGACACGGCAACCCATACACACACACACTAATCTATGGGAGATCTCGTTGCTGTTAAAATGTGCCTCAGGCTTCAGATGTAATGGTTGCCTGCTACCTTCGCATACTAGGGCCAAGCACCCTCTTGTCCATGCATCCATCGGCACATGCTGATCCACCTTGGATTAGGGATTTTTGGTCACTGTAAGAGTTCTTATCTCTCTTGTCCCTCTTTTGTCGCCTTCTACGAGACACGCCGGGAAAAGCGGTGGCATCATTCCTAACCCATGCAACAGGGCATTTACAATTATTATTAGTAATTCATTAGTGCGTAAATATTATCTTACATACCCAATCGGAAAAGAAGCACTCTAAAAGGCCTTCTGGAGCGCTTCGATGAAGCACTAGAAGCGCTCGCCATCTCCCATTCCGCTTCATTACCATTTGAACATTGCATGTCCGCAGTCGTAAACGCTTCCCAAGCGGCTTAGAAACGCTTTTAGGGAGTAGGGAGTAATTCCACATAAAAGTATTTCTCTACGGACTGATTCCCAAGAAGTTGCGAATTAATAGGAAGCGCTTTCCTCGATGCGCGATTGCGAATGAAGATGAAGCGCAGCACAGCTACTTCAATAGAAGCGCTTCCCTAGAAGCACAATTGCGAATGACGAGGAAGCGCTTCTAATTTTTTCCGATTGGGTAGTACGTGATGTTGAAAGTGTTGGACACATTCGAGCGAAAGGTTCTCCGAAGAATCTTCGGGGCCCTTCGTGAAGGAGGTAATGGCGCATCCGGTACAACCTTGAGTTGTATCAGCTGTATGATGAGCTGCAGGTGTCGAAGATCGTGAAATTGCAGCGATTGCAATGGGCGGGACATGTACAAAGGATGAACGACGATCGCATGCCCAAAATATGATGAACGCGCAACGAGTGGACGGAGCCAGATTGCGTGGACGACCGAGAGCCCGATGGGAGCATTCTGTATGTGAGGACCGCCACCAGATGCTAGGCTTTCGGAACTGGAGGACAAGGTCGCGTCACCGCGACAATTGGAGGTTTTCAATCCAGGCGGCCAAGGCCCGACGTCAGGCTATCGTGCCATAAAGAAGAAGAAATACGTGATGTTATAACATTGATAATTATACATAATCATAATACATGTACATACTTATACTCGTATTGAAAACAAACACTTGCCTTCGCACCAACAGAATATTTTCATAAACATAATGAAATTACATTCTCATATGGCGGTTTAAACACACAAAGCCATACATTTTATGATGTATAGTTAAGTTTTCTTTCCTCACTTCATTTCATATAGGCGTTCAAGTTTTCATTTTTTTCTCAAGTTAAGGCATACGATTGTCTGAATATAAAACAATAACCGTATTGCTACTGCGCTGTTAAGTTTATGGACAATCTTAACTTATCTAGCTTGCCTTGATCTTGTTTTCGATCATGTTAGAATGTTCTCTAGTTACGTTCACTATGGAATTATACTTTTCCCTGAGCAGGTTTAAGAAATTAACGATAAAAGCAGTTTTTATCTGGATTACCTATATAAAGTGTCCCGCGTTAGATGAGAAATGCTTAAAGAGTTGATAGGGCGATTTGTTTTGTTTTGGTCATTTTTTAACCGTTATCATTCTATCGTATATTTGTGGAAGTTCACGAAAATAACGACTTGGACTGTTACATAATTTTTTGCTCCCCTAATCAAATAATGATACGAGCACTGAAGTCAACTGACTTCAGTTTCGGAAACTACATAAAATTTCACATAAATTGATTTGTTCGCAGTTTCAAATGATAGCGTGACTGCCAAGATATCCAAATTATAGAGAAATTCTCAAATATATATCCATGAAGTTCGTTCGTTCCAGTTTCAACGTGTTTGGTCCTTTGATCCTTCCGCATCGGTTGATTTTATGATTTAAATTTCTGATTTTTTTCAGAATTTATAAGAAAGTAAAATAGTTCATCTTATTTAATAAATTTTGAAAACTACGATGGTGCACGAGAACAGTAAAAATTTCAAATTTTAATTTAATAATAATTTAATTCCCTTATAAAACGAATTAAATTTGAAAGATACTAAATTCGATATTAAGAAAAGAAAGAGGGCACCTGACGGTATGATATATACTTTACGACTTATTCCCATACCTAACAAGAATACACAAA
The DNA here is from genome assembly GCA_949715475.1 of Microchrysa polita. Classification (NCBI taxonomy): domain Eukaryota; kingdom Metazoa; phylum Arthropoda; class Insecta; order Diptera; family Stratiomyidae; genus Microchrysa; species Microchrysa polita. Next base: position 48,531,892 of record OX454417.1, read on the forward strand.
GAAATTCATAAAAATCTTTGCAGCCGTTTCGGAGGAATTTTGCAACAAACATTTTCAATGCGAGATTTGTATATCTTCTTCTTCTTCTTATATCTATATATATAAAAATGGACGTGTATTTCTGTCTGTTGCCAGTAAACTTCTAAACCACTGGACCGATTTGGATGATTCTTTTTTTGTTTTATCCGTCTTACATTTATGGTTTATGGACCAATTTTTTTTTGAAAATATCAAAGGAAGTGGTGGTAAATATCGAAATTCAATTTTGTATGAGAGTCACCTGTTGTAATCAAGTTTTCATTGACAACATTTAAATTCACTAAATATGTATTTAGTTGTCATTGGATCAACTACAGTGTCGCTCCGAAAAATCGTATTCAAGATGGCTGCGTTTTTACGTACATACATCCTGGATATTGGTTACAGGGATTTCAGAATCAATTTCCTACTACTGCGGAAATCCGTCGATATCTCCGCAATCCTTTGGCGGAGTGACACGATTGAGGTATCGCCAGACTCGCCACAAAATTGCCTATAGGATCATTGGACCCTCTTCTCCAATCAGTGCACAGGGTGGTTAGAGATAACCGTCAACTTGGATGTTGGCCATCTCCGCAATTCTTTGGCGGAGCGACATTATTGAGGTGTCGTCGGACTCACCACCAAATTGTCTAAACGTTAATTGGACCTTCTTTTTCAATTAGAGCACAGAGTGGTCGAAAATCCGTCGATATCTCCGATAAATTGCATTCAAGGTGACTACGTTTTCACGTACACACATCCTGGATGTTGTCACAGCAATTTCACAATCAACTTCGTATACTACTTCGAAAATCCGTCGATATCTCCGCAATCCTTTGGCTGAGTGACACGATTGAGGTGTCGCCGAACTCGCCACAAAATTGTCTAAAGGGTCATCGGAACGTCTTTTCCGATCAGTGCACAGGGTGGTCAGAGATAACCGTCAACCTGGATGCTGACCATCTCCGCAATCCTTTTGCGACCGGCTTAAGGATACGATCTTTTCGAAACGGCTGGACCGATTTTTATGAAATTTTGTATATATCCGTGCTAGGTATGGTAATAGGTCGTAAACTATATTCCATGCCCGAAGTGCCCTCCTCTTCTTTTTATTGTTATTTTACTATTTTGTACAGAAGTGATTAAACCTACTCGATTCATTCGCTTTAAATTTTTATACGTGTACTAAATGAAATCGAACCGACTTAAGGATATGATTGAAATATGATGATATGACGTAGTATAATGGAGCCATAATCTTCTATCTATCTATCTTCTATCTATATATATAAGTGAATGTGCATTTGTGTCTGTTACCATAGTAAACGTCTAAACCACTGGACCGATTTGGATGATTCTTTTTTTGTTTTATCCGTTGGAGAAGGTTTATGGACCAAAAATAAATATCGAAGTTCCGCAATCCTTTGGAGCGACACTATCGAGGTGTCGCCGGACTCGCCACAAAATTGTCTAAAGGATAATTGGACCCTCTTCCCCAATTAGAGCACAGGGTGGTCGGAAATCCGTCGATATCTCCGATAAATTGTATTCAAGGTGATAGGTGACTACGTTTTTATGTACATACATACATCCTGGATATTGTCACAGCCATTTCACAATCAACTTCGTACTACTTCGGAAATCCGTCGATATCTTCGCAATCCTTTGGCGGAGTGACACGATTGAGGTGTCGCCGGACTCGCCACAAAATTGCCTATTGGGTCATCGGAACCTCTTCTCCGATAAGTGCACAGGGTGTTCAGAGATAACCTTCAACCTGGATGTTGGCCATCTCCGCAATCCTTTGGCGGAGCGACATTATTGAGGTGTCGCCGGACTCGCCACAAAATTGCCTAAAGAGTAATTGGACCCTCTTCCCCAATTAGAGCACAGGGTGGTCGGAAGTCCGTCGATATTTCCGATAAATTGCATTCAAGGTGACTACGTTTTTACGTACATACATCCTATATGTTGTCACAGCAATTTCACAATCAACTTCGTACTACTTCAGAAATCCGACGATATCTCCGCAATCCTTTGGCGGAGTGACACGATTGAGGTGTCGCCGGACTTGCCACAAAATTGTCTAAAGGGTTATCTGACCCTTTTCTCCGAACATTACAGAGGGTGGTCAACGATAACCGTCAACCTGGATGTATGATGGTTTCTGGGTTAGTATTAACAGTTTTCGATAGGTGGCGCGCGCACATTTTAGCAAGCTTGGTGAAAAGTGAATAAATGAGCGTGCTTCGTGACTATAGCAATAAAAACGTGTGATGTGTGCTTAATTCTTCACATTAAACTGAAATATATAATCTAAATTTAGACGACAATCTATCGGTCGATCAGCATCGAGTATTTCTTTCATTTACTATCTTGGAATCAGTAATATTAATTAATGATTTTCGAAATAACTCACGCTAATAATAACACTCCCAATATTTTTGAAGGGCAAGTGCAGTCTGATCAGTCAGTCAGGGGGTTGAGTATGATGTTGTTGCCTTGACCCCTAAAGAAGTAGTGGCGCGACGCAAATTATTTATCGCTTTGTTTACATATCCACTTTAGTTTCATCATCGATACGTTGATTACAATAAATTATAATTAACAGGTTGATTGGCATTCAAAATCGCTCATAAGGTTAAATTAGTGTCAAGTTGTGAGCGAAGCGAACAACGCGAGCGTAGCGTGCACTAGATAAGAGAGCGAGCGAAGCGAGCTCTCTCAGCTAGTATACATATAAAAATGGATCGTGACTTCTTTGTCACGCATAGACTTGAAAACCGCTGGACCGATTTGGATTATTCTTTTTTTGGTTTAATCCATCTTACGCTGGAGAAGGTTTAAAGACCGAGAACATTTTGAAAATCTCAAAGGAAGTGGCGGTAAATCGAAATTCCATTTTGTATGAGAAACACCTGTTGCAATCAAGTTTGCTTGAATTTAATGGAAATATTTAGTTGTCACTGAATGAAATGTGTGGCCGTGTTTTTTTTATCATCGGGGCAGGTTTGCTGACCCAGACGCACAAAAAAAACTATCGAGGGTAGCATCCAGGTTAAGTTTCAAAAATGTCTCGTAGGCATTGCCATTAATTTCAAAACATTGTTCATAAATATTAAAGCCCCGTTTTCACTTTACAAACGCAAAAGTTCAAATGTAATTTTTTTTAATGAAAGCATACTTTTATATATGAATCATAATTTTGCTAGAATAAGAATTCGACGAACAACATTTTTAACATGAATTTACAAACAAAAACTATTTTTTTTGCACACACTTGTGTGTTGCATGTAAACTATGCCTCAGAACTTTTTAATTTAAAATTTAATTTTAGCTAGTCACTGGAAAACGTACTAGAAAACAATTGGGATTGCATACATTTAGGCGAGTTTTGGAAAGCTCGTTAAAACTGGATAGCGATATAATTTCTATAACCTGAATAAAGTCACAGGTTAGCGTTTGTATGAAAATTACCCCGTATAGTGTAGGTTAGCTGATTAAAAAACACGGTCAGTGTAACTCCTATAAATTGTATTCAAGGTGACTACGTTCTTGCGTACATACATCCTGGATGTAGGACACAGCAATTTCACAATTAACTTCGTACTACTTCGGAAATCTGTCGATATCTCCACAATCCTTTGGCGGAACGACACGATTGAGGTGTCGCCGGAGTTGCCACAAACGTCCCTAAAGGGTTATCGGACCGTCTTCCCCGATCAGCACAGGGTGGCCAGAGATAACCGTCAACCTGGATGTAGGTCTCAGCAATTTCACAATCAACTTCTTACTACTTTGGAAATCCGTCGATATCTGTGCAATCCTTCGGCGGAGCGACACGATCGGAGTGTCGCCGGACTTGCCACAAAATTCATCTTCCTCAATCAGTGCACAGGACGGTGAGAGATAACCGTCATCCTATATGTTGGCCACGGCAATTTCACGATACTTTTTTTTTTCTCAAAGGAAGTGGCAGTGACTACGTTTCTGCGTACAGACAGTGCATTGTGATACTTATTTGTAGGAATTTTGATATTATTTGGAGGAATTATTTGAAGTATAGAATGTATGTAGTAAGTACTAAAATAAAATAACCTTGACGACTATCATCATTATGTAGTAAGAATATGATTCAAAGCAATTAAGGCTCTAAAAGTGGTAAGAGTGTTGGACTGGGTCATATCACATGGGGTAAATATTTCGGCTATAATAAGCCTGAGCGATCAAGAAAATGTTGAAGTTGACCGCGTCTTCCAGGTCTCCCAATTCGATTAAGAAGTATGTCCCTATCGATCGTATTCTATCTGAATGGAAGATACTCTCCACTGCGTTCACATCCCCGTAATTTCAGCAGAGTTCGTTATACGGAAGGTGAAGCCTTCTGGCGTAAGCGGGTGCGAGCACAAGGGGCGAGAGTGAGCAACTTGTACCTACATACATAAAGAATATGTAGATCTAGATTGATCGCGCTTTTGCTCAAACCTTTCCTTTTAAATCCCTTCAGTATTGACCACCTAATACGGGAAATCCTGTATATACAGGATAGGTAATTTAGAATGATTCGATGTAAAATATGCATATTTTTTTTATTTGTTAATATTTTTTCTGAAATTTGGTGACAATAAAGTAAAACTAGACACATGATGGGAGATAGGTTTTGATGCCTTAAAGTGTTGAACCGACGCACGCGACGCACAGTGCGTCGAATGTATGGAGAGGGTGGTCAAAAATCAATATCTTAAGAACGCGTTTACCGATTTTTATGAAATTTGGTGAATGTGTTTAGCTAATTAGGTTCTTCATTCTGTATAAAATTCAAGATGAATAAATGATGGATTTTCGAGATATTGATAAAAATGTGAAGAATATAAATGGTATAAAGGTAGGCTATAATATAAAAAATCGTAACTTGGTAACCAGATAACCAATTTTCTTGAAACTTGGCTATTATCTATAGCAAAGAATAAACATTAGTTGGCGAAACAATTATTATCCGGGAACAACTTAGTTCGGAGATATTTAAGAGAGAAATCTATGAATTTTACCCATTTTTGGGGGCTTTATCAAATGCTTAATATCTTTCCAGAACCTAAATTTAAACTTAATGTTTTTTCACTCTGACATTGCTCAAGTGCCACTATTTAAAATATATAAATTTCAAAGAAACGGAGTTTTGCGATTTGGACATATAGTGGTTCAAAAAATTAAATAATTCAGTGATATACATTCTCCGAAGTCGTGTTTCGAAAAAACATTTTTTTTTTGGTTTTTATTATTTTTTATTTTATAGAATAACAATAATATTAGCAAAATACATGCTTATGATTTATTCTGACTCATCGTCGCTTTCCAAATCCAGCATACTTACGTCAAAATTGGCAATGGGAAATGTTTCAGTAGAATCTAATTGGTTTATATATAAATTGACTTCTGCGTCTATATGATGCTGTTTCTTAATTTTTGAAGTCCGCAGGGACTCTAGGAAAGGGTCTAAGTTTAAGAAGAGCACTCGCATTAAATCCTTATTGAAACTGGTTCTGGAAAACTTACAAGTGTGAGACAATCGATTCCTTCCAACTTCCTTATGGTGTGCCTCCATCCTCAGATGAATAACTAATTGGCCAAATGGAAGGAATCAATTACCTCAACCTTGTGCAAAGTATTGGGCATGTAGTACCACGGGTTTAATTCTAAATATAACCCTTTGGTGTGATTTAGATGGTCCCAAATTTTTTCTTTATTATGCTTTTACCACTCGCCAGCACCCTTCAAATTATCGAAAAATTGGAATCAATTTGGCTGAATAAAAATACAAATTACATTAAAAAAGCAAAAATAATTGTAGCTACTCTAAATCTTTCGATGCGTACTTTTTAAATCTCACTTTGAAAGTTTTTTCGTATTTTATAGATTTTTACTGATTTTTTCAATTAATAACAATTTATTATTATATTATTATAAATATTTTTCATGATATGGTTTAAACTGGATTTCAGAAATCAAAATCCATTACAAACCATATGCATTATGTATTTATAATAATATTTTTTATGTATTTTTGAATTAATCGAATTTTTAATAATAAAAATTAATTAAAACTATTTATAATATTTTTTTTGTTCGTGCTTGCATTTTATTATCTCCTCTATCGTAAAAGTTTGTAAAAGCTTAATATTATGTTAAAATTATCACTTTTAATGACTTAAGAAATAGCCCAGTTGCCATTTTCCAAGGAACTTGTTCAGTAAAAATGCCAATTGCGTAAAAAAAGGCAAAAAAAGGCAAACCAATACTAGTTTAAATTAAAGTAGACACTTGTATCTTTCAGAAAATATCAACCACCCAAAACGTTTTGTGACGTTTTTTTTTAATCTCAATTTAAAGTTTTTTTTTCATATTTTAATGATTTTTTTACATTTTTTTTTCAATTAAAAGATTTTTAGAAAAAAAAATTATCTGAAGAGCTTAAGTGCAACTTACTTGTTTTAAAAAATATTATTATGGTTGCCAAAAACTTGCGAAAAGATCGGAAATCGAAGTTAAAGTACAACCTATTTTTTTGAATTTTTTATATTTTTCAACTTTAGTCCATAAAATTACTAAAAAAACGAAACATTAAAAATTTTTTTCTTACATATTCGGATACTCCAACATGTTCTCTTTGATATTGACTAACTTTGATTCCGGGGAAAAATAGTCAATTTTTTTATTTTTGCCTATGGAACGACGCACTGTGCGACGGCAGATTAGTTACGGATACTTTACTACCACGCTGGTTTTACCAACGCTACTATTACATGCATTGATCCGCATTTTTAACTGCATTATTTTTTCTAAAATGTCGGGATAAGTTTGTACAAATTACCGTCGTATATTTTCATAACGATTGGTACATACTAAATATAAATCGAAATCATCAAATATCAATCAATAAATTAATGACAATTAATAAAAGCTGATTGGTAATCAGACGTCTGCTCTCATCTGCATCCTCCAAAGAAAAAAAAAACATTGCAAATTAAATGAAGCCATATTCGAGTGTGATTGCGGGTATAACAAAATGTATCTATGTCCAAACAAATGCATTTTTATACCAGTGCGGAATGTTTGAAATTTAGACAAAACAATTTCGTTATAGTAAATTATTGTCTTCGTGTATAATACTGCATTATATAAAATATATTTAATAAATTGTGCAAAATGTTTAGTTGCACATACATTCATAGTTTCGAGTTTAACTGCCATGCCATTAAAAGAAAATTACTACTGCGCAAGAAAAGTTTCCGCATGCAAAAGACGCACCTTTTTTTCTGAATTTCAAGAACTATTTACCTGCCTTACCTTTTTTATATTCTATGCAAATTTTGGCCTTTCATCATTTCCTTTTCAATCCCACTATCTCCGGACATTATATTCGTACATGTTTAGAAAAACTACGATTTATAGTCGTTTTTAAATTGACAAAAAATAAATATTTTTCTCTAAACATGCTATGGCTAATTTCAATACCTAACGGGTTTTCGTTAGCACTACCGCCTCGAATCGTGCAAATATAGGAGAAATTAACGATACAATCATTTCGATTAATCAGCAAACTGATTATAATAAAGTTTAATTTCATAGGTTCAACTTCAACTAATTAATATGTAGTAAATTAGTATTAGTCTATATACTAGTAGTGAGATCGATGGAAGCGAAAAAGAACGAGTCATCCGTTAACGCTGGTAATCTATTTTAGTACTTCTGCTGGCACACGAAATTAATATTCATACATTTTTCCCTGCCATTTCACGGAGTCGTTTTTGGTAAACCATGTCTCATGTCGATGGTGTCTTAATAATAACGATACCGAGTTCTAATCGTTTGAATAGCACGATGAGTGAATACTCTATACCCATGTACAGACCTAGAAGGCAGGCAAAACCCAATATATTCAATTTCAAGTTTTTTTTTTGTTGGGGAGGGAAGGGTAGATGGGTCGGATCTGGCACACCTTTCACATTTTATAAGGACATCCATCAGCTACCATTTGACACAAATTTGGGATTTTACGCAACATTTTATTAAGAGATATGGCTGAATATAGTTTTAAAGAGGAGATAGGGGTAGGGGTAGTCAGATTTGCTCTACATTCCATCAACTTCAAGGATATATCACAATCAAGAATTGATAAAAATATCGCTAGCGATATTCTGTCAAAAGTTATGGCCGAAGGAAAATATCAAGGAGGGGTAACGTGTATGGGAGGTAGGGGAACCCTTGGTGCGATTTAACCCATTTTCAATACGATCCAAGATTTTATCAAAAGAAACAACGCCAAAATTTAAAACCGCTAGCTTCATTAGTTCGGGAGTTATCGTGCGAACAGACGGACCCACGGACAGACAGACAGCCATGGCTTCTTCAAATCAGGGACCGACCCTGATTATGTGATGATCATTATATATTGCCATATTGCCGATGGCTCCTTAGAGGTGCCACATAATATCGGCGTAACAAAAACAATATACCCTATACCATATTATGGGTATAGGGTATAATAAGAAACGACAGAATCTTAAACTGTAATGTAATGTGTAAAATTGACCCGACTATGCTAGTCTAGTCCTAACTTAAGTTTCAGTGATTAACATTATACAGGGTGGAGCAAAGGAAACTCCTGAACTCCTGGTACGCAGCGACGAGAGGGGGTATTGACCTTGAATGAATGTTGGCAGACTGCCCATACAACGCAATTTCAGTCACTATGGAGCGTTGGAGTGTAGAGCATCGTGTGTTCGTTGTCGAGCAGTACTTTATAAACAATGATTCCGTAGTCACAGTACACCGTCTTTTTCGCCAAAATTTTAGAGTTGGACGTCGAGGTGCAGTGCCTGATCGAAATACTGTATTCCGATGGGTTGCAGTGTTTAGAACTACATACTTGATCAGTGATGAAAAAGAAACCACCTGGTCTTCCCCGTTCAGTACGAACTCCGGAAAATGTAGAGTGAGAACGGCAGTTGTTGCTAGTCCGAAGCGATCGGCTAGGCGACAGGCTGTAGCGCTGGGTATGTCATCGCATCTTACACGATGAACTCCACCCGTGCAAGATAATGATCGTCCAGCAGCTTAGTGAAGGGGGTTTTGTGCAGCGCAGAGAGTTTTGTCGCGTAATGGACGATTTTTTTACGGAATGTGTATCCAGCAAGAAGGACGTCATCTTCAAGACATTATTTTTCGAACTTAATTAAAGTAGGTATATTTTAAAACTGCATTAAAAAATCTATTACTTCCCAGCAAACAATTTTATCGTTTTATTCGAAAAATCACAAAAATTATACGAAAACGATATCATTCAAATGAAAAATTTATCGTAAGCTTGTCTCCCCGACGAAAAATCGCTTTATCGTCATCAATATGTCAGGAATGTGACTCCTATTAACGAAATATCTTCTCATTATTGCAAGGATGATAAAATCGTAATTCTTCCCAACGAGCGAATTACGAAATTGCCAAAATATAAAACGACTAATTTATTCCCATAATTTGTAATCTTAGATAGCTCAGGTGTAGGACGTAGGACTACGAAACGATAGGTGCCCGGTTCGATTCCCAGTAGAAGCAAAGTGTAAAAAGGTAAAGTTAAAATAAGGTAAAAAAAAGTTAAGGATGAAATAGAAGAAAAAAAATTAGAAAAAAGGGAATAATAAAAAAAAAAATTTTTCACTTTTTCTATGTATTAGTCTATTATCGCCAAATTATCATCCTGGCGAATTAATATCGGTCACTATTCCTTCACGAAGGGAGTGACGCCTTTAATCCGAAAACGATATGAAATTCGAGAAATGTTTTCTATCAGGCGAATTGAATTCGTATCGCGGACGATAGAAATTGTTTGCTGGGTTAATGCTTGTTTTTATTAATTTTATCGAACCGTTTCCCAGTCATTCAATAGTGAAAAACATGCATTTCATCTGCTCCACCCTGTATTATTACCTGTATTTATAAATGTGCTTTTCTGTTTCCCTAGCATTTGTCGGAGTTGTGTCTTTTTTATAAATTGTTTATACTTTTCGCAAAACATTTGGTTCCGCTCCACAGTTGGCAAGCAACACATGTAAATATTTTTACAGAATGTGTGGAATGTATTGGTGGAGTAGGCGAACACGGCGTAGCAGTCATTCACATACATACATATTAGTTCAGTCACTATCCCAGCAAACAATTTCTATCGTCCGCGATACGAATTCAATTCCCCTGATAGAAAACATTTCTCGAATTTCATATCGTTTTCGGATTAAAGGCGTCACTCCCTTCGTGAAGGAATAGTGACCGATATTAATTCGCCAGGATGATAATTTGGCGATAATAGACTAATACATAGAAGAAGTGAAAAAAAATATTTTTTTTCTATTTTTCCCTTTTTTCTAATTTTTTTCTTCTATTTTATCCTTAACTTTTTTTACCTTATTTTAAATTTACCTTTTTACACTTTGCTTCTACTGGGAATATGTGCCCGTATCGTTTCGTTGTCCTACGTCCTACACCTGAGCTATCTAAGATTACAAATTATGGGAATAAATTAGTCGTTTTATTTTTTGACAATTTCATCATTCACTCGTTGTGAGGGATTACTATTTTATCATCCTTGCAATAATAAGACGATATTTCGTTAATAGGAGTCGCATTCCTGACATTTTGATGACGATAAAATGATTTTTCGTCGGTGAAACAAGTCTACGATAAATTTTTCATTTGAATAATATCGCTTTCGAATCATTTTTGTGATTTTTCTAAAAAATCTATAAAATTGTTTGCTGGGATGAATATGAGGTACCCTTAGTTTTGATCCGATTGAATTAGTTTCGGTATATTGAGATTTTGTCCTGATTCTCAAGTTAACCCCTTTCCCGCCTCTTGGGACGAGTTGTGGAATAGTCGTTTGGAAAATTTTTAATAGGCGAGACGAGCGTACCCTCGGTTGGATTGCCTTCGTTTTTAGCAGAAATCAACTTCATTTTGTAGTCATCAAGGCTCTGGCGAATTTAATGATACTCGTTAGCAAGTACGAGTTGACATACACTGTCCAATCGATTGTGCAATCTTTTTGATCGTCAGATCGATTGAATGGTGTATCTGATAATTCAATCATTTCAATTGTAAAGTGTGGATCGACGTTCGACCGGTGATCATTCTTCATGTCAGATATTTTCCTTGCAATCCATCGTCAGATGGATTGGACAGTGTATGGTGACTTTAAAGCTAAAATGGTATGTATGTTGGACGGTGTTCTCTATTTAGTTTTGATCAGTTTAGCCCATATATATATATATAAGCCCATATCGTTTAAAAACCTTAAACAAAATCTGGTAAACATTGATTTTTTGGCGTCTCGTGTTGTTTTGCGTAATGCAGGCCCTACACTGAAACGATGGGGAAATTTAACGAACGTTATTTGTTCGTTGAATTCCCCCATCGCCTCCTAGGCGATGTTTTCCACAACTTTGATCTCTTGTACAGCGCGGTTTTGCGAATATGGGACCAGCATAATGAAAGTATACAATAAATAAAAGCGAGACCGAGCTCTAATCTTGCGAATAGCACGCTATACCCAAAATATTCAATGCTATCCTACACACGATAGGGGTTCATGTTACGAATGTAGGATGCCTTTCATCGAATAAAGGATTAATATTTTATTTCTTTTCAGTCGAAAGATTCGTGAGGTTTAATTTTTTTAATTAAATTTGTTTAAAATTTGCAATTAAATGAAAGTGATGAAATTAACCTAATCTCAAAAACAACCAGACAAGAGTGAAACAAAGATGCAAGTAGCTGTCTGCCCGAGTTGTTAACAACTTAACAACGGTTAACCGTGATCGTTTTATCCTCCACAGAAGGAAAGACTAAACAAAGTATATATTAATATACATATGTACATTTTTCATCACTGTGACGAGATAAATCGATTGGACGATGCCTGTCCGTCTGTCTGTCTCTTTCTATGTAAACTAGTCTCAGTCAGTTTTGAGGCTGCCTAGGTGAAATTTTGTGCACAAGTGTCTTTCTGTATATGTGTCGGAACGTGTGGAACCGAACCATGGGTCCATGGGGCTGCCATGAAAAATTTTTCGGTTTTCTGCAATTATTTCAAAAACCGTAAGAGATACAGAAGAATGGTCTGAGCACGAAAAGAACTACATACATAAAATTATCTTTGCAATGATATATAACACATTAGAGTTTAATTGAATATTTCGGCGTTAGACTAGAACATAAATTAGAATATTTTCATTTTAGACATTTTTTAAAAGCTCCATAACTTTCGGAAGAATGGTAGTTCAGCCGTAAAATTTTGTATAAGTATTCAAAATAAGTTCAAGATCATTTTAAGGTAAACATTGAGTCGCTCCGGTCAAGAACCCCCATTGTCCCCCCATTTAAATTTGTCAAAACGGCATGTCCATAACTCCCCCCAAAATTGGAGCAGAGTGCCAAATTTTGGTTTGTTCCGATTGGAGGTCATAGTCACTCCACCCACCAAAAATCAGCTCATTCGGATAAAAACTAAGGGTAGCTCCCATACAAAGACGTGCAAAGATAATTTTATGTAGTTTTTTTCATCCTCAGACCATTCTTCTGTATCTCTTACCGTTTTTGAAATAATCGCAGAAAACCGAAAAGATGGCCCCCCTTTCCCCCTTTTTTTAAGGTTGCGGACCCCCGATCGGTTGGGACTTTTAATGCCATAATCTGGGGACCATTCCCAACCATAATCCAAAAAAATTTCCGATGTAGGATTTTTACCAAATATGCCATTTTTCTTAGACTATATAGGAACGGATTAAAATGGAACACTACGTCATAGCGGTGCTGTAATATGTAACAGTCCAAATCACAAAAGGATCTATTGGCAAAATTACAGACAATAAAAAAGCTATACAAGGTGTCCCTTTCATGGTGCAGGATATTTTAATGGTACGTAGTGTGGCTCATTTGGGGAAAATTAATGTACAACGAGGCCCCTCTATTCTTAACCGGAAGTCGGGCGTTTTGAAAAAAATGCTATTACTTGTAACGGTTAAAAATAGAGGGGTCCCGTTGTACATTCATTTTCTCCAAATGAGCCAGACTACTACATGTTTTACCATTAAAATATTCTCCACCATGAATGGGACACCCTGTATATAGAGTTCTGGTCTGATCACAAGTGAAATCGTGAGTTTTTTTCAAATCCGCGTTATGCGAAAAAACTATGAACCTTGTGCCTTATGTCAACAAATCTCCCATAGGTGTATAGTTTAAGTATTTCGTTAAAGTTTTTTGATTGATTAGTTAATATTTACGTGGGCCACCATCCATGTACATTATAACATCCATATTGTATATTTTCGAAATGTACCCTAAATTGAAATCGTATAGAATAGTAGCTATTGTGAAACACAATTGCTGATTTAAGTTGTTATTGGATTATTATCTTATCATTCACTATGGATAGTAGTCCAATAATATCGTATTTTCGTCAGGAAAAAAATACAGAAGTTTATTTCTCAATTTTGTTATATGTATTTTGGGGCGCTGATTCCGAATATCAACTTTGCACCCTAAAAAACGTGCCGCAACCTTTAAAAAAAGGGGGAAAGGGGAACATTTTTTCGGTTTTTTGCGATTATTTCAAAAACTGTAAGAGATACAGAAAAATGGTCTGAGGACGAAAAAAACTACATAAAATTATCTTTGCAATGATATATAACACATTAGAGTTTAATTGGATATTTCGGCGTTAGAATAGCACATAAATTAGAATATTTTCATTTTAGACCTTTTTTAAAAGCTCCATAACTTTTCAAAGAATGTTAGTTCAGCCGTAAAGTTTTGTATAAGTATTCACAACAAGTTTAAGATAATTTCAACGTAAACATTGAGTCGCTCCGGTCAAGGACCCCCAGTATCCCCCCATTTAAATTTTTCAAAACGGCATATCCATAACTCCCCCCAAAATTGGAGCAGAGTGCTAAATTTTGGTTTGTTGAAATTGGAGCTCATAGTGACCCCACCCACCAAAAATAAGCTCATTCGGATAAAAACTAAGGGTACCTCCCATACAAAGTGACCCATCAGGAATTTGTTCTACGTACGAGTAGGTACTACTCATTTTATAAACTGTAGAACAAAGTTGTCTTTGGTCACTTTGTATGGGAGGTACCGTTAGTTTTCATCCGAATGAGCTGATTTTTGGTGGCTGGGGTGACTATGACCTCCAATCGCAGCAAACCAAAATTTACCACTCTGCTCCAATTTTGGGGGGAGTTATGGACATGCCGTTTTGAAAAATTTAAATGGGGGGATAATGGGGGTCCTTGACCGGAGCGACTCAATGTTTACCTTAAAATGATCTTGAACTTATTATGAGTACTTATACAAAATGTAACGGCTGAACTAACATTCTTTCAAAAGTTATGGAGCTTTTAAAAAAGGTCTAAAATGAAAATATTCTAATTTATGTTCTATTCTAACGCCGAAATATTCAATTAAACTCTAATGTGTTATATATCATTGCAAAGATAATTTTATGTAGTTTTTTTCGTCCTCAGACCATTTTTCTGTATCTCTTACCGTTTTTGAAATAATCGCAAAAAACCGAAAAAATGCCCCCCTTTCCCCCCTTTTTTAAAGGTTGCGGCACTTTTTTTAGGGTGCAAAGTTCATATTCGGAATCAGCGCCCCATAATACATAAAGAAACAGTGAGAAAAAAACTTCTGTATTTTTTTCACGGAATGGTACTAAATCGACACGATATTACTGAACTATAGGTACTATCGCTATATTATAGAATCGTTGTTTGTTAAATCCATTCATTCGGTTTATGCAGTTTTTTTTATGTACTGTAGGTACATGTAATTATAAAATTGTTAGTCTGCTAGGTCAAATTCTAGTCAATGATTTTTGGTTTGGAGTTTGGCTTCAAGCCTCTTAGTGGTCGAATACGAAAAGTTCAAATGCTGGAACCAATGAAAACCACGAGCCTTTCAATTCAAATATGTATGTCCATACATAATGAATAATAACAAATTCAAGATAATTTACACAGGTGCTCAAATCTATTTTTGAAAAGATGTACGGTTCGGTCTTTCACGTTCTTTCTGTATTCATTCTTAGCATAATAGGTTTTGATGTGTCACATTTTTCATACTTGGTCACACGTTCGGACATACCTACGAGTATGTTGTATGACTATTTCGGACAACTGTAACAATTCCATTTGATACTGGGGGGTTTGCAGACATCTGCTAAAGGACTGAACGAGGCATAGGCATAGTCAATCGTATAAGATACTGAGCATGTGTTATTCAATGTGCAACAAGCAACACTATCCATCCCGCTTCATGTTTATATAACGCGCTTAAATCAATTGTATGTATGTATCTTAGAGAAAGCATAGCAACCCATGTCATGCGTTAGTCCAGAGTGGCTATGTGCTCATACAACCCGTATGTGTTTGACACTACACTCCACGAAATAATTCAAACGTCAAAATATTGTCGATGCAATTACTAACCCTTCTGTCGCCGCATACGAGCTATTATGCCTGAGGTGTAGCTGAATCTTCTGTGAAATCAATCTTACTTTTTGAAGAGGTATAATATTGGTTCTAGAAACAAGTTACGCCGTTTTTTCGATTCTTTAGACATAGTTTACATTTCGCCGAACGTTTGATCGCATTTGTGTCCGTCGGTTCCTTTGAAATATAATATGGAAAATGGTGGAAAATATTATTGAACGATATTTTTCATCAAGATATATGTAGTACCAATGGTCTGTTTAGGTCTATGTGCCTATTGTGCCAAGAGAAGGGTTAATTATCAAGTCGGCATTTTAAGAGAGTAATAAATATTATGCGGATTTTATATTCTCAATTGTAAACAAAAAATTGACAATTAAATTAAATTTTGACACATACTATGAACTGCAATAGTGTGAAAACGGTACCATTTTTATTTTCTGATAGCCACTCTGTACTAACGCATGCTTTCTCTAAGGTATGTATATATCTGTTGGAAAAAGTTAATAAAATTTAATTTTAAAATATAATAGACATGTGCATACATCTAATGTTAGAATAATCGAAAAAGGTGAAACAGAAACAAACGAAGCTTGCTAGTATGTACGTGCAAAAGTAAATATTTTTATCAATTAAAGCGAAAAAAATGCAGGCCGTAAGTGTGATACCCTTCACTTTTACATCAAGTTTTACCTTTTTTTCAGTTGATAGCACCCCTATGTCGGGGCGTCCTACGTGGATATTGTGTGGCTTTTCTAAAGATTTATACATTTTTAAGGAATAATTCACATAGTAAAAAAAAAAAAAAATAACAGGCGCGACAATCCAACATTGGACTAAGGCCGCAGGATGTGTTAGTGACATCCTATTTCCAAGATCTTATCTGCTTTTTGTTGAGGTAATGAGATCAGCATCACGCTCAGCAGTGTTATTTATCCCCATAAATGGGTACTCATTTAACATCTGAGTGAGATCATAGTCCGTCACAAGCTCGTGAGTTCGAAAAACACCATGGGACACGGTGAGATTCGAACTCATGACCCTGTGCACTGAAGGTGCGCGCACTAACCGCTAGACCAGCCAGTTCACATAGTACATTGCCCAATTAACTCCTCCAAATTTAATGATTAATATAGGTAACTTGTAAACTAAATATATACCATTTTCAAGATAAATTTTTGTTGAGAAAAAAGTGAATTTGTCTTGAAAATAGTATATATGTAATATTGCCCCTTCATATTCTCATTCTTTTGACACCGTGTGTATGTAGGTCTTTACAAAGAAATGGTGTGCACTAAAAATGTTGAATAAATTGACTGTCCGCAAATATTCATTTTTTTTTTAAAGTATGTATGTACTCGTATTTAAATATTGTTTGTTGATATAGCTTAAAGCAAACAAAAATGTAAAATGACGCATACGCCATTTTTCTTTATGTGTTAATTTAGATGTGTCTTACTTGTGAATATAACACCGAGGAACAGAAGTTTTATTTATTTTTATTTGTGACGAATTATTGTCCGCTGAATCCAAATAGATGTTTAGAACATTTAAAAAATATTCTTTAAAATACGTAAACCATTAATATAAAATTAATTTTGACCATTATATTTTCCCCTTCATGGGAAGTCCTTTGACGTAGTGTACATCATATTACATTATATTACTTTTCTGGATTTCGATGGAAGTCGTTTCCATGTGTTTTATTTATTTGTTCTGGACGAAGAAGAACTAACCTTTTTATAATTTAGTCTTTCTCATCTTCTATATTTCACTGTCTTGTTTGTAGTCTTCGAAAAGATACTAAGTGCTCAGTTTCAATCGCGATAATTCGAACGGCACTTTTTTCACCATAGTTTGCCAGTTATCCTTGAGGCCTTGATGAGAGTTTCTCGTACTTCAGGCTAATTTTCCGAAGCTTTTAAACTAAACTCAGTGGTTACCAGGTTTATTTTGTGATTTAGGGAAAGAAAGAAATCTAAATCCTGGAATGGAATGGAATAACACACCCTGTTCTGAAAAAAAAGAATGTCTACTTATTAATTTGAGCAAACTAACTATCCAGTTAAAATATCGGTAGAATCTGAGAAATATAGATTGATTTATGGGATATAAACATATCCGCCGTTTTTGGCAGGAAAGCAATGGGGCAGGGTACTCCTCCTTGCGATGGTTGTTATCATGGATAATGGTAGTATTCGGTTAATTCTTTTCTTGTTGTTAAGTGATAATTGTTTCACTGATTTCATTATACTTTTTCTCCAAGTCTATCATATCTTGCTGTGGGAATTAAGACGAAACCAATTCTGTCAGCTAATTCGTTCACCAGCATTTCGATTCCGTATGCTGATAACAACATTTCAAGGAAAACAAAGCAAACTTTTTTCTTGTGTGGGTCTTTCATGACATGCTAGTGTACCTTTAACGTTAACTGATTTCTGCGCAAGATGGTCATTCCGAAGGCAACTGTGAAATTATGGCAAAATAGCCGATTCTGAGTTCGGTGCAGAACAACAGAGGCCTCGCAGTTGTTCTGCATTGTACTACTAGAGCATCTAATTTCAGATTAGGAATTTTAGTCTCGTATTTCCCAGATTTCTACACGGAGAGAAAAAAGTAGTGAAATTGAATCAATTCTGTAGTAAATTTTACAAAAATGTAATTAATTTTGACCCCATCGCATTTGTAGTAAAATTAACTACTCGCGTTGTGAATAATTTTATTAAATTTTAATAAAATGAACTTCCTTTACTGTAAAAGTTTACTACAACCGTAGTAATAATTTACATTTTTGACAATTCGAGTTTCATTACAGATTAATGAATATTACAATTTTTACAGTAACTTTTCACCACGAAATAATGACAATCCAAAACACTATTTTTTATTGTTCGTTTACAAGAAATGAAAAACAACAATTTTTCAATTTAATTTAACAGTATTTATTGTTAAATCATAAGAAGATTATACAGGAAAATTCACATGGCTGGTCTGGACTGGAATCTTCTTTTATTACTTCAACATTTTGTATAAGAAGAATTTCGTTTGATTCCATTCCGCTATTTGTTTTCTTTCCTAAAAGGAGCAATAAAAATGAACCAATCAAATGAAAAAAGGAAGGAAAGTTAAATTCAATATCAAAACGAGTTTGATTGCAATGCATTCATTTAGTCACCTTGTCCTTGATGTATTGATGAATTCCGCCTTCATTCTAAATTTTAAGACTGAAATTATATTAACACTAACAATTTCTGTCTCTTTCCTGTTAAATCTTAAATTCTATCTTCTTCACTCGATTCAATATACTTGCTAATTAATATAATAATGTAATTAGAAAAAAAATAATAAATTACATTGTATATGTTTGTTCACTTACCATCGGATTACACGACTAAATTGCAGGATAATCTTCGATTGAAATTTCACGACACGACTCACAAACTAATTTTTAAAAAAATATTGCTTTTTTTTTGACATCTTATATTTTCACAAAGTTTGTAAGGAACTACAGCTCGGTGAAAATTGATTGCCCCCGATGTAAAAAAACACGGCCATAATAGTAATTTTAAATTACGAAAATTAATTTAAATTTGCATAATACAAAATTTGACAACCTTCCATTTAAAATGCATTTCATTTTACATACGCATCTGAGTAAGTACAAATATAAAATGTAAGTATTCTTAGTTTCTTAGATAATTGCTTCGTGTATTGCTTACGACAGTATCTGTTCGATTAATTAAACAGAATGATATCACATCTTTCAATTAAGTAAATAACAAAAACAGCTGATAAGAATTGCCAAAACATTAGCTGGTATCGGTACTCTCTTTTTATCGGAGAAAATTAAAGGTTTCTTGATTGATAGCAAGCAAGTCAGTTTGTTGGAGGAAGGTGAAAGATTGATTCATGATTGATAATAATAAATAAGTAATACATATTTGAAAGGTTTTAAAGTTGCGAAGCGGAAGTTATGATAAATTTGTAATATATGAGAATGGTGGAAGGAAGAAAAAAAATCAAACAACTATGATCTTGCCGAGGCCCTGTACCGTATATTAGAGAGGGACATAGAAATCGAATAAAGGTAGATTTTGATTTTGGGTCATGTCCCAAATTAATATGCACTCGTGGTTGTGGTGCAACGTTTTGTATCATGCGAGACTGCACCATTTAATTGCAATTTGATAGCATGAAAATAGACTAACTTCATCATAAGAATAAACATGCATTATACACTTTATGGCTAGAAAATACTGGATAGACAATCTGAGATGCAAAAATAACGATGAGATAAAATATTACATATTAGCATATGAGAAATTTGCAGTTGATATTTGTTTTTTTTTATCGTTTAGCAACATCAAATGTACACAAACATACAGTTTCTTCCTCATGTTGAGATTTAAACCAAACAAAACAAAAACTTGTGCTGTTTGCCTTTCAGCAATATGATGGTCTTACTTTCTGCGAGTTGGTCTGAAGACGAAATATCAAACAGAATGCATTTGTTATAGGCGACGAGTTCATGAGTTACATCATAAATGTTTATATGACCGCCTTACCTACATAACATAGAAAACCTAATACATCTTGAGAAAACATTTTTTGCAACTTATTAGAAAAGTTCGTATATGTAGATTTGTGTCTACTGCTCTAGGGAAATTTAAAGTAGTCCACAACGAATTAACGATTTATCCATTCCATTCAGTGAAGACCTACCTATAGGAAATATGCTATAGGCTTGAAAAAAACCGATAGCTTAATCCTAAATCCAATGATTATTCTAATTCTCCAAGAAAACTCTCAAAAGGAAAGGGGGTAAGAGAACAAGTATTAGCCATTTAAAATAGTATGAATGCGTATTTATATATTTTGATGACAAGCTTCAAATGCATTACAACGGTTTTTATGTATAGCTGTCGCAATTAACCTTAGAATTGGATTTTGATGTTGTATAGTATATTTTAAAATTGCTGGGGGCTTTTGCAGACTTCCTATACGTTTCTGCCCGTTGGACACAGTCATATATACATTGTGTACATATTCGATCACTTTTTTCTGGCTTGGTGGCAACTTTTTTGATAAGATAAGTAAATAAATGTAGTGTGTTTCAGATATCGAAAGCGACGTTTTTTTCGCATCGCGGGTGAATCTGACGCGAAAAAAACGATCGCGGGTAACATCCCGGTTAAGATCAAACAGCTGACATTTGACAGTTTTTGCGCATCTTTGACTCAGTTTCGTCGGCTAATTTTTTAGATGTGGTGGATTTTATCACAAAAGATGATTATTTCTTTGCAAAATCTTTTCTCGTGATGAGAAAAACTCTCATATTTGGTTTGAAAAAACAAATTCCCTCAAATTTCCCCTATGCGTCCGCCATCTACATTTGAGCTCTATCCCGTGTAGGGGAGTTGCACGCGTGAACTTTACCTGGGTAAGTGTCATTTTTTTTATATGAAGTTCTACCCAAACCTGCATGGGATAAACACAATAAAACGTGCCTAATGTTATACCTTGCTTAGGAAATCTGCATTACTTAACCTTGAAAGTCCGGACCCCCAGCTTTTTTCTCATAGATATAGTGTTGTTCCGCGGATGATGATAGAACTTTTACAAGGCATGTTTAATGATGTTTTTAACAATACGTCTGTCTTTCTATTTCATTGCGAACTAGCTTCTTAGTTTTGGAGCTATGTATGTGTGTATAAAAAATCGGTTCGCATCCAACATTATGCTATGCCTACACCCAGGAAAAAAGTGTAATAAAACCAATGAAGTTAAATTTTTACTTTACTTCTACTAAACAGAAAACTTCTTTAACCGTATGAAGTTTAAATAATAAATCTATTAAAAGTGTATAGAATTTATGTTGTCAGAACTAAAACCTTGACCACATATATACAAATAATGTAAAAAAATGTTTTAAAATTAAGTTAATCAAATTTTATATGATTAAGCAGAGCTCAATCTGTTGTTTTGCCGGAATCTGTCGTTCACTATGTGGTGATGTTTGTGTTGCCTCCAAAGGTGAATGGTTCGCGATAGTTAAAACAATATGTTATGTGCAGTAACCAATATATTTCAGGCCGGTGGGCCCATCCTCAGGGTTATTACAATCTGCATAAACATTAATGTTTCAATTATAAAAGTTATCGTAATTTAATATAATGCATACCTTAAAAACTTAGATGTAATTAAAAATTGTAAAATTTCGTTGGAACAATATCGCACAAAGATTCTTTTGAGAATGTCAATTTAAACAGTGAAAAAAGGACAAAAGCATTGACAATAGTATGTGTATATGTAATTATGCACATGTATATCTATAACAACAAAAACGCGGTAAAAACAATTTGAAAAATAGAGTGGGATAATAAATAAGTGAATAGGGACAAAAACGCGAGAAAAAAAAATAAAATAATTAAATTAAATAAAAAAGTTTATACAGGGTGTCCCGCAACTGGTTAGCCATAGACCAATGGTAGACTCTACAGGATGTTTTAGGAAAAATGTCGCCAAAATTATTTCTCTAGCTTTTACCGTTAAGGAGTAATTGCCTTTTTTGTGATTCTTTTAAAAAAACACGACTTTTTTCGAAAAACTCCTATTTTCTAGCTTCCACTTTAGCCAAATCAATGTTTTTCATATTCTTCTGATAGTACACACAATTTCCAATAAAAAGACATATCAAACGTTTCGAACGGTTTCGTATCTTCCGACATACGACGTTTTGAATTTTGCAGAAATGTCAATTTCAACTTTTAATGTCAAAATTAAACCCGAATTCCGTAACGGTACATTGTAGTGGCAAATCTGCAAAGTTGACAAACGTTGGCCTAATATCTGAGCTTTCGAACGGCATATAAGAATAAAGCACAGAGTCATCCGGTTTTTGAATAATATGTGTAAAAAGTAAAAAGAACATAGTCCATAAGTGGAAAAAATCTTGCTTTCACGTGGGAATGAAATTGACACTCTCACACATGAACGAAGTGGTTTTAATAGTTACTACGTTTTATTATTATAGTAAGCAAAAGTGAACAAAATTATCTTTTTATAAATTAAAAAAAAATGAAATTCAATAAATCAATTCCATACAATATTATGAATAAATTTAAACTAATCAATTCGGCTTGAAAATATTAGCATGGTGTGGTTATTCATCAACGCATAATTGGCATCTTTTAGACGTTGATGTAACTGCTGCAAGGATTTGTTGGTGGTTCATTTTCAAATTATTACACGCCGTTTGAATTTGTTCCATTAGTTGCTCTCGAGACAAAATCGGTTGGGTGTAAACTTCGCTTTTGATTTTTCCCCATTCATAAAAACCAAGAGGTGTTAAGTCTGGACTCCTTGGCGGCCATGCGACTGGTCCGAATCTTCCTATCCATTTTTATCCAAATTCTGTATTTAAAAAGTCTGTAATTACCCTCCCATTTTGGGCTGGGCAATACGTCTCAAATATTATACACGAATATGATGAAAATATAAAATTTACTGATGAGACCGAAAATGATCGTAAGTTAAATTATCTAGATTTGACTTTGCACCGAACAGACAATCAAAAAGTCGTCACCAATTGGTTCTATAAACCTATAGCGTCCAACAGGATACTTAATTATCATTCTAATCATCCAAAGAAAATGAAACGAAATGTAGCTAAGTCCTTTATTCGTAAAGTTTTGAAGCTTAGCCATAGACAATTTTGGACGGAAAACATCAGCACAATGAAAACAATTCTAAGCAATGACAACTATCCAGTCACTTTGGTTGATAAAATGATAAAAGACGTTATAAATTCAAAGACGTACCCTGAGACAAAAAGCTATGCCTTTATATCCATGTGTGATAACAGCATGAATGCCATACAATGTAACGTTGATGGGGGTCAAACCCAAGAACAAACCAAATACTACGCATCGATTCCCTACTTACCACACCTTAGTGAATCGATTGTACGATCATGTAAATACTTTGTACCTGAAGTAAATATATCGATGCGACCACAAAATAAAGTTAAACCATTGTTTACGAACTTAAAGACCAAAATACCTAAGGAAGACAAATCTGGTGTGGTATATAAAGTTAATTGCTCAGATTGTGAAAAATCATATATTGGTGAGACGATCCAGAAATTAGGCACAAGATTGAAACAACACAAAAATGACACTACGAAGCAGCTGAATCATAATCTATCAGCATTGGCGAAACATTCGAATAAAAATAACCATCATTTTAATTTTGAAGATGCTAAAATACTCGCCAATCAACCTAATAAGCTTCAAATACAAGAGGTTATTCAAATAATAATCAATGAAAACGAAATATGTAATGAAAAAACTGACAAAAAGCATTATTCCGATGTGTATATAAATTTAATAAAGAATTGTAGATATTTTTTTATACCACTTATTTGCTCTATTTATTTTAAACATTTTTTACCGCGTTTTGTCTCATATACATTTAATTGTTTACCACGTTTTGTCTCTATATACATTTAATTGTTTAATTTATTTAATTTTTTACCACGTTTTGTCTCTATGTACACTTAATTGTTTAATTTATTAAATTTTTATCGCGTTTTCGTCCCTATACAGGGTGTCCCGCATTGGGTGGTCAATACTGTAAGGGTTGATAGCGCAACTTGTTTCAGCAAGAAAATTCCCAATACAATCGGAATTTTTGTTACCGTTACCTTGTTATCGCTCTTTTTGTGAAAGTCATCGAAAATCGTGACTTGTCACGAAAAATCGTAATTTGCAGCACTTCTTATGACTT
Organism: Microchrysa polita; assembly: GCA_949715475.1. Classification (NCBI taxonomy): domain Eukaryota; kingdom Metazoa; phylum Arthropoda; class Insecta; order Diptera; family Stratiomyidae; genus Microchrysa; species Microchrysa polita. Next base: position 48,556,248 of record OX454417.1, read on the forward strand.
ATTCCAAGATTTGATTTCAGTTTCATAAACTACATAAAATTTCACAAAAACTGAAGTTTTTCCTGTTGCCAAAATTATCGGCACTTTCAAGATACAGTTACTCAAACTTAACAGAAATTTTAAAATAGATTTTTCATCGAAAATTCAAACAGTAATTGCATAACGGTGCTTTATACGTACAACTCTGCAAAGTTGATAAAAGTTGCTTCAACATGTTGGCTTTCCAACGGTATATCACTTTTCTTATTTACATTGCAGAATTTTAGGTAAACACGCATTGAATGGTATAAATCATGGCTTCAGTGAAATCGTTAACAATTTTCCCTTGACTCGAAAAAAGACATGCAAAGGCAATTATAATTCGGGATAGGATCTCGCTACATTATTTTGACCAGAACTGTAAGATATTTGAAATTTGGTACGTTGTTTGGCAAATGCAACGGTACTTATAACGGTTAAAATTTAATATTTGCTATTTATGGCAGATAGACGGGTGCCCGCTGGATTGGCAGATTTGGGACAGTTGCGTGGCCTGCGAGAAGTCCCGACCTTACTCCCCTAGATTTTTATTTATGGGGTAACTTAAAAAGCAATGTCTATTACGAACCGATTACCTCCCGGGAACAGCTGCTGCAGCGAATTAATGATGCTTGTGACAACATCAAGGAAACCCCTCCTGAAATCCTTCAGGACGTTTTTTCCATGCGCCGAAGGTGTCGAGTCTGCATACAAAATGGAGGAGGCCAATTCCAGCAGCATTATTCCAATTCATCAAACAGACCCATTTAATCATTAGTTAATATTTTTAGTTTATTGGTTCTTTCTCATATTCAAAACTTTATTTTAATTTTTATTTAACAAATTTTCAAAATTGCGATAGTAAAATATAAAAAATAAATGAATAAAATTTCAGTTTAAATAATTTGATAAGAAAATAATTACCTTGTTTTTTATATCCAATATGTGTAATTCTAAAATCTCGCAATGTAAATATGAAAAGTGATATACCGTTGGAAAGCCAACATGTTGAAGCAACTTTTATCAACTTTGCAGAGTTGTACGTATAAAGCACCGTTATGAAATTACTGTTTGAATTTTCGATGAAAAATCTATTTTAAAATTTCTATTAAGTTTGAGTAACTGTATCTTGAAAGTGCCGATAATGTTGGCAACAGGAAAAACTTGAGTTTTTGTGAAATTTTATGTAGTTTCTGAAACTGAAATCAAATCTTGGATAAGTCATCAGGAGTGCTGCAAATTACGATTTTGCGTGACAAGTCACGATTTTTGATGACTTTCACAAAAAGAGCGATAACAAGGTAACGGTAAAAAAAATTCCGATTGTATTGGTAATTTTCTTGCTGAAACAAGTTGCGCTATCAATCCTTACAGTATTGACCACCCAATGCGGGACACCCTGTATACACTTATTTATTTAATTTAATAATTTTTTTTCTCTGCGTTTCTGTCCCTATTTGCACTTATTTATTATCCCACTCTATTTTTCAAATTGTTTTTACCGCGTTTTTGTTGTTATAGATATACATGTAATTACATATACACAAAGCAACAAAAACATTGTTGTTGGACGGTGGATGTTGCATGCTCAAAAAATGATTTGAGTTATCCACCGTCCAGTTTGCCCATAGTGGGACAGCACAATAGTATGCATACTCCAGCGAGTTGCGGCACACAGAGTGCATTTCGAGCCGGTTTCGAACTAGTATTACATGGCGCGCTGCAATTCTCATCAGATGCCTCTACGTATGCAGCGCGTCATGTAATACCAGGAGAGGCATTACCGGACTCAACCAGGCAAAGGTGTACGATCCTCTTATATAGGACACGAAATACACCCTGATATCGAATCATTTTTAAATGGGGCTAGGCAATGGCTAGCCACCGATTCGATACGGCCGCGTTTCTGAACTATGTGTCAGAGAACGGGTTTAAACAAAGCAACAAAAACATTGTTGTTGGACGGTGGATGTTGCATGCTCAAAAAATGATTTGAGTTATCCACCGTCCAGTTTGCCCATAGTGGGACAGCACAATAGTATGCATACTCCAGCGAGTTGCGGCACACAGAGTGCATTTCGAGCCGGTTTCGAACTAGTATTACATGGCGCGCTGCAATTCTCATCAGATGCCTCTACGTATGCAGCGCGTCATGTAATACCAGGAGAGGCATTACCGGACTCAACCAGGCAAAGGTGTACGATCCTCTTATATAGGACACGAAATACACCCTGATATCGAATCATTTTTAAATGGGGCTAGGCAATGGTTAGCCACCGATTCGATACGGCCGCGTTTCTGAACTATGTGTCAGAGAACGGGTTTAAACAAAGCAACAAAAACATTGTTGTTGGACGGTGGATGTTGCATGCTCAAAAAATGATTTGAGTTATCCACCGTCCAGTTTGCCCATAGTGGGACAGCACAATAGTATGCATACTCCAGCGAGTTGCGGCACACAGAGTGCATTTCGAGCCGGTTTCGAACTAGTATTACATGGCGCGCTGCAATTCTCATCAGATGCCTCTACGTATGCAGCGCGTCATGTAATACCAGGAGAGGCATTACCGGACTCAACCAGGCAAAGGTGTACGATCCTCTTATATAGGACACGAAATACACCCTGATATCGAATCATTTTTAAATGGGGCTAGGCAATGGCTAGCCACCGATTCGATACGGCCGCGTTTCTGAACTATGTGTCAGAGAACGGGTTTAAACAAAGCAACAAAAACATTGCCTAGCCCCATTTAAAAATGATTCGATATCAGGGTGTATTTCGTGTCCTATATAAGAGGATCGTACACCTTTGCCTGGTTGAGTCCGGTAATGCCTCTCCTGGTATTACATGACGCGCTGCATACGTAGAGGCATCTGATGAGAATTGCAGCGCGCCATGTAATACTAGTTCGAAACCGGCTCGAAATGCACTCTGTGTGCCGCAACTCGCTGGAGTATGCATACTATTGTGCTGTCCCACTATGGGCAAACTGGACGGTGGATAACTCAAATCATTTTTTGAGCATGCAACATCCACCGTCCAACAACAATGTTTTTGTTGCTTTGTTTAAACCCGTTCTCTGACACATAGTTCAGAAACGCGGCCGTATCGAATCGGTGGCTAGCCATTGCCTAGCCCCATTTAAAAATGATTCGATATCAGGGTGTATTTCGTGTCCTATATAAGAGGATCGTACACCTTTGCCTGGTTGAGTCCGGTAATGCCTCTCCTGGTATTACATGACGCGCTGCATACGTAGAGGCATCTGATGAGAATTGCAGCGCGCCATGTAATACTAGTTCGAAACCGGCTCGAAATGCACTCTGTGTGCCGCAACTCGCTGGAGTATGCATACTATTGTGCTGTCCCACTATGGGCAAACTGGACGGTGGATAACTCAAATCATTTTTTGAGCATGCAACATCCACCGTCCAACAACAATGTTTTTGTTGCTTTGTTTAAACCCGTTCTCTGACACATAGTTCAGAAACGCGGCCGTATCGAATCGGTGGCTAGCCATTGCCTAGCCCCATTTAAAAATGATTCGATATCAGGGTGTATTTCGTGTCCTATATAAGAGGATCGTACACCTTTGCCTGGTTGAGTCCGGTAATGCCTCTCCTGGTATTACATGACGCGCTGCATACGTAGAGGCATCTGATGAGAATTGCAGCGCGCCATGTAATACTAGTTCGAAACCGGCTCGAAATGCACTCTGTGTGCCGCAACTCGCTGGAGTATGCATACTATTGTGCTGTCCCACTATGGGCAAACTGGACGGTGGATAACTCAAATCATTTTTTGAGCATGCAACATCCACCGTCCAACAACAATGTTTTTGTTGCTTTGTTTAAACCCGTTCTCTGACACATAGTTCAGAAACGCGGCCGTATCGAATCGGTGGCTAGCCATTGCCTAGCCCCATTTAAAAATGATTCGATATCAGGGTGTATTTCGTGTCCTATATAAGAGGATCGTACACCTTTGCCTGGTTGAGTCCGGTAATGCCTCTCCTGGTATTACATGACGCGCTGCATACGTAGAGGCATCTGATGAGAATTGCAGCGCGCCATGTAATACTAGTTCGAAACCGGCTCGAAATGCACTCTGTGTGCCGCAACTCGCTGGAGTATGCATACATATACACATACTATTGTCAATGTTTTTTTCCTTTTTTCACTGTTTAACCCTCATCCAGCGGGATAGGTACAGGTGTACCTTTTTCGTTTTTAAAATACTGTCAGTTTTTTGCTATGGGTCCGATCGGTCTGAAATTTTCTGACATCTCTACGATTTTAGTTTAAAATATGTATTTCAAATTTCAGAAATGTGTGACCACCCATCCCCAAGTTAGGGGGCAAAATTAATCTTACACCCTTTAACGGCGGCAAAGGTACATTTGTACCTTCATATATTTTGTATGAATGAAAATTTACAAAAGACGAAAATAAAATATTTTTGGTGAATGCTTATGCTTATTATAGCATCAATAAGTTGAGAATCGAGTGATACAGAAGTATTTGATTTACGATTTTTATTTGTAATGATCAAGGTCCTTGGAGCTATCGATTTATAAGGACTAGGCTAACTCATACAGCGGTTTTTGGTTATTTCACATCAATCTGAAGACTTTTACTGGCATACCAAACTTTTTGAAGTAATGGCTTGGGGCAACCTTCTTTCTCCATAACATCTAGTGAAAATTAGGTTTGTAGCAAATGTTGAAATTTTGGATTTTAGCGGTTTATTTATCACAAATTCCCATAATTTGTATTCCATCACCTAATATTTATTATTTGTGTAATTCGGGACGTCCACCCGAGTTCCTTTTTGAAGGTTAAGCTGAAAACCAGCAAAAGCATTAAACCAAATTTATAAAATTGGATGTTTTTTGGGTATATAAACTTAGTTGAATTGTATACGTCGGTACCATATAGATACCGATAACTGCTATAGATTATGCCACATGCCGACATGTCTTCGGTTTCTTGTTTTAATTTTTCAATTGATCCTTGGATTTAATTACATATATGAGAAAATATTTTGCAATTACCCAACAACAATCACAATTGCTATTTTAGATATTTTTCTACTATAGGAGTTGGCCTGAGTTTAGATTTAAAAAGAGACTTAAAATTATCCTAACCGATTCTACTTGCTTGTTGCTTGACAGGACCTGTCTTTCGTATCTATAATAACACATTTACTCCAATATATTTATTGTTTCAAGCATTGTTGTTTTGTGGAAAATAACGAGAATGTGATAATTATTGATGCTTTTCTCGTTAGCGGTATCGGGTTCTAGTAACAGAATAATATATTGGGGGTAGGGGGGTAAATTTTAACCAAAGACTCCACAATTCGCAAATCAAACATACTAAATTCTTCTAAAATCATTAATGACTTCATTTGAACCGTTTTATACTTTTCATTTGTAAATTAATTTTAGATTTGGTCAAATTAAAATTCCAAGCAACCCATTTTTTCAATCTTCCTTTCAAAATTTTGCCTATTTTCTAAATTGACCCACTCCAAAAATTAAATCCACATAAGCCCAACTTCTTAAAACATCCAATTCCGCAAAAACTGTTACTAATTTGTGACTAGTCAACATAATGTAACGGTTAAACGGTCAAAATTCATACAAATAGTGAAGATTTTCATACAAAATGTACTAAGGTACAGGTGTACCTTTGCCGCCGGCAAGCGTTGTAAAAATCTGCCGCTGGATGAGGGTTAAATTGACATTATCAAAAGAACCTTTGTGCAATATTGTTCCAACGAAATTTTACAATTTTTAATTACATCCAAGTTTTTAAGGTATGCATTATATTAAATTACGATAACTTTTATAATTGAAACATTAATGTTTATGCAGATTGTAATAACCCTGAGGAGGGGCCCACCGGCCTGAAATATATTGGTTACTGCACATAACATATTGTTTTAACTATCGCGAACCATTCACCTTTGGAGGCAACACAAACATCACCACATATTAATCAAATTTCTTGTATCTAATTGTTAATGGGAACAAACATCCAAGTTTTGATGACAAATTGTTGCACACCATCCCCTATATACGCACTTAAAAGTTACACTAATTTGAGCGTCACGTTAATTTTTCGCAAATATCGGGAAAACTATTAGTCTGATCGCAAATGTTCTGAGGACGAAATAAATAGAATTATATAATTTTATTATACAACTTTTTTTGCAATGACGTATAATACTTAAGACTTTTTCTTGGTAAATTATACCCTAGACCTAAAAGTATTATGTCGATTTTAGATATTTGAGATTGCCATTTTGAACTGTAACTTTGTCCAGATAGAGTGATAAAAATTAGTGCTGATATTACTAATTAAATGTATTTGATTTGTACCGAAAATGAGGTTCCTCCGGCCAAGGACGCTTCCCAGGCTCATGTTAATATATCTCGAAAAGGCGTGCCTGTAACTTCTCTCTAAATGACGTCAAGGCGCTCGCCCTAGTTGCTCAACAAAATTTTATTGGCGATAAAACCATGTTGAAGTTAAAAGTTGGCCAATATTTTAGCGAAATTGATTCATTGCCTCAATTAAGACGCAAGAGATTATTTCATGAAAAACTCTCTACCTGCATTTTCAGGGACGATTTTGAAAAAAAGTGAAGACGGACATTTTTTGCCTGAAAAAAAAGTTGTTCGGCGAAAATAGAGTAAACTGATTTGATTTTTTTAAATATTTTTATTGGTTTTTAGAGCTTTATCTCTCTCTCTCTCTCGATTACCGTAACTCCTAGTGGAGCATGGTGCGTTGATGACTACCGTGTGTAGTCATCAACGTTACAAAGACAACTGACTGAATTCGGAGTGTGATACGGTTGTCAGCCATACCACTTCCTAGTCGCATTGTCAGTTTATTATTCTACGATAAGAATATTTCTTATCATCTTCTTCTGAATAATAAACTTGCGACGAGTCGTGCCGAGTTTGGAAACTCGTTTCTCTATGAGTGTCTATTTCACAGAGTGGCGACCGAACGATCACGGCCACAGACCACGACAGAGCTTATAGCCAACAATTAATATTTAGTTGGGCCACCTCTGGCTTTAATTACGGCTAAACAACTCCGATTTATCGATTCGGACAAATTTCTCCACGTTGTGGTCGGAATTTACTCCCAAGTTTCAATTATTAGCCTTTTTAATGCCTGAATTGAGTCTGGGCGCTTCCTAGCCACTTTCAGCTTCATGATACTCCAGTTATTCTCGATCGGATTCTAGTCGGGGCTGTATGGAGGCCAATCCAAGACGTCGATATTGTTCTCCTGGAAGTACCTCTTCACCTATAAAATAAAAACTAAAAAAAGGATAATTTTGTTGGATCAATTTACCAATTATTTATCAAAGTTTAGACTTGTATTCACTTAATACTTACATCTTTGGCAGTGTGACATGGTGGTCCTGGTCCTGTTGGAAGATAAATCTCACGCTATCCCCAAACAGTTCTAGAGCATATGGTTCCAATTGGTTCTCCAAGACTTCCAAATATACCGAAGCTGTTACCCTTGAATTTAGGAAGGTGATTCTACCCCTTTCATCGCCGGAAAAACATCCCCACACCGTGACTACTTCAGATTTCGGAGGAAGCATTCGCAGACACTCGTCGCTGAATCTTTCTCAAGGCCGCACAAGAATTCGATCATCGCCTAAATGGAGCTTGAACCGAAAAGATTACCCTGTTCCACATCTCCTGAGTCCAAGAAGCATGCTCTTGAGCCCATTGCAATCGTTTCTGCCTGACTCGTAACGGAAGATCTGGTTTATGGACTGGCTTTAATGCACGTAAACCAGTTTTGACAAGCCTATTTCTTGCCAGTCTGGACGAAACTTGAATTCCAGTTGCTCGAACTAGGTCGTTTCTAATAACGGCTGAAGTCTTGAAACGGTTCCAGAACGGCTGAAGTCTTGAAACGGTTCCGACGGCTTTGCAAAACTATGAAGCGATCATCCAATGGAGTAGTTTTCGTTTGTCGTACAGAGCCTTTCTTCCGCTCGCTAGTGCCCCTTACTCGAAACGTCTTTAATATCCACGCCACGGTGCTTTTAGCAACACCCAGCCTTTCACCTATTTCACGTGTAGTCAGATTTTCACGCGCCAAAACCAAAATATTGCTTTTTATTTCCGCACTAACTTTTCCCACTTTGTTAGACAAGCTACACTTTCTTCCTTATCACGCCATTTTCGCTTGACAAATGACTATTCATCTTCACCCTTTCACAATTTATAGATAGTGTACTCATCACTTCTTATTACCAAAGCCAATAAAACCTTATTGCCCTAATTACTTGCAAGACTTTTAGCATAAAAAGTTATAAAATTACCATAATAAGGTTTGCCCAATTTTTTTTCCAGCTTTGTACAATCGTTGAAAAAATGTATTGTTATAGTTAAATATTCACTTATTTTTTTTATATTTCTATCATTGTCTCCGAAGGCTATTTCATCGGCTCCAAATCATAGCCAAAATTTCATACGGCCTATGTATTTGTTCTTATTAACCCTCATCCAGCGGCAGATTTTTACAACGCTTGCCGGCGGCAAAGGTACACCTGTACCTTAGTACATTTTGTATGAAAATCTTCACTATTTGTATGAATTTTGACCGTAAAACCGTTATATTATGTTGACTAGTCACAAATTAGTAACTGTTTTTGCCGAAGTGAATGTTTTAAGAAGTTGGGTTTATGTGGATTTAATTTTTGGAGTGGGTAAATTTAGGAAATAGGCAAAATTTTAAAAAGAAAATTGAAAAAATGGGTTGCTTGGAATTTTAATTTGACGAAATCTAAAATTGATTTCCAAATGAAAAGTAGAAAACGGTTCAAATTAAGTCATTAATGATTTTAGAAGAATTTGGTATGTTTGATTTGCGAATTGTGGAGTCTCAGGTTAAAATTTACCCCCCTGCCCCAATATATTATTCTGTTACTAGAACCCGTTATCGCTAACGAAAAAAACGTCAATAATTATCACATTCTCGTTATTTTCCATAAAACAACAATATTTGAAGCAATAAATATATTGGAGAAATGAGTTAATGTGTTATTATACGAAAGAAAGGTCCTGTCAAGCAACAAGCAAGTAGAATCGGCTAGTATAATTTTTAGTCTCTAATCTTTGTAAATCTAAACTCAGGCCAATTCTTATAGTAGAAAAATATCTAAAATTTTAATTGTGATTGCTGGTTAATTGTAATATATTTGCTAGTATATGTAATTAAATCCAAGGATCGATTGAAAAATTAAAACAAGAAACCGAAGACATGTGGCATATTCTATAGCAGTTATCGGTATCTATATATGGTACCGACGTACAATTCAACCAAGTTTATGTACCACCCAAACACCCATTTATAAATTTGGTTGGATGCATCTGCTGGTTTTCAGCTGAAACTTCAAAAGGAACTCGGGTGGAGGTCCCGAATTACACAAATAATAAATATTAGGTGATGGAATACAAATTACGGGAATCTGTGGTAAAGAAAATCAACCGCTAAAATCCAAAATTTTAGCATTTATTACAAACCTAATTTTCACTAGATGTTATGGGGGAAAGAAGGCGTAATACATTGTATTGGTTGGCCCAAGCCATTACTCCAAAATGTTTGCTATGCCAGTAAAAGTCTTCAGATTAATGTCAAATAACTAAAAAACCGCTGTATGAGTTAGATTAGTCCTTAAAGATCGATATCTCCAAGGACCTTGATCATTACAAATAAAATTCGTAAATCAAATACTTCTGTACATCACTCGATTCTCAACTTATTGATGCTATAATAAATCTCTCTAAGCATGAGCATTCACCAAAAATATTTTATTTTCGTTTTTTGTAAATTTTCTTTCATACAAAATATATGAAGGTACAAATGTACCTTTGCCGCCGTTAAAGGGTGTAAGATTAATTTTGCTCCCTAAATTGGGGATGGGTGGTCACACATTTCTGCAATTTGGAGTACATATTTTAAACTAAAATCGTAGAGATGTCAGAAAATTTCAGCCCGATCGGACCCATAGCAAAAAAAGTTACGGTGTTTTAAAAACGAAAAAGATACACCTGTACCTATCCCGCTGGATGAGGGTTAACAGACATTTTTCTCTAGGTGTAGTTACAGAATGACCAGAATCGAATCAGTGGTTGAATTGGCTGCCATACAAACCTAACGCACAAAACTATAATTTTAAAAGAAAAGCAAAACAAAACAGTGATAGTATTGATTTTTTTTTTCAAGAAATTCTTTTATGTACGATTGTATGTATTTTCATTATAAAGAGTGGATTTTGCACGTAGTGTAATACACATAAAAATCAGATCCCTTCCCTACGTTATAAAGCTACGCCTGTCCGAAATGTTAAAATGTTGAGACAATATAGTCAAAGAAAAATACGATATTTGTTCCGAAAAAATCATGTACCTCTGATTTTTTGCAGGATTGGGGGGGGGGGGGGGACCCCTGATTATGCAAAATAAAAGTCTAAACCGCGAAAAGGAGTTCCGCAACAAACGCAATACTCGTTCGATAAATCGACGTGTACTGTAGAACAAAGTTGTTTTGCGTTTTCGTTCTTAGAATATTTTTCTGTTCCTTCGCCGTTTTTGAAATTATCGTATAAAACTGAAAAATACCCCTCTTTCCCTCTTGTGGACTTTTTGCTCAAAATCAGCCAACCGTTCCCAACAATTCAGACATACATAATTTTTACCGGTTGATATGGCCATATTTCGGGTTTACTTTTCTTCGGCTCATAGCTGTTTTTCTCATTATGAAACCTAATGAAGACACCGTGTTTTTTCAAGGAGAGTTTCGAACACTCGTTTCTCTATGAATCTTTATCCTGCAACCGAACGAGCACGGTCGTGCTCTCTGTATGGTATAATTAACATAATGTATTTGCTCTATGCATAAAATAAATATCCGAAATGTTTCTTATAAATACCATTGATGATACCAAAAGTACTATTGATCCGTAACACACCTTATTTTGAACCCATTTCACCTGTGTCTGATCATGCGCAGGAACCATTAATCATAATGTCAATTTAACATTTATTGATGCTTAATGATCTATACCTTTACTATGTCTTAAAAAAGTGGCGTCTCCTGATCATGTAATAAGAACTAACCTCATGTCGCTCAATGACTTCTTTGGAATTGCCAGTCATACTCCTGTCTGACATATTTAAAGCGATGGAAGATCGTCGAAGTAGGTACTTAAGTTCTCAAGGCATGTGTGCGTGTTACGCTAACATTCGTATTTGTTCTAAACTAAAACGTCTCAATTGTTCTAACAGTTCTTCTACACACCGTCAACTTAATTATTCTACAATGTAATGATTTGTTTCGTCTTGGATAATGAAAAGCCACGCATTATTAACAGACCGGAGTCTGCCAGGCGTTCGACGCTCGAGACTAAATTCCCGTGCTCAGGTTCCCATTTGATCGACTCGTCACCAAGTCGCGTGCTTTTTTGGTTGCGGAGACTAAAGTACATATTTCCATGTGCGGAGACCTAAGGGAAGGCTGCAAATCAGGAACCGTACCGTACGGTCGAGACATTAAAATGCATTGGTTTACATAGGAGGTGCACGGCGGGCGAGGGCCGTTTCGTCGTCAAAACACGGCTCGCGACACGTGTTCACTTGTTTTCACATCGTCCAGCGCTGTGTATCCAGACGTATTAAGAACTTTATAGCCAATTTTGCTATATAGTTTACATTTTTACTGAGTATTTTTTCTAATACACACGCTCTGTGGCTAACTTGGCTGAGTCGCACTCTACGATGCTAGTAATCTAGAGGTCCGGAGATCGAATCTTGGCGTGGATAAACATTTTTGAGGATTAAGTGAGTCGGTTTTATAAAACTCATGGGAAATCCAGCGCATAAAAAATAATTTGAACTGGCTTAATCGTTTACCATGCCGTCAAATTGTTGGCTCCAAATTGCAAAAGCAGCTTAGGAAGAAGTGTAGTAGAAACGAGACCGAGGCTAATTTGGGGCGTAGCCGAAATTTGAATACCCGTCACATTTGAATGAAACTTAAGGTTCTTTTGTGTTAATAATTTCTACCACAGACCTATGACGTGTTCTGATTCCGTCTGTTCCTGGATGCGTAAGGCTAATCCAGGAACACATTTCGATGAATTTTGGTTAAGATTCAAAAAGAAAAAAGTTGCTCTTACAAGAATCTAATATTTTGTGGTTGGTTTGTATGACAGCCGAATGACGTAATGCTCCGATTCCATCCATTCTTAGATATGTTTTGAGGCGTTAATAGAAACACATTTGGGTAAAGTTCGGTTAAGATTGGTAATACATAAAGAAAAACGTTTTTCTTAGAAGAACCTAATTTCCAGGGGTTGATTTGTATGATTGCCCTATGACGTAGTGTTCTGATTTCATGCGTTCTTAGATATAGTTTTGAGGCTTTACTAGGAACACATTTGGGTGAAGTTTAGTTAAGGTCGGATTAAAAAGGAAACAATTTTTCTTAGAAGACCTTAATTTTCAGCGGTTGGTTTGTATAGCAGCCCTATGACGTAATGCTCCGATTCCATCCATTCCTAGATGTTTTGGGACTTAACTAGGAACACATTTCGGTGAAGTTTGGTTAAGATTTGTACATAAAGAAAAAAGTTTTTCTTGGAAAAACCTAATTTTCAGAGGTTAGTGTCTATGACAGCGCCATGACCCTAAGGTCCGATTCCATTCGTTCCGACATATATACAGCGTACAAAAAAAAAACTTTTCTACAAAATTTCAGCTCAATAGCTTGGAAACTGGGGGACTAGTTTGTATTGGAACAGACGGACAGACAGACAAACGGACATCGCTCAATCGATTTCTCTCTCGTCACACTGAACAATAATATATATACTTTATACAGGGTGTCCCGTATTAGGTGGTCAATACTGTAAGGGTTGATAGCACAACTTGTTTCAGCAAGAAAATTACCAATACAATCGGATTTTTTTTTACCGTTAACTTGTTATCGTTTTTTTTCTGAAAGTCATCGAAAATCGTGACTTGTCATGCAAAATAATAATATCAGTTCAGAAACAGTTTCGGAAACTGTAGCTCAAGCAAAGGCGAAGGCAGCTGAGAAATTCTACCAAGAATTAGAAACTCAGACTGCGACCGAAGGACCGTCTTTGCGCGAGAGACCTAAGCACGACGCCAGGATATTTAGGGTCGCAGCCCAAAGGAGAAGGAACGCTCGGGAAATACAGGCGCCAAAGTACGTGGAGGGCTCGCCAGGAATGTTGCTGATTGACGGACGATACGGCAATTTGTAGCAGGATGCTAGAGTATTTTGACGAACTTCTAAATGAAGAATTTCCTCGAGCAGCTTTTCGAGATGATGAGCCGAATACCACAAATATTGAAGATATCTCAGAGAAAGAGGTGATGGAGGCAAAGGCAATGCATCAGATGAAACGCGGAAAGACAGTCGGACCGGACAAAATTCCCGCGGAATTTTTGGTTGAAAATGGAAAATGTCGGGCTTAGTTGGCTCACAGTTCTCTTCAACAAAATCAAAGATGGGCAACCGATGCCTGATGCTTTCAGGGAAAGTTTTCTTCTTCCTTTCTATAAGAACAAGAAAGATTCACGCAAACTCAACAACTATAGGGCTATAAAGTTAACACCTCATACACTGAAGATCTACGAGCGAGTTGTCTGCAACCGATTGAGAAAGATTGTGCGGTTGAATGACAATCAATGCGGGTTTGGTGAAGGTCGATCTACAGTCGATGCGATTCAGTGCATTCGTATTGCGATGGAAAAGTAGAGAGCAGCACGAAAGGACTTGCACTTTGTGTTCATCGATTTGGAAAAGGCATTCGATAGAGTACCTACCTCGTGATCTGATATGGTTAGCCTTGAGAGCACTTAATGTCCCTGAGGCATACGTCAGGATGATACGAGACATGTATGATGGAGCTACGACTAAGGTTAGATGCACAGCCGGTGAATCAGAAGAATTTCCGGTGAATGTCGGATTACACCAGGGCAGTGTGGACTCAATACACTGCCCTGGTGTTTTTCAACATTATCATGTGCTACTTATTAACACGTATATCCGACGGCCTAGAAATATCTCTTCTTTTTTCCGATGATATAGTCCTCCCTCAGTAGCCCAAACATCGTTGCCTTGCAAGCAGCACTTACAAAATGGTGTGACATTCTGGAGGAGCATGGACTCAGGGTAGGTATAACAAAGACTGAGTTCTTATGCTGCTCATTCTCAGACCCAGATGCACCGATACCAGATATGTACGTCAAAGGAGAGCAGCTTAAGTCTTGTACCAAGTTCAAGTACCTTAGCTCGATGGTGAACAACGGAGCTACATGCGATGATGACATCAAACATCGCACAAAGATTGGGTGGATGACGTGACGAGAAAACTCTGGAGTTTTCTGCGATAAGAAAATGCCACTGAAGCTAAAGGGTAAGTTGTACAAAACGGTTGTACGTCCCGCACTCATGTACGGATCAGAATGCTGGACCATGTAGGAAGGTTACGCGAAACAAATGACAGCGACTGAAATGAAAATGTTTGTCAGTTGGTGTAACGAAAAGGGACCACATTAAGAGCAGCTACATCCGAGGCAGCTTGTGCATAGACCAACCAATCACCGAAAAGCTCGAAGACCGACAAATGGATTGGTATTGCTATGTTCAACGGCGTCCGCCTGAGAACCGCAAAGAGAGCGATATCAATGGAAGTTCCATTTGAAGGATCCAAGGCCAGAGGCAGACCGAAGAACACCTGGATGTGTCAAATGAAAAAGCAACAACGCATTGGTCTCGGCGATGACACGATCCAAGATAGAGCTGCCTGTAGAAATATGCTGAGATATTACCGCCAAAACGGGCGATGTGCCTACACCGCAGGTCGAGCAACGCGAAACCATGGAGCGGTATAAAGAACGAGGCAAGGAAGAAGAAGACATAGGAATAGGAAAAAAGTCATTTTTTAACGGAAATTCAGACGTTAAAGAAAAACAGAAATATGTATGTATGTAATAGATTTCGGGGAAAAACTATCCTGAAAAAAAAAGGGAAATTGTTCTGTTGCGAAACTGATTAGTGATGACGCGACTACTTTATTGGTCGTGCTCTGTTGCCGAGATCGTTCGGTCATCACTGCTTGGTCAGTATCAAAGGGGCCTCGCATTTTCTGTTCAATAAAATATGTATTCGTCAGCCAATTTTAGCGAAGTTAGAAGCAATATCCATTATTGCTAATTATTTAAATTGATATATAAATGCGTAAATGGAATGCTTGAACGTGTCCCTTATGAATTTCGCCCTTAATTTTTAAATTGTGTATATCTGGAAACTTCATGCGAATTCGATTGTGGTCCTATGTCAACTTTGTTTCACGACAATTTCAGCTTCTTCGGGTCGAACCACACCCGTTTTATATACAAAAACTGCCAAAAGTTGCCAAAATGCCTCCCTGGCAAGAGCTTTGAAGGTTCGATGCAAGAAGGTTGGGTTTGTCTGTGTATACGTGTAGGTTCGAGATATGTCTTTTTTCGTCCTGTTGGGAGCATTACATCTCGGCGCGGCTGCTGTCAATTTTACTAATATGCGCCGGTGCACAGTGGGGCGACAAAAATCGGACATAGGCAAATAAACTAAATTCAAATATTGCAAATTAGACTACTAAACTATGGTTTTACACTTTAAAGTATAAGCTATCGAAAACCATTATTAAACATTTTCTACAGACAGGTTTGATCAATAAAGAAATGCATATACCACCAACATTTCAAATATGTACCCGTAGCAACCACCTTACTTAATACAATGACACTTAAATATACCTTTCACGTTAGGCCTTTGGATAGGAAGGCCTGGTTATGGAATTTGCGTATCTAACAAGGTATATAGCCATATTATTCTGCAATTAATGAAGTAAATAAAAACACATAGTTTGGCTGCGACCATACCTGCGACCCTGGCTACAGTAGCAATTTTTATCGACTAACCTCTGTTTTTCACTTGTTATCAATGGGTGAGGTTATAAAACACAACGTTCGCGCAACGTTACTTTTAATTTCAAATCAACCGGCCGTTACGGATCAGAAACTTCTCCCTACAAACAGATTCCCTAAGCGCTTAGGGGATCTGTTTGTAGGGAGAAGTTTCTGATCCGTAACGGCCGGTTAATTTGAAATTAAAGGTAACGTTGCGCGAAAGTTGTGTTTTATAACCTCACCCAATGTTATAAGCTCATCTGATTCCTTAAATGGGGCAAATCGGAGTAACAGGTCCCGCACCTCCTCTACAAATTGTATGTAGAAAACATATCAAATTAGTCATAACTCTTGGCTAAATTAAGCTAATTCGCTCAAGTTATTCTAATAAGTTTTTAGTCGAATATCCTTCGACAGGACTAAATACAGATTCGATTAAATCAAAGATTCCACCAACTCCCCTATAAAAGATCTTACTTTACCAGAGAAATTGTCTTAGCTGGTCGTAATTCGTGAAGGGAAAAGTCGTTTGTTTCGGTATTTGTATATTTTCGATTATTTGTTATATGCTCCTGAAAAGCTTACATAAAAGAGTAACTTTTGTGAATTATTCAGATTTATCCGTTGAAAGAACCGTTATGATATTTGCGTTTGCATTTTCTATGTCGCATAAATTTTGTAATTTTTCGAAGTTTAAATTACTATATCTTCGAAATAACAGTGAGTTTTTCACCGGGGAGCATAACTCTAGCTTTATTAAAGATTTCATATATAATGGTGCCGTTTTGTAACGGTAAATGAGAGAGCGTTATTATAAGCTGTACTATCTATTAACATCGTTTGTAACATCAGAATCGAAAAACGGTATAACATATTATCTATACCGGTTGGGGTTGGTAAAAGCATCCTTACAACCGCTATATGTTCTTTCGTACAGGACATATTTGAAAATGGAGTCCACTATTCGACTCAGAACAAACAAATTCAACTTATTGCTTTACAAGGTACATTTTACAACAGAATATCTTCGCAAAGATGCGATGTCCAAAAAATCGTTAAAAACTATTCCAAGCCCTAGGGCATAGTATTGTAGTGTTTGCACCCTCGACGCCTCAGAATTCTGTTCTCTTAATGAAGACTTGCTGACTCGAGTCACTGGCACTTCTAGCAGTTCTCCTGGCATAACCATTGTAAATGCCAGCTTTCGGAAGGGGAAATGCAACCAGCACCTCAATGACTGTAACCTTAATGACGGTGTCAGCAAAGCAAGCTATGGTATATTGTCCGCGCCCTGTCCAATCCTGGGAAAGGATAGGGCAATCTTGCCATAACTTTTGGCCGTAAACAAACCAGCAATCCTCTTCACTGCGCGAGCCTGTTCAATAAACAATTTATTGAACATCCCAAGTCTGATGGGCGCAAGCGTAAACTCAAAAGCCCTCGGACCCAATGGCCTTTTGATGGCCATGTTGAACCATCTCGATCTTCCAGTTATTGAGTATCTCACGGACGCTTTTTGAGTAGAAATGGGGAATCTTGAATAGATACTGCGTGCCGTGTACAAGAGACAGTCAGCAATCAGTTATGTCGTTATTCTTACCGCGATTCAACTTAACCCCTCTTTCGTCACCGCTTTCAGTATTATTTCACAGAGCCACTTTCAGCTAATCAGCCATCACCACGAGAAGCAGAATTGCCCTGCTTACTGAATTCCAGTTATTTGCTGATAGCAGCATCAGGACCACTAGGTTCTCGAGGCTTATGTTTTCTCCCAATTCCGCTTCTAGTTGACTGCGGACATCTTCATATCTGCGACAATAAAAAAGACATGCTTCGCATTCTCCGCAACCCCCTTGAATCTCGGGAATTCTGACGAATCGTCCAGCTTAAACAAATGCAAATATTGACGGTACCCTCCGTGGCCTGTTAAGAACTGGTTCATGTAAAAATTCACATCCCCGTGCTTTCGGCCAACCCAGATGGCTATGTCTGGGATAAGGGTATGTGTCCATCGGCCAGTAGAGGCCGCATTCCCTTGGACCTCCCACCTTCTCATAGATTCAAGCCGTTCAATGTTTCTTCGCCCCAGGTGCATATTCGGTGTTACGTCTTGGCGACCACTGTACAGCCTGCTGATCTAATGCACTAGGATCGGTAAAGGCATCATTCCCGCTACCACATAAGGCGCTTTATTTGATGTGGTGCGGTACGCACAACACACTCTCAAAGGACACCTACGATATATCACGCTTAGGGTTGTTTACGATACTCTCACCTGTCGCCAAGGCGCTGGAGGCCCTTATTCATCCCAAATCAAATGCGTTTGATAAGGTCAATCATTCTCGCCAACCTGTTGAATATGCATGTTCCTGCACAAGAAATACAAGAAATTACCAACTATCTACCTGGTCGACATTCCTTCACTGAGTTTAAAGGCAAACATTCCAAACTGAGGAAAACCAAATTAGGAGTTCCACAGCGACGGGTACTCTTCCCCACTCTGTTTAACATCTATATGTCTGGCCTTCCTACCCCACCTGAAGGAATCAGTGTGATTTCTTTGCGGACGATTGCACCGTTCTCGCCACCGGGGAGGATAAAGAAATGCGCAAGCCGTATAGCATCACCATCCAACGTCTAAATCTTCTGCGACATTTCTTACTACTTGGTAGGAGGATTGTCGGTGGGCGGTTTATGTGGCAACAATCCTATTCCTACTATAGCTAACCCTACAATTCTTAGGCTTCACCTTAAGGCTTGAGAATATGATGACGGCAGTTGATCACGCAGCAGCAGTATGTGAAAAGATGCGCAATAGGAACAAAATTCTCAAAAAAATGGGTGGTAGCACCTGGGCCAAAGATAATGAAACTATGCTAGCAGCTGATCATGCAGCCCCAGTTTGATCACATAGTCTATGTGACACAAATTCGTCTGCTTAAATGCTGCTCTACGTATAGCCACAGCTTCCTGATGTCTGTCCAAGATCACTTACATCAGGAGACACAATTGATGCTAATACGAGACCATAATCGCCTACTCTCAAAACATTATCTTGTTGGTTGCTACAGTGAGGATCATCCCCACTACAATCTTATGGACCGAATTCCTCCACCACGACATGTTAGGTCTGGCTTACGAGACCTAGAGAGAAGGGTTCAGGGATACAACCCTTACGATGAAGAGGCATACCGGGCCGCCGTTGTAGCGATTCACACTGAAGAAGTGAGTCGGTATATTGCAAGTTCAAATACGAATAGAGTCTTCTCGGTGCTTCCACCTATTTTTCCTGAGGAGATTAGGCTCTGAGAGCATTCAGAGTGACATTAGCCCAACTTCGGTCAGACTTCTGTTCACACCATATTTCCTACCTTTCTCGCATAGATCCAGGCATTCAAAACATTTGTCCTAACTGACGCGCTTCATGATGTGGGTCATTTGTTGCAATGCCCAGCTGAGCCCACTGATCTTACCCCTATTTCACTGTGGGGAAACCCTATCGCAGCAGCTGGGTTCTTGTCGCTTGACATCTCGGACGAAAAAAATTACCATAACTCCAATCCACATATGCACAGCAGGGTCACACCTTTCTGCACCGCTAAAAGAAGAATTTGATGGTTCATTTAAGATAAGATGCTAAAAACTACATTTTTAGGTTTTTTTTTTTAAAATAATAAAGCTAAATGAGTTTAATGTATTTTTTTATTTACAGGTGAGTGATTTTGACATAAAAGACAATGAAAATAATAATGTGAGTATCACGAGCTGCTCTCGCCACGTTCAAACAAAATATACCAGCGGCCGATTTCTGTGAGTTTTATCACATTGGGCATTCAGCCGTTTCTGATGTTCGATTTGAATAACTACGTATTTTCTTCGTCCTTTTGAAATTAAACTTGTATGCACATACACTTGCCAGAAAAAGTCTCCGTACACAAAGTAAGGAAAACTGCATATTACGAAACTACGGGGAAATGAAAACGTTAAATTGAAATTTGTTATCTAAAATGTTTATTTAGCATGTTAATTAATATTTCTACTCATTATTTTACTGAAACTCGGTTGTGAACAAAATTTTCTAGAACAAAAACTAAAAAACTTCACAAAAACGAAACGAAAAAGTCTCCGTACACGACCATATTTTTTTACAATTATTCAGTTTTTTTCACAGAATTTCGAAGAATCCACTAGCTCGAGGGTAACATTTTCGGAGGAGGTCTTCCATGCTTCGATGTAACATGGACTGGATCAATTTGGCCGAGCTCTGGCCTGTTATTTTGCCCCTTTGGTCGAGAATGGGGCTTTGAAGCATCCCCTTGTAAGTTATTATGTGCTGACGGTTCCTGGGCACCTTCAATTTCTGAAAAGGCTCAGTAAGATTAAGCTTTCGGAATTTGGATAGCATATGCAACTTACGTTTTATTTTATCCGAGATAGAAGCGTCACAATTAAAGGCAAGTGCAAGGGATCATTATTTTGTGTGAACCAAGAAGCCTTGCGAAGCCCCCTCTGTTAAACGCCATGTGTCCTTTTGGTTTTCAGAATGCTTAAAGAGACGTATTGATCCATTGTTGACTCTGTAAAAATGAGTACTCCTACTCCCTCCGGAAACGCACACCCCGTAGTCATCATGCCCACCTTTGCCATCTTAGGCAGTTAATGCCTGATTTTTCTTATGAAGGACAGAGCCGATTTTCCGCCACTTTAAATTTTCTTACCTTATTGTAAAAATATATACACCCCACTCTTTGCCGAAATTAAGTAATTTTCCATTACTATGCAGGGTGGAGAGGTCTATACCATCGATAAAGTAAATCTTGTACCAACTGCCTAACGTGGCAAAGGTGGTCATGATGATCAGGGAGTAAATGTTGGCGCAGGGAGTAGGCGTACTTATTCTTACAGAGTCAACAATGAATCAATACGTCTCTTTACGCATTCTGAAAACCAAAAGGAGACACGGCGTTTAACAGAGGGGGTTTGCAAGGCTTCTTTGTTCAAACAAAATAATGATCCCTTGGACTTGCCTTTAATTGTGACGCTTCTATCGCTCTCTTAAATAAAACATAAGTTACATTATGCTATCCAAATTCCGAGAGCTTAATCCTAATGAGCATTTTCAGAAATTGAAGGTGACTAGGAACCGTCAGCACATAATAACTTACAAGGGGATGCTTCAAAGCCCCATTCTCGACCAAAGGGGCAAAATAACAGGCCAGAGCTCGGCCAAATTGATCCAGTCCATGTTACATCGAAGCATGGAGGACCTCCTCCGAAAATGTTACCCTTAAGCTAGTGAATTCTTCGAAATTCTGTGAAAAAAAACTGAATAATTGTAAAAAAATATGGTCGTGTACGGAGACTTTTTCGTTTCGTTTTTGTGAAGTTTTGTTAGTTTTTGTTCTAGGAAACTTTGTTTACAACCGAGTTTCAGTAAAATAATGAGTAGAAATATTAGTTAACAAACTAAATAAACATTTTAGATGACAAATTGCAATCTAAGGTTTTCATTTCTCAGTGGTTCCGTAATATGCAGTTTTCCTTAAATTGTGTACGGAGACTTTTTCTGGCAAGTGTATATACGTATTTTGTCATACCGATTGCTCTTATTCGCTTTGCACTGTAATTTTAAATAGCATACAGTAATAATGTTTGGCTCCACATCAACAATTATAAAATAATGTACTCGTGTATAAACGGAACTACAAATACAGAGTGGACTGTAACGCATAGAACAAAAATAGGATTTGGCCTGCCTCTTCATAAGATATGTAAGACTTTGCAACTTGGCAAACAAGATCATGAACTAATTTTGCACTATTTGATCCGTTCGTCACGAAAACGCAACAGCTTTCTTAAATTTTAGAAGATCCTACGCCATTTTAGACGCTACCGTGTCCATTATATGTACTAAAAATACCCATCTTTTTCAGTAGTGTTGGAAATAGCGAGCATATACCCGCTTATATACTTTGTGCATCTTCCCGTGCCTTAGCATTTTGTCCTTAATATCACTATAATCGGACTTTACTATATTCATACAGACTGGGCTCTTTCGGGTTGTCGTGAAGTGGTGCTGTATGTTTGTGCATATCTTGACGACTCACGCAATTCATTTGAATGACATCCACAGCAGCATCTCGAGACAGCGTCGTGATTTATTTGACGCATTGCCAACGGGATAAAAACGTAGTCGGAACCATACAGCCACTGATTGCATAGCAAGTCAAATTTTCGAAAAACCCCAAATGCGGCCAACTTTGCGTTTGCTATAGTTTGGTTGCTATCGAAATCGGAGCTGTCGCGGCAGTGTAGACTACATTATAATGAAAAATTTATAAAATTTATGGGATTTTGAAGAAATTGAAGAAAATAACGCAACTAAGGTCTGTTTGTACCTAGTCATTGCAACGATCCCTTTCGTCATGCAAGGTTTAATTGCCTTATGCTGTGTCGGGAAATCTGTGAAGTGGAATGTCAAGTATTTTTCCTAAAGATGCAGGAAGTGCGACATGTACGCTTCTTGACTGCATACTTGTCGAAATCGAAAATTCACGGAAAATTAAAATTAATTTAAATAAATTCTTTAATATACGTTAATATTTGTATGAAAATATACATAGGTTGAATGCGGGAATCATTGACAGACAATTTTCAATGCACCTTAATTCACCAATGCCCGATTTGATAAATTCATATTAACAAACTACCATTAAAATTACTATTCATATATGTAATCATTTTCTCTATTTGGTTATTATCATTACACATATCTACACATAAATAGAACTAGAAGCACCACAGTAGAGTGCAATGTGAACTGCCTACCAATTATGTATGTACTAGACGAAAAATCATCATTAATATGGCTAGAAATAATCAGGAAGGTTTGGGCAGAAACAAGTGGTTTGTTTCGAATTTCTCTGATATGCCGATGATGAAAAAAATGATAAATTGGAATTTTATAATTTAAAATTTCATTTTCAAACTATGTATGTATGTTTAATGCTATCTCAACTATTCCGACAACTCCCTTTAGTCCACTTTGAATAAACCCGATTCCCAATCTGTCGTGATGATGGTTAATTGATATAGCCATGAATAAAAACAAGTCGCATCACCGCAACGGACCATATCGCAAAAATATTTAACTTTCATAAAAAACAACAAGCTTCTTATACAAGTGCCTCTATAATAAGTACGCCCAATGAGCGTTAAGCGCATCTTGTTAACGACGAAAACCTTCGACCGGGTTCAATTGAAGAATGAAGAGACGTGACATTCTTGAAATATTCGAATCGGTTCAACTCTTTACACGAAATCATTCCGACAAAAGAAGTATATCTCAAAGGAATCTGCGCACAAAGTAGCTACATACATACAGTCAACATTAGCCGCGCAGTGTGCTATCCCTGGAATGGAAGTTGCTTTTAAAGAGGCTAGTTGTTGTCAATGACGAAGGGGGAAATGTTTCCAACGCAGCCAACAATTTACAATATTAACATGAACCACACACAACAGCTGCCCAAGTCCCGCAAACATAATTTAAACGAGCAACATTAACAGCAAACTATGTATTTGTAAGTAGAAAAAAACATGATTTCAAGGAAGCTAACAAATATTTTCATTATAGGAATTTTCTCATGAATGCGCTGTAGCTCAAGCGTAGCTCCGTTGCTTTGCTAAAACGCTGCAACAATATGTCGGGCACTAAAGCGCTAAAGCATTCGAATTTTGTAAAATCCGATAAGGATCGATAAGAGTTTTGCGCAAAAAAAGTTTTCATGTTGAGATTTTTAAAGAAATTCTGGAATTTTTTCAAATTAATGGTAAAGGTGCATTTTAACGTCCATATAGATTGATCGCCAAATGGCTGCGCGTCCAAAAACTGGCATCATGAACATCCATTTGGCTGCTACTTAGCATCTACACTAGCAGCCAAATGGAGACAGAAAATTACATAACCAAAATAACATTTTGGTGATTTTTTAAATTTAATTATCAAACTCTGCGCATTTTAATTATTACACGGCCATTTAATTTAATTTCTTAATTTTTGAAATTTAATTTCTTTGACGCTCTTATTTTTTTAATTGTTCTTTTTTTTAGCGGTGCAGAAAGGTGTGAAACCTCTGTGCATCTATGTGGGTACGAGTTATGTTTCGTCAATGTTTGTGTCCGTGAGGTCTAAGGACAAAAACATAGCTGCTGCGATAGGGTTTTCCCACAGCGATATAGGGGTGAGATCAGTGGGCGCAGCGTGGCATTGAAACAAATGGCCCACATCATGAGGAGTACCATCGCAGTTTGGACAGATGTTTTGGATGTCCGGGATTATGCGGAAAGGTACGAATTAAGGCGTGAACAAAAGCCCGACCGAAGTTGACCTAGTGTTACTCTGGTGGCTCTCGGGAGCCTAATCTCCTCAGGCGAAATTGGTGGTGGGCGCTCTTAGAAGACTCTATTCGTACTTAAGCTCGCAATAGACCGATTCACTTCTTCAGTGTGGATCGCTGCGATGGCGGCTCGGTATGTAACTTCATCGTGAGGGTCCCGTTTATATTTCTTTTTAATTGTTCATCTATACAACTGTATTATTAGGTTACCAGTTACCACCTGTTCAGTTTTTTAAATAAATAAATCATTAATTTTTTGCAGAGCGGCGTCCACTGCTAACATGATTATAACCATCTTTGCGTCGATCGTAGACTCGTCCATCCAACTAAAACCATATTCTGACGGTCTGTTCCTGTTCTTTTTTCAAGTCAAAATGAGTGCATTCAGCGAGCACATATTGGAAAGAGCTACTGGAAAGTGTTCTCTCCCCGCGTCCCACTCAGCCGCTAATCGGTCCACATGCGATGTATCGAAAATTTCCCCTATATAGCGTTGAATTGGAATGCTACATTTAGATGTGTAGCTGCTACTTGGACTGCTCGATCAACTGTCACGCACAGCTGCTCGACCGTCAATACTGTAAATTGTTTGTTCACAGTTCAGCTGAAAAAAATTTCATTTCTGAGCCAGGTTTTAGTGAACGTTTTAATATTGTGCGATGAGAGTACGTATTTTGAAAGGAAAGTTGCAGTTTTAGGTTTTTTAAATTTTGGATTGCCGCAATGTCTGCGGATGTATCAGCTGGTTAGAGAGAACTGACATTTCATGTAGCAAGTCCATTCAGCGAACACAAACTTAGCAGTTTTCCAATTTCTTGTGGTGGGGATATGTAGCACATCCCAATATGTGCTCGCTGAATGCACTCAATGTGTACATATATCGATTTGGGAAATTTCTAAATATGTAGTACAAATTAAGCTAAGGCTATTTTTTTAAATTGGTATGGTCGCATGGGATAAGGGCTGAAATATATATATCTTAGAGCGGGGATAGGCATGTGGGGTATTATCCGCGTTTGGTGAAGATTGAATCACGAACAAACAGTTTTTCTTAGAGGAACCTAATTTTGAGGGTAGAGTTGATATGGCAGCCTATGAACAATTGTAGTGATCCAAACATACAAACAGCCTACAAATGGAATAAGCAGCTGTGTAAAGTTTCAGCTTAACAGCTTACATAACTTCAGAAAAAACGGTTTGGAACAGACGGACGGATAACGCTCAATCGATTCCCCTCGTTCAGCTCGTTTCAGTGTAATTTATACCTCTAAAATTCCACAATGTATATATATTTCCGAGGGAAAATAATTTTTAAATATGTACATATACTGTTTCACAAATTTCATGATCATGACAAACTTAATATGGTAAGAATCCGATAATCCGCACTCGAAAAACTGATAATCCGGATTCAAAATTATGGCCAATTTGATTTAATTTAAAAAAAAAAATTGTAAACTTTCTAATGTTTGTTTTAGCGTACGTCTTTATAAATTTTTATTTAAATTGCCTACAATTGTATTCGATCCCGGGACTTTGATGTGTTATAATTAACCTTTTAGCATATTGACTATGACTCTGCGACAGGTTATTAATTCAACTGTATTCCTAGTTTCCATTTTAAATTTAACTTTGTAATTTAAAACTCCTGCTTTTTCCATTTTCTCCTTGTGTGCACTTTGAAAATTATAATTTGATAGATGATTTAAATTCTTCAAGTCTAAGAATATTTGTTCTCAATTATTAAATTCAATACTGTTTGCGATTAGTTTAGACCAGTGATTCCCATGCTGGGGGCGCCTAGGGAGGCGTGACGATTAGAAAGGGGGGGGGGAGCACGGGCACGACAACTCTAATATTGATGCGTTTATGAATTATGGTTTCCTTCAACACCATCATTGTGAATCGAACTTTTTACTTTTCCCATGCTGGGGGCGCCTAGGGAGGCGGGACGATTAGAAAGGGGGGGGGGGAGCACGGGCACAACAACTCTAATATTGATGCGTTTATGAATTATGGTTTCCTTCAACACCATCATTGTGAATCGAACTTTTTACTTTTTTCGATTAAAAAAAATCGCTGCTACTAAATTCGTTTATGAGCACCGTTGAGAATATTTTAGGCCGAAAAAAATCACTTGATATGACTGATTGAAATTGATGAAGCTCGCGCTTCTGATATGAACCACACCAGCCAGCTAGTATTTGTATAGATAGAATGAATAAATTTGCAGATTTTGGTCGCTGCTCGACGTATCACTGAAGCACTGAAGGTGACGGCCAAACTCACGGCGACGGATGCGGAAATCTCGAAATTTAAATAATATGTCCAAGGTTACCAAGGGATCCAAGGTTACTGAGGTTACAAAGGTTAACAAGGACCAACGACCAAGGTCACTAAGGTAACCAAGGGAGTTATCATCATTATTATTATTCTCAAAAAATTTCGTGACCATAGTGCAATGAATATCGTCTTCATCATTCATTGATATGTTAAGTCGATTTTGTTAAGCGAAAGCAAAAAATATGATATCTCACAAAAACAACTATGTGTTGTAAAAGGTTTCCCCCAAAAAAGGCGTCAGCCGCAAAAAGGATTGATATAAATATAATCCCGACAAAATACTCGCATCTTGTATCAAGGATATGCATATTCAAAAGTGATGAAATTATTAAATAGCTTCCACCAAACCAGCACGCTACGGTAGCGGTACGCGGCCGAATGTATGAAATAATTTTCGCTGCGGTAGACCACGCCGATCGCCTAATTTGCCAATTCGTGTGGTGTATGTATTGTGTATCGCGTACCGGTCGCGCGCTGGTTTAATGGAGCTAATTTCTTTCAACGCTATTTGGCGAGGAGCTTGAATAAAGTTAATAACAGAATAACACAAATCTGATTGTATAAGAAAAAAGAAAAACGTGTTCTATAAACGAAGGAAAGCAAAATAAAGTTCTAAAACGCATTTTTATTTTTTTATAAGGCTGGCAACTTCCAAATGAAATCTGATAAAGAAAAGAACACAGCTGCAAATAGTACCGTCATCCAGCTGTGGAGCTTATTGGCGGGGGCCAATTAGCGTTGAAAGAAATTAGCTCCACCAAACCAGAGGGAGAAGTACGCGGTACACACGCGCTGGTTTGGTCGAAGCTATTATTAACTAATTCAATCACTTTTGAATATGCATATCCTTGAGATGCGAGTATTTTGGCGGGATTGTATTTATATCAATCATTTTTGCGGCTGACGACTTTTTCTTTGGGGGAAGGGAAACCTTTAACAACAGAGTTGTTTTTGTGAGATTCTTGATTACAGCACGGGTTTTTTCTCAGTGTATGCAATATCTATACTCGATAGAGCGGAAATTGTAAATCATTGTCTTTTCAGACACCTTAATCTAATACTGAATTTCCGCCCTGAAGGATGTGTTTGTAAAAAACACCCCTTCAGAATAGCATTATGCTTGAAACACATTTGACGCGTTAAATGCTGCCGAAGAAAGCAGGAAACGCATTTTAAATGCCTGACATGTTTGCTGCTGCTGTGTAGAAACAGCAAAAAAACATGCCATTAAAACTGCATTGTCCTGATTTCTTCGGCAGCTTTCAACGGGTCTAATCTGTTTCCACACACTAAAAAATCAGGCGGTGTGAATCAAAATTTATCCAAATGGGGTTATTTTTTTATATATATGGGGTTAACTACACTTATTTAACTCTGCCCACAAATAAAAATTTTTTTATACTCTTCACTCGTAGAGTAAAGGGTATATTAACTTTGTCATGAAGTTTGTAACGCATTGAAGGAAGGATCTCCGACCATATAAAATATGTATATATATGATCAGCATGGCGAGCTGAGTCGATTGGGCGATGTCCGTCTGTCTGTCTGTCCGTCTGTTGCTACGCGTTTTACTCGGCCAGTTTAAAAGCTATCGAGCTGAAATTTTGCACACATGCTTCTTTTTATTGCAGGCAGTTTGTATGTTTGAATCGCTAAAATCGGACCGTGGGGTCATGGGGCTGCCATACAAACCTAACCCCCCAAATTTGGTTTTTCTAAGAAAAACTTTTTCATGTGTGCACGTATTTCAACTAAATTTCACACAAATGTGTTTCTATTGATAACACGAAACATATGTAAGAATGGATCAAATCGGACCATGGGGTCATGGGGCTGCCATACAAACCTAGCCCCCAAATTAGGTTCTTCTAAGAAAAACTTTTGCATTTGTGCACCAATTTTAACCAAATTTCACACAAATGTTTTTCTATTGATGCCACAAAACATATGTAAGAATGGATGGAATCGGACTGTGGGGTCATTGGGCTGTCATACAAACCCAGCCTCCAAGTTGAGTTTCTCTAAGAAAAACTTTTTTATTTGTGCATCAATTTGAATCAAACCTCGTAAAGGTGCATTTCTATTGATGCCATAAGACATATATAAAAATGAATGGAATTGGACCATGGGGTCATGGGGCTACCATACAAACCCCCCCCCCCCCCCCCCCATTTTGGATCATCTAAGAAACATTTTTTCTACACCAATTTCAACAAATCTTATCAAAACAAAAAAAGTTAAAGGCTCCCGCATCCCCCCGATGAAATTTTCTGAGATAATTTTTTTATTTTCCCACTTATTCCAACCAAACCTCACACAAATATTTTTTATCGACGCCACCGAATTTGTCAATATCAAATATTTTGCGAAAACAGAAGGAAAAGAATGGGGAAGGATTAAACACAAGTCATAGGTTCGCTCCAAAAAACTTTTAGCCCGAGGAGAGTGAAGGGTATTCAAATTTCGGCCGCGCCCGAAATTAGCCTCGGTCTCGTTCTTTTCTCCATTAGGATAAAACACTCAAAATAAAATTCATTTGGATAAATAACAAATTTTATCCGAAATTTTATCAGTTTTTGTTTATATGGTGTTAAAATTTACTTAAAATGGAGTTAACTCCGCACAATATGACAGGTAATATATGGGGCAAATTACGAACGTTGTCCCGTATAGTCTGTGTGGTGTAGTAGGTAGGGCGTTAGTCTTCAAATCATACAGTCTCGGGATCGAATCCCACTGTAGGCAGGTAATTTATTATGCATTTTTAGAGCGTAAAGAGGTAAATGAAATGTCGCCAACACCTATAGAGAGGTGAATGATAGTTATACAAAACTCATTTATGAGTTAAATGTTCTGTGAAAATTGTGTTTTATTTTTATCCTAAAAATATCGAGAATTACTCCTTTTGGTGTAATTGGAAGTACTCTTTTGTGTTCATCCATTTGGATAAAACAATATTTTATCCAAACGGAGGGACCTTATTCGACAATTTTCAGAGTTAAATTCACACCGGATTTTTTGCTGTGCAGCGATATACCTTTTTCTGCAATTAAAAAGCCTATAATTAAGGCTTCTTTTTTCTATTCACTTAGTACTTTCATTTTTCATAAACTCTATTCTTCTCTTCGACTCCCTAAAAATGTATTCCAATTTTCCAGGGAAATACTATGAGCGACATACATTACATAGTAGTAAATTCACTATAAACTTATACAAAGCTTCCCATACTCCTCAACTCTATTTCTTTCAGTTGATACTGCTATAACAGTATGTTATTGCCGCCGCCTTTATTGTTTAATAGACGTTTTATCGCCCCATTCACAACAACAATATTCTCCAAGAGTTCATGTATGTAAATATTAAGAGGACGATAAACGATAGAATAGTGACATGATGACGTTACGACCGAGAATTCTGATGAAACGAGGGTGAAGAGTTATCCTCTCCAGCTGGTAGTATGACTCCTAGACAATTTTACTCGTACGTATAGAGTCCTTTCGAGAGGTTTAAAACTTTTTCATTCCAAAGTATTCACCATGAATCCTCGTCTTCCTTTTCTACCATACATCCCCAGCCAATTCGTGTAGGAAGGACCACAGCAGCGTGCCCGAAGCACTATGTCGTTCGCAAGAATGTTTTACGAGCGACTGAGTGGGCCAAAAGGAATTTTCCGGATTGCTTGGTTCCGAAAATCAATACAACAGAATCATAGTGTGTATGAGGGGGGGAAAGATATGAGAAAAGGCTGTAGAAACAGCAAATGGGAGAGAGAATGAGAGAGTACTAACTGGACAAACTCCAGGGAATTTCTAGATATATGCAGTATTCCTCAACTTAGTCGTAAACAATATGACTTGAACTATATTCAACGATACAGTTGGTATTTGTTCCCATTCCCTACAGTTCAATATTCTGTCGTCCTTCTCGTTCTTTTGGCCAAATCTATCGTATCAGACTCCTGTTTTCTATTGTTTGCATGGATGAGCGCTATTTCTCGAATACGAAGCTATACAACCGTTTTCGTATGATACTCCAATGTCGACTTTAGTATAGGACTTGGCATTTCTATGAATATGTACGTACATTTGCCTAGAGGCAACAAGGATTCGGGAGAGAAGAAATACTTCTTGCATATTCGACTGGTCTATAAACACACTGTACACACAATAGTCGTACTCGAAATGTGAATGAATATCCCAAAGGAAATTCTTATCATCTTGCTGCAACTTTCAATTGATGATAGATAACCATTCAAATTGTCGGAGAATCCTATTGCACATCCTCCTGGAACCTTTGTCCAATTCTTCCACGACGGATATAGCTCAGTCTGGTGTAACTGAAACTTTGGTCAATGAGATTCGAATTAAACGTGGACACGTTCGCTGCAATGGAAATGCAACGTCGATGCGTAAAGCAAACATATTTATAGAGGGTGCGCCATAGAAACTTATTTGAAAAAAAAAATCACCATTTGAGTTGTCCGGGTAGAGGAGAGGGGTGCATCGGAGGAGCATCCTTTGTAACCGAGCATTGGGAATTTTACAAAGTTCCTTTGCAAATATGCCTAAAAGTGGTTTATGGTCAGTCGTCACATTGAATGACCTACCATAGACATAATAGTGAAACTTTTGGCATGCAAAAACAATTGCCAAAAGTTCTTTTTCTATTTGTGAATATCTTGTTTCAGCCTCTGAAAGACTTCTCGAAACAAAATACACAGGTTTTCCATTTTGAATCATACATGCTCCCAAACCGAATTTGGACGCGTCAGGTTGCATGGTTGTTTGTGCTTTCTCATCAAATGTTGTAAGCGTTGGAGCATTTGTGATAAGAGTTTTAATTTTATCCAGACATTCAGTATGATTACTTTCCCATTTGAAGCATGCATTCTTACGCAATATTTCTCGTAAAGGGGTAGACATTTGAGACAAATGTGGTACAAAATTTCTTACATAGTTTATCATCCCTAATATTTGCTGCAATTCTTTTTTATTCTGAGGTGGCTTAATACCTCTAATAGCGCTTACCCTCTCTGGATCACACGATATTCCATCCTTTGATAATATATGCCCTAAGAACCTTAAGCTATTCACTCTATACTGAACTTTATCTTTGTTAAATTTAATGTTTAACTTCCTTGCCCTTTCAATTACTTTTCCTAAAATGTCGTCATGTTGTTTCTCCATTTCTGCGGCGATTAGTATATCGTCTATGTATACTAAAACACCCTCAATGTCACTAAAGTTTCTCTCGTTGTACTTTTGGAAAATTTCGGGAGCAATTTTAATTCCAAAAGGCAATCTCTTATATTGATATAGCCCAAATGGTGTACTGAAGGTACACAGCTCGCTGGACTTTTTGTCTAATTCAACCTGAAAATATCCATCTTTCAAATCTAGTACCGTAAAACACGATTTATTAGCTTGATTTGCCGTTAATTCATAAAATGATGGAATAGGATGATTTACTGGCTTCAGTGCGTCATTCAATTCTTTTGTATCCATGCAGATCCGAATTTTATTCCCCGGCTTTTCCACAATGACAATATTGGAAATCCATTCCGAAGCATTGTCAATCTTTTCTATAATGCCTTGGCTTTGTAAACGAGCCAACTCTTTTTAGACCGCGCTCTTGATTGCAAGTGGAATTCGTCTAGCTGGCTTTGCAACAGGTATAACATTATCCTTAAGTTGTATGTTAAAATTTTGTACGAAAGTACCAAGACCTTCAAATACGTCTTCATTTTGCTTCATAAATTCTTTTTTATCGGGACTATAATTTATGTAGTTTATTTGTGCGACCAACTTCAGATCGATACAGGAATGAAGCCCTAAAATTGGTATGTTTCCATTCTTTATAACTATAAAATCAAGTTCTATTTTCATTTCGAACTATACATTTAAATTGTGTTTTGCCAAGATACTCTAAGCTGGGCCCCCCTTACGCTTGAATCTTAGTCTCGACTCTTTCTAACACGGCATTTTTAAATAACCGAAATAGCCTACACGGCATGACATTAATATCTGCACCTGTATCTAGCTTAAACTTGATAACCCTATTCTCAATTTTGACATTCTCACTCTATGATCGACACTCCATAAAATCAATATTATTTTGAATTGTGTTAATTGAAAACTCTTCGTTGTTATTCGTATTTTTATACCCTTCACTCGTAGAGTAAAGGGTATATTAACTTTGTCATGAAGTTTGTAACGCATTGAAGGAAGCATCTCCGACCATATAAAATATGTATATATATGATCAGCATGACGAGCTGAGTCGATTGGGCGATGTCCGTCTGTCTGTCTGTCCGTCTGTCCGTCTGTTGCTACGCGTTTTACTCGGCCAGTTTAAAAGCTATCGAGCAGAAATTTTGCACACATGTTTCTTTTTATTGCAGGCAGTTTGTATGTTTGAATCGCTAAAATCGGACCGTGGGGTCATGGGGCTGCCATACAAACCTAACCCCCCCAATTTGGTTTTTCTAAGAAAAACTTTTTCATGTGTTTACTAACTTCAACGAAATTTCACACAAATGTGTTTCTATTGATAACACAAAACATATGTAAGAATGGATCAAATCGGACCATGGGGTCATGGGGCTGCCATACAAACCTAACCCCCCAAATTAAGTTCTTCTAAGAAAAACTTTTTCATTTGTGCACCAATTTGAACCAAATTTCACACAAATGTGTTTCTATTGATGCCACAAAATATATGTAAGAATAAATGGAATCAGACTGTGGGGTCATGGGGCTGCCATACAAACCCAGCCCCCAAATTGAGTTTTTCTAAGAAAAACTTTTTTATTTGTCCACTAATTTCAATCAAACCTCATAAAAGTGCATTTCATTTGATGCCACAAAACATGTGTAAAAATGAATGGAATCAGACGATGGGGTCATGGGGCTATCATACAAAGCCAACCCCCTAAATTGAGTTCTTCTACGAACAACTTTTTTATTTGTGCACCACTTTCAACCAAAACTCGTAAAAGTGCACTTCAATTGATGCCATAAATAATCGGACTATGGAGTCATGGGGCTACCATACAAGCCCAACCTCCCCATTTTGGATCTTCTAAGAAACATTTTTTCTACACCAATTTAAAAAAAACCTCAATGCGTCTTTATCAAAACAAAAAAAAAGTAAAACAAATGGAATCGAACTATGGGGCCATGCTCCCGCATCCCCCCAATAAAGTTTTCTGAGATATTTTTTTTTTATTTTACCACTTATTCCAACCAAACCTCACACAAATATTGTTTTATCGACGCCACAGAATTTGTCAATATCAAATATTATGCGAAAACAGAAGGAAAATAATGGGGAAGGATTAAATACAAGTCATAGGTTTGCCCCAAAAAACTTTTAGCCCGAGGAGAGTGAAGGGTATTCAAATTTCGGCCGCGCCCGAAATTAGCCTCGGTCTCGTTTTATTTCACGTATACCTGCTTTGTTTTGCAAGCAACTGCAAAATGATTCTTTTTCCCACAGATTCTGCAAGTCAAACCAAAAGCCGGACACTTTCTATATTCATGCTGCTGGATACAATATTGACAATTTAATTTGTTCTGACTTTTGCTATTCCTAAAATTATTATAACCTTTATTTAGTACTGTTTTTGATGGTTTTTGATTTGAAATATTTTTTACCACTTGTATAGATGATGTGCCTTGTTGTAGCATCTCCATTTGTGTCTTTGATGCCTCTGCTGCTCTTGCTATGTCTACCGCCTTCTTAAGGTCCAAATTATCAGCTTCCAAAAGTTTATTTTGTAAATTTGTATCGGCTACTCCCAAAACAATCCTATCTCGAATCATTCGAGTTTCCATATCACCAAATCCACAATTTCTAACCAGTTGTTTCAAATTTAACAAAAAGTTATCGAATGACTCGCCTATGTGTTGCTTGCGTGTATGGAATAAATATGATTCATAGACTTCATTCTTTTTGGGCTTGCAGAATTGCTCAAACGAACTAATAACTGATTCATATTTCGCCTTTTGAGTCTCACTTAGGTTAAATGAGTTGAAAATTTCTACCGCTTCGGGGACAATTGAATTTAAGAATATTGCGATCTTCACATTTTCTGGCTTACTATCAATTTCCGCCGCGGTTGAAAATATTTGGTAATTTTGCCAAAATAATCTCCAACTTTCTGCTAGATTGCTTCTTCTTCGTTATGGCACGATAGCCCGACGTCGGGCCTTGGACGCCTGGATTGAAAACCTCCAATTGTCGCGGTCACGCGACCTTGTCCTCCAATTCCGAAAGCCTAGCATCTGGTGGGCGTCCTCACATACAGAATGCTCCCATCGGGCTCTCGGTCGTCCACGCAATCTGGCTCCGTCCACTCGTTGCGCGTTCATCACCTTTTTGGGCATGCGATCGTCGTTCATCCTTTGTACATGTCCCGCCCATTGCAATCGCTGCAATTTCACGATCTTCGACACCTGTAGCTCATCATACAGCTGATACAACTCAAGGTTGTACCGGATGCGCCATTCACCTCGTTCACGATCGGCCCCGAAGATTCTTCGGAGAACCTTTCGCTCGAATGTGTCCAACAGGTGTTCAGAGTTTTGGGTCCATGCCTCGCAGCCATAGCATAGGTATAGCACAGGTCGGATGATGGTTTTATACACGTGGAGCTTCGTGTTCCTGTGCACCAGCTTCGAATTCATAATTTGGAGGACCGCAAAGTAACACTTATTAGCTAGTTGTATCCGTCGCTTTATCTCATCTGTTTCGTTGGCGTCTTTTGACAAATTGCAACCCAGGTAAGTGAAGTTGTCTACATATTCTATATTGAGGTCCCCCACTGCACTCAGAGAAACATCTTGGTAAAAACAACCAATTTTCCCCTATGAAAATGAGCCTATCAAGGAAATTTGTAAAATTAATCGACAATGAATAGTTGTTTTTTTGTTAACTAGTTTTTATGTTGAATTAAACAATGCCATAGTAACTTCAATATTATTAGCATTAAATCGACAACTCTAATTGTTAGTTTACTATCGGAAATGTCATGTGACCATAGTTTTCCGTTACTTATAAATTTCAACAGTTGATTTAACAAAGATCTTACTGACGCTACTTTTTGTTTGGATTTTTTTTTGTATCTAAAAATATTGTAGAATTCTGGAAATAGTAATCTATAAAAAACTGGATTACTTTTTTCTGTTAATTTCCTGAAAATAATTCCACTGTCGCACTAAAAAGACAACAAATATTTAGAAGGTTTGTTTTTATTTCACTTTTCTGTTGAACATATTTAAGCTTAAATAACTAGACCCAGCAGCAAGCAGTTTAGTTAGGGCACAGGCATGTCCTTTTGATGATCTACATTGACAGCGACAACAGCAACACTGACTTCACTCATCTAAAATGTATATATTTCTTGGAAAGTCGCTCACGTTTCCAGCAGCTTCATTTTAAAGCTACCTATTAGTAAGATAGTTCTAGAAATAACAGAAATAAAAACAATAAGTTAACGTTAAAGAAATTCTATTATAAGAAATAAAATGCACAACTTTATCACTGTTAACATTTTTGTGCAATGTGTACATACTTACATTCAAAAATTGAGCAACATATTTTTGCAAATCCAGTTTTTAAACAAAACAACTCCGTATCATTTTCTGGTATAATTAAAACTTCCTGCACTCGCACCGGCATTGATGCCAAGAATTGTAATTTCACTCGCGGCCATTATAAATTTTCACACACTGTACACACGACGAACCGACGAACGATATCAACAGAATGCCGTTTTTTCGCAGACAAAGGAACAATCTAATGAAAGCCTTAACAATTTTTTTGGTTAGATGATAATTATTACAGTAGCTCTCAAACAATTTCATGTTTGAAATTACCTGTTGAAGAGTCAGTTTAGATTTCCAGATGAAATTTAACAATTTCGAATGATAGCAATGAACATTTAAAATAGTTTTCTTAAGAATTTTCATTAACAATTTTTCATTGTTCAAATTAACAATTTGGCGCTCATCAATTTAAATGAATCTTTGGTAAAATATACCAAAATCAAACAGATAGTTAGGTGACTATTTATTTTGCTTAGTTTGACTAATCTTATTTCTCTGAGTGTGTGATGCTTGAATTTACTGGCGTTCTAGTTTTTGATTGCATCATGACCTTGGTTTTAGACTCGTTGTTATGTAGCCCAACTTCTTTGGCGGCGTTATTGAGATTATGCAGAAGGCTTTCTGCATCACCCAATCTTCGAGACATGATGTTGATGTCGTCGGCGTAGGCTACTAGTTGAGTCGATTTAATGAGTAGCGTTCCGCTGCTGTCCAAATTCATGGCTCGAATCACATACTCCAGAGCCAGGTTGAAGAGCGTCGGCGCCAGCCCGTCGCCTTGCTTGAGTCCAGTACGAGTTTCAAATAGGTCAGTGAGTCTGTTCTGAACTCTGACCTGCGAGACGGTATTAGTCATCGTCATCCTTATGAGTCGCACTAGCTTAGCCGGTATTCCAAAATGCAGCAAAATGTTGTACAGTACGCTTCGATCGACACTGTCGTATGCCTGCTTGAAGTCAACAAATATTTGGTATACGTCGATGTTGTATTCCCAGCACTTCTGGAGTAAAAGCTTCACTGTAAAAAGCCGATCTGTCGTCGAACGACCAGGTCTAAAGCCGCCTTGGTACTCGCCAATGATTTCTTCTGCGTACGGATTAATTCTATTTTCCAGAATCTTAGATAAAATCTTATAAGTCGTACAAACTAATGAGATGCCTCTGTAGTTCTCACATTTCAACTTATCCCCTTTTTTGTGGATTGGGCAAATGATACTTTTACGCCAATCTTCCGGGACTATTTCGTCGTTCCATACTTTAACGATAAGTGTGTGTATAGCCTTAACAAGGCTCTCCCCACCATGCTTCAGCAGTTCAGCTGGAATCTCGTCAGCGCCCGGGGCTTTATTATGTTTTAGTGCTTGCATGGCGAGATCAACTTCTTCTACTGTTAGGGGTTGAACGGGAGGGCCTGGTTCAGCCATCAGCTCCGGAGCTTCTTGTGTGGGGTTGTCCTGTTCGGTTGAACATTGAGGAGCTCTTCAAAATGTGAGGCCCAGCGTTTATCAACGCTATCGGTGTCGCTAATGATATTGCCATCCTTATCCTTACAGAGGCTGGTCCTGGGTTGGTATCCACTTTTAATTGAATTAATCAGCTTGTACGCTTGTCTACTGTTCCTACTAACTAGTCTTTGGTTTATTTGCATCAACTGCTCGTCAAGATGCTTACGTTTCTTACGCCTAATTAACCTATTCGAAAATCGTCGAAGCTCGTCATATTTTGTTTTTTTGGCTCTAGTTGCGCATTCAGTCCATTGGCGATATGCCTCGTTTTTAGCATCTACCGCATTTTGACATTTTTCATCAAACCAATCATTTCGGGCTCGCCGGGCTTTGTATCCCACAACCTCCTCTGCGACCCCTTTGATGGTGTCTTTGAGTGTATCCCAGATATCAAGGGCGCCTTTGTTGCTGAT
Source organism: Microchrysa polita (assembly GCA_949715475.1). Lineage (NCBI taxonomy): Eukaryota > Metazoa > Arthropoda > Insecta > Diptera > Stratiomyidae > Microchrysa > Microchrysa polita. The sequence goes on from OX454417.1 coordinate 48,594,564, forward strand.
GTTATTTAGCAAGGGCGTCAGCTTCTCCTCAAGGGCAGTCGTATAAGTGACCACCGTGGCATCATCCAACAATTTGTCAACCGCAAAAATTTTTGCCGGGTTGAACCTCGAATGATGCACCGAAGAAATTTTGCACCTATAAGTCGCCTTCACCATATAGTGGTCAGAGTCAATATTTGCTCCACGATAGGACCGAACATCCATTATGCTCGATGCCCATCTCTTGCAGACAAGGACGTGGTCAATTTGGTTGACGGTATGTTGATCTGGAGATCTCCAGGTCTGCCTGTGAATGCGACGATGCGGAAAACAGGTAGAGCTAATGACCATATTTCTGCTGGTCGCGAAGTTTATTAGTCGTTGGCCATTGTCGTTACAGTCTTCATGGAGGCTGTACCCTCCAGTAATCCCCCTATGCCAACTTTCGTTTCCGACTTTGGAGTTAAAATCCCCTAGGAGCAATTTGACATCATTTGATTGAAGTGAATCAAAGAGATTTTCTAGGCGGTGATAGAACTCGTCTTTAACCGCGTCTTCACTGACTTCGGTGGGGGCATGCGCGTTTATGAGCCAGAGATTGAAGAACCGGGTTTTAATGCGAATCGCACACAGCCGCTCGTTTATGGGTTTGAAGTCGATAAGATGCGGCTTAAGTTGATTGTTTACAGTGAACGCCACTCCAAACTTCCTGTGGCCCGAAGGTTTTCCACTTGTGAAAATTGTGTTCGAATTTCGGTCATCAATCTCGCTACTAAGCCATCTAGTTTCCTGGAGTGCAACAATGCTCAGCTTATATTTTTCGACCTGATCAAAGAGGGCCCTTAAGGCCCCTGGCTTATTCAGGGAGCGTACATTCCAGGTTCCGAAAGAGTAATCAGTTGTTCGTTTGCGATGTCGTCGTTGGGTTGTATCCGTCCAATCCGAGGCTTTCATTGCAGATTTCATGACGTAGAATTTTTTCCAAGGATGGGTTGTCGGTCCATCGCTTAACCATGATAGTATTCGTAAAACGAAAGAGGTCCATCATGGAGAGGCCTCGGAGGTGCTGCTTCGGTGATTGACTATTCGGTTTATGTCACCCTATTACGTTTAGAGACGCTGAAGTTGTTAATACAGCACTCAGGCGCAGCGGTTACTCGGATAATGCGGGAAAGTAACGCCCCGTAGAGAAACATAGGAATTGGCCGGAGCCGCTCACCCTATGAAGCTCCTCCTGCATAGCTAAGGGTCCGCAGTTATGCCACAACTGAAAAGGATATAGGAATCGGCCGGAGCCTTTCAACCTTTTTCTTCCCCCTTACGGGCTAGATTGCTTGCGTGAAGATTTAAAGATTCCACTTTCTTAATGTAATCCATTGGTACACTTTTGGTTAGATACCGTACATTTTTCGGAGTCCGACCTTTGGGTTTCGGGAGTTTCTCTTTTTTCACAATTCCCATACGCACTCTAGGATCACTCGATTTCACTTTGAAGACCACTTTTCGTATCTCAAACGATTGATTCAAGTTGATAATTATTATGGATTTTAATTTTCAGTTTACGGCTGCGCCATGTGATATTATAAACAGGTGCGGATATGTCAAACAGCTTCTTTATTGAGTGAATCTTAGACTATCACTGCTAGTAAGATGGGGCTAGCTAGTGGAGTACTACTAATGTTTTACTTAATTACACAGTGCTAGTGACTGTAGTACTAGTAGCTACATACATATACTTCAGGAGGGACGTATCCGGAGGGGGAAGTCCCCAAGTTTGTTTCCCATTCTAGTCAGTTGCCATCATGCTCTGGTCTAGAAAGCAGCGGACTTTCGCCGTCGAGACCCTCTTTTCTAACGGTCGCTCACTTCGAACATGATCGAGGATTTTTTTCTTCCAAGCCTCGAAGATATGAACGTTAGCAACGTGTGGATCCAGCAAACACAGAACGAAGCTCAATGAATTTGTCGCGACAACATTTCCCCGACCGCCTCATCTCTCTCAGAGGCGATCTCCCATGGTCGGCATGCTCTCCAAATTTGGCTCCATGCGATTTGTTCTTATGGAATTATTTGAAATCCCTGAGACGAACTTCAAAAATGGACTTAATCACAATTTCAATCATTTCAATTGGAAAATTTATCATGCGAAAAAAAAACACACTGTAGTCAGGTTGGTGTAGTGGCTAGTTACCTTCGAAACACATGGTCGTGGGTTCCGATCCCACCGTGAGCGGATTCATTCTATGGTGTTTTGTCGAGCTTAAGACTCATGTGACGGACTATGATCTCACTCAGATGTTGAAACGAGTACCTATTTATAGGGATAAATACCTCTGCAGAGCGTGCTGTTGATCTCAACACCGTTACAAAAAAGCAGTTAAGATCTTGGATATTAGATGTCACTAACACATCTGCAGCCTGGGTCCAATGTCGGACTGTCGCGCTTGTTATTTGTTTATTTTATATAATATTGATTATAGAAAGTCGAGAAAAAAAGAAAAACGCTCCCGTTTTGCTCTCGGCAGTCATTTCTGTGCATTGATTGGCGTCGAATTTTTTTTTTTATGATCGGCTCATTGCTTCTGTATAGCGTGCGTCCAAGAAAAATGACTTCCTTCTACCAAAAAAATATTGTTCATTTCGCACGAATGGTGTGGTACCACATTTAGTGGTGGGAGAATCTTTACAGAGCAGGAGAAGTCTGTCCTTGCGGTATACGGGGCTCCTGGCAGGAGAACTTTGGCAGTGACTTTGGCAAAAAAAATCATCTCCCAACTTTGACGGATGGGCCTTGGACAATTTTCGAAAACTAGAGAGAAAGAGACAATTGATTATGTTTTAATTTAAATTAACCAGAGATAAATAAAAACTGAAATCAGCACTATATGTATAGTTTTGTCTCACATCTGCCTTATCTCAAAGCTTAATAATGTAAAATATGTACTGCAAAGATACATATAAACTAAATTAGAATCGATAGAAATCACGACGAGCACTTTTCTGTATACTTGTGCGTTCTGGTACAGTCACTGAACCTAAAATAACTTTTGGCAAATGTCCGACATCACGCTGTGTCGGATGTCAAGGAACATTTAGATGGTGCGGTTCCCGATTCTCAACAGAGTTTTCGTTTAAATTTTCTTTGTTGTGTGCTTTCTAAATTTTACTCTTTTTTTTTTGTAAATGTACCAGTATATTATTACATATTATGTCGTCCATGAATATACATACATAAAATAAATATACATATGTATGTATTTACATTTCAAGTATATAGTTTTTTAATCAAGTTTAAGAAGAGAAGGCGAACATCACATGTAGTATTAATGAATATTTAGGACCCCAGGCTTTTTATTTTAAAAATAAACTCTTTACTTTAAATCATAGCATTATTATCAATATAGTGCGATGCGACAGCCCGATTTCGGGTCTTGGTCGTTTGTAACGTTGTCACGCTCACGCGACTGTGTTTTCTAATTTTGGAAATAGACGCAGCATTCGCACGTGCTGAGCAATCCCACAAGCTCTCGGTCGTCCTCGCAGTCTCGTTTTGTTTATTCGTCCTGGGTCCTGGCGTTCATCATTTTCTGGGGCATGTGGTTGTCGTTCAGTTTGTGTATACATATTCCCCGCAAGTCGTATTAAAAACAGTCGTGGTGTACGCCTCGGCATTGTGTGATGTGCGTCTTGAATTAGGTGACGAACGAACGATAAACTTATGAATTGTGATTGCATCAAACTCTTCTCTCTTAAATCAAGTGAAATACACCTTTCATGGTATCCTTGGATACGCCGCGCCGGCAAATAAATGTTTCAATTTCCATATATGTACATATTTAACTTTTAGCCTTTTTACGGCTTGTCGTGTGTCATAACATACATATATGCGTTTGCCACTATCTCAGCTCGCCATTCAATATCACAGTGACAAGTATAGTTAGTGTCGTCTGAAACTAGCCATCATCTCTACTCTATTTTATTCTAATGTATTATCTGTTTTAGCTCTATACCGCAAAATTATCCGCGATTTTTTTTTACAGTTTTTGGCAAATTTATAAATTACTCGGAATTTTGAGATCTCTGAAAATCTCCCATATCTCATGTGGCTGTGTTTTCAGTGCCATTTCAGTGTACACTATACGTTAAAATTTCATAGAACAAATATTAAATAACCTCCTGACTGTTAGAGATCACCTACCCCTTCTATTTTCTGGTCTCAAAGAAAAACATGATGGCGTGTGGGCGCCTAAGAAAATTTATGTTACGGAACGTGTGTCTAAGATTAGTTAAGAGGTGACGACGCATCCAAATGACAATTGTATGGTCTTCGAGACGGCTAATTTATGTATTTGTAGTAGAAGTTGTATAGTTGATCTTGGCAAAAATTCAAACAAACGTATTTTATTGGTTAGCATTTTAGTCATGGATCAACACCGAAATTAATTGTACGCAGAGGAAAAATTCGATATTATTAATTTATTATTTTAAACGGAAAAATGTACATTATTGTGCTTAATTAAAAGGCTGAAATTTCATCAATCCTAACTTACATAGTATGAGATCTAAAATCCAATTAAAAAAATAAAAGAGGGATTATAGAAAAAGAAAGATTGTAGTAAAATTTGTCCTGAAAAAAATTTAATAGATCATACTATTTAAGTTAAATTAAACATACTAAACATACAACGTCTATCAATTTCTTAATTACATAGTAGGTATTTAATAAATCCATACGATAATTAATTAAATTTCCTTTAGCTTTAGGTCTTTCAATGTGTTAATTGATTCAATAATTAATGCTGTAGCCCCTCCGGCCGATGATTATGGTAAAAAAATCCTTACCACTGTAGTAAAAAATCACTGCACTTTACAATGCTTGAAGGGGTTAAAATGCGAGTTTGAGTCCAGGCACCTCGTACAATTTTCTGCTGCTAAGACTGTAGTCTGGAAAACTAACCAGATGCCTTCTTTGCCGCTTCATATACTACCGCGGAATTCATGCCCGTGATAGTTTCCAGCCAGGTGGCACGGACAAATGGACGGCAGCAAGTGAAGTGGCTACTCGTAACTGACGGAGGCTGCGTCCCAATACATAGTTTTACTCGTGGAAAACTAAAATATTTGTAGTTTTCAGGACCGTGATATCCATAACAGGGATACATACCTACGTGTGAATATCATGAATCGATAACATAAGTAGATCAGAAATATTTCCCTTTAGGGAGACTCTTTTTTCTTTTCCGAGAATCCCATATTTTCATGCGTTTCATTGCATGGCTTCTGAGCTGCAGAATACAATTTTAACTGTCACATGAAGTCACTCCGGGAAACTAGTAGAATTTATCAACATTCCATCTGAAAGGGATTTTAGTGAGAAATGGTATACAGCTTTGCCAAGTTAGGGACCTTGTAAAGAACGAATCTCACATTTCCGTGTCTTTCAAGTTATGTATTTATAATCAAGATTCATTTTGTAGCTAAATCATACCAGCAGTCTGAGAGACAGAAATATCACGGAATATAGACGGACTACAGTCTAAAACGCAGAAATTGGAGGTAATTTGAATGTAATCAGAATCACCAGTGTCTAAATACGTGCAGGGTCATTTTTCGTTAAATGGTGTAGAAAGCAGGGGTTTGGAGTGACACTTTTTTCGCTCCGCTCCGTTCTCGCTTCGACCAATTTGAACCCGCTCCGCTCCAGCGCTCCGACTACAAATTTTTCGCTCCGCTCAATTACAAAAATACAACAAAATTTCATTGTTCTTAGTAAATATTTATTATTTTCTGCGAAATCATCAATTCAACTTATATCTTCTCACGTATTATAGAATATGACTATGGGTGCGTTTTATTGGATCAAATACAGAACCAATTTCGTACAAATTTGAACATAAAATTGAGTTGTTCTAGATAGGGTGTCCGGAAACTAAACTATCGCATAAGCGCACCGAAATATGACTATTAATGTCATTTCCAACAAAATAGGTGTACCGGGAATATACACGAATTCTTAACTCCTTAGCTATTAAAAGAATTCAAAGATTTTACAAATAACCAATAAGATCACCGTCAGAAAAATATTTATATGAAATAAGAACACACAATTTTGGCTTTGAAACTTTTTTACACAGCTTATCCGATTTTTTGCTGGAAATATCACAAGGAATCATATTTGGGTACATGCGATAGATTCCGGACATCCCGTATATACCGAGATCTGTAAAATTGTTATGGAAGCTGCGCTGTCGTGTACTTCATTCAATAAAACACGCCTAATAACTAATTTAAATTAAAAAGGGCGTTTCATTCATCGAGTACAGGACAGGAATTCTCTGTCATGGATGATCTTGACTTTCTTAATAATGAAGAGTGATGATTATGACTAAACGCAAGACCTCTTTTATCACAATGAATTTTACAATAATCCGAAATTGTGCAAGTCTCTCAACGTTCAACGAATTCTTCGCCTTTAAATCGTCCAAAATCATCAAATCGTGCCATAAAATGAAGAATTTCGTCGAAAAAATTCATGGTTTTTTCTCAGATTTTTTTTTAGTTTTACTTTGCAGCGGAACGACTTTCAAAGCAAAAATCGCTCCAATCCAGCCTACCAAAAGCCGCTCCACGCTCCGCTCCGCTCTAAATCCCTGGTAGTAAGTCAATCTCGACTGTCATTTCTTAAAATTTAAAATTGAAAAAAAAAAATATAACAGGCATGACTAAGGTCACATATATTAACTTTGTCATGAAGCTTGTAACGCATTAAAGGAAACATCTCCGACCATATAAAAAGTATACATATGTATATGATCATTGATCAGCATGACTTGGTGAGTCGATTGGGCGATGTCCGTCTGTCGGTCTGTCCGTCTGTCTGTCTGTTGCAGCGCGTTTTTCTCGGCCGCTATAAAAGCTACGGTAGTAACGGTCAGTAAAACCTCTAACGGCTAAGTCAAATTATCTAATGCGACATTTGGAAGAAGCACCGCTGAGTGCTGTATTTACATCTGCAGCGTCTCAGGTTACTTAACGTGATAGGTGACAGAAAACGTCTAACTCAACCACCAAAGCAGCATCTTTGAAACATGCCCATGATGGCCTTTACTCAACGATTAAACCCTATCATGATTAAGAGATGTGCCGACAACTCATCCTAAGAAAAAACTTCAAGTCAAGAAACCTGAAACAAACGCCTCGGACTGCTCGGATATAAAACAACGATGAGGACAAGTCGGAAACGAAAGCTGGCATAGGGGAACAACTGAAGGTCACAGCCTCCACGACGAAAACAACAACAACGGTCAGCGACTTATCGACTTCGCGAGCGGCAGAAACCTGGTCATAAGTTCTACATGTTTCCCTCATCGACGAATCCATAAGCAGACCTGGAAGCCTCCAGATGAATACACCGTGAACCAGATCGACCACGTACTGATCAGCAAGAGATGGGCCTCTAATGTCTTAGATGTTCGATCCTATCGAGGAGCCAACTGCGACTCCGACCACTATTTGGTGAAGACGACCTACAGGTGCAGAATCTCTTCGGTGCACCTAACGAGAATCAACCCTGCCAAGATCTTCGAGGTTGACAATTAGACTGATGATGTCACGGCGACTGCGTATACTACAGCACTAGAGGAAAAACTGTTTGTACAACCTATGTATAAGATTTTGTCGAAAATTCTAGAAAAGAGAATTAATCCGTGCGCAATACGTATCATTGGCGAGTATCAAGGCGGCTTCAGACCTGGTCGTTCAACGACCGATCAGGTTTTCACAGTGAAGCTACTATTCCAAAAGTGCTGGGAATATAACATCGACATATACCAAATCTCTGCCGACTTCAAGCAGGCATACGACAGTATCGATCGAATTGTACTGTACAACATTTTGCTGCATTTTGGTATACCGACAAAGTTAGTGCGACTCACAAGGATGACGATGACTAATACCGTCTCGCAAGTCAGAGTGCAGAACCGACTCACTGACCTATTTGAAATTCGTACTCAACTTAAGCAGGGCGATGGACTGGCGGCGACGCTCTTCAACCTTGCTTTGCGCACAGGAACACGAAGCTCCGCGTGTACAAAACGTTCATCCGACCCATGCTATGTTATGGCTGCAAAACATGGACCCTCACCCAAGCCTCTGAAATTTTGCTAGACCGATTGGAACGAAAGGTCCTTCGGCGAAGTTTCGGGGCCGTTCGCGAGCGAGATCAATGGCGTATCCGGTGCAACCACGTGTTGTATCAATTGTACGATGAGCTGGAAATATCGAAAATCGTGAAGCTTCAACGTTTACAATGGGCGGGGCATGTACAGCGGATGGACGATAATCGCATGCCAAAGAAAATAATGAACAGACAACGAATTGGCGGAGCGAGGTTGCTTGGACGACCGAGAGCTCACTGGGAGAACTCCGTAGGTAAAGACGCCCACCAGCTGCTGGGTTTTTGAAACTGGAGGACAAGGTCACGTAACCGCGATAATTGGAGGTCAACGATTCAGGCGGCCGAAGTCCGACGGGCTATCGTGCCACATTGATGATGATGATGATAAAAGCTACAGATCTGAAATTTTGCACACATGCTTATATATGTTGCAGGCTGGTTGTATCTTTGAATCACCGAAATTGTACCACTGGGTCATGGGGCTGCCATACAAACCTAGCCCCCCAATTTAAGTTCTTCTAAGAAAAACTTTTTTGTTTATGATCCAATCTTAACCAAACTTCATATAAATGAATTCCTATTGATGTCACATAAAATATGTAAAAATGGATGGAATCGAATGATGGGATCATGGGGCTGCCATACAAACCCAACCCCCCAAATTAGGTTCTTTTAAGAATTTTTTTTTTATTTGGGCACCAATTTCAGCCAAACCTCATTACAATGTATTTCTATTGATGTCACAAAACATAATTTACAAATGATTAGAATCCGATGCCGATCATGGGGTCATGGGGCTGCCATATAAACCCGACCGCCAAATTGGGTTTTTCTAAGAAACCCCTTTTTATTCGAGCACAGACTTACACCAAACCTCATGAAAATGTATTTCTATGTCACAAAACATATGCAAAAATCAATGAAGTCGGACCATGGGGTCATGGGGCTGTCATATAAACCCAATCCCCCAAATTTGGTTCTTCTAAGAAAAACTTTTTTATTTGTCCACCAATTTCAACCAGCCCTGATACAAATGTGTTTCTATTGAAAAATGGATGGAAACGAGCCATGTGGTCAATGGGCTGTCGTACAAATCCTCCTCCCCCCATTATGGTTCTTCTGAGAAACACTTTTTACCACACTAATTTCACCAAACTTTTTATTAATGTGTTTTACTCTAAACAACAAAAAATATAAAAACAAATTGAATTGTACTATGGGACCATGTCCCCCGCTTCCCCCCAATGAAGTTTTCTAAGAATTTTTTTTTATTTGCCCAATTATTCCAAGTCATAGGTACGCCCGAAAAAACTTCGAGCCCGAGGGGAGTGGAGGGTATCCAAATTTCGGCCGCACCCGAAATTAGCCTCGGTCTCGTTACTGTACAGGCAAATCTCACTAAACATTTTAAGATTCTAAATGCAGTACTACGTATCAAATGTGGACTCTTCTCTACAGTACAACTGTATCATTAGTTCTCTTTTGAAATTGGTGTTTTAAAGATGCAAAGTTGTTGTTGGCTTTGAAGAGTCCACATTTGATACGTAGTACTGCATTTAGAATCTTAAAATGTTTAGTGAGATTTGCCTAAATTTTACGTCTGTGATGCTTGCAAAGTTATGTGGAAAGTTATGTGCTAATTAAGTTTTTCTTTAAAAAGAAACTTATTACGGAGAAGGGTGTGCTGATGTCGTCCTCCAATTGAAAATTAGTTCCTCTTCTTCTTATCAGAATTAAAGATTTGTTTGCATTATCCCTAATTCTTGTCAAAGGGAAGGGCTTCCTGATTTTGAAAAGGCTTGACCTGCTATCCATGCTCATAAGGAGAACGTTGGTGTTTCTGATATTTTCCGCTACATGTTCATCATACGGATAGTCCAGAAAGTGTTGCTATATGCTGGCAATAAAAAAGGAAAATTCTTCTTTCGAGAGCTGATAGCGTAATGTTCGATAAATGGGTCTAAGGTCGGATTGGATTCCTCCAAACCACACTGCTATAGCAGTTGACCGAACCGAACAAACGACAAAATTGAAATCCCCATCGTCCCTATCCCTCCCAGGCGTGTGTTGTCCACTAGTTTGTTGTTTTGTGCGCGGTTTTGCAAACCCCGATCAGTGTGGTTGCGGCCTAATATTTTTCAGTCTGTTGAGTCATAGGAGATCACGTCCACTAAGTAAATATTGAACCTCATCTCATGGTTTCTCCGAAGTAAATATTGAACCTCCGGAGAAACCATAAGAAATTCAAATTAAGTAGTGAATAAACACTTGTCGTGGATTACATTTCCACTTCATCATAGTAGCATTATAAAAAATAATGTCAAAAAATAAATATGTTATTAATTTAATTAGTTGTCAACGATCGTTCGGGAAGTATTATACATATGTACATATGTATGTATGTACAGTTTGTAACAAATATTTTATATTAATTAATTATTGTGTTTAAAAAAATTAACATACACTTGCCAGAAAAAGTCTCCGTACACAATGTAAGGAAAACTGCATATTACGGAACCACTAGGAGGAGAAAACATTAGATTGCAATTTGTTATCTAAAATGTTTATTTAGTTTGTTAACTAATATTTCTACACATTATTTAACGGAAACTCGGTTGTAAACAAAATTTTTCAGAAAAAAAACTAAAAAACTTCACAAAAACGAATTAGAAAAAGTATCCGTACACGACCATATTTTTTACAATTATTCAGTTTTTTTCACAGAATTTCGAAGAGTTCACTAGCTTGAGGAATAACATTTTCCTAGGAGGACCTCCATGCTTCCATGGACTGGATCAATTTGGCCGAGCCCTGGCCTGTTATTTTGCCCCTTGGTCGAGAATGGTGCTTTGAAGCATTCCCTTGTATGTTATGATGTGCTGACGGTGCCTGTGCGCCTTCAATTTCTGAAAATGTTCGGTGGAATTACGCTCTCGGAATTGGGATAGCGTATGCGACTTCCGTTCTGTTTTATAAAGCGATAGAAGCGTCACAATTAAAGGCAAGTGCAAGGGATCATTATTTTGTGTGAACCAAGAAGCCTCGCAAAGCCCCCTCTGTTAAACGCCGTGTCTCTTTTTGGTTTTCAGAATGCGTAAAGAGACGTATTGATCCATTGTTGACTCTGTAGGAATAAGTACACCTGCACCTGGGCATATTTTGGCATACCATTTTCGAGAGCAGAGTTTTCTAAAATGTGTTGAGTGTTTTTGTGGAAAACAAATTTTCGCATTAATTTTCAATCTCTTACGGCATTCTAAATTCCGCCGGGTTTCCGTATGACATCTGTATATTTTCCCGGTGGTGAATAATTCAGTTCAGCAAGGCCTTCTAAGAGTTTGTTTGAAAGTCCAAAATTGAAGCTAAGTATTGAATTTCCCGTGCAACATGGAAATTCAATACTTAGCTTCAATTTTAGACTTTCAAACAAACTCTTAGAAGGCCTTGCTGAACTAAGGTGAATTGCGCTTAAGAGTATGAATGATGGCGGAACAGGTTTCTACTACATACTATCTTGGCTTTCTCAGTGGGTAAATATTCTATTCTCTGAATTACTATAGCGTTGGTTCGAATCCCACTGTTATTATGAATTTGTGTGCTGATTTATGTGATCCTACGGCAGCCATCGCGGAATCTATGTGTTACAACGACCAAGAGCTGCCAAAATCACTCGGTTCAAGAATAAAAATCGCTTCTACAACAACAACGATATGACATGTTTCTGTCAATCTGCGTCGTACTTTACCTAAGGGGCGGCAATTTGTCCTCTCACCCGGGACGGCGTAAGTGCTAGAGCGGACGCTGCACATTTTACTCTAATTTGGCTCTTTCAACTAATTTTACTTAAATATTTTTAAAGGTTTAAAACATTTCCTCATTTGAACTCACAAAAGCAGTAAAAAACACAACCGAAACAAAACCTTAACCCTTGTGCTGCCACCCAAAAAAACTTACAGTATCTGCCACCCGGGTACCTGGGTACCCCCCTATGAAACTCTTGCTAAAACTCCATTGTAGCTGAAAATAATTGTTTGTATTTTGACCAGGAAAGTTAAGAGTAGACTGTAGTTTTGTTTAGAGAACTTAGCGTGTCCTAAACATGCAGTGAATTATTGCCGTTGGCGTGAAGAAGCCAGGCGTTCAGTCACTACTGAGAGAGTTTCGATGGACGAATAAAAGAACACGATGACGACAAAAGAAACGCTGAGGAGGAGAGTGGCAATGAACTTTTTGGTCATGCAATCTCCCTATCGTCAGTACTTAAAAAAACTCATTCCTTAAGAAAAGAAACAGTCGAACTGCTGACCGTTATTGTCAACGCTTTTTGGATTTGACGAGGAGGTACCATATGTTCGTATGTGCCGCAGAAGAAAAAAGCGGTGATTCTTCTCAGTACGATATTGCCGGTATCACGTACGTTACTTACATGAAAATAATGATATGCTTGCAAAAAAAACTAACGGGCGCAGAAGTTTTCTACGCCAGCTCTCGGAGGAATTAGCTATGCTAATGATAGGAGAGCGATTTTCTAACCAGCAATTCAAGCGAAATCATGGAACGAAAATCACAATCGAAAGGTACTAAGGAAGGCCAGTAATAGAAGTGGTAACTAACACCAACGACCAAGAAACGCTAGAGGTAGAAAAGTTTACACTTTTGTATGATATACTCGAAACGATATTCTATACGAAATCGTTCTTATTATATCGGGGTACCCGGGTCCCCGGGTGGCTCATACGTGTTGTTTCTTTTTCAAATGCAAAATTTTTTAAGTTAAAATATTTCTATAAATGCGTAGAATTCAAATTTCGATACAAATTCAATCAAATCATGGAGATTCGAGAAGGTTTTGGACAATATTTTTTGGAAAAAAAGGCGAGATTCTATGCAACAAAAAAAAGTTACCGAAAAGGGTACAGATACCATAACTTGTGTGTATTCATAACAATTTAATTCGTTATACTATCCTCAAGAAGTGCAAATTTGTTATACATATTCGCTTAACAGAGTCGCCGCTTATTGGAATCAAAACTGAAAAACCGATGTGATTCTAATATCTGGCGCCTGCTGTAATTTAATTTTTATAGACGATTTCTTAGTCGATTAAAAGTCAATATTTCCTGTACAAACCTTTTCCTTTTCTCCGGGTAATTATACATTCGAAACCTGCAGTGGGATGCGGTAGCATTTTTAAAAATGCCATACCTCTACAATAAAAAAAAGTGAAGCATACCAAAAGCTGCGCCCGTAAAACGAGGGTTTTGGAATCGATAGGAACGCTACAAATAAATCTATTTTTGAATTGGTCTATAAATGCTACCCTTTCAAAATGAAAATAAAATCTGTTCTTTTTTCCCAGAACTCTTGAGCAGTGGTAAAAATAAAATTTCCTGCAGAGTTGCAATTAAGTACCTTTATCCAAACCGGAAATACGAGTGTAATATGTTATTTCCGGTTTGGATAAAGGTTGTCAACCCAACTCAATATCGACGGGAAATTTTTATTTAATATGCATAATTCTTACGCTTTGGTTTTGGTTTATATTATCCGGACTTTTGAGATTTCTATATGAAAGGTTTGTCATGTATTCCCTTACGGAACGGTTAAAAAAAGATGTGATGCTGACTAATTTTATAAAAAAATAAATTTATGAACTTTATGACTTTTTTATCTATTTAAATTGTTTTTTTTTTTTTTTTTTAATATTGCGCTAATCCGGGCGTTTTGTTAGTCCGCCCGGAGTACCCCTTGCAAAAATTGATCCCGACTATAGAGTCAAGACTGTATAGATAGCACAAGGCCTGCCCTGAGCGCTAGAGAGAAGTCCAACTCATATTCTTAAAACGAAGGCTTTGCTGGGGCGATTAACCATTTGAATAGAACCGGTTGTTTGTGAAAATGTGTTCACCCCGTTCACCTGAAGTCATAATATTTCGCCTTATTTATGTATTTATTTAGCCAAAGTATGTATGTGTGTGCATATCTCGAGTACTCTGATAATTCTAACAATGAATCAAGTATGCACTTAATATGTACAAACTGCAATTCGATTATATCTATATAGCACAGGAGCAGCACAGATTATTATTGCATCATTAGTAGATTTGAACCGTTTACACTAATAGATGTTTTTTTTTAATTATTTGAAAGTCTTTTTATATGTAGTTTTCTTCAACTTGAATTGATACAGCATGCAGCATGTATCACGTTGCGGCAAACGATTTTAACCTGAAACGTTTTCCTCATGGACAATCTGCCCATATCTATCTATAAAAGTAGCATGTACGCAAGCCACGAAATAAACTCGGCGTCAATGAAACCGGGCCACACGGTAAGCGCGAATTCTGATCAAAACAGGCAAATCGTTTGTAATGTGAGTTAATGGTACTTCAGATAAAAACATAGTCATTTGAATTGCCATTAAATGCACTTTCTGTAGATATAACTTTCATAGTTGTAAGTTTTATACTTACAGAGAAAATTGAATTTGAGTCGAAAGTGGCGAGTGGCCCGATTTTTGTGAAGCCGAGTGTACTTTTCTTGCGCTTTACATGAGTAGTCTGTCTGTTTACCAACAACCTCTTAGATGTGACTGCAGCGTGTAAAGTAAACTTGGCGAAGTTTATTAGGTCTGAATTGCGGGATAGCTAGTCACTAAAATAGCATGGAATTAAACATCAAGATACACTACTGAATTGTGTTATGTCATTCCTAAAACCTCAGGAGTCTGACGTACTTATGCCGAAAGTCTATATGTATGTACTATAGTTTAACTAGAATTATTGCAAGTGCGTGTGGCGTATGCCGCCACAATATAAGCATGCACAGCCCATTAAATACATACATAATGTTATTTGAGCATTTATGTGTATTTGTTCATTCAGTGCAATTCTGCAATTGCAAAATTCGAAGCAAAGCCGTATGAAATAAACCTAACTGATATGAAATTGTCCCAGCTTGTAACTATACATTCACTTACCGGTTGTATGCGGCGACAGTGGCGCCTAACATTTCAAAATTGTTTAGAATGTCACTGTTACATACATATGTATGTACGTCTGATACGTAAACGATTGAATTTATCTTATGCCACGTCCACAGCAACATGCCGATTTGTTTGCACAAACTTTTTCCTTGATTTTGTCGCAAGCTCGAAGGCTGTTTACAGTTGTAGATGTTGAAAACAGAAGTTGAAAGTTGAAGCGATGCTGATATTTTGAGCGGACTATAGTCAATGTAAGCAGAGATAAGGTGTTTGAACTCACACAAGTTGTCCAACTTTTGTTGGGACCCAACTTGTTGTGTTGGAATGGTCTTTCAACTTCAAACTTATTGGGTGAGGTTTTAAGACACAACGTTCGCGCAACGTTACCTTTAATTTCAAATCAACCGGCCGTTACGGATCAGAAACTTCTCCCTGTTTCTGATCCGTAACGGCCGGTTGATTTGAAATTAAAGGTAACGTTGCGCGAACGTTGTGTTTTATAACCTCACCCATTGTCTAATCACGGAAGATAAGTCTCTAAACTTGTTTGATAGCTCAAAAGTTGGAAGACAAGTTGAATAATTTGTAAGTATTTTGTAAAGTCCGAGATTGAAACAAGATTTTATGGTGAAAAGAGATAATAGTAATACGTATTCCGTGTTTCTAAATTTGTATGAATAATATTGCACATTCAATTGACATTACTTCGATATAATTTGTCTATATGTATATTGTTTATTGCATATAATGACTCGTATCATCGGAAAACTTCTGTGCTACGCATATCGACTGAACCTGCAGACCAATCCGCAAAGGACGTTTTTTATTAGCGACTAGGCGACACCTTTGATAGGGCTCCCAGGGGTGACATCAACATTATAATGGGGGATCTCAACGCCAAAGTCGGTACTGATAATTTAGGCTTGGAACATCTGATGGGCAATCACGGGCTTGGCGACAGGAACAACAATGGCGAAATGTTCGTGGAGTTATGTAACTCTCGGCAACTAGTCATTGGCGGAACGTTGTTCAAGCATAAACCCTGCCACCTAACAACTTGGATTTCTCCTGATGGCAGAACAGAGAAACAAATTGACCATATTGCTGTTTCTAAGACATGGAGAAACTGCCTCGTAGACGTCAGGTCGAAGCGTGGGGCTGATGTTGGCAGCGACCACCATCTTGTTATCGCGAAATTTCGCTTACAAACGGCAGCGATTCAACGATCTCACAACACGCGAACCTTGCCACGATTTAATGTGCAAAAGCTAAAAAATTCCTCAACTAGACGTGCATATTCGACCGCCTTGCACGAAAAAGCTTGTGCAGTAACATCTCTTCAGAATTCTACAATTGAAGATAGATGGAATTTTTCAAAGGATTCTTTTATTTCATGTGGCGAAGCGACTGTGGGAAGATTGGATCGAGGTAGGAGACCATTTATCAGTGATGCTACTTGGTCTCTTATTTCAGCACGCAAAAGAGTTAAGGAACAGATTTACTCTGCTGCTGATGATTCAGCTAAAAATCAACTTCGTGCTGAATACCGTTCACTACAAAAAGGCGTGCAGAGAAGTGTGAGGCGTGATAAGCGTACTTACATCAACGCTTTAGCGAAGGAGGCAAATGATGCAGCTTACCATGGTGAAAGCGGTACCCTATTTAAGCTAATTAAACCACTAATTGGCAAATCGTTCACAACGGACCATCCTGTGAAAGATAAAGAAGGGTTACTGCTGGTTACTGAAGAACCGCAACTTCAGAGATGGAAAGTGACACATAGTGACTACACTATAGATCTTGAGTCTGAAAATCATCACTTTTTTGTTATGTCAATATAGTAATCTTGTGTAAATTTTGTTTAAACTAATACTTTTGAAAAATCGGTTTCATAATTTTGGGGGGTGTTTTATCCCTCTAATCCCCCCTTGGGTTCGCCCCTGGCGTTACAAGTATAGCCACACAATATCAGTTGTCATTTACCACTAGTTTCCATTTATGCTACGTAAATTAGATAGTTTGTATGGAGCACTGATAAGTGCAACTAGTCATTGGCGAACGTTGTTCAAGCATAAACCCTGCCACCTAACAACTTGGATTTCTCCTGGCAGAACAGAGAACCAAATTGACCACATTGCTTTTTCTAAGACATGGAGAAACTGCCTCTTAGACGTCAGGTCGAAGCGTGGGGCTGATGTTGGCAGCGACCACCATCTTGTTATCGCGAAATTTCGCTTACGAACGGCAGCGATTCAACGATCTCACAACTCGCGAATCTTGCCACGATTTAATGTGCAAAAGCTAAAAAATTCCTCGACGCCTTGCACGAAAAAGCTCTCTTCAGAATCCTACAATTGAAGATAGATGGAATTTTGCAAAGGATTCTTTTATTTCATGGGGCGAAGCGACTGTGGGAAGATTGGATCGAGGTAGGAGACCATTTATCAGTGATGTTGCTTGGTCTCTTATATCAGCACGCAAAAGAGTTAAGGAACAGATTAACTCTGCTGCTGATGATTAAGCTAAAAATCAACTTCGCTGAATACCGTTCACTACAAAAAGGCGTACAGAGAAGTGTGAGGGGTGATAAGCGTACTTACATCAACGCTTTAGCGAGCAAATGATGCTGCTTACCGTGGTGAAAGCGGTACCCTATTTAAGCTAATTAAACCACTAATTGGTAAATCATTCACAACGGACCATCCTGTGAAAAATAAAGAAGGGTTACTGCTTGTTACTGAAGAACAGCAACTTCAGAGATGGAAAGAGCACTTTTTTGAGGTTCTTAACAACCGTTTCGGGCCTGCAAGTGTATCTTCATCGGCAGAAGAAGACGTCCCTCCAGTAGCCAGTATTAATTCCAGACCACCATCTAAGACGGAATTAAAGCGGGTTATCGAATCTATGGACGCCCGGGGATAGATGGAATTCCGGTCAAACTATTTAAAGTGGATTCGAATGCTACAGCGGATATTCTGCTTCCCCTCATCAGAGAGTGTTGGGAAACCGAAACTCTTCCAGCAGAATGGAAAAAGGGCGTAATTATTAAACTAATCTTAAGGATTGTAATAATTGGCGCGGTATTTGCCTACTTCCAGCTGTATCTGAGCTGATGGCTAAAATAATTTTGAACCGTATCAAGAATGAAGTTGATCGTACTTTAAGCAATGAACAGGCTGGCTTTCGTGAGGGTTTTTCATGTAGCGACCATATAAACACCCTCCGAATTATTATTGAGCAATCGGCCGAATGGAGATCCCCATTACACCTCATGTTCATTGATTTCGAGAAGGCGTTCGATAGTGTCGATCGGGAGTATATTTGGAGAGCTCTTCGTAGGAGGGGCCTACCAGATAAAATAATATCCATCATCAAGGAATCTTATCAGGAAGCCCGATGTCACGTTTTGCACAAGGGTAAGCTTTCAGATCCTTTTGAGGTGCACAGTGGAGTGAGACAAGGTTGCATTTTATCTATTCTTTTCCTCATAGCCATTAACGATGTACTTGTGAGCGCGCTTCAAAACCGGAGGAAAGATATCAGATGGAAAATGTCTGATTACCTGCAACACCTGGACTATGCTGACGATATTTGTCTGCTTTCAAATAGAAAGGAGGATGTAGCTCAAATGGACGATGCTCTGCATTGCGAAAGTCGTAATGCTGGGCTCAAGATAAACGCTGCCAAGACCAAGTACTTGAGCTCCCATCCTGGGGGACAAAGCTACCTCGGAAGCATAGTCACAGCAGATGGCGGCGCGGATGCTGATGTACAATCGCGTATCAATAAGGCTAGGGCAGCCTTCTTCACTTTGACTCCTTTCTGGCAAAATAACAACATTTCCAGGCGCACCGAAATCCGAATCTTCAATTCTATTGTAATATCTGTGCTTCTTTATGGCTGTTCAACTTGGAAGGTGACCAACAAGATAACAACTAAGGTGCAAACTTTCGTAAACCAGTGCCTACGGCGCATCCTACAAATCCGCTGGCCGGAGATTATTTCCAATGATGATCTCCTGAGTATCACAGGCCTGGATTGGATATGCACTTCTGTCAAAAGGCGAAAGTGGCAATGGATAGGTCATACTCTCCGAAGAGGACCAACAAATATCGCAAAGCTAGGGCCTGCTTGGAACCCTCAGGGAGCCAATGCTAGAAGCCGTGTTGGACGACCAAGAAACACGTGGAGAAGATCGTTTAATAGCGAGGCTGCTTCATTACACAACCAGTGGTCAGACCTAAAGACGATGGCACAGAACAGAACGAGGTGGAAAGTAGGCGTAGCTGATGCCCTATGCCCACAAGGGGTTAACAGGAACCAGAGAGAGACTGATAAGTGCACAACACGCTTAAGTGCACGAAAAAATTGTGCATTATCGATGTGCACTTATCCGTGTTTTACTGTAGTCTGTAATGGCATAATTTGTCTTCCAGACTTTAGATCATGTCATGATAAAGGAAAAAAAAACTCAACATTTGTTCAAAACATATGTCACCGATGTATGCAACGAAATAAGGGCCACTCAACTTTTCTTTCCGATAGCGGACAGGCAACGAGCTAATTTGGGTATCATTATTATAATAAAAACGGTGAAAACTAACACGGATTTCTTCTTAAGGGAGTTTTTAAACATGTGTTGTCAAACAATACAAAAAATGTTTCATGATTTTGACTTTAATTTAGTTTTAACATAATTTCCTAAATTGTTGGGGTTGTTCTTGGAGCTTAAACGTACAGTCCAATCATTTAACTATAATATGGTAAAAATTCAACGCCATTTAAATAAAAACTGTACTTTCAGAACCTAAAGATTATAAAGGCAACGTTTCGTGATTTTAGTTATTTTATTGCGTAGGTTTTTCAAATTCCTTTTGAGCTGCAACCAGGCGACCTCAACTTGGTATAATAACGTGGTAGGAGTTGCTATACTTTCAACCACCATGAAGACCATTATATGTACATATGTAGGTATGTCTTTTTATGGTGAACCTGATGGAATTTTGCCTTACAAAACCGAACACGCTGCAGAGCTGGCATCCTTGCTAGCGACCAAACCACTATTAATCACGGATATCAAAACAAACAGGGTGGATAGTGCATTATTTTTACCATATTACAGTTAAATGATTAATCTGTATGTTGCTGTATCTCGAAAAACAACCATAACAAATTAGGTAATTGTGTTAAAACTAAATTAAAGTCAAAATCATTAAGTACATCCTTAATACAAAATCCTCGATATGTTTTACCGATATCATTATTTCGCTGGTTTAATGATACCCAAATAAACTCGTTGCCTGTTCGCAAATGGACAGAAAGTGGTTTGCGAAGCAAAAAAATTAGGTGGCCCTTATTTTGTTGCGAGCTCTAAATTTCGCCACCAACGTATACCATTCTAATTATGTAATATATTTTGTTTGCAGAAATTATATGCAAGATATTGGTCCATTTAATATCAGTGCATTTCATTTGATCAACCACGAGCTAATATAAAACCCGTATGCGGTTTATGTTGTCGTTCTCCGATTTACGTTTCGAAAGATGCCTTATTCTCGTTTCATGCGCAGACAGCAAACTGGAAAACAACATCTAACATCTGGACCGTCTAGTTAAGTCTCAACTACAACAACTGTTAGATTTACATTAAATGCATATGCTCGTACTTACTAGCTTACTATACGTAGCTAATACCAGAATTCATATTCATGTTCAGATCAATGTTTAAATGTTCCTGTGCGGAGCATAAGCCATATCAGCAACATTAACATGTACATTTATTTCTATATGAGTTGGGTTTTTCATTAAGGGTCGGCGGAATAAAGATGTGGGTTATAACCAGTGTTCGCAAACTATTTGCTTCTCTCTCTCTCTCTCTCCCTCTGTGTATACCATAACATCTTGTGGGGCATGAGTGCGGCAAATGGTAATTTTTCAAAAACATTTGTTTTATAGAATTCAGAATCAATAAAAATCGCTTGATAGTTGGCCGTGGTTTGACTGATGTGTGTAAAACTAACTTTACCTGAAATTTCTTATTTACAACTAAAAAAAATTAAAATACCTTATGTACCATTTCAGCTAGTGTTCTCGGCGATCAGACGGAAGTCGGAAGCCTTTGGCCTTTTTAACACCATAAGAAAAACCCGTACGGGATAAACCGGACGGCGAGAGCTTTCATGGGGACCGGCAGATAAGCATTGGGCATTTCACACTATAAGAACACGTACGTGCGAACCAGGGGTTGCGCATAAGGGCCCGCGTGGCGGGTGGGCCCACGGGATTTAGGGGCCCAAAAGCCACATGATAGATTTTTCGAACCATAAAAACAGCACGACTACGAAAAACATTAGCCGTGTTTTTTTATCATCAGGTTTGCTGACCCAGACACGCAAGAAAAAACTATCGAGGGTAGCATCCACGTTAAATTTCAAAAATGTCACGTAGGCATTGCCATTAATTTCAAAACATTGCACATAAATATTAAAGCCCCGTTTTCTCTTTACAAACGCAAAAGTTCAAATGTAATTTTTTTGAATCATAATTTTGTTAGAATAAGAATTCGACAAACAACATTTTTAACATGAATTTACAAACAAAAACTATTTCTTTTTGCACACACTTGTGTGTTGCATGTAAACTATACCTTAGAACTTTTCAAGTTAAAATTTAATTTTAGCTAGTCATTGGAAAACGTACTAGAAAGCAATTGGGATTGCATACATTTAGGCGAGTTTTGTAAAGCTCAATAAAACTGGATAGCAATATTATTTCTAACCTGAATAAAGTCACAGGTTAGCGTTTGTATGAAAATTACCCCATATAGTGTAGTTAGCTGATTAAAAAACACGGCCAATATTCCGAAGTAGATACTTTTTGTAGACAAGAAGAGATATACTTTACGAAGTCAAAACCAACGATGTTGAAGATTAGATAGGCCTCAACGCTCAAAACATTTCGTCCTTACATTTTTGTTTTTGTAAAAGGATAAATTATATACTATTAAAATTGTTCTGCGTAATTTACTCTAAATTTATCTAAAATAAAAAGTTGGCTTTCGGCTCTATGAGCATCTTATAAGCCTTCAAACGGAATAAATTGGATCCTGGTATGCCTGTGGTGTTTGCTGTAACTGTAGCTCCGGCTTGTTATCCGACCCACTCTCTCCCTTGCAGTTACCATATGGCCAAAACGATCCTTTAGGGCCCTCTGCAAATATACTATCTTAAAACATTTTTCACTATTGGGTGTTGATACCGGGTTTAATGCCAGTCCACTTTATCATGAACTGTCAAACACGAATAAAATATTTCGCGAGTGGTAAACAATTTAGGCACAAAAACTGTTACATTCTTATTTAAAGATAAAATGTTCTCTCTTTAAGTACGCCCAGAGTTAAAACAGAGTAGATTGCTGCATTGAATTTAATAATTAAGAGCAAACGTTCTTAAAATTGAAGGATTTCGTCCTCAAAGCAAAAGCCCCCGGGATCGAGTACCACCGTGGCCAGGCAATCTTTTATGCTTTTTGGAGCGTAATGAGGTAAATTTAATGTCGCCAACACCTATAAAGGTCAATGCTGGGCAGCGTGAGATTTTTCATTTTAAAATAAAGAAAAACGATTGAAGAAATCAATAATTTAATGAACGTAACAACAAGAACATAATTCTCAATATAAGAACGCAGAGTAAGAAAAACTCTTAGCAAAGCTGCTTGAAGTACAACGTTCTTAATTTTAGTAGAAACACTGTAACGTCAAAATCATGTTTAAGTGTGTTTTCGATTGATTGAACTCTGATTTTTTCTCACTCAAGAAGTCGACGGGAGGGCCCCGAGTGAAATTGTTCCGCCACTGGTGCGAACTTTTTTTCTCGTATGGTGTGGAAAAGGCCTTTCGCTCCCATTCGCAAGGCTTGGAATATGCCTCTGTAATAAGAGTAAGCGGGTAAATAAAGATCTATCTCTCTTGATTACCGTAACTCCTAGTGGAGCATGGTGCGTTGATGACTACCGTGTGTAGTCATCAACGTTACAAAGACAACTGAATACGGAGTGTGATACGGACGGTTGTCAGCCATCCACTTCCTAGTCGCAATATTAGTTTTATTATTCTACGATAATAATATTTCTTATCATCTTCTTCTGAATAATAAACTTGCGACGAGTCGTGCCGAGTTTGGAAACTCGTTTTATCTATGAGTGTCTATTTCACAGAGTAGCGACCGAACGATCTCGGCCACAGAGCACGACAAATAAAGATCTATGGAAATATCATTTTCTTGTAAACTAGGCTTTACGATATGTGTTAGTTACATTGCAACCGTTTCGCTATGAGAGCCTTATAAGAGCTTTTTCAAATTATGTAAATCGCAATGCTGGTTTCCACCTCCCTCTTATTACAAAACCATATTCCGACGTTAGGGTTAGTATAGTATGTATTCACAAAATTATGTTCAATATCTCCATTTCCTTCTTCTTCTTCCTTGCCTCGTTCTTTATACCGCTCCACGGTTTCGCGTTGCTCGACCTGCGGGCGGTGTAGGCACATCGCCCGTTATGGCGATAATTTCTCAGCATATTTCTACAGGCAGCTCTATCTTGGATCGTGTTATCGCCGAGACCAATGCGTTGTTGTTGCTTTTTCATTTGACATATCCAGGTGTTCTTCGGTCTGCCTCTGGCCTTGGGTCCATCAAGTGGAACTTCCAATGATATCGCTTTCTTTGCGGGGTTCTCAGGCGGACGCCTTTGAACATGGCAATACCAATCCATTTGTCGGTTTTCGAGCTTTTCAGTGATTGGTTGGTCTATGGACAAGCTGCCTCGGATGTAGCTACTCTTGATGTGGTCCCTTTTGGTCACACCAACTGACATGCGTAACATTTTCATTTCAGTCGCTGTCATTTCTTTCGCGTAACTTTCATACATGGTCCAGCATTCTGATCCATACATGAGTGCGGGACGTACAACCGTTTTGTACAACTTGCCCTTTAGCTTCAGTGGCATTTTCTTATCGCAGAAAACTCCAGAATTTTCTCGCCACGTCATCCACCCAACCTTTGTGCGGTGTTTGATGTCATCATCGCATGTAGCTCCGCTGTTCACCATCGAGCCAAGGTACTTGAACTTGGTACAAGACTTAAGCTGCTCTCCTTTGGCGTACATATCTGGTATCGGTGCATCTGGGTCTGAGAATGGGCAGCATAAGAACTCAGTCTTTGTTATACTTACCCTCAGTCCAGGCTCCATGCTCCATCATACATGTCTCGTATCATCCTCAGGGACATTAAGTGCTCTCAAGGCCAACCATATCAGATCACGAGGTACTCTATCGAATGCCTTTTCCAAATCGATGAACACAAAGTGCAAGTCCTTTCGTGCTGCTCTATACTTTTCCATCGCAATACGAATGCACTGAATCGCATCGACTGTAGATCGACCTTCAACAAACCCGCATTGATTGTCATTCAACCGCACAATCTTTCTCAATCGGTTGCAGACAACTCGCTCGTAGATCTTCAGTGTATGAGGTGTTAACTTTATAGCCCTATAGTTGTTGAGTTTGCGTGAGTCTCCCTTGTTCTTACAGAAAGGAAGAAGAAAACTTTCCCTGAAAGCATCAGGCATCGCTTGTCCACCTTTGATTTTGTTGAAGAGGACTGTGAGCCAATGTCGCGGACCACGGCTAAGTGTCGAGCCGCCGTCACTGCAACAAAGAAAATAACCGAACGCTACTGACCCGGTGGCATATTGGCCCGGCGTGGCCAGCGAATGTCGCGGGTTGTTTGGGCCAGAGCGTTACGGTCCTTGCTAAGCCACCATTTAAAAAGAGGATAAACTAAAAGGATGGGACTTGGGGAAGGACGTGCCCATCCTTCGGAGCACGGAAGTTGTATCAATTAAGAAGAATTTGCATGGAATTCAGTGTAATTTAATAAATTATAAAAAAAAAAGAGATTGCAAAAATTAATAATTAAAAAAAAATAGGAAACCAAAACTAGAATTTGAATTTGATATTGAAGAAAAAATAAACAGAAATAGTAATAATAATAATAATTCAACTCACTCCTATGATCCGGCTCCGACGATCGATCGTTGGCAGTCGTTGGAAGCTTAAATGAAAGGAAAAACAAACTACTACAAAAGAAAATGATAAGAAAATCTCCTTGCATAAGAAAAAAAATTAATCGCCACTCGATAAGCTCGTAGATTTCCAAGGTTCCAGCCATCATCAAAAACTCCACTCCACGGAAATAATTAACTCCTTCATTCATCCATTCAACGCAAAGCGTTCAAGCAACGCATCATTAACAATAAAAGTCCAATATTCGCCATCAAGTTGAAGTTGTTCGTATAAAACCAGCTTTACTGTCACTGTGGCGTCATTTGACGTCGTTTTTTTTTCTGGGTACTGTGCATATCAAAATCCACTAAATTTAAAAACTTTTTGGGCTTTTTTTTTGTTTGCTTTGGTGTTGTGTTTTTTTTTATATAATTTGCACTGAGGCACTTGTCTTTACTTTTTGCACTGTCAAAATTATTGCCAAATTGGACTAATATTAGTTTTTGTATTTAACAAACTTTCTGCACTACACCAATAAAATTGTCGCAGCCACAAACAAGAGTTATTTTCCTTTTTTTTTTCAATTTAGTCAAGATAGCACCAATTTTCATCACGGACACCAATAACAATATTTTTACGCCGAAATAAAAAGCTGACAACGCCCAATGGCGTTGACGCCAGTCCGCGGCTCAACGGCCTGCAATCGACTGCCATCCAACCAGTTTCTCGAAATTTATTTCGTTTCCGTTTTTTTTTACTACTGTGCGACGCGCTAAGGTTCATCCACCCTAAAAGTAGCGGTTGCATTGCAGTGTACGCAGCACTCTGAGACCCATGCAGATCGATGTAGATTGTCCCATGATCGTCCGCTATCATGTCACGTGTACATACAAAGCTCGTCGTCACCGCTTGCTACCGTGCTACACAAATCACACCAACAGCATCACATAGTTAAAAAAATTTACCTGGACCATTTTTGATAGGCATTGTTGTTGGTATGATTTGTACACAAAGTGCAACGATGACGACGGGTAATGCATTGGTCAGTTAGATAGCAATGCAATTATGGTACATATTTGCATTGCCATTCAACTGTCCTATGATGAAAAAGCAGTGGTTCGCGACACCAACTAAGCCCGACATTTTCCATTTTCATCCAAAATTCCGCGGGAATTTTGTCCGGTCCGACTGCCTTTCCGCGTTTCATCTGATGCATTGCCTCCATCACCTCTTCCTCTGAGATATCTTCAATATTGGTGGTACAGTCGCCTCTCGTTAATTCGAACCTCGTTAATACGAATTTTTCGATAATCCGAACTAATTCACCTGTCCCTTCGATAAATCGAAAAAAAGAACCAAGTTTGTATGGAGTTGTGTACACTCGATAAAGCGAAATCGTTTTGTGCAACTGATTTATCGCTAACATTTTATAATTCGAAATTCGTAATTAGAAACTCTTTATAATTCGAATTTTTCCTGAAATGTTTCTGTTGCTTTCCTTTTACCGCTAATTGTGAACAGATTACACATTTTCCTTAGTTTCTTGTTCACCTTAAAGTGTAAATTAGTTCGAAAAAGTACACGTGCCTCTCCGTAGATGCGAAAAGGCAAATTATCGTGGCAGTGGAAAATGGTGAAAAAAAGATGTGGCAAGGAATTTAAAGATTCCAGCATCTACTCTTTCTACCATTATAAAACAATAAAATTGGACACCTCATTAAAAACGCAAAAGAGTGCGATAAGGTATTCTATTTACTTATTAAATTAGGTGTATCTCCAGTCGATCACAAGACCAAAATTGTTTCGGTACTTTTCATAAATTAACTGTGGTTTGACTATTGAATCCCATGATACGTTTAGGATCTACCCAGTGCTTAAAAATAGTTTTCCCTTCATTTTGAAACAAAATTTAATTTACAGGTGAATGCCCACTATTAAAGGAAAGCTTTTAAAATGGTTGAGGCAGTGCTGAGGAAAAAAAACTGTCCGGTTGAAAGAGCTTTGCTAAATCGTGAAATAAATTATTTTATTTACACAGTTTTTTTTATTCGATAATTCGAACACTCAATAATTCGAAATTTTTTCGTTGTCCCTTGGGCTTCGAATTATCAAGAGTCGACTGTATTTGGATCAACATCTTGAAAAGCTTTAGAATTCATTTAGAAGTTCGTCAAAATACTGTCGCATCCTGCTACATATTGCCGTATCGTCAATCAGCAACATTCCTTGCGAGTCCTCCACGTACTTTGGCGCCTGTATTTCCCGAGCGTTCCTTCTCCTTTGGGCTGCGACCCTAAATATCCTGGCGTCGTGCTTAGGTCTCTCGCGCAAAGACGGTCTTTCGGTCGCAGTCTGAGTCTCTAATTCTTGGTAGAATTTCTCAGCTGCCTTCGCCTTTGCTTGGGCTACCAAGCGCTTTACGTTCTTCCGGCATTGCATATAATTTTCGCGGAGCTGAACCCGTTCGGTTTCACTGCCTGACTCACATTTCGTCCATGCCTTAAATGCGTTCGATTTGGCTTGCACGCTTCCCTAGTTTCGGTGTTCCACCACCATGTTTCTTTCTTCGTGTGGAGTGGACCTTTCGAAACTCCAAGTGTCTTTTCCGCCTCACCAACTGACATTTCAGCGAAATTTTTCCACATTTGTGTTGGACTGTGCTCAGTGCAGTTGGTGTTGTTTTGAAACCACTCCGTCATTTTATCAATGAACGGAGTTACTACAGGTTCAAAGTTGTCGTTTGTGAGATTGTGCCACTTGATTTTTTCGACAGGCTTGGGAGTTCTTCTATTTCTTGCTCCTCCTACTTTCAGAATAAATTCTGACAGGAGCAAACGATGTTGGCTAACGACAGATTCACCCAAGATCACCTTGCAGTCTTTTACCCACCTTCTCATAAAATCGAAGCAGAGGTGGTAATCGATCTGCGTTTCGTGTTTCCTATCTCCGTGTCCACTACTGTAGGAGATCAGGTGTCTCTCGTTTTTCACAAACCATGTGTTTAGGATGACCAAACCGTGCGATCTGCACATAGTCAGAATAGCTTCAGCTTCGTCATTTCTGACTGTTGAAAGGCTACCCTTTCCACCATGGCAATCCTCGTAACCATAATTTGATTCACCTACATGGGCATTTAGATCGCCTCCCAAGAACACCAATTCGGTATCTGGTATGGTCTGAATCAGGGTGTCAACGTCGTTCCAAAAGGCCTCTTTTTCTTCTGGTGGCAGTCCCACTTGGGGAGCGTAGGCACTTATTACGTTCCACACCCTTCCGCAGATAACCAATTTGATGCTGATCAAGCGGTCAATTCTCTTCGCGACACTTATTATGCTGCCAAGCAAAGACGACGCCAGAATAATGCCAACTCCGTTTCTTTGATTTGTGATTCCATAGTAGTACAATTTGTACTTCTTGAAATTCGTAAGAAACCGGGCTCTGTCGATATGGGTATGTCGCCACTTCGTCTCCTGCACGCACATAATGTCTATCCTCCTCCGCTTCATGATATCCTCAATCTCCTCGCTCTTCGACGTCATGGAACCTACATTCCAGCTTGCAACCCTCCACAGTGTAGTTGGACTGCCTTATAGTGCTCGCCCCCGGAAACCGTCGAGCTCTGGCGAGAACTAAGTTCGCCCCGGGATCACTCAACCGCATAGCAGAAGTAGTGCCCGGCGGGGTACTGCTTGTATTTGCGTGAATTTCCATAAGGCCTTCCATTCTTTTACACCTTTTGGAGAAAGGTTGTGTTTTGGCACTAGTGTGTGGAAAGAAGTAAATTTATGGACTTTCCGTCCGCCGGCTATCTCCAGACACGGCAACCCATACACACACACACTAATCTATAGGAGATCTCGTTGATATTAAAATGTGCCTCAGGCTTCAGATGGAATGGTTGCCTGCTACCTTCGCATACTAGGGCCAAGCACCTTCTTGGCCATGCATCCCTCGGCGCATGCTGATCCACCTTGGATTAGGGATTTTTTTTACACTGTAAGAGTTCTCATCTCTCCTGTCCCTTTTTTGTCGCCTTCTACGAGACACGCCGGGATAAGCGGTGGCATCATTCGTAACCCATGCCACAGGGCACCAATATTTCCATTTCCTTATTCCTGTGTTTTATACTTTATATCATAATCTTTCAACGTGTATGCACTTAATTGATAAAATTATCAGTACTGCTTTTATCATCAGTTCAACTAGGCCTGAAACTCAGTAACTCAGTGGATATCATACAGTTAATTAACGAGCATTGAATATGAGAAAAACGCAAGGTATATGAAGCTGGATGAGTTCTGCATGAATCTATAACAACTATACGAAACAAGTGAAAATATGAGAGGAATGAAATTCCATGCCTGTTCACTTAAAAATTGGACATGAGTGGCTGCCATCCATTCAGTATTACGCCCACTTCGAAGGACTACGCTATGTGGCATTTATTATGCAGCAAAAATGAATGTGTTCTATATGATGGCGATATTCTCGGAAATGGATTACATATGCATATTTGGAAAATTCACAGGCAAAATACGTTCCAAGTTTCCATTACAACATACCAACCATTTATCCTTTGTAATTATTAAATGAAAATTTTGTTCATAGCCGGATAGGATGATGAAAGTCAATGTGCATACTGCTGGCTGGATATGGATATAGAATGCCGGATGCAGCATATTGACCAGTCACTCTCATCCCGACGACGATGCTTTGCTATATACATCCGTAAGTACAGGTTATCGTTGCACACAGATTGCTCAATAACTCAATTTGAACCTGATTGTGGAGTATGTGGTGGTCCTGTCTGCTTTTGAAATTTCAAGCTTTTCGTTTTATTGTGTGAAGCGTTCATGGGGAGTCTTGTGCTTGTTTTGCGAGGGCTGCCGACCCGACATTTACATTGCATTCAAGCTACGTTTTGATTCAAAGGACGACTAATTTCTGTATGCAGCTTTACACAACATTGTAACTTTACAGATTCTAGCCAAACTTCTAATGATAACTCAGTTTACTTTACAATTTACAGTTTTTGTATGTCTCTATAGGGTGGTTAATACTGAAAGGATTGATAGGACTTTAACAGGAAGGTCACACTTGTCACTTGTCTGAAAACAATAAAGGACTATCGAAGTTGTCGACACGAACTTTATTCTGATTGAATACATTCGCTGTACATACCGTTTTCCGTTAATGATGATGATGTTCAAAATGTTTTTTACCCGGGAAAACTCAAGAATTCTTCGCATATCCACATTTAACTCGTATAGTTATCGCTGCTATCGTGATTTCTCATCAGCGTTGCTAAGCAGAAACTCTTAATGCCAAACAAAAACAACGTGCATATGGATGTAGGATGTAGATGTAGAAGGATAACCATGCTCCACAATGAATTCATTCGCGTTGACCGAAGCCGCGCTTTTTCAATTCAAAGTTTTGCTTGTACTCCAGGACATTAGCGTGCGATACAACCCAAAGTCAAAAGTCCGGAAATAGGATGCTATTCACAACATGCAATCGCGGCCGGCTCACATTCCACAGTGTGCTGAGTAGAAAATGCACGGCAAAACATATTTGGCTACACGGAATTCCATTCGTGTCCATTGCAAACATATTCATACGACTTTCGCGTACATGTTAATTAACAATACGTTTGAACTTCGAAAATATAGGAAAGTGGTTCGTAGCGAAGTTATGATACGCGCAAAAATGCACGAAATATTTTCATACGTGTCGACTAGGATTAATGAAGTGAAGGGCAGGTTGATTTCGTATAATAAAATGTGGTTCGGCTAACAACATTGCGTTTTCGACAATTTGACCCTCCATATAAAATCCATGATAATTCATCTTTCGCAGCTTGAAACTATGCAAAGAATGATGGTGAAAGATTCGGCACCGGGTATTCAAACCTTTGTTCTTGCACTATCACGGGATCGTTATGTAGAAGCTCTACAGATTCCGCGAAATTGGATCATCAAGAGACGCGAGAGCGTCTCGCCCGCCAAAGGAAAAAGAAAAACGAAAGCGAACAAGTCTATGATCAAGAGACGCGAGAGCGTCTCGCCCGCCAAAGGAAAAAGAAAAACGAAAGCGAACAAGTCTATGATTACCGGAGACAACTTGCTTTTTTGTTTGACCAGGCTACAGCCTTCCAGGAAACAGCCCCCAAAAAAATTTTTTCACCAAAATATTCCACATATCCTGTTCTAGTGCCTTTCCAAATAAAATCGTCGATCGGCACAATAACGGGTATGATATATGCAATAAACGGTGAAATTATCACCCTCATAGACGATCGAGTAACCCAATTCAGAATGAAGTCTATAGTTGCAGAAAGACTTGCTTCTACTGTCTCTCTTCGTGATGGGATTTTTATGAAATTTGGAACGAATGATCCTCTGATGGTCCTTCTAAAGAATCAATGTCTTCCATTTAGATAAGTGGATGGAATAACGGTAAATTAATAGGTAAAGTTAACGAAAGATTACCAACAATTGCGTCTATCGGCTCATCGCATTGACCATTTTTCAAAACACACTGCGGCATTGGGACATTTGGATATTGGGACACCGGGAGACTGGGAGACTAGGATCTTGGGGTAGTGGGATATTAGGAAATTGGGACATTAGGGTCTTGGGACATTAGGACATTGGGGCATTAGGCACAATGGGGAAACAGGGACGTGGGGACATCGGGATATTGGGGCATTGGGACATCAGGATATTGGGACAATGGGACATTGGGACATTAGGACACTGGGAGACTGGGACATTAGGACACTGGGATATTAGGACACTATGACCTTGGGATATTAGGACATTATGACCTTGGGACAATCGCACATTGGGACACTGGTACATAGGGGCATTGGACCACTGAGACATCGGAATGTTGTGACATTGGGACATCGGGATATTCGCACATAGGGGCACTGGGATATAAGAACATGTGAACATTAGGGTCTTGGGTCATTAGGACATTGGGATATTAGGACATCAACACATTAGGACATTGGGACATTAGTTACACTGGGGAAACTGGGACGTGGGGCATTGGGGCACTGGGACATCGGGATATTAGAACATTGGGACATTGTAACATTGGGATATTGGAACATTGGGATACTGGGACATTAGGGCACTGAGATACAGGGACATTGGGGCACTGGGATATTGGGACATTAGGCTATTGGGACCTTGGGACACTTGGTATAATGCGACATTGGGACACTGACCACTGGTACATTAGGACATTGGGCCATTGGGATATTATCACATTAGGATACTGGGACATTTGGGACATTGGGTTACTGGGATATTATGAAATTGGGGCATTAGGACCTTGGGACATTAGGACAGTTAGACATTGGGATATTAGGACATTAGGTGGGAGACTGGGACATTGGGATATTCCGATACTGGGACATTGGGACACTAGGGTAGTAGGACATTCGGACATTAAACCATTGGGGCACTGTGATATTTGCACATTGGGACAATAGGACCTAAATTGGGACACTGGGACATCAGGATATTGGGACATTAGCACATTAGGATATTAGAACATTGGGACACTGGGATATTAAAACATTGGGACATGAGGACACTGTGACAATGGACCTTAGGGCATTAGGGCATTAGGACATTGGAACATTGGGACACTGTGACATTGGGACAATGTGACATTGGGACACTGGGTCAGGGGGGCATTAAGACAGATCAGTAACAGAACGTTAACAAAGCGTTGGTAAGGCAACAACAGAGCGTTAGCAGATCGTTAACAGAGTGTTAACAGAAAATTAACAGAGCCTTAACAGAACGTAAATCGATTAATAAAAGAAAGGTAACAGACCGTTTACAGAGCGTTAGCCGAATGATTAAAGAGAATTAAGAGAAAATTAACAGAACGTTAACAGAGCATTAACGAAAAGATAATAGAGTGTTAAGAGAACGTTAATAGAGCATTAACAGATTACTAAGAGAATGTTAGCAGAGCAACACAAATCTATTTTGCACAAAATACATATTAATAAACTGTACCCATTTCATCCCAGAATTATTTTTAAAAAAGCTCAGCAACAGCCATTTGTGACGTATTTGCAATTGCGTTTGCAGTATCTATTTATTTTGAAGAAGACCCTGTGAATATAACTTATGATATTACATTTATGGAATATGCTGAACAAAAACCTATTGAAACTTTTCCCAAAACAAAAATATTAGTTGGCTATTTAATTATGCAAAAATATATGATATCTGAGCAAAAACAACAAAGTTGTAAAAGTTACCCCGCCAAAGAAAAATTCATCTGCCGCAAAAAGAATACATATCACTCCAATCCGCTGCTCATATCTAATTTTGTTTGCTGGATGTACTTTTGTTTTAGGTGTAAATGCTGGAGAAGTTTAAATGTACAGGACTACTTCTTAAAGTAATTTGAAGGGAGCCGTCAAAGTGGCACTGAATAAAATGTTAAAGCTCCCACCAAATGTACATTTAAACTTCTCCAGCATTTACACTTAAAACAAAAGTACATCCAGCAAACAAAATTAGATATGAGCAGCGGATTGGAGTGATATGTATTCTTTTTGCGGCAGATGAATTTTTCTTTGGCGGGGTAACTTTTACAACTTTGTTGTTTTTGGTCAGATACGAATTACTTTTGTCTATGAGTAGCTTCGTTTTTTTTTAAAGTTGTATGTAGTTCGATTTTATGTTCAGTACATGCTATGCCAAAGGGAACAGTACATGCATCATATTGGTCCCTTTGGCAGTATTTGTATATTGAACATAAAATCGAAAATGTACACTGTGAAAAAAATCACCACATTTGAAGTGAAACATATTAAAAACAAAATTGGAAAACATCAATAAATCATTTTAAAAACAAATACTTCTATGTTAAATTTAATAGGATTCACTTTAATGATCTATTCAAAATTGACTGAAACATCGATTTAAATATGTTCAACTTTGTTTTAAAGTTGTTTCATTTTGAAGGCTGTGTCCGTCACATGTACATAAGCCCGCCGCTATTCTGTTCGGTGCTAGTAATCTCAGATAGCTTAGGTGTAGGAAGTAGGACTACGAAACGATAGGTACTCGTTTCGATTCCCAGTAAAACCAAAGTGAGAAAATAAAGTGTTTAAAATATTGTAAAAATAAATGAAAATAATTAAAAAAAAAATAATAAAAAAAAAATAAAAAATAGGTAAAAACAAAGGAAAAAAATGGAAAAAAATATTTTTTCACTTTTTTAATCTTCCAATCAAAACATTTAAAATTTAAAGTGAAACACTTTTAAAATAAAGTGATATTCAATTTTGATTTGACATGCAGCAATTTTGAAAGTACAAGAATCACTTTAATATTTCCACTTTTAATTCAAAATGAAACATTTTTGAATTAAACGTAAACATATATGGAGCCAAATCATATTTGAAAATTTTTGGATCATAGCTATTATTTTTGATTTTATTACGATTTTTTTCTCTGTGTATGTCCTTAACGGACACATATTTGTTCATTGTGTGATTCAACTCAAACAAGTGCCTGGTTTTTTTTCCAATGCAGATATTCTAATTGAATGGGTTCAAGCGCTTTTGGAGCAGAATATGTGTTATTCATTCAATACGAAGAGTAATGTTTATTGGAATTTCTGCGAATTCTTGTAAAAAAAAAATGTTGAAGTGTTTCAATTTCAACCGCTATAGTTTTAAGTTTTTATTTTCCATCCACCTGCTGGTACTACAGATGTACTACCCAAAAAATCCTTTGTGGAAACGAGTTGCCTGACATTTTGATCGTGGAGTCTAGCGTATCCCAAGTGGTAAAAGATGAAAATACCCCATTTTATTTTTTTATCTATGATCTAGAATACAATTTATAAAACAATTATGTATATATCAATTCAAATGTGTTTTTATGTATGTTATTTCGTATGAACAAGAAAAGCTTAAACATGGCCGCTTACTCCTTGGTTATAGGAGTTCCAAACGGAATGCACAAAGGATAGGAGGTCGAAAAGTATAGGAATTCAATAAGCAAACCAGCATAATGTTTTCGACTTGTAGACTTTTTCAAAGTGGTCTATTACCTACCCAGCCGATATGTGCGTTAAGGTGTGTGTTGCTAGAGAGGACTCATGGGATGATCGCTCACGACCGGTTCTGAGCATTACATACTCGTATATGCGTATATTTTCCACAAGGATATGTTGTTTTAAATGATAGTCGATACGATGATTTTGGTCACATTAAAAAAAAACATTAAAATAGGGCACAGATTGCTTTTTAAAATACCATCGCTGCTGAGTGATCATCGCACGACTCGTCTCTAAACCACAAACTTTTACGAGATTCTACTAGTTCCGATTGCGCAAAACCTAAGAGTCTTTCGGTCCCTAGAAATTATCATTGAAATAATGCTTAAAAAACCTCGGATAATTTGAAATTTTTCTTTTAATAATTCGAAATATTTTCCATGTTTTTTCGGCTATTTTGGATTCTTTTTCCTAAAAATTGCATTTTTTTCCTGGATTTTGCTTAACATTGGCTCATAATTCAAATATTGGCGAATTTCATAGTTATGATATTTTAGCTGATCGTTAGTTAGGTTTTTAAATGCATATTTCCTGTAAAGTAGTAGATTTGTATGAAACTTAAACTATTTTAAATGCCATTAACATTTCGGTGAGCGAAAGCAGGAGAAGAAAAAGGTGAACATTTTTAGTGTCACTTTTGGCTATGATATTGATATAATTTTGCTTCAACTACTCTTGTACTAATTCCCTCAACTCAATTATGCATTAACATCACATAGTCAGTTTCTTCAGTATTTAGTATCCAAATAGGAAAAGTATGTATCACATTTGAAAATATTTCATGATACATATTTATGACAGATATTTTTGTATAACTCTGAAGATTACTTAATTGATTTCATGCAATACGTATTTAGGTATGCTGCTGGCCAAAAAATAAACATAAGAAAAACGTATGACGAAGTTTCTGCATCTTTTGACTTAGTAAACGTGTGTGTGTTGCTTGCAAGACAACTTTGGTCTACAGTTTATAAAATGACTAGTGCGTAGAACAAACTCCTGATGGGTTTGGGAGGTATCCTTAGTTTTTATCCGATTGAGCTGATTTTTTGTGAATGGAATCGCAATAAACCAAAATTTAGGACTCTGCTCCAATGGGGGGAGTTATAGACATGCCGTTTTGCCAATTTCAAATGGGGGGATAATGGGGTCCTTGATCAGAGCGATTCAATGTTTCCCCAACACGATCTTGAACTTATTGTGAATAGTTACACCAAATTTATTTTTTAGTCGAAATTTTGGTTTATTGTTGGAGAACGCCATTACACCACCAAAAATCAGCTCAATCTGACAAAAAAAATAATTGATTGAGCTGATTTTTGGTGGGTGGTGTAATTATTCTTTTATAACATTTCCAGTGTTTTTCATTCCATGAATGCTGCCAATTAGCCAAAGAAAATTAAGCCAAAATATGGCCATCGAACGGCAAAAATTTTTCCAAATTCAAATGAGGGAATAATGGGGGGTCCTTGATCGGGGCGACTTAATTTTCAGCAAAAATAATAATCGTCATGAATACTCATACAAAGTTTCACGGCTGATCTTAATTTTTTCAAGAGTTATGACGCTGTATCTTTAGTCGTTTTTGGAATAATCGCTCTGAAAGCTTTTTGCCGACCAAATATCGTATTCTTCTTAAACTATTGTGCTACTTTTATACTTCGTTAAATGGAGTCATTCTCATTATACACTATAACCCAAGAAGTGCTCTTTCAGTATAACATGTTTTGCGTTTTACTGGTGACGATGACGATGATGATGGTACATAATGCTATCCCATCACCATTGTCTACACTCTATCTACAGCTATCGACCAACGATTGCATCCATTCTCTTGTATTGTAAAAAGTACATACATACGCATACGACCTACGACGATCATTTTCACACTGTGATTGACGAATATATCTGAATCCATTGATCATCAACATCATTTGTTTTTCGTTAGAAGTGTTTAAATTAGAAGATCAATTAATTTTACTAAACATTGACCTTAGATTTCTATTATAATAGACAAAGAGAAATATTTCACGTCATAACACTATGCCCTGGATGCACTTTAAGAATAATACATTGAATAAACTAATTTAACCCGGCGCGGCGGCATATGGGGGATGAGTCAAATTGACCCGAGCTACTTTTAATTTCTAAATACATACCGATGCGTAGTTAATCCGGCGTTAATCGCCTTACCCATAAGCGGTGACCAGCTGCTATTAAATATAACTGGTTAAATCATCCTATCCCTTTTTCCTTACAATTTGCAAATTGATTCCTTCGGGACAACGCGCTCACATCCTTACGCACATCTAGCCAAATTGGGGGCTGGGTTTATATGGCAGCCCCATGACGCTGTGGCCCGATTGCAGTGGCGTAACGTACGGTGTTCCATGTGTGCAGTGGAACACGGGCCCCCAAGACAAAGGGGCCCCATATCCGAAATTATAACGAAATTTTGTTTGATAGATGCTTGGGTAACTGTTCTTTCATTAGACATGCATTTTTACTAATATGCCAGAAAAATGCGTAAGTAAGCTATAGAATCTAGGATAGTAGCAAAACATTCAATTTTGGGTATGGCCAAGCTTGGATCTCTAAGTATTATACTCTGTTTGCACCGGAGAGGTGCAACTTAACTCAACAATCATCAGAACAATCCATAAATTATAAAGGTTTTTTCTCATAATAATATTGAAAATAATAAAGGTTCAACTTCATGTGCCTCTCTTTGAAGGTTCTTGCGTAAAATTGGGCCAATAATCAGCGCCCGCTCTAGGGAAGGGCGATATTTTGGGTAGTACTTCATAGACGGAAAACTACATGTAAGCTGGAACTTATTTTCGGTAAAAAAGACTAAAACACTAGTAAATTAATGGTAATTAGCTCGAGGGCGTTACTGACAAAGGACCGCAACTCTATAAATGGCAGGAATAAAACCGTTAATTAATTTTAGATTCCATTATAATAAAATTGCTCTTTAATCTGTTTTATTGCTTTCGCAACAAAATTGTTAGGTGCACAGTTTTTTTTAAGTTGTGTTTAATGGCCTTCGAAAAATTTACCAAAATCAAAAATCAGCACCAAACGTTTTTAATAAAGCAACAAAGCACACGAAGTAACTGTGTTATAGTATCGTAAACTCATTTAGTGGTAGGAAACAGATAACATTTCAAGCAGCTAGAGTCTGAAGTGAGCAATTGTCCAGGTTTTATCAACAAGATTGGTTGACTTAGAGTCTGCTTCTTGACATACCCTGGTTTGTCGGCTCAGTTCATTTCACTCAGTAGTATTCCGTGGGATTACCAATATTGAGGCACTATAGGGGGATCAAATTGGCATTACTGAAACCTTAGGGACGTAAGCTGTCCTTAGATTACCTTTTGGATTTGTCAGTAATATAGTGTTTCATCGGCAGAATACTTTTCCACTAACCGTCTGGGTTGTGGAGTCCTATGATCTGATCTAAAATTTAAATAACGTGTTTCGTCTAGTAAAGTAATATGTGTGGCTACCTGACAAACACGATAGAGCGATATATGCGCAGTTTTTTTTTGTTAAATCTTTTTAGGCGCTATACTTAACGACTACTACATAACCAATACGTCTTCCTCGGGAAATTGCAGTCTAGATTGACGTTCTAAAGTTCATAATGATAAAAAAGGCTACATTCAGCACTCGATGAGCATAAAGATTGAGTTGGATAGGAACGACTCTTCTTTTCCGGTTTCTCTTCTGTTTTCGTATGGAATCTTAGAAATGGAAAACTTATTTCTAGGTGGGATTCAAATAACTCAAAATGTGTCAGAAAAGCATCCTTCCTGGTAAAATGAAGTCGGCACATCCCATGAACATTTTCAAAAAAAATCTTACGTGCGGCAGTTTGTCGTTTTGCCCGGGGCGGCGTAAGTACTAGAGCGGGTGCTGCCCATAATCCAGTTATTGGAGAGTATTTAAATATCGAATTGATTACTTAGCTAAGGAAAATATGTTCACAATGTTGAAAAAAGGATATATGTAGGATGACCTATTGATCGGAATGACTAACTACAGTTACTAAGAACATTCAAAAAGGTTTAGGCGAGAAAACATTTCCTTTTTTAACTATGGGATTCAAGAAATCAAGAAACAGATTTCTGTCGACAAACTATAGTGAATCAAGATACGTAGGTTAGGTTAGGTGAAGGGGCTGCTGAGTTTATCCCCAGCGCACTTAGACCAGACTTGGTCCGTTGTGATACCTCTGTAGAATTCGAATCTAATAACCTATTAAGCTGAGAACCACCCAGTGCTAACAATGAATTTGTTGAGCAGTATTGGGCTCACATCACGAAGATCGTCCGTATCATAAAAATACCTGGAACCAAGATAACGGTTTCGTTTCTCGGCCAAAGCAGGACATTGACAGAGTAAGTGATGTACGCTCTCTTCCTCCTCCTCGTCATCACAGCTTCTACAGAAGTCATTGTGGGGAATTCGGAGCCTTCTAGCAAGATTTCCAATAGGACAATGTCCCGTTATAACCCCCACTACATTCCGAATATGCTTTCTGTCCAAAGACAGTAATATGGTTGATCGAACAAAATCTAGCTTTGGCCATATCAACCTCGTCGTATTACAAGTACAACCATAGGTCCATCTTGCATTGGCCCTGCGTTCAACAGCGGTTTTTATTACCATTGCACAAGCAGCAGATGGCGTTTTTATGTTGTAACGATCGCCGTCAGCGGCACTAGCTGAGGCAAGTCGCGCCAAGTCGTCTGCGCGTCGATTCCCTTCGAAGCCACTATGACCCGGTATCCAGCATAGCGTAATATCGAAGAAACGACCCATCTCTCTCAGTACTAACCGGCACTTCTCGATGATTTTTGATGTGGTTAGCACTGATTCAAGTGATCTAATAGCAGGCTGACTATCGGTGAAGAGTATAACGTTCCTTCCTGTGACGACGTACCTACCCAACCAATTTAGGGCCTCCAAAATCGCTGAGACCTCTGCTTGTAGAACACTACAGAAGTTAGGGAGACTGAGAGACAAGTTAATGTTCAGTTCCTCAGAGTATATTCCGATACCCACTCCTGCGTCCGTCTTCGAACCATCAGTATAAATTGCAATGGATGCACTAGGGAGGGATATGCTATTATCCCACGCTTCCCTTGACGGGATCAGGCTACAATGGTTTCTTCCAAATAGGTATTTGGGAACAGTGTAGTCAGTTGCTGGGGGCAGGTTGAAGTTGCGAAGAATCGTTGAGTGCCCATAGTCCAGCGCTCGCCACAGGTCAGTTTCACGAAGACGCAACGCCGTGCATGCCGCCATCCGTTGACCGAAGACGTCCAGTGGCAGTAGTCCAAGGACTATCTCTAGTCCCAATGAAGGTGTTGTATGAAAAGCTCCAGTTATGAGGAGAGAAGCCAGCCTTTGAACTTTGACGAGCAAGTTATAATAGGTGGCGGTACTTAGTGCTGTCCACCACACGCTAACTCCATAAAGTAGAATAGGCCGCACAATAGCTGTATACAACCAATACACAACTTTTGGTTGCAGGCCCCACGTTTTCCCGATTGCTTTCTTGCATGAGTAAAGTGCCACAGTAGCTTTGTTCACCCTTTCTTCAATGTTGGGTTTCCATTTTAATTTCTTGTCTAAAATTAGACCAAGAAATTTGGCCGTGTCGGACAACTCTAGTTGTGTGCCCCCTAGTCTAGGCAAGGTAATAGTAGGAATCGTGCGCCTCCTAGTAAAGAGGACTAAGTCCGTTTTTGCTGGGTTAATTCCCACGCCACTGAGGTTAGCCCAGTCCGTTAAGATAGTCAGGGCGTTCTCTATTAACCCGCTAAGAGTGTCAGGAAACTTGCCCCTAACAGCTATAGCAACGTCATCAGCATAAGCTGTGACTTTGCATCCGATACTTTCCAGGTTAAGAAGCAATTGGTTAATCGCTATATTCCAGAGTAAAGGAGATAGGATGCCTCCTTGTGGGGTGCCCCTACAAACATATCTGCAGACAGAGGAGGCACCCAGACTACTCTGAATGCGTCTCGTGGTAAGTAGCATATTCACGAGGGTACATATAGAATCGTCAACATGTAGATTCCGAAGAGCATCCGTAATCGCCGTGGGCTTGATATTGTTAAAAGCACCCTCAATATCCAAGAAGACCACCATCGTGTATTCTTTGTGATGAATAGATGTTTCTATAAAACTGACTAACGAATGTAGAGCTGTATCGACAGATCTCCCTTTGCAATATGCATGTTGTGACATGGATAAT
Organism: Microchrysa polita; assembly: GCA_949715475.1. Lineage (NCBI taxonomy): Eukaryota > Metazoa > Arthropoda > Insecta > Diptera > Stratiomyidae > Microchrysa > Microchrysa polita. The sequence continues at coordinate 48,636,142 of OX454417.1, forward strand.
AGGTTTTGTGGGATCGTCGCTCTAACATGAATGTCGATTAGCCGTTCTAGTGATTTCAACATGGTGGATGAAAGGCTAATAGGCCGGAGATCCTTTGGCCTTGCATGCGAACTTCTACCCGTTTTGGGAATAAAGGTGACTTTCACTTCTCTCCACAAGCGAGGTATGTATACTAAATTCAGGCATGCAGTAAATATGCGTACTATCCAAGGGTACGTGATGTCTATACACTTTTGCAAATCAGCAGGGATAATACCATCAGGCCCGGCTGATTTAAAGGGATCAAAGCTTGTGATCGCCCAAATTATCTTCTCACGGGTGAGAATAGAAGCCGTATCGCAAGACCCTCTATGAGTTAAGGGAAGATCAGGAAGAGCGACGGCTGAGTTTCCAGGGAAGTGTGTGTCGATTAAACACTCGACAGTTTCGATACAAGAAGACGTCCATGATCCGTCTTCTTTCTGTAGAAAGCTTGGCATAGATGGGTGGGATGCTAAGACTTTCCTTATCAAGATACGTAAATTCATTTGCTTTTGAAGCATCTCTATCTTTATTTCAGTCGATTTAGTTTTCCTTGTTTATGGATGTGATCCACAGATCTATAGTAATCAGTTTTAGTCTAGGATCAACGACTCTTACGAAGTAGAAAGGCACTCCTAAAGGTTGTCTTTCGCCGCGACTCTTGGATTTTGTGATAAATAGATGATCCTATTTAATTATTCTAAATTCAATTTTGTCTCAAAAAATTAAAAAAAGTTTTATGTTTTTCTTTTAATGTAGACTGCTTTAAATGTGGGTTATGTTCAATTTTTTCTGGTGAAAAAAAAAATCGAGCGTGAGGGGCCCCCATTTCGATCAACACAAGAAAATTGGGAAACGTTACGCCACTGCCCCATTCCATCCATTTTTACATATGTGGCATCAATGGAAATATCTTTGTGTAAGGTTTGGTTGGAATTATTGCACAAACAAAAAAGTTTATCTTAGAAGAACTTTATTTGGGGGGTGTGGTTTATATGGCAGCCCCATGGTCCGTTTACACCTATCTTTACATATGTTTTGTCGCGCCAATTTCTATGAGGTTTGGTCCAAATTGGTGTAAAAGAAAAAAGTTTTACTTAGACGATCCTATTTTGGGAAGCTGTATTGATACGGCAGCCCCATGATCGCATGGTCCGATTGAATCCATCTTACATGTTTTGTGTCGCCGAAAGAAAAACATTTGTCTGAAGTTTGGTTTAAATCGGTGCACAAATATAAAAGTTTTTCTTAGAGGAAGTTTTTTTTTGGGGAGGGGGGGGGGGGTGGTTGTCTGTATGGCAGCCCCATCACTCCATGGTCCGATTCCATCGTTATTTTACATAATGTGTGTTTGTTTGGTTGGAATTGGTACACAAATGAAAACAAAAATTTCTAGATGAACCTAATTTGGTGGGTTTTGTTTGTATGGCAGCCCCATGACCCCATTGTCCGATTTCAGCGATTCAAACGTACAAACTACCTGGAATAAAAAGAAGCACGTGTTCAGCTCCATAACTTTTAAACTGGCCGAGTAAAACGCCTCGCAACAGACAGACATCGCCCAATCGACTCCCTCGTGACGCTGATCATAGAATTTCGATAATCCGACAATCTTTTTGCAGTCTCTTGTCGGATAAGCAAGATTTCCGGATTGTAGACTGTTTGAATCAACCTCGTCCGGCATTTCATGTATCTAACCGCTGTATAATCCGACAGTATATGGAGGGTTGGGACTTAAACCACTTAAATTGGTGCGTTTAGTTGATCATTGTGTACAATTTTAAGTAAACAGAGCAAAAACAACTTTCGCCGCTACTGTTGACAATATTTTGTTTCTCTTTACAGATTTTTTGAATATTTTTTATAGATTTTCCGAATGGCTGTCCAATGATTTTCTTAGCTTTTGGAAAACTTTCGATGGAACAATCGGAACCAACCTGATTATTGAATAATCTTGGTTTCTGCATTTGACCCCTGAAGAGAACAGATCTGCGACTCGCAATAATAAGCAGATTTCATTGAGTGTTTATGAATAACTCTTCTAAAAACAAATGTTGAACTATTTTTGTTAACCATACGAATAAAAAATATTCGTCGTTGTTATACCTTAGCCAATATCAGTATCCGTAATGCGCAAGAAACCGGCCCAGACATACATTCCGCATTTACCTACACCCAGAAAAAAAATATTATATATTTATTGTGATTTAATTTTATTTCAAATTTCTATATTTTTCTATTCATAAAAAACCCTATGCCGAAACTTGGATTCGAACCCGGTCCGCCTGCGTGCCAGTCCGTTCACATTGCCAAGAGACCAGATGTAGAATGTTGTCTACCTTTCTAAAATCTGAACTACTTGACACGCAGTGCAATACAAACTAAATTTTTTGAATTAAAAAAAATATTTCATAGATTCAATGATGCCGCTTAGAGGCTATGCAAAATAATCATAGTTCCCATGAATTTTGTATTAGATTCATTTAATTCATTCTAAGTATTTTTTTTTTCATTATCATTTTTTAATCCGATTACTACTGACATCATAATTTCTATGCAAGTTTATTTGACCCAATGGCATTTTTAATTAATTATATTCAAACTTTATACGTTTAAAGAAACTTTCTGCTTATTAGAAGTAAAGTAAAAACTTCATTGGTTTCATTACACTTTTTTTCTGGGTGTATAGGTGAAGCAAATCATACTAACGCCGGACTATAGAAGCAGGCTAGAAAAATGCCGTACTACTGAGACTGAGCGATTTCAATAATGATGCCAGATTATGAGGTTTTCCGGATTAAATGGGGCCGGGTTGTTGAGACTCTACTGTATATATATTTTATATGGTCGGAGATGCTTCCTTCAATGCGTTACAAACTCCATGAAAAAGTTAATATACCCTTTTCGATTGGAAAGCGAAGGGTATAAAAAACATAATTTTAATGAAAAAGGTTAAGAAAAATTGAAAATAATATTTTTTAGCGATAATTTTTACTCCTTTTAATAAATCTCCATATGAGGATGAAATATTTTTTTGACAAAGGAAAAACTAGTTTATTTTACAAATTTGGATGTTGATTATTATTCATGTGGTATTCAGAAAACAATAATTAATGAATAAAAAATTAAATTGATTTAATGATTTGATTAATTAACTGGAAGCTCGGATCACCCCTTCTATTTATAATAGTTTTGTATTAAATTGCCATGTCCCTGGGTTAAACTCGAAATGTTTTATAGGAAATTAAAAAAGTAGAAAAATCGGGTGCGATTTGAAGCATCATATCAATGTGATGATGCTCCAATGGTAGATTCTAAACTCGTTCGATATTAAAAGAAAAATCCTTCAATATCACGATAAGGTTTGTTATACCGACACCGCGATGGACCGGAAGGGATCTTAATATCTTTGTTAGTTTGAATCACAAAGCACCAGCATGTGTTCATCTTCCAAGAAATGTACAATCATTAGAGTAGAAGTATGTACATGTAGAAAAACGAATGAATCGAATTAGATAATGTTGTGGTTGGTTACATAAGAATGATCTATAAAAAAACTAACTTGATCAAATCTGCTAGTTGATTAGTGGATACTATTTTTCATGGATCATCGCTATTAACATTATGAATGAGTTATGTATGAGACTGATGCCTTGGTCGTTTTCTTGATCGGTGGTGGTCAATACAATACAAGAGTCATTGGATCATTAGAAATGTTACCACTGCATTATTAAATTACGAAAATACGTTGTTTCTTGTTAAAGGGATGGTTGTAAAGTGATTAGTGTAATTTTTTTTACTGAAATCGATACCTAACAACAACAACAAAACAGTACAAGAGCATCATTCAATATGTACATTACATCTAGGCCTGTTCCTAGCACCGGTACACCGGTTTAAAACCGGTGTTTACTTAGTACCGGTACCAATATTTCGATGTACCGATATCCCGGTTTTTTCAACCATGGGCCGGTCCCGGTTTTTTTTCTCCAACACCGGTGCACCGGTTCTTTCATCCGGTTTTTTCAACCATGAGCCGGTCCCGGTGCACCGGTTCTTTCATCCGGTCTTTTCAACCATGAGCCGGTCCCGGTGCACCGGTTCTTTCATCCGGTTTTTTTAACCATGAGCCGGTCCCGGTGCACCGGTTCTTTCATCCGGTTGTTTCAAGCATGAGCCGGTCCCGGTGCACCGGTTCTTTCATCCGGTTGTTTCAACCATGAGCCGGTCCCGGTGCACCGGTTCTTTCATCCGGTTTTCTCAACCATGAGCCGGTCCCGGTGTACCGGTTCTTTCATCCGGTTATTTTCAACCATCAGCCGGTCCCGGTGCACCGGTTCTTTTATCCGGTTTTTTCAACCATTGGCCGGTTCCGGTGCACCGTTTTTTTAGATTGTGTAGCACCTGTTCAGTACCGTGTTTTTTTGATAGTCTGTTCAGCATCAGGTTTTTAAGCACAGGTGTTTTCAAGTTGTCTTATTGTTGGGTTGTTGGGTAGATGCTACCCAGCAACGATTTATTCGAGTTTTTGTTGTAGCGTAGCGTAGTTTTTATTGGATAGCCATGATTCAATATTTATGTATATGATTTTTTAGCTGCTATGAAATTCATATAAGGTAATTGTCGCGATGAGAAAAAAAATGATAAAGAATTTCTAATGTTGAGAAAATTATAAAGAAGTAAATTACACATTCTAAAAGACTTAATGGAGAGTTTTAGCATCTCTTTGAAAATATAATGTTCGGGGTTATACAGGGTGTCCCGCCGCTGGTTAGCCATAGACCTATGGTAGACTCTACAGGATATTTTAGGAAAAATATCACCAAAATTATTTCTCTAGCTTTTACCGTTACGGAGTAATCGCATTTTTTGTGATTCTTGTAAAGATCGACGACGTTTTTCGAAAAAGTTCTATTTTCCAGATTCCAGTTTACCCAAATCAATGTTTTTTTATATTCTTCTGAAAGTACACAAAATTTCCAATAAAAGGACATATCGAACGATGCGAAGAGTTTCCTATCTATTCCTATCCTATAATTTGCAGAAATTTCAGTTTCAACTTTTAATGTTAAAATTAAACCCAAATTTCGTAACGGTACATTGGAGTGGCAAATCTGCAAAGTTCACAAAAGTTGGCCAATTTCCTAAGCTTTCGAACGGCATGTAAGAATAAAGCACAGAGTCATCCATTCCCCCCCCCCCCCCCCCCCCCTTAAGGTCGCGGTCTTCCAATCAATGGGAATTTTGTCCCATAATCGGGGGTCAACCCCAACCAACCTGCCAAAATCCAGTGATGTGGGATTTTTGCCAACCAAATATCGTATTTTTCTTTGACTATATAACTCCGAACGTTATATTTTCAATGAGATGCTAAAACTCTCCATTAAATCTTTTAGAATGTGTAATTTACATCTTTATAATTTTCTCAACATTAGAAATTCTTTATAATTTTCTTCTCATCGCGACAATTGCCATATAAACTTCATAGCAGCTAAAAATCATAATACATAAATATTGAATCATGGCTATCCGATAAAAACACCGTACTAAAAAGTGCTACGCTACAACAAAAGCTCGAATAAATCGTTGCTGGGTAGCACCTACCCAACAACTCAACAACAAAACAACTTAAAAACACCGGTGCTTAAAAACCTCATGGTGAACAGACTATAAAAAAAAAACACGGCACTGAACAGGTGCACTGGGATCCGCCAATTGTTTAAAAAAAACGGATAAAAGAACCGGTGCACCGGGACCGGCTCATGGTTGAAAAAACCGGATGAAAGAACCGGTGCACCGGGACCGGCTCATGGTTGAAAAAAAACCGGATGAAAGAACCGGTGCACCGGGACCGGCTCATGGTTGAAAAAACCGGATGAAAGAACCGGTGTACCGGGACCGGCTGATGGTTGAAAAAACCGGATGAAAGAACCGGTGCACCGGGACCGGCTCATGGTTGAAAAAACCGGATGAAAGAACCGGTGCACCGGGACCGGCTCATGGTTGAAAAAACCGGGTGTTTAAAAAACAACCGGCGGGTGCCGGTGCACCGGGTATAGTACCGGGTACTGAGGAAAACCGGTATCCGATACTGAAATCTGAGTACCGAACAGGCCTAATTACATCCATATGCCATTTTTTGAATCACTAACATAGTATACGAGTACGTGAAAACTAACTTACCCCGAATTGATAAGTCGGAACTGTAGTTTCAACAATGACAAAAATAAAATGAACCTAATTTCACTTCAGAAAAGTTTGAGATACAGATTGTGTCATACAGACCGATATACACATTACAGTCACTATTCTGAATCCACAAAACAACTTGTCGAAACCCATCACCACTTATGCAAATTGTACATATTCAAAATAGCTCATATACTTATTGTGGAACATCTTCTTGGATGGGGTATTTTTTTTTTGTAGCTCAACATCTTGTTTTGTATCTGTTTCAATTTGTATACACTAGACCTAAAAAAATACCCATATCCATACTACCAAAAGAGAAACATCAAAATAAGTTCGCTAAAATGATTTTTCTATTACTATTTTCTATTTGTTCGAAAAAATTATTATACACCCAGTTCTCTCAAAATACCCACAGAGCCTTTTTTTTTTTTGTAAATCAGTACGGTTTGTTTTGGAGTTCATAGAGCTTGAACTGGCATTAGGCTGTATTTTTTTACAGTTACACTACAGTGCGCTACCAATGTGGCAGGTACAAACGATACTTTGCTCCAATGAAGCTAATACGCGCAAAGCATAGCAGTGACATCGTAACGAAGATAACTACAGGGTATAATGGGTCCTCCGAAGACAGTTGGACTCATTGTACGTACGGTGTTCCGTGTTTTTAAAGGAATCCGAGAAATTTAAACTCTTGTTAATACATTATTCTGAAACGAAGACAAAGTAGCGAGTACCTCGCATTTTTAATGAAAATGCTAAATGCTCGGTTCATTCATCTATCTTGTGTGGAGCAGGGTTCGATCTTTTATCCCTTGCATGGTGGAACAAAATATTAGCGAATTGCAGAACTTATATAGGGGCTATAGGAGTTGCCAATCACTCCGAAATTTAAAATCAGCATGCTTGAAAGTTAGCGGCTCTTATATAAAATTGTCAAAACTTTAAATTTCCGCTTTATGAAAAGTCTGCATCGAAAACCGAGAATGGTCACATATTTTGTAAAATTCAATGAAGAAAGCGTCTTTATTCTCTTCCGTTAATTTATATTCAATAATAGGAACCCGATACTATAAACTTTGGCAAACCATTTGAAAGAGGATGCTTTCGATAAGTTTTTGAGTTATTTTCGTCCTTTGGAAGAAGAGGAAAAGAGAGTTGAGGAAATTGTGAACATTGGATACAATGCAATGCAATGCAATGAACTAAGACTTTCGGTTAAAAAGGCTCAAGACTATCAGTTAAAAGTTTGCCTTTAACTCAGTATAAACATCAAGACAGTTTGTTCCTAGCCCGGTAAATAAACCACCAGCGCCTAATCTTATGTTTAATGATAATGATGCATGTCTACGGTATCCACAATCTGCATATGTGTACAACTCGTTTTCGGCTATTTATATTTTTGTTTCCTCTGTCTGTCGTATTCTTTTTGAAATTTTAATTCCATGTTTTTTATTTCCAATGTTACCTTGCTCGGAGATAAAATTTCAAGCTTTCCTCGCAATCGCAAGCAATATGTATATGTATGTAATTCAATTTCTTCAGATTTGACTTGCCTTGTTTTTGAGGGTTTTGTAGGAAAAAAAGAGAATCTCTAGAGAAACATTCTTTGCGTGTCCGTCCCTTAAGGTTTGTGTTCGTAGAGACGACTCATGGGATCATCGCTCAGCGATCGTAGTTTTGCGTCCAATTTCGAGCCGTATTTAACTTTTTTTTTGAATGGTTCTACTTTCCTAGTATCGACTATGGACTAAAGGAACATATCTGCATAGAAAATATACTCATATAGTGCTCAAAACCGGTGGTTTAACTTCGATCGCTGAGCGATGATCCCATGAGTCGTCTCTACGAACACAAACCTTTAGTTTGTGTAAATTGTTGAATGCGGAATATATACTTACAGAAACCAACACAATCTGATACATCCCTCCTTACCATGTCTAATTATTGGGACAAAATATGGATTTTTTTTACAGTAAAACCTCGCTTATCCAAACGATTAGAGCCTGAATTTGTCGGTTTTTTTCTTGTTAAGTGAACATTGTCTTTGTTAAGCTCATCAAAAGCTTTGTATATTTTTTGTAGATAATGAACTAATACCCTACAAAACCTTCACTCTTCACTCATTTTTGTGGTTTTATTCTATTTGCTACGTTTACCTCTGCCAAAGTTCTTGCAAAAACGATTGCTATCCAAAAGCGATAAAGATTAGCATTTGAGGCTCCACCAAATACGATGCGCATTAAAAAAAAAAAAAAACATAAATTATGTACATGAAAATGAAGAAAACGATCAATCAAGTGATTATATTAGATGCAGATGAAGAGCGAAAAGAAAAAGAAAAACGAGACCTAATTCGGGCGCTGTCGAAATTTGAATACCCGTCACATTTGAATGAAACTTAAGCTTCTTTTGCGTTAACAATTTATACCGCAGCCCTATGACGTGTTCCGATTCCATTTGTTCCTGGATGCGTTGATGTTATATGTTTTGAGGCTTTACTAGGAACACACTTGGCTGAAGTTTGGCTAAGATTATTAGATAAAGAAAAACGTTTTTCTTAGAAGATTTTTAAGGGGCAGCTCCATGACCCCATGGTCGGATTCCATTCATTCCGACATATATACAGCGTACACTAAAAAGATACTTGTATACAAAATTACAGCCCGATAGCTTCGAAACTGAGGGACTGGCATCGCTCAATGGATTTATCTCGTCACACTGATCAAATACATACATACTTTATATAGTCGGGGGTGCTTCCTTCTGTGCGTTGCAAACTGCATAACAAAGTATACCCTTTTATACCCTTTCACATAGTGACGGTTATAAAATGCATCAAATACACAAGAGGTGTCCGATTTAATTTTTACGAGGGCGATATTATTGATTTAAATAGTGATAGCGGGCCAAATATTTTTTTGAAAGAGAAGACATTCTCGGTTGGAGCTATTCGAATAATTATATCTGGTTTAGCCAGAGTTTCCAGCTGCTTTCCGCCTTCTTTTTTCTACGCCGCTTAATTAGCGAAAACTTGATGCTGGACAAATTGTGTCGGGATGGGGTTTGTTCGCCGAAGTATGTATGTAGCTAGGTGAGGAAAACTTGGTCATTGTATGGCAGGGGAAGGAAGGGAAGGGCGTCTACAATAGGTAGATGGTTTGCTGGATCGCACCATTTCTCGGCATAGCGGGAAGACTTTTTTATTAGTGATTATGATTATGATCTTTAGGAGTAGCCCGTGTGGAATGAAAAAAGGCGAGAACCTCGACTGAATCGTTTTACATTGAATCACGCTAAGAAAAATTAACATCCTGTGTCCTCAATATTTTGAACTAAAAATAGGTTGTTGATGTCGATGACCTTTTCTTTTAAAATCACATGCACTGAGCAATTCAATGACAAATAAAAGAAACTCACATAAAAGATTCAGACGGAAAATATTTAGATCACGTCGAAAATTTTAATGAAAGCATTGCATTGCTAAAGCTAGAAGGACCCTGGCCATTTCTTTCGAAGTCGCTGGGGGCTGGAGTGAACATCTTCGCGAGCTGGATTGTGGCTCGCAGTCCAAAATACCCCTTTGGCTGAACTAAAAAATGCAGATCTTATTTTTTTCGACATCGATCGGTGTAATTGAGTGTGTGAATAATAACCTGTTTTCAGTTGTAGCTTGATTTAAACACTAGTTGTTGATAGGTATCGTTCGTATATCTACAAGGAAATTAGTGCTGCAATATTATGTCTACGTTTCCGGTAGACTACAAAAGGTTATATGTATTAAAAAGTTTAAGGTCATCAAGCTGCTTTTAATTTTGCAACTTATCGTTTGTTTTGGCAATACGTTTGTGTAATAACTGCATAAATGTGTATATGGGTTAATTATGTAAGAAAATTACGTCGACGAAAACTGCATAAATAGTCTAAGAAAAATAGCATATTTTGTCGGCAAAAATCCTACATCGGAAATTTTTTTGGATTATGGTTGGGAATGGTCCCCAGATTATGGCATTAAAAGTCCCAACCGATCGGGGGTCCGCAACCTTGGGAAAAGGAAACATTTTTCCGTTTTTTTTTTTGCGATTATTTCAAAAGGGGGGGGGGGGGGGGGGGGTAATGGGGGTCCTTGGGCGGAGCGACTCAATGTTTACCTTAAAATTATCTTGAACTTATTGTGAATACTTCACAAAATTTTACGGCTCAACTAGTATTCTTTAAAAGGTTATGGAGCTTTTAAAAAGGTCTAAAATGGAAATATTCTAATTTATGTTCTAGTCTAACGCCGAAATATTCAGTTGAACTCTAATGTGTTATATATCATTCCAAAGATAATTTGATGTAGTTTTTTCGTACTCAGACCATTTTTCTGTATCTCTTAATCGCAAACAACCGAAAAAATACCTCCCTTTCCCCCTTTTTTTAAGGTTGCGGACCCCCAATCGGTTGGGACTTTTTATGCCATCATCTCGGGACCATCCCCAACCATTATCAAAAAAGACTAAAAATGACTAAAAATGACCATTGCAATGATATACAGGATGTCCCATAAGTCAACGTCAAGTAATTGTCGAAGTTGACTTGCTAAAGCGTTAATTTCATTGGCGAAATCGTTAATTTCATTTGATATACAATAATTAATTTGTGTTGAGAAAAAAGAAAAAAAATGTCTTGAAAATGGTATATATGTTATGTTGTGCGCTCTACAGTTGCGTGCTGTGTCATTTGATCAAAGTCAAGTCTTACGTTGGGCCCACCCTAAGTGTAATAATAGTAGGCGTGTTTTTTGTGTACTCCGCTGTAGGTTATTTTAGTGTATCTACGTGGGGTGATAAGTTTTTCTTTTAAAATATTTCCTTAGCTAGTTTTAGCAGATACTAATTTTTGTATTCAAAACGTATAGGAAAATATCCTCTTTCACATGTAGTATGAATTGTCATTGATGGTCTAGTTTACAGTTATATTTTATATTCAGTTAATAAATCTTATTTAATTATGTACTAAATTAATTAAAATCAATTAATTAGTGAAGATACGCCAAGAGAAAAGTTCGAAAAGTGGATGGTTGGTATAGTAAGGCACCGGCACGGCACCGGTCTTTACGGTTTGCCCACAAATAGGCTTATTATGCTTTGGTTTTCTTAGAAAACATTTATGGGATATATGTATACCATTTTCCAGACACATTCACAGGAAGATATCTTCCTTTATGTACGCGTTACTTACAGCACACACTCAAAGGTAAAATGTTTTTCAGTAGATTTTAATGTTATATGGAGTTCCATCTCTATTCCAATTACTTACTTTATGGTAATACCGCTCAACGAATTTATAATATTCATGTTTCTTTGTACGCGCAATCAAGTGAACATATTCTTGTAGAGTTTTTCGCAGGAACAAATACATAGTTTTAGAGTTAGAGGCCAAACAACGGAAAAACAGCAAAGATTTTGGGGTTTTCGCGATTTTGACCCTGTTCCGCAACGAAATTTTTGTGGGAAGTTCCGGATTCATGCTCAGCACCCCATAAATATAAAGCCGGCCCCACACCGACCGGAGTGTGGCAAACACCGCACAAAAGATTGATACGAAAAATCATGCAGAAGCAGTGCAGCAGTGTGGTTGGGCGACTCCAAGGTATCATTCTTGGACCGATCTTTTGTGCGGTGTGTGCCACACTCCGGTCGGTGTGGGGCCGGCTTAAGAAACAAACAAAAATCTCCACCACATTTTGCAATCTCATGTACTAGGTTTACCACGTGCTTACTGTACTAATATCCCTAGCAACGTATTTGTGAGCAAACTGCAAACACTTTGATATTGTTTGCGATAATTTCAAGTCTGTTCTGAGCTACTCATCCATTAAATTCTTGCTTCCTTGAACTCTTGCGAGCAGTTGTTAGAGCTACCCGTTGTTTCACATGTCGTAGGGTTTTTTTTAATAAGGAAACGCAACTTGATATTCCATATTCGCTATAACTTAAAAATAACTGATGAAGACTATTGGTAAATCAAAAAGCAAATTATAAATTGTTTCTCAACAGATTTGAGAGCTGGCACTTCCTTATTATATGAATTTCAAATTCTGTTTCGAGTTGATCATAGCTTAGCTTGGGGTTATTTAATGTTCTTAAAACTTTCTTCGATTCGATTTTGATGTTTTTATTCCGCTTTTATGGATAAGCACAGCTACTGCTTCCAAGAATCGCGAGATATTAATTTAATTATCTAATGATTTTCAGTTCTATTTATCATCGGAACTCCTGAAGAAAATACAAGTTGAGCACCAATACTTACGGGAAATAATCTTGTTAAAATGGAGGGAGAGAGCTACCACACGCGCTCTTTCTCCTATTAGTATTTTTATTTTTCGGAAAGACACATCAATAACTCCTCGCCAGGGGTAGGCGAGGAGGTAAATTTTAACTGATCGTCAAAGCAAAGTGATTACTCTCTCTCTCTCTCAAATGAGTGACTGTCAGTCCGGTCCAATTGTGTCCAATGCGCAATGTGGGCAAGATTTTGTTGGAGGAATGTAGGATGATTCATTTATTTCGAGAGGTACATCACCTCCTCCTCGGAGAAACTCGCAAAACGGACAAGAAAGGAAGAATCATTTTCATTATTAATCGTGAAAATGTGACCTCTTAGACTTGTGTATTAGCGATCCAAGAGATGTGTTCTTTCTCTGTTAAATTGCGCCGTTTAGCCCTGATTAAGAACTCAACGACTTATTGTTTTTATATCCACAAATGGAAAAAAACTGCATGGTTCACGTTTTTCAAGCCCGAAACATCTGCTGGAAGGACTCAAAAAGCATGTTATGAATATGTCTTAATCCGAGCATGAAAAGTGTATAATGTATGTATGTTACATACTTCAAAAGTTTCAACTTCAAGGATTTCAAATATGTACATAACATACCCAATTATGTGATCTCTAGCCTCACCGCGTAGTAGTCCAGTCATACCTATTAGCATTTCAATTAGAAAAAAATTGAGTAAGGATAATTTTTTATTATTTTTAAATAAAAAAAAATATATCGGAAAGGTCCCAAAAAGGACAAAAATCCTTGACCGGAGGTTGGCATGCGGGGTATCATATCAAAGGGGAAGTCAAATGCATTACATATCCGGTGTTTGTTGCTGTTTCAAGGACAACGGAATAAATCGTGATTTAATGGAAAATTTTCGTGTTTCCCGTAACTTATCAGTATGTACTCGTATATCTTTCCAAAGGCATAACTACGCGAATATTTCAAGTTGCCAAACAATTTAGAATCTATAATAACTGAAGATTCTACTAAGAAAATATTTGATCGAAAAGCTCTGAAAAAGGATATAAAAGGACACTAATTAATCCTTGAACGAACGTGGACATGCGGGGTGTTACATCAAAGGGAACGTTAAGTCCGAATTATTCCGTTTAGGGTCATTGAAACAGGAAACAAACAATGAATATGCAATGCATCCGACCTTAAAATAAAAAAAAATTTCGATGCAGCCCAGAGTTGAATCTATAACTCAAGAGACTTATCGTAGCCCAGCTTTGCACCGAGCGAGCTTACCACTACACCACACCCGGTTATGCCTTTGCTGAGTTTATAACAATTGATCTCTTGTAATATTATAATTCATACTTTACTTAGATTTTAATTCTAAGAAACTGTTTATTAGCCCATTTAAAATTTTTAAAATTAAATTCCAAGCAATGATGGATTAAAGTGACCTTTTTGCTAATTAAATTGCCAATGTAATAGTAATACATTGAAAAGTAAGCCAAATATATTAAAAAACGATTTAAAACCAAGGAGTATTACAATCTAATTTAATTGGGCATTCGGTAGCTCAGTGGCAGAGATGTCTATCTCTGAGTTGCCGGTGCGTGGGTTCGAATCCCACTGTGACCCATGGATGTTTGTGTTGTCCATAAAATGCTCCTACGGCAGCCGGTTCTTCGATGTCCCGGAGCTACCCGTTGCTAAAAAACGGCCAAGAGCTGCCAAGACCCCCTTCGATTCAAGAGAAAAAAAAAGAAAAAATCTCTTGAATCGCTACAACAACAACAACATCTAATTTAAGAAATATTAGAATATTTTTCAATACATATTTCGGAAAACTTAAAATATAATTAATTCTGAATTGGAATACGTTGTAAGTCACAATTAGACTTAAAAATATTCCAAAATGTATAACCGTGTAGTGACAATTTGAATTATTCGCGTAGTTATGGCTTTGGAAAGATACAGAAGAAGAGGAAACAAGATAATTTTTCATTTAAGCCCGATTTATTCTGTTGAAACAGGAAACGAACACCGGATATGTAATGTACTCCGCGTTCCTATTTATATGACACCCCGCATGCCCATCCCTGAGGATTAATTAGTGTCCTTTTTTGTCCTTTTTGGGACCTTTCCGATCAACATTTTTCTTAGCAAAATGAGATTTAGACTCCTGTAACCCTACTGAATCGAGAACAACCAAAATTAGCCTTACTCTTTTTTTTTCTCTATTTGGAGGCCTGAATTGGGATATTTTGACTGGACTATAGGCTCTAGTTCTATCGGTTTTCATTAGATGGTTTTTTTCTTTACAACCTCACTACGTTAGGGTAACACAAGTTCACTTCGTTGTAATTGAATATTTTAGCACATCTAACTGGTCTCCAGTTCACATGTGGTCTGCGTGGTTTTAAAATAACCTAACCGAAGAGGAAGAGTCTTTCGAAGAAAATGCTTAACACTATATGTACGAGAACTATAGAACAACTTTAGTGTAGAGAGGTGGAATTCAAGAACACAAACAACCCTCCATTGGCAACATACATACCTATGGTAAAAGCCAAGCCAACTAACAATCAAACCGGCAAATACTCCAAATGCCGAAGTTGATGTAACAGAGTAGAGTTGCGCTCAGTGGTGGATGCTTTTGTATATCTGGGATATGTAGGTACAGGTAGAAAAATGCAAAGAAATATTTTTACCGTCTTTCATCTCGTCAACGTCGTCGCCAACGTGGACGTTTATCTCGTTTGGACTTGCCTTTTTGTATTATACGCATGTACATATAAAACACAAAAAGCAGCACAACACAAAAACAGCCTCCAATGATTGTCCCTTTTATTTTGCCGGCTGTTTTTGCGCCATGCATTGTAAAGCATGTACAATGCGTTCTGTTATGTTTGTTATGTATCCAGTTTTTTTTTAATTTTTATACATACATGGTGGAGCCTGGAGGGTTACCTATACCCACAATACATTGTCATTGTTCTCAACATAATCAGACACTCGGGTGATACCCTTTTGCGGGGTTCTCCATTAATTCGAATCACACATAATAATTTAGCGAATAACATAAAGCAGAGAGGGCAGAAGAGAAACACTTTGCTAACCTAAATCTTACCTTTACATACAGGGTGTTTTTTTACCGTGATAGAACTTCAAATTGACAAATTTAGATAAAGCACGGAGAAACATCCTTAACCCTTAAATGCATGGGGTCTGAACCCAATTTATATATATATTTGTACTTTGCCATACCTCCGGTGGCTCCTTTAGGGTGTTGCATAAATCGTCGTAACAATAACAATACCCTATACCATCTTATGGGTATAGGGTATAAATATATGAACATATTTTCCAGTATACTTGCCAGCTAAAAAGACTGAGATTATAAGAAGCAGACATAGAAACGCGAAGTTGCGATTGCGACGTGCTATAGAAAACAAGCAAGAAAAAAGGACCTCAATCAGCTGTGTTTTTTTTTTTTGTATCCTGAACAGGACGAATTAACGTAGCCTTCCTAAAAATGGCAGTAATTGTTCTAGATAATGGACCAGTGACATGTTTAGTATGAGAGAAAAAGTTAAGTTTTTTTGACCCGCTCTGGGCTCGAAAAAACGCACCATCATGTTGAAAGAGCTGAAAATTGTCATTTTTTGAACATATCTCACCTTACCTAAAACAAAAGAAGAATAATTGCATCAACTACGAACGATCGAAATGTATGTATCGATATTTCTGAATTGGCCCCAATGCATGGTGTACCATATATGATACGTTGCAAAATTGGTGCAAACAATGCCTTTGGTGGCTTTTTTCATTCCAAATCGCAAAAACTCTGAAGAAAAACATTCCAATATATTCACCAGTATTTTTATTTTGTCAAATAACGGTAAATTTCGCTCATTTGTTAAGCTGTAAAAAATGGCTTTTAAAATTCCACAAAAAAAAGTTCGTCTACTTTGACAACGCACAGACAATTTAAAAAAAAATTCCAGAAACGAAAAATGAGTTTATCTGAAAGCTTGTTTTGTCTACTTTGATATAAACTAAAAAAAATCCAAAGTCTATCAATCGCTAGACTTGTACAGAAGCTATAGCCATGTACCGTACCATATACGGTACGCTATGCATTTAAGGGTAACACACATATACTGTTATTTGGAAGTCAATTTTTCATTTGAGCCACCTTGCTTATTCGTTTGTCTGATTTCACCCGATTTAAGTAATTTTATTAGGTAAGATAAAAAGTTAACACTTTTTACTGCGTAAATCACTTTAATCGCTTTAAAATGAAAAATTGAAACGTTTTCCTGCAGAAACAGCCTAGGTTGTAAGAAATGTGAAATTAAAGGTGTATTTCCGTCAATTTCGACCGTCTTTAAAGGTACGTTGTACTAGACGCGGCCGCACGACTGCGACTCGCTCATTCCATATAAAAACTCGTTTCTCTCTCATTTAAAAAAATACCGGCGTACAGAGGGCTGCGCCCGCAATACGAGGGTTTTTTAGAATTTTGATGCATAGTGAATATTTTTTGTACATATATTTTATAAGCAATAGATAAGAATTGTGCACAGCATTAATGGAATGCTTCCTTTAAATCTATTTTTGGATTGGTCTAAATAAACGCGTTCCTAGCTAGCGCCTTTCATTCTGTTCCACCTTTAATTAGACCAATCCAAAAATAGATTTACTATTTACCCAGTTTGTATAAAAGTAGGTACTCCATGTATGTATCGATATTTCTGAATTGGCCCCAATGCATGGTGTACCATATATGATACGTTGCAAAATTGGTGCAAACAATGCCTTTGGTGGCTTTTTTCATTCCAAATCGCAAAAACTCTGAAGAAAAACATTCCAATATATTCACCAGTATTTTTATTTTGTCAAATAACGGTAAATTTCGCTCATTTGTTAAGCTGTAAAAAATGGCTTTTAAAATTCCACAAAAAAAAGTTCGTCTACTTTGACAACGCACAGACAATTTAAAAAAAAATTCCAGAAACGAAAAATGAGTTTATCTGAAAGCTTGTTTTGTCTACTTTGATATAAACTAAAAAAAATCCAAAGTCTATCAATCGCTAGACTTGTACAGAAGCTATAGCCATGTACCGTACCATATACGGTACGCTATGCATTTAAGGGTAACACACATATACTGTTATTTGGAAGTCAATTTTTCATTTGAGCCACCTTGCTTATTCGTTTGTCTGATTTCACCCGATTTAAGTAATTTTATTAGGTAAGATAAAAAGTTAACACTTTTTACTGCGTAAATCACTTTAATCGCTTTAAAATGAAAAATTGAAACGTTTTCCTGCAGAAACAGCCTAGGTTGTAAGAAATGTGAAATTAAAGGTGTATTTCCGTCAATTTCGACCGTCTTTAAAGGTACGTTGTACTAGACGCGGCCGCACGACTGCGACTCGCTCATTCCATATAAAAACTCGTTTCTCTCTCATTTAAAAAAATACCGGCGTACAGAGGGCTGCGCCCGCAATACGAGGGTTTTTTAGAATTTTGATGCATAGTGAATATTTTTTGTACATATATTTTATAAGCAATAGATAAGAATTGTGCACAGCATTAATGGAATGCTTCCTTTAAATCTATTTTTGGATTGGTCTAAATAAACGCGTTCCTAGCTAGCGCCTTTCATTCTGTTCCACCTTTAATTAGACCAATCCAAAAATAGATTTACTATTTACCCAGTTTGTATAAAAGTAGGTACTCCAAGGCAAATCTACTGGCATTTTTCGATTTAAGATTTCTGATGGCCTTTGAGCAAAAAGAAACTCAGGCAAACGTAAGGCCGGCTTGGCTCTATATATAAACTGAATTATTGGCTGTAAAACTACTGTTACTCTTTTTTTAATCAAGGAAAAGCAACTTATATGAAATGATTCCATTGTGTCCCCTGACATAAGAGCCCATGCAAGCTTTCCTATGAGTATTGAACAAGTATACTTTTGCAGCTATTCAGGGACACCCTGTTAACTTGGTCCTACAAACTTCAAAAATATTTGTGGCAAACACTATTGCCATTCTATGCATATCCACCAAATTTCATGTTCATTGTTTCATCAAGTTAAAAGATATGCATTGAAGAAATACTTAAGAGGCTCCCTTGCATTGTGAAAGGCCCTTACTAAATACTAACTTGGCTATATTTCCGGTTTGGATACAGATATTCGAATGAAAATTCCAAGACATATTCCCTATATAATTTTCTAAACATCCCTAGCAGAATTTTTTATATTTGGAAACCTAAAAGGGGCTACACACGATCAAATTCAAATTTTCCAAATTTACTGTTATTTACTTTTCCTTAGCAAAAGTCAACAGTCTTAATATTTAACGTATATAAAGCCATACTGACCAATCTTTGTGCAAAGTTTCATATCGATCCCTATAACGGTTTAGAAAAAAGGAGGTCGAAAAGGAAGTTTAACTTTGAACGCCAATAACTTTTTTACCGTTACTAGAAACTGTAAAATTTTAACTGATGTGAGATGTACTCGTTTAGTTCTTTGATTTGAATACCCATATGTCAATCTCCGATAAAAACTAAAAAAGTTCGGGACACCCTGTTATCTTCTTCCTACCAACTTCTAAGGTATATGTGCCAAAGACTGTAACCATTCTACACATTCCTACCAAATTTCATGACAATCGGTTGAGTCGTTCGCGAGTTATTTAGTGAACAGACGGACGGACAGACGGACAGACGGTCAGACGGACAGACGGACGGACAGACAAAATCGGTTTCATAAGGGTTTTTTGAAAAAAAAAAATTCTAAAAAACCCTAAAAACGAGTTTTTATATGGAATGAGCGAGTCGCAGTCGTGCGGCCGCGTCTAGCACAACGTACCTTAATAGTCGAAATTGTGGGGTCATGATTTTTTATTTCTAGTGATTATCCGCCTATGCTTACGCGCAAAAAAAAACATCGAGGGTAGCATCCAGGTTACATTTCAAATTGTCACGTAGGCATTGCAATTTATTTCAAAATATTGCTCATTTATATTAAAGCCCCGTTTTCACTTTAAAACGCAGTGATTAGGATGGCATACATTTAGGCGAATTTTGAAAAGCTCATTTAAACTGAATAGCATGCTATTCGGTTTTAAATTGCTAACCTGAATAAGGCTACGGGTTAGCATTTGTATGAAAATTACCCCGTATAGTTCAGGTTAGCTATTGGAAAAACACGGCCAATGACTGTCAAAGCATATTCGTACTATCGTAATATTTTGTGCTTTATTTCCTCTGGAACTATTATAATGACTTTCACGTTTGAACTGTTTTTAAGAATTGTCATAAGAAAATCCTAACGGGACCTCTGATTTGAGACCTTGTGTTATTAAAAGAACAAGCAAGCTACTGAAAATATTTTCACCAAGTTTGAAGAAATTGCCGTTATTACTTTCCGACATATGTACATTCTTTTTTCAAGAGGAACTATATCCTATTGATTGGGAGTGTATATGTACAACCTAAAAAAATCATTACGCAATTTCATAAGATGGCGTAACTATGCAAAGTAAACAAACATATTCAATTCAATGCAAGCTATCGGATAAACTTAAGCAAATTCTCAGATGAATAGAACATAGAACATTTTCCCGCTAGTAGCCTAATCGAATAAGGAAACAATACCACGAAATACCATCGCAAAAGTTTCCAACGTTTGTAATTGCACAAACAAACCGCTCCACATTAAGAACTTTTTAGGATTTGTGTCTTGTGAAAAAGAAATAGACAGCATTTTGTTTTCTGTTTTTGAAAAATTCTAAAATTTATTCCTGGAAGGGGCGAAAAATGATAACGTGATTCCATTAAGCGGCGTCGACTGTATTTCTATTCTTAACTTTAATATACTTACGATTCATATCCGCATTCAAAAATGCGGATGATGCTGTCAAAACGAGGCGGATGCGGATATTCGTAACATCTTCTTCTCAGTACCGTATAGACCCTTGTGGGGCCATGGTGCGTTAACTCAGCCGTTTATAGGCAATTTCGAGTCAACGTTACATTGCATATCATTTCGGAGTGTATTTAATGTTGCAAGCATATTTCCTATCCGCACATGTGCGGAAATTTTGGACCACGCCGTGATTCGATCTCCGGACCTCTAGACTAGATTACTAGCATCGTAGAGTGCGACTCAACCAAGTGATCCACAGAGCGTTTATATATTCGTAACATCACTTCTTATTATTGTATCGTATATCTATGACTTTATTCTAAATTATACATTTTCTTTCTTTTTCAGGTAAGTTGGTAAATGATACGTCTAAATATTTTGCATTTATTCATCATAAAAAACCATTAAGTGATTCTAATATAGCTAAGTGAGTATGTTCGATAATTTTTTAAAGAACATTTACAGTTGTTTTTTTTATATTAAATACAATTAATTTAGTCAATAAGTTAATACATACCCCCTCAGCTTAACCCTTTAGTTGCCACAGGCATTTGAAGATTTTTGAAAAAAACATTTTCTTGTACGACTAAAACCTTAATATCTTAAAAGCAAGACTGGCTAGAATAGCAAAATAAGATGATTTATTACAGTCAACAAATTTACCTAAAAATAAAACTAACGGTACTAAAATCGAATAAGAGGTTGACGAGCGTAGCGAGCAGGGGCCGCAGCCCCCTAGTTTTTCTAAAAAAAAAATCATTGCATTGGTTTTTCGAAAATTTCGGACTGTCTTGACAAAAAGTTGCTCTGGAAAGATCACGTCAATCTGGTCTCAGTGAAAGCAATAGTAACTAGGTGTGTTTTTTTGGTTATCCCGTGTAGGTTTGGGGAACGAAACTCCATATAAAAAAAATGCCAGCTGATCCATCTGTCATTTTTTTATATGAAGTTTCGTTACCCAAACCTAACGGGATAACCAAAAAGACACACCTAGTTATGCGGGAAGAGCATGGAAAATCCAACCCTATAGAATCCTGTCATTCTATTAGATAATTTCTAGACCTATTGTGGGATATCGGGCGTCTGTGTATGGTGGGAAACAGCTGACCACGGGTTTTTAAGTTTCTTCAGTTTAACTTCGGATTTATTATTACTACCATGTGAAACGCCCTATATGTATTTATAGGTCATTGCATGAACGCTTTCACCTCTTGCAACTAATTAGAACAAGACTCATATTTCTTGAACTCGCCTCTTACAAATGCAATGCTCTACGACAGTGGTTCCCTTGTGACAACCGCCTAGATCTTCACGGCCCACCGATTGGGAATCACTGCTCTTCGGTATATTGTACGTATCTTGGACATCATCAGGAACTGCCGCCATCGCGCTGTGCCAAAAGAGAACCAACCATTCTGATCCTCAGCTCGTGGCTCATATTGCGCGAAATTGTCTTACAATTTCTATTAAATTTTCACTCAGCTTTTCGTTGCTTCTTCTTAGAACAAACTAAATTACTTCTGTTGAGATATGTGCATATGTAGAGGGTGTTTTTTTTTTAAGAATGATAGAACTTCAAATTGAAAAAAAAAGACACAAAATATTAACTTTTAGTCAATTTTTATTGGAATGATAAATGTATGACATTAACATTTGAAAATGATTTCAGGCATATGGCCACCGCGGCTGTTCTTGACGAAACGCATTCTTGACGTCCAATTTTGGACCACTTTTTCGAGTACTTCTGGCCGTATGTCACCAATAACACGAACAATGTTGGCCTTAATTCCTCCACCACGACATGTCAGGCGTGGTTTACGAGACCTTGAGAGAGAGGTTCAGGGATACAAACGGGACCCTTACGATGAAGTTACATACCGAGCCGCCATTGCAGCGATCCACACTGAAGAAGTGAATCGGTCTATCGCGAGTTTAGGTGCGAATAGAGTCCTCTCAGAGCGCCCACCACCAATTTCGCCTGAGGAGATTAGGCTCCCGAGAGCCACCAGAGTAACACTAGCTCAACTTCGGTCGGGCTTTTGTTCACGCCTTAATTCGTACCTTTCTCGCATAAACCCGGACATCCAAAACATCTGTCCAAACTGCAATGGTACTCCTCATGATGTGGGCCATTTGTTTCAATGCCCCGCTGCGCCCACTGATCTTACCCCTATATCACTGTGGGAAAACCCTATCGCAGCAGCTATGTTTTTGTCCTTAGACCTCACGGACACAAACATTGACGAACCATAAATCGTACCCACATAGATGCACAGAGGTTACACACCTTTCTGCACCGCTACAAGAAGAAGAAGAAGAACAATGTTGGCCTCCAAGGCGTCAATTGTTGCTGGTTTATCAGAATAAACCTGTGATTTAACGTAACCCCACAGGAAATAATCGAGATGTGTTAAATCGCACGACCTTGAAGGCCAATTGACAGGCCCATTGCTTGAAATCATCTTATCACCATATTTTGATTTTAATGATGGTTGATTTTTTTTATGGTTTCTTCGACGTGTTGGTGTTATTGCATTATTTAGAGAGTACGCGGTACGAAATCTATTCACAATTCGACGGATGGCTTGCTCAGATGGACGATTATGTATACCAAAAAAAGTCGTCTATAAGTTACGCGAATCGACGACGATTTTCGAAGTAAATTTTGATAATTTGGAAGCGTTCTAGGCGTGAGTCTAAACATTATGATTTGTCAGGTACATCTTCTTCTTCCTTGCCTCGTTCTTTATACCGCTCCATGGTTTCGCGTTGCTCGACCTGCAGTGTAGGCACATCGCCCGTTTTGGCGATAATATCTCAGCATATTTCTACAGGCAGCTCTATCTTGGATCGTGTCATCGCCGAGATCAATGCGTTGTTGTTGCTTTTTCATTTGACACATCCAGGTGTTCTACGGTCTGCCTCTGGCCTTGGGTCCATCAAGTGGAACTTCCATTGATATCGCTATATATATATATATCAAACCCCACATATAATTTTTTGTTTTTTCGACGCAAAGATATTTTTATGAAGACGAAAGGAAAAGAATGGAGGGGTATTAAATATAAGTCGTAGGTACGCCCGAAAAACTTTTAGCCCGAGGAGAGCGAAGGGTATCCAAATTTCGGCCGCGACCGAAATTAGCTTCGGTCTCGTTATAATTACGAGAGTACTAAAATTAAAACAATACTAAATAATCCAAAATTTGTATTTTTAATCCATACACTCAGAAAAATGGGCCCCGTAAATTTAAAAGTTTTTGTACCATTATTTTAATTGGACGGCAATTTACCAGATTTCTTCACAAAAGTAAACAGATGCAATAATTAATATAACTCGAAGAATCCTATTGAGATGTTTTGTATGGAATGAAATGTGTCCCGTGAATCCAATGGGACATCAGATTATATTTCAATCAGTTTGTCTCATTAAATTTACAAGATCTGATATGATTAACTAATAATAGGATGGACCCCATTTGTTTTATATGACGTTCTATTGCATTAATGGGATAGGCCTTTTAGTTGAATTGCAAGCATATTTTTTTTGCAAGATAACCAACATCACGCTCCGTAGCCGAGATCGTTCGGTTGCCTACCCGTGACTTGGTAAGTTTTAAAGAGTACTAGCAAATCGGATGTTCAATAATCGGCCTGGCCAAATATCGTGATTCTTAAAAAAATCCACAATGACGTAGCGTGTAAGGTATAATTATATGGGAAAATATAAAAAGTAGTTCGATAAGATTACGAGTGAAACGTTTTTTTTATTACATAGGGTTGATCCTATTAATTCAATAAGATATATCCTATTGGAAAATAACTAGACCATGTGGTTATTTTAAAATGAGTCAACTATTAAAACAAACGGATATTTATCGAGTTGAAGTAATGGTTCCTATATTTTTAAAGTAATCTGATTTTTCCTATTGATTAAAAATAATGGGACAAAATGATTAGTTTAATGGGATTTCCCATTGAAATTTTTCTGAATGTATGGATCCATGTGAGGGAGATTCGTAATACGACCTATGTCGGTTTAGTGGTACATACTCTAAAATCTTCTTTCAAAAGCCGAAAAATTTGAGCTCCCATGAGTCCAAACCTTAATTTTATTATCTAAATTTATACAAAAAGGATTAAAACTTTTTTAATTTTTATTAGCAAGAAGTACATCGCGAATGGCTTACATTTATTATTTATTTATGGTACAGTACAGTGAAGAGTCACTTAAATTTCATCTGATATTAAAACACATTTTACACAAGTGGGCTTTTAAAATTATTAATTGTTGAAGCGCAGGGGTCAATTTTAGATTAAACTGGAATTGTTTCGAGGTCAGTGAACCCAGGGCTTGGGTCACGAAAGCGACCATGAGATCAGGAGCTGCCATTAACGCAACCCCCCAATTTGATTCTGCCACGAAAAATTTTAAAATTTAAAATCAAATGGAATAGATTATACGGCCATGGGGCTACTATATATAACATAGGGGAGTTAAACACATAAGTCATATTGATTTAGTAGGAGAGAGAGTAGCTCAGAAGAAGATTCAAATTGCGCATTATCTCAGAAAATGTCCACAGTTTGCCCACAAATACGTTACTAGCATATGCAGCGGCTCAGAAAGGTATTCGGTATTTAAGTGTACATACACGGAGAGAAAAATGTGCAATGAATTCAACAAAATCATACAATGAAACTCACAACATACAACAACAATTTCACTACATTTTAATAACTTTCATTACAAATTTAGTGAAATTGATTACAATTCAGTTGTTTTTACTATTGTAAAAATGATTGCAGTGTAATGACAAAAATCATTGCATGATATTTGTATGGATATTAACATTTATTGTGTTTATGGTAATTTTCACCACTGTCTGTAATAATAATTATTGCATGGTGTAATAGTTTTCATGCTTTCGTACATGAAATAAACAAGAGCGCGTAATAATTACGAAACTGTGAAAAATTAAGACGACTAATTTATTCGCATAGCTTGTTATCTTAGATAGCTTAGGTGTAGGACGTAGGGCTACAAAACGATAGGTCCCCGGTTCAATTCCCAGTAGAAGCAAATTGTAAAAAGGTAAAGTTTAAATAGGGAAAAAGAAGTTAAGGATAAAATAAAATAAATAACAGGCGCGGCAATCCAGCATGGGACTAAGGCCGCAGGATGTGTTAGTGACATCCTATTTCCAAGATCTTATCTGCTTTTTGTTAAGGATACAATAGAAGTAAAAAATAAAAAAAGGTAAAAATAAAAAAAGTAAAAAATAAAAAATTTCCTTTTTTTTTCTATTATCGCCAAATTATTTTCCTGGCAAATTTTATTACCAACCAATTGTTAATTTTATTACAGCGCAATGACATTTTTTATTACAGATGTACTAACTTTTACATCAGTTGCAATAGGGTAAAAAATCATTACAAATGCAATAGTTTTTATTACAGTTTTAATACCTTTCACTACATTTTTTTCTCTCCGTGTATGTATCTGTCAAATTAGAGGTTAATTTTTAAATAGAATAACTCTTCCTAAGAGGTGGCTCATTTTGACTGTGACTCACTGTATAGATGTAGGTATGTACATATGAAGGCGGTTCAAATATGATTGAGACAAAGGCTCTGAGACGTTTATTTAGTGTAGAAAAAATTACAAAAATGTACTGTTTTTCTAGCTACTACCCCTCACTAATTAAACATTTTTTGCACCTCTCCGGAAGATTTTTGATGCCGGTATCGAAAAATTCTTTGGGCAACTCGGACAGCCATGTGCGCACAAACTCCTCCTGCCACGTCGTCTCTGTTGAGTTTTTGATCTCTTTCAGTGGTCCATATGGTAGTCGCAGGGTGATAAATCCTGACTGTAATGGAGGTGCTCCAGTACCTCCCATCCCAATTCCGATATTGTATCGAGCGTGACACGCGCGGTATGAGGACGCGCGCTATCAAGGGGAAGTTCCAACAGTTTGGGAGCCCATTGCGCCTTTATTTTGCGATATTGAAGGTGTTCGTGGATGAGAGACTCTACACTGCCAATACTGATGCCGAGTTTAGCCAAAATGTCTCGAACATTCATCCTACGGTCCTCCAAAATGAGTTGTTCTACGCGGCGAATGTTGTCTGGTGAGATGCTGGTTCGAGGTCGACGATCATGTGGCTCACTTTGAACGGTTTCGCGCCATCCTTGAATGCTTTGGCCCATTTAAACACAGCAGCTCAACTCAGGCACTCACTAACGAACTAATTTCGCAAACGCAGAAATATTTCCGTACTTTCAACGCCTACCCTCACTAGAAAACGAATGACAATACGTTGCCCAAAGACGGTTGGCATTCTCTTCGCGACGAAAACTATGCCACACTGTTCGCAAGGGAACCAGCTATAACCTTCAAAACATACTTGCGCGTCATCTACAGCGTTTGTCTCGATCATATTTGAACTGCCCTCGTACATACAAAGTTGCCCTTATATTTTGCACAATTCACAATTGCAAAACAGCTACAATATACATAATTTTATTTTCTAAACAGCTTCTTCTTCTGGTTTTAAGATGCAGAACATCGATAAACTACTTTGAAAACTGTTCAATGGTATCACAGTCATCATGCACTTTAAAAATATATGGCGAAGAAAAAAGATCGGCCAAAATGAGGTTGCTGATTCACTTGAATTTTCATGCAGAGTGGATCAAGTGGCGATTAAAGCTTACCTTTTGTTGACGATAAAAAAAAAACAAGATTTGTTAACTTATCTGAATCTTCACAAAAGGAAAAGTATAAAAAGTTCTGTATATTGTATTTAGGCTTTAAAATGTATTTTTTATAATTCTTCAAAGAAACAATCTACATCGATTCTCGCTTCAACCCTACAATCAATATTTTGTATCTTACAATAATAATGTTTGTGGCTGTACAATTTCAACGTTTCATTATGACATAACAAGCAAACAAAACTGAATGACGCCAAAGCAAAACGCGATTGCCGTGAATCTTGGACAAGTGTTAAATGAAATGATGCTCATGCAACCCAGAATACGAATTGGATAAGTCAGTAGCAAACAGTCAAGATCCAGAAACGAAAATGCAAGCGTCTTCAGCAGCCTTCACTGGAAAAAAAATATCCCAAAGGCTATGCAACATCGAATCCAAACTAAAACGGCGGAAGTTTAAGTCACAACGCCAGTAGCCTCCAACTTTTTAGGTTCTAATAGCTCAGAAAAAAGAAACAGAAACAACAGCACAGTAAAGGCAACCTTATAGCTAAACAACGCTAAGAACGGGTATCTCGCGCCTCCTAACGATGGTTAAGTTTTGTAGTAGGAAAATTTTAAAAGAAGTAAAGAACAGAGACATACGACAAGCTAGCCAAAAACGGCCAAAAGAAGAGGGAGCAAATCTATGGCAAAATCAAGTTAGTAGTATAAAAAAGAAAATAAGATAATATACAAGAGATTGAAGATCTGAAAGACCAGAAAACACTCAAGCAGCCGCCGGAGCTAACGAAGTTAGCCGAAGAAACAAGTTTTCTTGTCGAAGTCATTCAGTACATGTAAGTTGAGATCTTACGGCTCTAAGAGGTCTAGAGAGCTTCTCGATCCATACTATTTACACATAATGCTTACCATGATTCCTTTGTATTTGAAGCTGCGATATTATTGTACATAGCAAATATCTGTACGTTGTCGATGTGTCACGGTTACATTCGCGCGCGAGCGACGCGACGGTTCTTTTACATGATCGTGTGTAGGTTTCTTCTTTCATGAAAATTGGCTGACCGACTGTTTCTTTTGACTAATTTGAAGTTGCACAATACATACATATGTACATACATTATATAACATAACCAGTTCTACGTTTTCGCTTGATTAAGGGAAGGGACCTACATTTATTTGTTTCTCAATGGAACGGTTTGAACTCTGCCGGCTTTGATGAGGTGGTTCCCTTTATTATTCAGCTAATTAATTTATACTCATTAGCTAATTAGGTGTGAAGTGTTTGGAAATAGCATGTGGAAATCGACTACATAAATATTTCCAAAAACTAGGTTTCAACACAGACTTGGTCAACTTATCTAAATCTTCCTTCAGGCTCATTCATCAAGGAATGCAGGCGTCAGGAGAAAATTCATTTCGAAATTAAAGGAAAATGTAGCTATTTGCGTGAGCCTTCCTTCCTCACAGGCCTTATACATCTGCAACTTGGTTGCCAACCTGGGTTGCAGGTACCTCACTACACACTTGCAACATTCCGGCAACCACGCCATTCACATTCTTGCAACCTGGTACTGTAACCTGCAACATGCATACAAATCACTTATTTTCCGGTTTTTTTGCGTGTTGCCAACCTAGGTTGGCAACCAAGTTGCAGGTGTATAAGGGCTGTCAAGGAGACCTTGAGTCAAGGATGCCGTAATTCAATAAATTAAATGTAATTTTCCATACTTTTTCATAGAAATCACTTATAACATTGACACACATATCTTCGAATGACGGAAATACGTCATTATGACGAAAATTTACCATGATTAGCACGAATTCCAAATTACACATTTGGACCATCATTTGCTCAATAATGACAGGGGACGCCCGCCATCTGTTGCAAAAATGAAGAACAAGAATTTTTACAAAAATATTAAATTTGTTATCAATCTTTACACGTTTCTATTCAAATTCTTCAAGACAAGTGTGCCTTTAAATTATTGAACAGAATATTCATCAAAATATCGCTGTTGTTAGGGACATTTTCATCATTTACAAAAACGTCAAAAGTAAATGACGAATTCTAATGACGGAAACATTGTCACCTCAATTTCGAACTTTCATCATTATGACGGATTATCGTCATAATGATTTGGATATGTGTCAAGCTTGTTATATTCACGAGCCAATGGATCCTTGATTTAAGGAGAAACTCAAGGAGACCTCGAAATTTTCTCTAGGAACACATTTGGGTAAAGGTTGGTTAAGGTAAGATTAAAAAGGAAAAAGTTTTTCTTAGAATAACTTAATTGTTTGGTTTGTATGGCAGCCCTATGCCGTAATATTCCGATTCCATCCGTTCCTAGATATGTTTTGAGGCTTTACTAGGAACATACTTTGGTGAAGTTTGGTTTAGATTGGTAGATAAAGAAAAAAGTTTTTCTTAGAAGAACTTAATTTTCAGAGGTTGCTTTCTATGGCAGCCCCATGACCCCATGGTCCGATTCCATTCGTTCCAACATATATACAGCGTACACTAAAAAGAAACTTGAATAGACAATTTCAGCCTGATAGCTTCAAAACTGAGGGACAAGTTTGTATTGAAACAGACGGACAGACAGACAGACAGATGGACATCGCTCAATCGATTTCTCTTATCACACTGATCAATAATATTATATACATTATAGAGTCGGAGGTGCCTCCTTCTGTGCGTTGCAAACTTCATGACAAAATTAATATACCCTTTCACATATAGTGACGAGTATAAAAATGGTTGAAAATATGAAGGTTTTTAAGAACCTAGAACCTAGCTAGCACAGGTCTTTTAGAGTAGAAAATTTTGGTATTAACTACTCTAACATATGTATACCAATAACATATCCAACATTTTTTTCTCGTCTAGTTTAAACATTTATCATTATATATTTTTTGCATTGAAGAGAATCGAATTTACAATCTTCCAATGTTTGCCAACATTTATTTAATCGGTTCATCTACCGAAAATGTATATACACATATGTGTGTATTTGAGAGATTCACTTCGCATAATTATTAGTCTTTCGGTTTTCCGTTCAAGAATTTCTGACCTTTCAAATTCACGTATTATCGATACGATAAAAACGAAATTGTTGCATACAAACAAAATCAATGTTCATCTTGTGTAGTATACTAAGGTATACTATATAGTCTAGTACAGATAGCTCAAAACCCAAACATCCAAAAGAAAAAGAAATTTTTGATGCCAAATTGTTGAATACACTGCCCAATATACGCAATAAAAAGTTACACCAATTTGGGCCATGGGTTAAGGGGGGAGGGGGTCCCAAAGGGGTGAAAATTTACTTTTTTACAAATACCTGGAAAACTATGAATCTGACCTTAAAATCTTCTGAGGACGAAACAAACTACATAAAATTGCCTTTGTAATGATATATAACATTCTAGACGTTTTTTTTGGAAAATTATACCCTAGACCCAAAAGTATTAGAGAGAATTTACATTTTTTGAGTTTTACATTTCGGACTGTAACTCTTGATAGAAAGAACCTAGGGTGACGAAATCTTGTTCCTTCTATTACAAACAAAATTTATTTGGTTTGTACCAAAAATTGAGGTGCTCCGACCATTGACGCCTCCCTCACTCCTCCTAACATTTTTGAAAAAGGCATGCCTGTAGCTTCTTTTCAAATTGAGTCAGGCAGATAAAATTTGGTGAGGTGCCTAAGCCCCATTATGCTCCTCACCAAAAATTGTTACCATCCGATCAAAACTAAGGGTACTCCCCATACAAAGTAAACCAAAATTCTAAAAAAAATCACATTTTTTCACTTCTAAATTCTATCTAAAATGAAAAAATAAAATTTATTTCTTAGAACGTCATTATAACAGTTAATTGTAGTCTTGTAAATGTATATTCAAAAGTTTGTACCAGAGCGTGCCTTACAAGTACGAAAAATGTGGTTTGAAGGTTGCTAGTACACGTTACTCGATTTATTCGGAATAGGGATGTAACGGATGTGGTTTAGCGGATGCGGATGCGGATCAATGAAAATGTAAATTTGCGGATGCGGATGCGGATGTCATAAAATTTGCAAATGCGGATGCGGATGCGGATTAGTTAAAAAAGTATATGAAATGAATTTTACTAATACCGAAAATCAGATACTATTCAGTTTTCAGGAATATTCGACATGTTAGAATGAAAGAAATGAAAGTACAATGAAGGGCCAGCATAGCAAAATGTGCAATCCTTTTGAGTGCTGGACAAAGTCATTAGCTTCATTAAAATGCAGTGTCATAGTCGAAAGCCTTTCTTTTCCATTAATTTTTTTTTTCATTTTGGACCTTTTTTAAATAAGCTCCATAACTTTTTAAAGAATGCTATTTCAGCCGTAAAATTTTGTATACGTATTCACAATAAGTTCAAGATTATTTTAAGGTAAACATTGAGTCGCTCCTGTCAAGGACACCCATTATCCCCCCATTTGTATTTGTCAAAACGGCATGTCCATAACTCTCCTCAAAATTGAAGCAGAGCGCTAAATTTTGGCTTGTTGCGATTGGTGGTCATAGTCACCCCACCCAGCAAAAATTAGCTCATTCGGATAAAAACTGAGGGTATCTCCTTTACAAAGTGACCCATTGTTCTACGTACTTACTCATTTTATAATCTGTAGACAAAGTTGTCTTGGGTCACTAATTGATGTAGTTTTTTTCGTCCTCAGACCATTTTTCTGTATATCTTGCCGTTTTTGAAATAATCGCGAAAAACCGAAAAAATGCCCCCTTTTCACCCCTATTTTTAAGGTTACACACCCCCAATCGGTTGGGACTTTTAATGCCATAATCTGGGGACCATCCCCAAACATAATCAAAGAGAAATTTCCGATGGAGGATTTTTGCCGTTCGATGGCCATATTTTGGCCCAATTTTCTTAGACTAATATCTACATGCATTAGATTTGGTCTCTTGCAATCGCAATCAATTCTCTATTCTATGAGTGGTTTACAATGTAGATGATTAGATAGGAAATTAGTTTTTTATTGATATCCGCATCATATCCGCATACAAAAATGCGGATTGCGGATGCGGATGAGGATGTCAACATGAGGATGCGGATGCGGATGCGGATGTAGAATTTGATGCGGATTATCCGCAGTTGCGGTGCGGATGCGGATATCCGCAACATCCCTAATTCGGAACTAGCCTTTGAACTAGTACCAATGACTTTCAAACACAATTTGTTGATACTTGTAGTGTACGCTTTGATGCAAAATTTTGAACATACATTCAGAGGACTACAATTAACTGTTATAATGTCGTTCTAAGAGATACATTTTATTTTTCCGATTTAGATAGAATTTAAAAATGAAAAAATGTGAAATTTGTTAGAATTTTCGTTCACTTTGTATGGGGGGTACCCTTAGTTTTGATCGGATGGTAATAATTTTTGGTGGGGAGCATAATGGAGCTTAGACTAGGCACCCCACCAAATTTGATCTGCCTGGCTCAGTTTAAAAAGAAGCTACAGGCATGCCTTTTTGTAAAATGTTAAGAGGAATGAGGGGGGCGTCAATGGTCGGAGCACTCCAATTTTTGGTACGAATCAAATAAATTTTGTTATCAATATATGGACAAGATCTTATGATAGTAGGTCTATTCTATCAAGAGTTACAGTGCGAAATGTAAAACTGGAAAAAGCCAAATTCACTATAATACTTTTGGGTCTAGGGTATAAT
This sequence comes from Microchrysa polita, assembly GCA_949715475.1. Classification (NCBI taxonomy): domain Eukaryota; kingdom Metazoa; phylum Arthropoda; class Insecta; order Diptera; family Stratiomyidae; genus Microchrysa; species Microchrysa polita. The sequence continues at coordinate 48,669,014 of OX454417.1, forward strand.
TTTCTGAGAAAATGTCTAGAGTGTTACACATCATTACAAAGGTAATTTTATGTTGTTTGTTTTGTCCTCAGCTCATTTTAAGGTCAGACTCATAGTTTTCCAGATATTTGCAAGAAACTGAATTTTCACCCCTTTGCCACCCCCTCCCCCCTTAACCCATGGCGCAAATTAGTGTAACTTTTTACTGCGTATATTAGGCAGTATATTCAACAATTTAGCATCAAAAATTTCTTTTCTTTTTGGATGTTTAGGTTTGGGGCTATTTTGAACCAATTGTACTGGACTAATACTATACTTCTCACCACTCCTGTTAGATAAAAAATTGTATATACAGATATTCATCTATGATACATTCCAGTACTTAAGTTTGGTTCATCTGCTATAAGCTGGTGAATCTATTCATCGTTTTAACGAGCTTTTTAATCAACTTAACACAATCCGCCTGTAGGATAATGATGAAATCGAAATGGAAGCAGACAACTTTACATTTCATAGGCAAGCGAAGCATATCAGAAGTTTACGCCGAATGTGATTATAATAACTAGACGCGTCAGACTCGAAGTTAATTTATAGTAAGCGCAGTGTGTATCAACAAAAATTGTTTTGATGATTACTCATTCAGCATAATTATTTCATATTGTTGGTTCGGAAATAATACAGGCTTATGGGTTGCGGATTGGTATTGCCGCGCGTATTCAAAACACCATGTGTGTTGTGATGGCTCCAATTCAAATGAAGATGAGTATTGATAAATGTTATTGTTCGCCTATAGCGCCATCAATGACTCTTGCTTTAGCGAGGTCAATAATTCGTCGAATATGATCTGTTCAAACCGGGTTTTTTTTAAATATTGTAAAATTATTTTGTGCAATTGTACAATGAAATTCGTACTGTTTGGACAAGGATCAAAATAATGATGAAAAATTTCCATTTTATTGGGTTTCGTACAGGAGAGAACAGTAGAACTTCCATACAAAGACAGAAGTTGTTTTATGTAAAACACCAATTGTCAAATTTGTATAGAAATTGTACAATGATGTCCTGTACTCGAGCCAATGAAATGGACCTATTGTGTTACAAAAAGGAACTAAACTTAACCTTCAGCTTTTAAGCCTATTCTTAAGCTCAACGAAATTCTAAAAATATTGAAGCGTACGTGTATGAACAATTTATTATGACGATTAATGTGATTTTTCCTTAATCAAAATATAATCTTATACAAATTTAACAAGAAAGTTGGCGAAAAAATAATACTTTCTTGGACGTTCTGTATCTAATACCACTTGAAATAGTTGCGAGCGCATTGGCTCATTAGTGCAATTGTTAAATTTTGTTCATATGGAAGTGAATTTAAATTAAAAACTCCGAAAGCGTTGAAAAGGAGTATCTTCTAGCACATCACATTCCTTCTAGACCATTTTTATATTTCGAAAATAGTACAGTAATCGGGTATATTTTACTTAAAAAAAATACGTAATGGCTGAAATTTGGTGGAGATGTTAAGCAACGTGCCCTAAGTCTAAATCTGAGTTTTCGTATTTGTGGGAGTGGGGGAAGTTATAGTAATTTGCCTACTTATAGGGGAATTTTGCGTTTTTCCTTAATATCATTCTTACTAGTGTTCCTACAGTAAAGTGATGTGTAGAAGTTTTCTTTATAATCGAATTGCCTATTCAACGGCACCCAAGTTAGTACCGTAGGCCAAATAGTTCCGTTATAATGACTGGTTAAAGGGCAAAATAGCACTAATAATGATAATATTTTGCTTAATTAAAACACGTAATGGCTGAAATTCAGCGGAGATGTTAAGCAACGTGCCCTAAGTCCATATCTGAGTTTTCATATCTGTAGGAGTGGGGGAAGTTATAGTAATTTGCCTACTTATAGGGGAATTTTGCGTTTTTTCTTAATATCATTCTTACTGGTGTTCCTACAGTAAAGTGATGTGTAGAAGTTTTGTTTCTAATCAAATTCTCTATTCAACGGTACCTAAGCCAATATCGTAGGCTAAGTAGTTCCGTTATTATGACCGGTTAAAGGGCAAAATAGCACTAATAATGAGAATATTTGGCTTAAGTAAAACACGTAATGGCTGAAATTTTTTGGAGATGTTAAGCAGCATGCCCTTAGTCTAAATCTGACTTTTCTTATTGGTGGGAGTGGGGGAAGTTATAGTAATTTGCCTACTTATAGGGGCATTTTGCGTTTTTCCTTAATATCATTCTTACTGGTGTACCTACAGTAAAGTGATGTGTAGAAGTTTTGTTTCTAATCGAATTGTCTATTCAACGGTACCTAAGCCAATATCGTGGGTCAAGTAGACCCGTTGTAGTTACTGGTCAAGGGTCAAAACAGTTCAATAAATGACTATTTTCTTTAAAAAAAACGTAATTTATGTAGATATAGCAAGAGACGAATCTTTTGTCTAAAGCTGAGTTTTTGTATTAGTTGGGATGGAGGAAGTTGGTGTAAATTGCTTATTTAAATGTGTATTTAGTGATTGCTAAAAACTTTGCTATGTCAAGTTGTATAAATGTGTGTTTTTGCTGATTGAATTATTATCTCTTTAACGAGATCAAAATCAAGCTAGGTCAATTAGCGTTCCAAAAAGAATTTCTTTACATAGTCGCTGGAGTTTTATTGATGTAACAAAAATATACGACTACCTCAATTTTGGTTTCTTAGATTGATTTTCTTCGTCTCTTTCGGACTCATTATTGCTTGCGCTACAAGTGTGACCAGCTTCGTATCTTTCTGGGTTCGATGGAAAAAGCCCATCGTTATGGAGGAAGTCGTCGTTTTCGGTAAAAGTAGAAAAGTCAGGTATGTTGCTACACGCGTTTCCACAACAAACCATACAAATTGGAGAGCACTTTAATCCTGCTTTCCTACACCCACATGCTTTTCCACAACCAGTTTTACAAGCACACGAAATAACTTTCAATAAATTTGGCGGGGCTGGTTCTTTTTCGCAGGGAATGGGCCGGTACATATTTGAAGTTTTTGTCCAACCCCAGTTTTCAGGGTCCATGTAATTACCAATCCATTCTTGAACCTGATGATACACTCTGAACGCATGTAGGCGGGCGGCATCTTTAGTATATCGTAATCGTAATATCGTAACTATATAAACTAACATAATTTCCAATTAAAATAAAATTTCAAACCAGTGGCAAAGAGGCGAAAATGGTCAGAAAATTACGACATGCATGGAATTGCTCGAGTAACTTTGGGGTGGGATTAATTAGAATTAGAGGTAGTTGGATCAACATTTAAAAGATACTTTTGTATGCCTAGGTATGCATTTAGTTTGCAAAAAAATAGTCTTCTACTTTTCTAGTTTTAACAAAATACAAAACCAGTTCTTATTGGCCTGTTTGACGTTTGACATTGATTGATACCGTTTTATAGATTATTTGATAAGAAATGAAACATCTATACATCTATACACAATATACACATTTTACTGTAGGGTCAACAATAAGAATGATATAAAGCAAAAACGCAAATTTAGCTTATTAGTAGGCAATTTACTATAACTACACACCCCCCCTGATATATACGCAACTTCAGATATAGATTTATAACGCATCCCTTATTGACTCCACCGAATTTCAGTCATTACATGTTTTATTTAAGCAAAATATTCCCATTATTGGTACTATTTTCACCTTTAACTGGTCATTATAACGGAACTACTTGACCGATGAAACTCATGTAGGTACCGTTGGATAGATAATTTGATTAGAAAAAAAACTCCTATACATCACTTTACTGTAGGGTCAACAGTAAGAATGATATTACCGAAAAATACAAAATTCGCCTATAAATAGGCAATATACTCCAACTTCCCCCACCCCCACGAATACGAAAACTCAGTTTTAGATAAAAGACATGTCCCCTAACATCTCCAGCAAATTTCAGCCATTACGTATTTTTTTTAAGTAAACGGCCGTTTTGTGTCTTTAAATACTGTACTAAAATAAGACTAAAAGATAGCCCATAAGTGCAGACTGTTAATTGAAATCCATACGCATATAGATATACGAGTAGTACATAAAACCTAATTTCTTTTCGAAAAAAATATAATTTCGATTAAAGTTTTTTTAAATACAGTTGAAATAGTGAAGTAAGTGTTTCCTCCGAAAATATAATTGGTTTACATTTGGCGTCTAAAAAGACGATTTTACGTCAGTGAACATGCTTATGAGTATACAGGCTGTCCCGCATTAGGTGGTTAATACTGTAAGGGTTGATAGCACAACTTGTTTCAGCAAGAAAATTACCAATACAATCGGATATTTTTTTACCGTTATCTTGTTATCGCTCGTTTTGTGAAAGTCATCGAAAATCGTGACTTGTCATGCAAAATCATAATTTGCAGCCCTCTTGATAACTTAATCCAAGATTTGATTTCAGTTTCAGAAACTACATCGCCGCTTTCAAGATACAGTTACTCAAACTTAACAGACATTTTGAAATAGACTTTTCATCGAAAATTCAAACAGTAATTTCATAACGGTGCTTTATACGTACAAGTCTGCAAAGTTGATAAAAGTTGCTTCAACATGTTGGCTTTCCAACGGTATAGCACTTTTTATATTTATACATTGCAGAATTTTAGGAAAACACGCATTGAATGGTAAAATTCAAGGCGTCAGTGGAATCGCTAACAATTTTTCCTTTACTCGAAAAAAGACAAACGAAGGCTATTATAATTCGGGATAGAATCTCGCTACATTATTTTGACCATAACTGTGAGATATTTGAAATTTTGTACATTGTTTGGTAAATGAAACGGTACTTATTACAGCTAAAATTTAATATTTGCTATTTATGGCAGATAGACGGGTGCCCCGCTCATAATGCGAAATCTATCAAAGAATATTTGGAATACGAATTTCCCGGAAAGTGGATTGGCAGATTTGGGACAGTTGCGTGGCCTGCGAGAAGTCCCGACCTTACTCCCCTAGATTTTTATTTATGAGGTAACTTAAAAAACAATGTCTATTCGGAGCCGATTACCTCCAGCTGCAGCGAATTAATGATGCTTGTAACAACATAAAGGAAACCCCTCCTGAAATCCTTCGGGACGTTTCTTCCATGCGCCGAGGGTGTCGAGTCTGCATACAAAATGGAGGAGGCCAGTTCCAGAAGCATTATTCCAATTCATCAAACGACCCATTTAATCATTAGTTAATATTTTTAGTTTACCTATTGGTTATTTTTCATATTCAAAACTTTATTTTCATTTTTATTTAACGAATTTCAAAATTTCGATAGTAAAATATAAAAAATAAATGAATAAAATTTCAGTTTGAATAATCCGATAAAAAAATAATTACCTTGTTTTTTTTACATCCAATATGTCTAATTCCAAAATCCCGCAATGTAAATATGACAAGTGATATACCGTTGGAAAGCCAACATGATGAAGCAACTGTTATCAACTTTGCAGAGTTGTACGTATAAAGCACCGTTATGTATTGTTTGAATTTTCTATGAAAAATCTATTTTAAAATTTACATTAAGTTTGAGTAACTGTATCTTGAAAGTGGCGATAATTTTGGCAGCAGAAGAAATTTCAGTTTTTGTGAAATTTTATGTAGTTTCTGAAACTTTTGGATTAAGTTATCAGGAGGGCTGCAAATTATGATTTTGCACAACAAGTCACGATTTTCGATGACTTTCACAAAAAGAACGATAACAAGGCAACGATAAAAAATATTCCGATTGTATTGGCAATTTTCTTGCTGAAACAAGTTGCGCTATCAACCCTTACAGTATTGACCACCTAATGCGGGACACCCATGGTACGATTCCATTTTTATACCCTTCGTTTTCTAAGCGAAAAGGCTATATTAACTTTGTCATGAAGTTTGTAACGCATTGAAGGAAGCATTTCCGACCATATAATTTATGTATATATGTATATATATATGAGTCGATTGGACATAGTCCGTCTGTCTGTCTGTCCGTCTGTTGCTACGCGTTTTACGCAGCCAGTTTGAAAGCTATGGAGCTGAAATTTTGCACATGTGTTTCTTTTTGTTGCAGGCATACAAATACATATTTGATTCGTGGAAATCAACCCAGCTCCCCAAATTAGGTTCGTCTAAGAAAAACTTGTGCACTAACTTGAACCGAACCTCCTACGAATGTATTTCTATCGACGCCACAAAACATGTGTAAAAATCGATGCACAAATAAAAAAGTTTTTCTTAGCAGAACCTAATTTCGGAGGTTAGGTTTGTATGGCAGCCTCATGACCCCATTATCCAATTTGATCAATTCTTAGATATGTTTTGTGTTATCAATAGAAACATATTTGTGTGAAATTTTGTTGAAATTCCTGCAAAAATAAAAAAGTTTTTCTTAGAAGAACCTAATTTGGGTAGTTGGGTTTGTATGGCAGCCCCATGACCCCATTGTCCGATTTTACCGATTCAAACATACAAACTGCCTGCAGCAAAAAGAAGCATTTGTGCAAAATTTCAGCATCATAGCTTTTAAATTGGCCGAGTAAAACGTGTCGCAACAGACGGACAGACGGACATCGCCCAATCGACTCCCCAAGTCATGGTGATCATATATGTATACTTTTTATATGGTCGGAGTTGCTTCCTTCAATGCGTTACAAACTTCATGACAAAGTTAATACATATACCCTTTCACTCTATGAGCGAAGGGTATAAAAAGGAAAGGAATCGAACCATGGTGTCGTGGGCCTTGTATACAATCCCAGTCCCCAATTTGGTTTTGATGGATAACCGTTTTCTTTCTGCACAAATTCCCATCAAACTTTACGTATAAATGTGTCTCTATCGAAAACCAAAAAATGTATTTGAAAACAAATAGAATTCTGCACGGGGCATTCCAAACAAATTTAAAATAAGGTCCCTTAAATGCTTAAATTTTAGAAGGGGTCTATAACAAAATTCATGTGGAATCAGTTTCTTCCCAGAAGTCTGAGCTGTAAATGCATATTACAGTGATGACCTGGACAGCTTTACGTACAAGAGGCATTCTGCTGAAAAATCAGTTGCTATAAATCATTTTTTCTGATTTAAGATGTATTTTCTTGTTCCAAGAAAAGTCTTTGCTTAAAATAATACTTATTTATCTATTTTAAGCAAAGACTTTTCTTTAAACAAGAAAATGCATATTAAATAAGGAAAAATTTATTCTTTGCCTGTTTTTTGTTGTATTTTTTTTAATTGTTTTTAGCAAATGATTTTTTCAGTGTAAGTTCGCCAGAGTCTTGTTACCGATAACGGAAAACCTTCTTTTTGAAACCCTAGGTTTTCATTATTTCGATAAGAGCATTGTTCTGACACAAGCCCCCTAACTGTTATGGCTGTTCTTCTAACCTAAACGTTTAGGCCGTGTTTTTCAACAGTTAACCTACACTATACGGGGTAATTTTCATATAAACGCAAAGGCTAATCCGAAGCCTTATTCAGGCTAGCAATTCAAACCCAAATTATTCAGTTTTTCAAAATTCGCCTAAATGTATACAATCCGAATCACTTCTAGTACGTTTTCCAATGACTACCCATAATTAAATTTTAAAATCAGCTTCTAAGGTATAGTTTACATGTTGCATACAAGTGTGTGCAAAAAAATAGATTTTGTTTGTAAATTTATGTTAAAAATGTCGTTTGCCAAATTCTTATTCTGAAAAAATTATGGTTCACGCATAAAAATTTGAAATTTAACCTGGATGCTTCCCCTGATGGTTTTTTGTGCATCCATTAACAGCTATGACCCATGAGATTCACGAGGGGCTATCCTCCTCTGGAACTGGTGCCAGGGGATGTGGTTCCGGTATTGTGACTCGATGGTTTTATACTATACCAACCTTAATAAAGACCAATTGCGCATTATGACGTCACACTAGACCCAATATACAACACTCTGTTTGTCATTTTATTTACAAATTGTTCGTGAATTTGACAATTCTCGTATACTATCGGTCTACATGCGCATAACGCAAAATTTTCGTACAGCTATTCGCGTGATCTTGTCTGTCTATGGTTCTTGATAAATGTTCTTGTATGCACAACTAAGTAGGCTATGTAATCGGGGTTCGACAGTTAAAATTAATAGCTAAGCTGCACCCTTGTTTGCGATTTTGACCGATCAGTTGCGTACGTTTTTAGAAGTAAGTCGAGTCGAGTAAACAGTAGGGTAGAGTTTAATTATTTCAGTGTATTTTTGCACATTACTCGTGTAAATGGTTGCAGTGGATTTGAGTTTGACTCTACCACTAGAAAACAGTCGAGTTGCATCGACTCACAATGGTAGAGTGGAAAGTACTTACTCTAACATTTACTAGACTCATTGAATCAAGCTCCCGGCTGGTTTTGTGTGTGTTTTCTTTGAATCCCAGCTCAATATTCATTGAATTGAAAAAAGTTCAGGTAGCGTTAAATTTCTTGAATACTTCAAGAAGTACTTAATTTCAATGTCAGAGACCGTTAAATAAATTCGTTCAAGGAGGGCCGGGAAAAGATCGCCGACAAAGCCTGTTCTAAATGCCATTTATGTGACTTGACCACATTTACACAACATGTTACGTTTCTAACAGACTTTCCATTCGAGGAGTCTCAGTGCGCCCCCAGGTATGGCGGACACTTCTTTGTAAGTGTATTGATGTTAGAGTATATTTTAGGAGGAAAAGGAATAATTTCAGAATTTGTAACTGTGCGATCAATAAATCTATTTTTCCTGCATTTCTACATAAATTATGTTCTTTTCTCCATCAAGTCGACTTTGATATATAACATCAAAGAAAAGGGCCCAGTCATAAACCGAATTCAGGTTCAAAAATCATACAGAGACAAATTCGGGCGCGGTTGAAATTTTTTCCTAAGATCCTAAGCCAATCCTTCAAAATTAGGATTTCTAAGAAACCGATCCATTACGTAATGTTCCGATTTCATGCGTTCCAGGATATGTTTTGAACATTTACTAGAAACACACATATGGGTACAAGTTGGTTTATATTCTTAAGAAAAAAATTGTCTTATCTTACAGGAATCTTATTTTATAAAGGTTGGTTTATTTGGGAGCCCCATGACGCCATGGTCCGATTTGACTGTTTCCGTCATATATACGCTGCGTAGAAAAAATAGACCTTTGTGTATAAAATTTCAGCATGATACGTAGCTGATAGAAACTAGTTTGCATAGCAACAGACAGACACTACAGAAATACACTTGCTGTGAAAAAAAAAACAATATTTTTTTATAATACCTAATTATAACCAAAGGGGTTGATCTCCAATGTACGAATTTCACCTCCGATTCCCAAATTAACCGTTTTCAGTACTGGGTTAAACCAAACCGAAATTATTACCGTTTCCATACCGCCTACACAGAGAAAAAAATTAGAATGGTTATCTAAAGAAATAGTCGAATTCATCTAAAGTTCGCGTTGATTTTCAGCTTATGATTCTATGTAGTTGAAACAGTTACGAAGATATGATTAATTTTTCTATTCGTCATTAGTTGAAACATCTACTATATTTGCAAATTCAAATAATTATCTATACATTGTTAAATGTTGGATAGCTAAATTGTGTTGAAGAAAAAAGAACGATTGTTTGTAGTTAAATTTTATATTTGAATAGTACAATCAACAACTTTTGTGGAAGAATTGACTAAACTTTTTCTTCTAATCTTGCGTGGTTAAATGAACGAATTTAATAGTATTTTCAGCTACGAAGATTAGAGAAATCAGCTATTTCTTTGGTAAAACTATCTAAATTTAAGTCAACTACTTCACTTTAGATAAAAAGTCTAAACCATTTTTTTCAGTGTATAGTGAAATTGATGTGAATTGCAAGTTCTCTACTCCTAATGAATGCATTTGAAGTCCTTATCTTCAAATTCACCCGCATTCTGCTGTAATCCCCCAAATTTACCGTTTTCAGTACTGAGCGGAAACTTGATCGATTAGCAGTGTATTTTTGGAGCTACTTTATACATATAGTCGAATATGCTTCCTTCTGGGTGTTGTAATTTTCATGATAAAGGCATCTACCTTTTACACCCTTCACATAATGTGAAGGGTATAATAACATTAACCAGTGAGTGAGATTATTTCTGATCCGAAAAATGGCAGTTAGACGATCAAAATGGTAAACATGTTTGCGGAACACACGCAACTGTTCCGTTTCGTAACCCCACCCATTCACTTCCCAATCGATTTTACAATCTTTTGGATCGTCAGATTAATTGGATATTTTGGATTTTTTTTTTCATTGGACGTGTGAATGATATTTTGAGGATATTTCCATGCAATTTTCGTATAGAATCTATCATTAAGATTGATTGACAATCATGTGTTTCAATTGTTGATTTTTTTTCACATAAACCGGTGGGCATTCTTCATTTTGTGGCTGTAGCGGTCATTCTTCATCGAAAGTAGCGAAGGATGTCCCTCTTTCATCGCCCCAATTATCTTCGCTGTGTTGTGTCGGGTGGAGCGTGAGACTGTCATTTTACATCGTACGATGAGTTGTACAGTGTATGTGCTGTAGGGGCTTCAGATGTTTTCCTTGCAATCCATCGTCACTCAGATCGATTGGCGACTCTAAGGCATATAAAAACAGATAAAATTGGTATGGTGTGTCAAAGTGTTTAACGACTTAAGGCAAGCAAAGACGAAAAAATGGATACACCTTCACCAATCGCGTATAACAGAAGCATCATTGGCATAAGCGCGAAAAGTAGTAGGTCGTCGACGAAAATAAGAATCATTTCATTTAAATCTTTCAATATCGATGATAATACCTACTTTGTAATATACGTTGGGCTTTCAACGTATGGTGTTTCTTTTTCTCTTACCACACCATGGCATGGCACTTCGGGGCATTCGTCATCACATCTGTGTTAACTTCCTTCCAAGTACCATGGTGGCGTGTTGCGATCAACTTTCATTGTGAATATGTATACAATTCTATGTGCGCCAAAAGTTGTTGTGCAGCTGTATTTATCTCTCTTAAGTGTGTGTATCATTTCATTTCCAGTTAATCTTTATAGACTCCTTACCTTTTATTTTTCATCTCTCGTTACCCTAACCAACCTACCTAGTGTTAAAGCTAACGAACGAAAGAGTCTTTTTGCTTCCGCCCAGTTCATTCGCGAATGTTGGTTCGGATTCAGACTATTCTCTAGCAGAAACTAGTTTGTTATGTTAACCCTTCGTTAGGCGCGCACCCATTTGTCACGTGGTTAGGCGCGCGGGCTACAATTGTAGCCCAAATTTAAAATTATATAAAAAATATTGTTCAATTTTATTTATTTTTTCTTGCTCGGTATGTGGTCTCTTGATTACTGTACATATTAAGAAATATAAAATCTTTAATTTTTTATTAAAATATATATATTACAAGAGGGTAAAACGCAGATTAGTCCTATTTTTAGTCTTTTTTGACATTAACTTACTTAGGTGAACAAAATAGTTACTTTTCAAAATGAAAACCCCAAAAAAGTTTTTATTCTCAGAAAGCAACAAAAAGTCTTCGAAATGGAACACTGAGCGAGAGAATGCAGTTGAAAATGCCCAGTTTGTGGAATTCCAAACTTAGTGCATTTTTGGGTACCCAATAATCACAATTTTTTAAACTGGGAGTACAGTTTCTTGCTAGAAAGCTAAATATATAGTTAGTCAAACTGATTGAATTTTACTCACAATATTGATATTAACTGTTCTCGCAATATTTACGCTAGAACTGATAAAAATTTCACCCAGAAACTAAGTAATTTTAATAACAGGTAATATATCCACGCTGACTATGACTTTGACTTCAACTCCAGGTTTTTCGTTAAAATAGTAATGTAATTTTTGTACATTTATCCTGAAACCCTTTTTTTTTTGTCAAACATTTTACTGTTCTTATTTTCTACAATGTTTTATAATAATATTTTTAATTTAATGGATATCTATGAGTACCAAAAAAGTAACACGATTGGGCGCACGGGCTAAACTTGTAGCCCAGTGGACTTTGATCGCAAACAAATATTAGTTTCTAGGCTCAATAAATATCAAAAATATTCTTATTCGATTAAGAAGCAACATTTTAACAGCTACTGAGCAGTTCGAATGAATTCGGTTTATATCCTGAAAATGATCGCCATTTAAAAAAGTGTGGGCTACAATTGTAGCCCGCGCGCCCACTGAAGGGTTAACTTTAGGACTGGATCAGTTGAAAATGGTGCATTGGATCTATCGAATGAGCGCGGGTACAGGATGAGGATGATATGCTGGTTCAGTGGTTATGAATGTACTTTTTGATTACACATAAGAAAACGGGTAAAGCCTTCACACCAGTAGGATGGAAAAAAGTCTTTTACTATTGAAAATGTGACTATCTAGTTTTATTTTCGAACTGTAAATTGTGTACTATCACTTCATCAAAATATGTACATTTATGTTTACGAGCATTGTTGAAAAAAATGTAAAGATGAAATGGGTAGGGAAGGTAAGGGTAGGTCTACGTACAATTTGACATGACTCGCTTAGCCCTATCTCAGTCTTATTTGGGAATAAAACGGAGTCGCGTGGCACCAGGTCTGGGAAGTACGGAGATGCGGTAATACATTTTAGCTCAATTCAACTGATTAGTTTGAGGTGTGTCGGTGTGAATGGGTCGATGTGTTATCAATACTAAAATATTGCATCGCGATCGTTCATAATCCTTCTGCAAAAAATATGTGCTTATTAATTACCAGTTTCGAATGCCAGAAAATGTAGCTGCGGGAATGATACTATTTTCCGGGCCCAGTCGATTCAAACGACTCACAGCTTGACATTCTCACGTAATTCAATGTGACTTGTCTTCATGCCTTAAGGTTTGAGTTAGTAAGGACAATCCGTGTGATGATCGCTAAACGATCGCAGTTAAACCAATGATTGTGACGACGATATGCATATATGTATTTTCGATACATGTTCCTTTATAACCGCAGAAAAATAACCCAAAATATGGCCATCGAGCGGCAAAAATCAAACATCTCTGGATTTTTGCAGGATGGCTGGAATGGCCCCCTTTATTATGGGAAAAAAGTTCCCACCGATTGGGAGTCGCAACATGGAAAAGGGGGAAAGGGGGTTTTAGAATATTTCCATTTTTCACCTTTTTAAAAGGCTCCATAACTCTTGAAAACACGCAAGTGCAGCCATGTAATTCTGTGTGAGTATTAACATTAAGTTGAAAATGCTTTTGCTGAAAATTGAGTTGCTCCGATCTAAGACCCCCATTTGAATTTAGCCAAAACGGCATGTCCATAATTCCCCCCAAAATTGCCCTTTGGTGGTCAGCATTTTCCCACCCATCAAAAATCAGCTCAATCGGATAAAAACTAAGGGTACCTCCAATACAAAGTGAGCCACCAGAAGTTTGTTCTACGCGCTACTCATTTTATAAATCGACGAGTACTGTAGAATATCCCCATAAACGGGTACTCGTTTAACATCTGAATGATATCATAGTCCGTCACATGGGGCGTGAGTTTGAGAAACACCATAAGCTGAATTGATGGTGCTTCATCCCCAAATGCAAAATGCAGCCTTTCGATACACTGTTGTTGTGATAATCCTACTTTAAAATAGTAGAAAATCATTGCACGAAAATGTTCACGTTGTAATTCCATTTTTTTGCTAAATTGACTTTTTAACTAACTGTAACATACACGAGTATCACTTGCCATCAAAGTGTTCTGAGCAGGCATATGCTTAAAAAGGTCAAACTTTCTGATGGAAATAACATATGTATGTATTTGACGAAAAACTACTAGAACATGCTTATTCTAAAAACTTTTGTAGTAGCCTACGTATAATTCGTGATTATCGAGTTTTACTACATAATGTACATATATATCATGCTTTAACTATGTACAGCTGCGACAAAAATAATAGCACTGAGGGCGACAATTTTTTTAATTCTCTTAAAAAAACATATTTATTGGGCCATTTTACAATCTTTATATTATATTATATTATATTATATTAACTTAAAATATGTTTACTTTTCATAAATACATTTGCCAATTTAACGGCTCTTTTTTAAATAGGCCTAATAGTGCGAAATTTTAGCACTGCCGATAAGGGGTTCTATACAAAATCCACAAAGTCAAAATCCACAAGTCAAAATCCACATGTCAAAATCCAAAAGTCATAATCCATAAAGACAAAATCCATAAAGACAAAATCCATAAAGTCAAAATCCACAAAGTCAAAATCCATAAAGTCAAAATCCACAAAGTCAAAATCCACAAAGTCAAAATCCATGAAAACAAAATCCATAAATTATTGTATGAAGAGAACCCTAATGCTTATTGCGTGGGCTCCGATTCGGTGATGTCAGTGCGCGTTTTGTTTTTTTTTTACAAAAATAATTATGAAATGGTTCAAAACGTTGATTTCCAGTGGCGGAGCTTGAGAAAGTTCAGCGTTTTTTTTAAGTTAAAAACCAGAGGTGAGAGCGAGTGGTGATGGGGAGAATGGAATTTTCGTTTCCCGGAAGGTGATTAAGATTCTTCTACTGTATATTTGTAGCGTATGATCAATGATCAGCAAAAAATCTGGTCCTGGATCTGGATATTAGATTTATATTTAAATTCCACCAATTTAGCCTAACAAAAAACAAACAATTCAAAATATGTAGTCATTCCATGCAGAACAGGGACTTTGTGAATTATTACTTTATGGATTTTGTCTTTGTGAATTTTGTCTTTGTGGATTTTGACTTTGTGGATTTTTCATTTTTTTTAGATTTTGTCTTTTTGGATTTTGTATTTTTTGATTTTGTATAGAACCACCGATAAGTTTCATCCGAAAAGAACAATTCAATTCAAATTAAAAGAATTAAAAGAACAAGTTATTCGATATAATTTCCCAAAATTAAGCTGAAACAGGTAATAGTTTTGGGTGTTTTTATCCATAAATATAATTTTTGGTTTTTCGTTATGTCGAAAAATTGTAGTCTACTGTTCTGGATAGTCCTTCTAGTAGAGGATATTGCGAGTAAATTTTTTTCCTGGCAAAATAAAATAGAGGTTTTGAGCTAACAATTATTTAACTTGGAGAGAAATATCGAATATAGCACCTTAAAATTCGTTTAATTTGCAAACATTTTTCAGGAACTGAAATTTTGTTTGAATCAACTAATAGTTTGAAATTAGTACAAGTTCAAAAAAGAATATTATTTTGGCAATTGAATTGAATTGTTCGATTATTAGCCAACCCTTCATTGAATTTTTGTTTAAGTACATAGTTACTAAAAAACTTGTAGCTTGTTTTATTATGTAAGCATTCTAAGTTTAAGTTAAGTATTACTCACAGTTTTTTGTTTTTTCGTGTATTGCCTAGTTTTTGAGGACTGCGGCATTTCAATCAAATGGGTTTACACATTACTATTTCGGCGAATGTCTCAATATTTTTTATTTCTTACTTTTTGTTATCGAAAATTTTATTATTTAGTACTCTCTTCTTTGATTTTGCCGGACAGGAGATTGCCGTTAACTCGTCAACCCAGGGGCGGCGCATGATGGCCCACAGGGCCCGCGTGGTGGGGAACTCACGAGTATTGGGGGCGCAAAAACCAAAGCCATACGAATAATTTAATGAACCACAAACAAAATATGACTTCAAAAATAAAAAAAACCCGGCTTCGATAATTTTTTTGTAGACAACGAGAGATGTTGCTCTTCTTACGTCCGTTTACTATTAAATAAATAAACATGATCAGCATGACGGGAGGAGTCGATTGGGCGATGTCTGTCTGTTGCCACGCGTTTTACCCGGCCAGTTTGAAAGCTTTGAAGCTGGAATTTTGCACACTTGCTTCCTTTTATTGCAGGCACTTTTTATGTTTGAATAGCTGAAATCAGACAATGGGGTCATGGGGCTCTCATACAAACCTAACCCTCAAATTGGGTTATTCTAAGAAAAACATTTTAAATAGTGCTCCGATTCCAACAAAACCTCATACAAATGTGTTTCTTTTGATGCCACAACACATATATAAAAATGGGTGGAATGGGGCCTTGGGGTCGTGGGGCTTCCGTACAAACGCAAACCGCTATTTCGCTAAGAAACATTATTTTACACCAATTTCTCATAACCCTGAGTTAATGTGTCTTTATCAAAACGACAAAAAAATGGAAAATCAAATGGAATCGTACTGTGGGGCCACCCTCCCGCATCCCCTCATAAAGTTTTCTTAGATAATGTTTTTATTTGCCGACTTATTCCAACTAAACCCTACACAAATGCATATTGTTTTATCGACGCCACGGAACTTATGTGAATGGTGGGGGAGGATTAACCATAAGTCATAGGTACGCCCGAAAAAAATTTTAGCCCGAGGAGAGTGAAGGGTATCCGCAAGTTTCGGCCGAAGCCGAAATTAGCCAAGGTCTTGTTTTTTTGTTAATGATATTTGATGTATTTATAATTTTCAATGCGTACTTTTAACATACCGTTTATCATAATCAAATCGATATGCAAAACTCGTAGGTTAAAAATTTCACTTTGCGCTACTTTATATGCAGCAGGTTTCTGTTTATACTTAATTCTGAAAAACTTCGAGTCCACGAATGTTTTGTGAACAGAGGTAGCACTCACAACAATAATTCCTATGATAATGTACAATCTAATCGAGCCGCAACTTGTAGTGTTGCCTGTGGCGCGTCGTCGCGTCCTAAATTCATTAGTCCTCCTCATCAGCGCAACCACAAGCACAAGTACCATACCATCAGACCAATGCAGAGTACCAAGAAGAACAACATCGACAAACCTTTCAATTCTGCTGATGGATGTTGTCTCATACATGACCCGGCTTATTCTCTCTGTGTGCAGATATCTCTCTCCAGCCCGTGGTGAGTGTATCTGAAAAACTTACTGAAAGGTGCACGTCGAGTTTGCGCCAACCTTTTGTACTGGGGTAGTACGCTTTTTGAGTTCGAACCGTGAATGAGTTGGTTGTCGGGCGTTTACCGTTTACTCGGAGTGTACCAGAAGGAATAAATTATCTGAAGTATATTAGAGTATCTGCTACAAACGACGGTTTTTTTTAAATGCATAAAATGGAAATTTGATGCAAACACACCAAACTTGTGATACATGATTGGCCAGCTGTTCGGCACACGATCCATCGATCGACGTGTGTGCGTGTGTATGTGATTTTTTTAAATTCGCGAATCCCCTTTACGTTTATCGCGTTACACGCCGCGTCGCACTCCATGATCTAAGTGTAGTCTGGTTCGGTTTCAAAGTGTCAAGTTTTTCCAACGAACCACGGAGCTGGTTGTTGCCCATAAGTGCCGCGTATAGTGGATACCTGAATCTATCTATGTATCTATCTAAATGCGATCTCAGTGATTAATTCTTATTATGTATTTTTGTTGTTGCTACTCGTTTGTGTGTGAAGATCACTCATAGGTCTGAAGTCAAGTTGTGGTGCGCTTACTTACCTGTCCGGTGCGCTTGACTCATATTTCGTCTTCATCTAACTATACATAGTGTCGTGTATAAAAAAGCCAAAGTGACGCAAAAGTGAGCAACATATGCATCGCGAGTTAATGCTGTGATTTACAGAAAGAGAGAGAGAGTGATAAAAGAAAAGTTGTATTGTAAGGTATAATACACAACAAAGAGCGTATTTTCGGTCTTTTCCGAGTTTTCCGGAGTCGTCTATGAGTGTTAGTGCTATTGACCAGTGGGAAAAGTACACATCATCTACAGTGCACGATTTACTTAAAGGTATATAAACGCGGTGTCCTTTTAATCGAATCTTATGTAGTATTGGTAACTTCTATACGGAAATGGCATGTCATGAGATGGAGGTTGACATGATGCTGCATCATTATTAAATCAAATTTACAATCCATCCCCCACAAATGAATTTATCAAGATAATGACAACGATCCTTTATGATTTTTTATTGCATTTGATACATCATGCATCATTATATTATGATTATATATATTCGGATTACAGACTAAAACGTTCATACATGTTCTGACACTCAATAAGCCTAGGGAGCCGAATTTTGAAATTGAAAGAATTTAACTGCCATTTAATATAATTTGAACGTTGAAGTTCATAAATTAATTGTGTCCGCATGTAAAACAGACGAAGACGGGATGAGAAACATTTTTGATAGTAAAGAAGGAACATGGGAAAACCAACTGAAGGGATAAGAGGCAGTACATGTGTACATGTAACCAATTGGACATTTTTGACGCTCTATGCATGAGACAATGTCCCTTTTATATGTGCTAGGGCTAGGACCCTAGGCCATAATGTCCTACGTCAATGCACTGTTGTGGTGTGTGATTGTGCTGTCTGTTCTTTTTTAGGGTTTTTTAGAATTTTTTCGAAAAACCCTTATAAAATCGATTTTGTCCGTCCGTCCGTCCGTCTGTTCACTAAATAACTCGCGAACGGCTCAACCAATTGTCATGATATTTGGTAGGAGTGTGTAGAATGATTACAGTCTTTGGCACAAATACCTTAGAAGTTGGTAGAAAGAAGATAACAGGGTGTCCCGAACGTTTAAAAAAAGTCGACTTTTTTAGTTTTTATCGGGGATTAACGTATGAGTATTTAGATCAAAGATCTAAACGAGTATATCTCATATCAGTTAAAATTTTCCAGTTCCGGGTAACGGTAAAATAGTTATTGGCGTTTAAAGTTAAGCTTCCTTTTCGACCTCCGTTTTTCTAAACCGTTATAGGGATCGATATGAAACTTTGCACAAAGATTGGTCAGTATGACCTTATATACGTTAAATATTAAGACTGTTGACTTTTGCTAAGGAAAAGTAAATAACAGTAAATTTGTAAAATTTCAATTTGTTCGTGTGTAGCCCCCTTAGGTTTCCAAATATGAAAATTCTGCTAAGGGTTTTTAGAAAATTACATAGGGAATATGTCTACGAATTTTCATTCGAATAACTGTATCCAAACCGGAGATACAGCCAAGTAAGTATTTAGTAAGGGCCTTTCAGAATGTAAGGGAAGCCTCTTAAGCATTTCTTCAATGCATATATTTTAACTTTATAAAACAATGAACAATAAATTTGGTGGAAATGCATAGAATGGTAATAGTACTTGCCACAAATATTTTTGAAGTTAACAGGGTGTCCCTGAGTAGTTGCAAAAGTATTCTTGTTCAATACTCATAGGAAAGCTTGCGTGGGCTCTTATGTCAGGGGACACAATGGAATCATTTCTTATAAGTTGCTTTTCCTTGATTAAAAAAAAACAATAACAGTAAATTTACAGCTAATAATTCAGTTCATAAAGCCAAGCCATCCTTACGTTTGCATGAGTATCTTTTTGCTCAAAGGCGATCAGAAATCTTAAATAGAAAAATGCCTGTAGATTTTCCTTGGAGTACTTTTATACAAACTGGATAAATAGTAAATCTATTTTTGGATTGGTCTAATTAAAGGTGGAACAGAATGAAAGGCAAGCGCCTTTCATTCTGGAACGCGTTTATTTAGACCAATCCAAAAATATATTTACAGGAAGCATTTCATTAATGTTGTGCACAATTCTTATTTATTGCTTATAAACTTTATGTACAAAAAATATTCACTATGCATTAGAATTCTAAAAATCCCTCGTATTGCGGGCGCAGCCCTCTGTACGCCGGTATTTTTTAGCTTTGTTTTGGCTTGCGTATAGTTTTGTATTTCGGTATAAATTCTTGCAACTCTTCCGATCACCATGTACAAATGTTTTCCATTACTCCTTGTTCATGAGTACATGTGAGTTTGGAGCTTTGAACTTTTCATTGCCTGAGTCCTGAGCATTGTTAGGGAAGGAGTTATTGTAGAATGCATTAGCGTTCATATTAGCTGCAAAATTGGTTACGTGACAAGCAACTTTACAGATACCCAGGGATCGTTTCACATTTTCAGTGTTGCAATTATCTGGTCCTTGAGAAAATATTCTTACTAAAATAAGGAATAATGAATGAATAATAATAATAACAATGCGACAAATGTGATACCGTTATGGAATCTAGGCAACATGCGTATACTTTTAAAATTACTTCCCGCAAAGCCCTGGTGCAATTTTTTACAGTGCAGTTATTTGAACTTTGATAAATCAACGATCTATACTATCGGTTTCATAAAGCAGGTCATTTATCTCATAACTATATAGAACATTTTTTTGCCGTTATACAGTTACACCTACATTACAACAAGGCATGCCTTTTTCGACTTTCTACCTATATTGATACATTTCTGTAAAAATAGGTGACAGACATTTTTTTGCTATTTTTTTTTGTAGCTGATGTCCATGCTATCATCCACTTCCGGTTTGAAGTTGACTTATGTGACACCCTGTATGTACATACATATGACTCAAACAATATGAATATTTTGTTAATTTGGTTTGTAGCGAAGCGATTATATCTTCATAGGATATAGACAAGTATATATGTATGGCTAAGTTGACTCATTATGCCCCACAGCTATACAGAGAGAGATTTTGATAAGAGAATTGAATGGATCTCCTAGGGTCGGCAAAGTTCGGATCGCTAGTAGCATGCGGCTCCTTGGCTCATTCAGTGTGGCCCTTCAACGGCTCAAAGCCTATTCCATTCTAATTATAACGCCATTTGTGGCAGAGCTTCTAAAAAAGGAATTCAACATCATCTGCTTGAACCGTAAAAGAAGAGCCCTGAACGTGCCCGGCGCCAAAAGCGGTACAGCCGAAGCGTAACGCCTTCAATAAGTGTTTTCACGTAATTTAAGCAGCAATCAAGCGTACTCTTGTAAGGTTTAGATTTTATATGAATGGGTTCATTGAGATTGGTGCAAACCTGGAAGGTTATTCCAGCGCTTAAGTCTGTGAATGGTGATCATTCGGTCGCCACTCTGTGAAATAGACACTCATAGAGAAACGAGTTTTCAAACTCAGCACGACTCGTCGCAAGTTTATTATTCAGAAGAAGATGATAAGAAATATTCTTATCGTAGATTAACACGAAAACAAAACGTAGATGATATATTTTACTTTATTTTGGAACAAACACGAAAACCAAACGTAAGTGATATACTTTACTTTATTTTAGAACACTTCTTCCAACGAACATTAACATGACTGACTGATTTATTTTATAATGAACGACTGACACTTTTTCTTAGTTGCATGATATATTTATAAGAAATATATCTTGTTTAGCGTTAGCTCAATTCATGGAACGGATACGATAAAAGATAAACATTCAAAGGAACGAATGCGATAAATATTCAAAGGAACGAATATGAATACAGATATCGTTACAGATAAACAATCAGAATATTTCTTCTAATTGTTTATCCGTTTTAACTGTCGAATCATCATCATCATCGTTCGTTGATGATGAAGATATCTTAGCTTTGTTTAGGGATATCATGTTTCGGTTTATAACTCCTCCCTCCTTAGGATGCGTGTCCTCGCGCATGGAGTTAACATTAATTTTGATTTTGGAATTCGCGGCGGAAAATTTGCGGTACACAAAAATTGCAACAATCAATACAAAGGAAACGATTATTATGTCGGTAATTAAACTTGTCCACGAAGTTGTTGTATGTTCCAATCGCAATAGTTTTATATGATTTAAATTTTCAATATTCTTTGCATGAATCGATTTCAATGTTAAATTTCCTTTTTCTTCGTAAGTTATATTTTTAATTATATTAGGTAAAATGATATTGTTGGAAATAGTTTGTTCTTTGTTAGCATATGTGAAGTCATTCATGGTTATCTTACAATTTGAAATTTTTATAATGTTGTGGCCTTTGATTACAATATTTTGGTCACTGCAGTCATGATAAATTTTTGTTTCCTTCAAATTTTTTGTTATAATTATATTATCTGTAACTTTCACTATTTCTGGCTTATTGTTCTTTTTCATTGTACAATTTTGAGGTTCACTTAAAATCTTATTAATACATATATCCTCGATCGGTAATAGTTTATTTTCTTCATTAATTTTATTGTATACAAATGTCTTATCATTAGTAGAAAGCACTTCTGAATATTTTGAATCTAGTTCCATATTGTCCTTATTGGGTATGCCTACAATAATAGTTTTATAATATTTTTTTTCGGTAAAGTTCGGAATTTGTACAATAATAAGTAATGTTTTCTCTTTTTGTGCAACTGAAATTTTAATATTTTCAAGCTTATATATATTTATATCAAAATCTTTTATCTCATCGACAGTGAGTATATCTTTACTTAACACTTCTAATCTAGCCAATAATACTATTTCTTCAATATCTGTTATAGACTTTAAAATCGTTTCTAGATTTTCCTTTATAAGTTGATAAGTTTCAAATTTGATTAATCGTTTATGTAATTGGTCATTTTCATCTTTTAAGAGATTGAACTTTGATATTATAATTTCCTGTTGTTTATTAATATGGGTTGACAAATTTTGTATATTTTCATTTAGTTGGCTATTGATTTTAATTTGTTTCTCATTATTATCTACAAAAGAATTTAGATGATTTTCAATTTTTTCAAAATTTCTTTCAATGTATTGCCGGTCATTGTCATCCATTACCCCACCAAACCATTTCAGGAAGGAGCCGTATGGGCTAAATATAGTTCTCCTAAATCTACGTGGTTCTAAAATGGATAGCTTATTTTTAATTTTTTGAATTAATATGGGTAAAGTTGGGAACTCTAAGATTTCTTGTGGAATGGTTTTCTCAATGTCTGTGAGAATAGTTTCATATTTCTGTAGGCTTACTACATGTATAATTTTTGAGTAGTTATGGATTACTTGGATTTGATCACTCCGTATTAATGTATATCCGTTTCCATGTGGGATTTCTGTAACCTCTATTTGTTGTCCAACAACCAGTGATACTAGATAAATCAGGAAGAAGATACCTGTGGGTGACACGTTTGAAACTTTTTTAATTTCATAAAGAGTTTTTTGTTTTTGCTGTTGTTATTTCTATGTTTATTTTGAATAAACGGCCTATCATGCTTTTTGTTTTTAAATTTATTCTTAATATACCTGTGATTTATTTCTTCGTCTTTCCTGTCTTTATTTTTATTTTCAATACTCCACTTCTGTTTTTTAAGTATTCTATTCCTAATATTACTATATTCTGTAGAAGGTATTATACCGTTACTAATCTCTATTGGTCTATGATCAGTAGTTGAATGAATTGTGTTGTTATAAAATTTCATAATTTCTTGTACATCAATGCACGATGGGGGTAATTTGGTTTCTGTAATTTTTAATCTAACGTGCTCATTTAGAGTACTGTGAAGCCTTTCAATGTCAGCATTACCTGTTTTTAGACCAGGTGTTGTGAAATGAACAGTTATTCCTTCAGATTGGAGAAAGTTTTCTAGATTGTTTCTGAAAGAACTTTCATTATCCGTTATCATGTGTTTTGGTTTTCCACATGTTGCAAAGTATTGATTCAAAGCTGATCGAATGTCTAACCAGTTTCTGGATTGCAGGGCTATTGCTTGTCCGAATTTAGAAAATTTATCGATGAAAGTCAGGAAGAAGTGATTTCTATCGAGAAACCAGATATCCGTATGAACTATTTCATGCGGTTTCTCTGGAATTGGAGGTTTTTTATATGGAATTTTGGTTGGTACTCTTTCATATTTGCTAATCTGACATGTGTGGCAATTATTTATTACTTTCGCAATTTCCACTTTTAGTTTAGGATAATAGAACTTCGCTTTCAATTCTTTGTATACTTCTTCTATACCTCTGTGGTTATTTTTCTTATGCTCCTTTAAGATTTCTTCTTGGATTTGCCCTTGTTCGGTGCAATCGAAGAGTATGTGATTACATTTTATAACTTTTAATTTGACATGAGGACTTTTCCATTTTAAATACTCATTTTGGAATTTTGAATATATCTCGAGGTTAGGGATATAAACAGCAACTATTCCTTTCTTAGGGATGTGGTTGTTTAGTATATATTGGAAATATTTTTCATTTATCTCCTTTGAGATACAGATTATTCGAAGTTTTCCGAAATACCTTTCTTTTCGTATTCGGTTTTCTTTTCCTGCTTTGATTACTACTTGGCTTTTAAACATATTTAGAGGGGCTTCAGATATTTCTATATACTCTAAATTATCCTCATTTGCACTGTGGCATGTAATCATTGATTCATTATCGTCGTTGTTATTGGGAGTTTCATTATTGTCATTATCCTCTATTTCCAACGCGTTTGCAATTCCCATGTTATGATTAACCGACGGGCGAGACAATGCGTCCGCTACATGGTTTTCCTTACCTTGTATATACTGGATATCGAAATTAAATTCTTCTAATTTCAACTTCCATCTCTGAAGTTTGAGATTTGGTTCTTTTAAATTAGATAACCAAGTCAGTGGTTTGTGGTCAGTTTTAATAACAAATTTTCGTCCATATAAGTACGGTCGAAAATATTTAGTAGACCAGACAATTGCGAGTAATTCTTTTTCAATTGTCGAATACCTAATTTCGTGGTCATTGAAAGTGCGTGAGGCATAGCACACCGGATGACCGTCTTGAGAAAGTACCGCGCCCATTGCGTAATTTGAAGCATCTGTGGTAAGCACAAATTGCTTATGGAAGTCAGGATATTTCAAAATTGGTTCTGATATTATTAGTTGTTTAAGTTTCTCAAACGAATCAACATAATCCTTGTCATTGATGTTTATTTTAGAATTCTTTTTTAATCGAAGCGTTAGAGGTTTCGCTACCTTAGAAAAGTCCTTTATGAATTTTCTATAAAATCCGACTAAGCCTAAAAACGATTTTATTTGTTTAGTAGTTTTCGGTATAGGAAAATTCTGTATAGCGACTATTTTCTTGGGATTGGGCTTCACTCCCTCGGTACTTACTATATGACCTAAAAATTCGGCTTCCTTTTGGAGAAATTCACTCTTATCGATTTGAATTTTTAAATTTGCGTTTTTTAAAGCATTTAATATTTTGTTCAATGAAAGCATGTGCTCGTCTAAAGAGGTACTGAATATAATGATGTCGTCCATATAGACGAAACAAAATTTCCCAATATATTCGTGTAAGATACTATTCATTAAACGTTGAAACGTAGCGGGGGCGTTCTTGAGCCCGAAAGGCATCCTAGTAAACTCATAATGTCCTTTATCGGTCGAGAATGCAGTTTTTTGGATGTCTTTCTCATCTATTTCGATCTGATGGAACCCTTTTGCCAGATCCAATGTTGTGAAATATAAGCATTTCCCAAGTTTGTCCAGAATGGAATCAATATTGGGTATCGGAAATTTGTCGTCCACAGTAATGCTGTTAAGTTTCCGATAATCCACTACTATTCTCCACTTCCTTTTCCCTGAAGCGTCGGATTTTTTCGGAACCACCCAAATTGGTGAGGAATAAGGGGATTTACTTGGTCGTATGATTCCCTGTTGTAGCATTTCTGATATCTGTGACTCAACTTCCTGCTGGTGTATTTGGGGATACCTGTATGATTTGGTATACACTGCCGTATTATTGGTAGTTTTTATTTCATGCTTTACATCGTGGGTGAAGGTTAAATTGTCACCTTCTTGAAAAAACATTTCGACATAATTACTTAAGAGATTATTCAATTTACTCTTCTCTTCATAATTTAAGTGATCGGTTTTTATCATAGATAAAGGATCTTTTCCGTTGTAAGTTTCGTTTAAATAAGTATGACTAACAAATTCATCTATTTCTTCATCTTCTATAGAGCAATATAGTTTTAGTCTTTTATCGTTAAATTCAATATACTTATTGTGAAGATCTATTTTCGTCGTATAATTTTGAAATATGTTGTTCCCTATTAATCCATTGAAAAAATTACT
This sequence comes from Microchrysa polita, assembly GCA_949715475.1. NCBI lineage: Eukaryota > Metazoa > Arthropoda > Insecta > Diptera > Stratiomyidae > Microchrysa > Microchrysa polita. Next base: position 48,694,867 of record OX454417.1, read on the forward strand.
AAATTTGTATTCTATAAAAGTAATTTTATCTTTTCCTCCAATTTCTTTAAATGGTTTTATTTCTACTAAATGCGAAAACGACATAATTGAATTTAATGTATGAATGTTATAAGAATTATCTTGTGGGACTCTAAGGCTTGGGTGACAAATATCTGGTTCGATCACACTAACAGAAGCGCCTGTATCTATAAGAAAACGCAGAGGAACACCATACGAATTTATTCTAATATACGGTAGGTTGAAGTTGTGGGATTTTCCGAGGCAGGTTCCCGAAAATTTTCAGTTTGATGGGTATGAATCCTCTGATTGGAACTTCCTACCTCCATTGGTTGAGGAGCACCATATCTTTGAATGCGCTGTTGAACTGAATTTTGATTATGTTCATGCCGGAAATTATTTTGTTTATATGGGTTCGGGCTGCGATAATAACGATTTTGGTTTTGGAAAAAATTATTTGAATTCTGAAAATTATTTGGGGTTTGGGAATTAAATTGATGGTTTGGATTATGGTGACTTTGGTAAGGCACATGATAATACTGGTTTTGATAGTTATTATTGTTTGGTTTATGCTGTTTCGAGTTATTTTTGGAAGTTTTTAAATTATAATTCGGTTTTTTGTCATAAAGATGACCAGACTCAGATAAAATAAATGTAGCCTTTTCTAATGTGTCTGGATTCCGACAAAAAAGTATTGTTCTCATAGGTTCTGGAATGTTTCGCTTTAAAATCTCTAATGCAACTATTTGATTGTCTTTTATAATCTGCATGTAATTTTTATCCTGCTCTTGTTCTACCTTGAGGTTCAAATTCGTTAACCTCCTTTGAATAATATTTATAAAGTCTATTACGGATCCTCTAAATTCAGTTGTTCGCAATTCATTAAGAAGCTGATTGCTGGTTCGTTGATCTGAGAAGTTGGCATACAGAATTTTTTTTATGTCTTCCCACTTTGTGATGTGGGGGCTAGAATCTAGAACTAATTTGGCTCTGCCAACTATTCTGCTCTTAATTATATGGCAAATTACATTTTGGGAAGAAATATCATAATCCTGCAATACGGGTAGCATAACGTCTACCATATCAATAAAACTCTTCAAAGTATCTTTGCTACCATCAAATATTGGTAAACGGGATGCATGTTTCACAGGGTCAAGATTGATTGACAATTTTGTATTAGTAGTCGTAATTGAAAGTTTTGCTGGTCTTAAAATGTCTTTACCTGTTGAATCGGTCGCCATGTTTCCGCTGTTAATATTTAACTGCTTCCGGATTTAATTATATCTGAGAAGGGCTGTTTCTGCTTCGTTGTGTTTTTCGTAAATATACTGCAACATAAATTTTTCGGCAAACGTTCTCGTGATTGAGAGGGAAACTTCCTTCGTATAGCAGTGTTGTTTTGACGAGTGTTTGCTCGATGTCTTCCTTCTTTGCAGCTAGTGGCGATGATTTATTGTTGTTTTTCTTTATTGGGTTGTCTTCCTTCTATGCAGCTAGTGGCGATGATTATTGTTGTATTTCTTTATTGGGTTGTCTTCCTTCTATGCAGCTAGTGGCGATGATTATTGTTGTATTTTTTTTTTCGTTACCCACTTTTATATTTTATTGGTATCGTTGGGTTCATTCACTTTATTTTTTTTTTTTTTTTTTTTTTTTTTTTAAACCATTAGATTTGTCACTTTAATTTTTTGGTGTTTAACAGGTTAATTTTAATTTTGGGTTTTCGTCCTTATTCATGGGTTCAAACACTTCACAATTAAATCTTCTCGATTATAGTGATCGTTCGACTTGTTTCCAAACACTTCACAATTAAATCTTCTCGATTATAGTGATCGTTCGACTTGTTTCCAAACACTTCACAATTAAATCTTCTCGATTATAGTGATCCTTCGATTTGTTTCGATTTTAAATTTTATTTTAGTCTTATCGACTTTTCAGATTATGTCACAAGGAGTTAAAACCCGCGTGTAGAAATAATGTTACACTACACTTGACACAATCCTACCGACTGCGCCATTAACACGAAAACAAAACGTAGATGATATATTTTACTTTATTTTGGAACAAACACGAAAACCAAACGTAAGTGATATACTTTACTTTATTTTAGAACACTTCTTCCAACGAACATTAACATGACTGACTGATTTATTTTATAATGAACGACTGACACTTTTTCTTAGTTGCATGATATATTTATAAGAAATATATCTTGTTTAGCGTTAGCTCAATTCATGGAACGGATACGATAAAAGATAAACATTCAAAGGAACGAATGCGATAAATATTCAAAGGAACGAATATGAATACAGATATCGTTACAGATAAACAATCAGAATATTTCTTCTAATTGTTTATCCGTTTTAACTGTCGAATCATCATCATCATCGTTCGTTGATGATGAAGATATCTTAGCTTTGTTTAGGGATATCATGTTTCGGTTTATAACTGTAGAATAATAAACTAACGATGCGACTAAGAAGTGGTATGGCTGACAACCGTATCACACTCCGAATTCATACACACGGTAGTCATCAACGCACCATGCTCCACTAGGAGTTACGGTAATGAAGAGAGAAATAGGAGATAAACATACTAAAAGTCCCTTGTTTTGGGAGGTGGGCCAAAGTGGGAAACGGAGTTAAAGCGCCCGTTTAAATATAGTTTATAAGAGAATTAAAGTTTACACAATTTCCTATAAAGATCATCACGTGCACGTGTCGAATTAATAACAGATCTTCAGCTATACGCTTATTCGAAAATCGGAAATTTTACTCTAAGAACATCAAAACAGTTACATGCTACATGCATATAAAGTAGTAACCCGGTAGGAAAAAGAGTCTGTAGTAAGAACTTCTGAAGATCTTCTAGGAATGAAAGAAGTCCTTCCTTTAACCTTATGCATCATATTGTATTGCAATGTCCGTGAAAAGAAGGCATTCCGAGGAGGCCTTCCATGTCCGCAGATGGAATTCATCAAGGAGTTTTCAAGTAGTACTTTTTAATTATTCGAGAATGACTTTATCAGTATGATTCTTTCTAATTTGCTCCCAAATACCTACTCGGGAATAATATAATATTGGTTTGCAAACTTATTCTTTATTTTCTTCCTCCGAATGAAAAAGATCTTCTAAGAATTTTCCCAGAGAAGGCCTTCTGATTTTCCCTAGTGGGAGGTAATATACACAATACACACATGTTGCTATGTTGTTCTCTATGTAAAATTTCTTTTTTTTTTCTATAGGTTATCTGGAGAACTGTTAAGAACTCGTATTGGACATACATATGTATGTAAGATGAACTCAATAGGAAATTATGTAAGCTTTTATTTCCACCTAAAAAAAAATCCTATCATTCCCTAACAAAACCCTGGAGTCACCCTTTCCGATGCTCTACACCCCTCTTTTGAGCACTCATTGATTGTCCTTATAAGTTAGAATTAGACTATACGTACGGCGTACGTAGTTTCTTCTATATCTCGTTTTATGTCAAGAACAAAATGCAGAACACGATACTGCATAATATTAAAGATATTCCATTTTTACTGATAAGCAAATTCCAAAAGTCAATTAAATATCATTTTTCTCGTGCCCACATCCACATGAATACTAATAACATACATAACAAATGTTTGTACATATTATGTATTTCACATGAGCGAAAGTCATAAAAGAAAATGCTCAAAAACAAATAAAAGAAATTTTAAAAGAAGAAGGTTTACCGTTTACAATAAAAACTTTAAACACAGAACAGAACACAATTTCGTATTCATTCTTTACTTTTGGTATAGTGTCTGTGTCAGTCATTAAGTCCAGGACTATAATGTAGTAGTATCTACAACCAGTACATATAGTTTATCATTATCAAAAGTCAGCACGTGGAGGTAAGATTGTATATAAACATATTTAAGATAGTAATACAATATACGAACCATGACGCTGGCGCGGTCGTTAATGGTTTGCGATGGTTTATTCGATACCTGTCAACGAAATTGTCATCTTCAGGTTGGCCTAATGGCAATGGCATGTCATCTACAACAATAATATATACATATGTATATATATTTGTTATAGCTCGGCAATAATGAATTTATATTTAATTTAGAGTCTGCCAATCTATAGAGGACTTCAAGCGTATTGAAATGAATCTCATTGACAATCGGTAAAAAAGAAGACATTGGTCATCCATGCCAACGATTCGACGCGCCATATAGTAAACAACCCAAACATAGTTCAGCAACCTGTTTAAATTTCATCTAGCGTTCGTAAAAACGTTTTTGAATACATAAATAAATCGCTGAATAGATATAGGGATTGAATTGTAAATGCATTATTTTCACAACCATATCCCCTTCGCCTTCACGTATAGGACCCCCGTCGCCGGTTTCTGTTTATTTGATGCTCAAAAAATGAAAGACTAATGAAACGTCTCCAATCTGCATTGCAGTTAAAATTCAAATTTGACTCATTTTGCCAAATTTCAAAATATACATTATGTATGCATTGTATTTCTTTTTTTTTAAGCAGAACTAAAGATACGGTTTTCTTGCTTCGACTTTTTCGCTGTTTCTTTTGACTTCAATTCAGAGCATAAAAATAAGAAGAAAACGTGAACTGAAGTCAATATACAATCGATATGTGCTTTGTAGATAGCATGCAGATAACGAAACCGATCGTTATACGAAAGAATAACTACGATTCAGCTTAGATACTCTGACGAACCAAAAAACAACAACCAAAGATGCAATCGCTTAACTATGACTATGAGTCACACAGGTGTTTCCAACTTGTTTATCAGCAGGTACATACATACATTATGTACATGTGTAGATCTGAACTCAGTATGTATGTAGCCACCACAAAAAAGCATAGACATACTTTATCGTCAAATACGACAATTTTTGAACGTTGTGCGTAAATACGTATACGGTTTATAATGTGCTGTGTATGAAGAGAACAACTATTTATTATAAAGGGATTAAATGTCAAATAGAAAACACATGCAAATTTTAAAAGATTACCAGTGGGGAAATATTGCGATACGTTTAACACAAGAGCAAATCTTAAAAGAGACCAAGGCTAATTTCAGGCGCGGCCGATATTTGAATACCCATCATATTTGAATGAAACTTAAGCTTCTTTTGCGTTAACAATTTCGACCGCAGCCCTACGATGTGTTCCGATTCCATTTGTTCCTGGATGCGTTAAGTCTAATCCAGGAACAATTGGAAGAATTTTGGTTAAGATTCAAAAAGTAAATGTTTTTCTTACAAGAACCTAATATTTGGGGGTTGTTGTGTATGAGAGCCCTATGACGTAATGTTCCGATTCCATTCATTCCTAGATATGTTTTGAGGCTTTACTAGGAACACATTTGGGTGTAGTTTGGTTAAGAATGTTTCATAAAGAAAAAGTTTTTTTTAGAAGAACCTAATTTTCAGGGGCAGCCTCATGGCCCCATGGTCCGATTTCCATTCGTTCCGAGATATATACAGCGTACACTAAAAAGAAACTTGTGTACAAAATTCCAGCCCGATAGCTTCAAAACTGAGGGACTAGTTTGCGTTGCAACAGATGGACAGACAGACAGACGGATAGACGGACATCGCTCAATTTATTTCTCTGATGAATATTATATTTACTTTACAAATTTTTGTTTAAATGAAAACAAAATTTTAAAGCCTTCTTCACCAAATTTCTAAGACTTCTTACATAAAATGCAGTTTTTACGTTTCAAATGATCTTCAAGAGCCCACAAAAGTGTACTATCCCTATAGTGATTTTTTTTATGATAATTATACAGGGTGTCACACGACTCATGGTACATACATACAATACTGGATGATACCATAACTCATTTGGGTTGAATTAATGGTCCACATCACCCCTCTATACTTTACCTTTGTAAAGTTTTAGAAGTTTTTGTAAATAGGGTCAAAAAGCTCGACCTGCTGAGCAAAATCACTATTTGCTACACTCCCAAATAATCAGAGATTTGAGTTCACTTTCTGAAAATGCATAAAATTCTATATAAAATAACTCTTTGCCCAATTAAATAATTTAAAAACTTCCCAGATACTATAATTCAAACTTTAATGAAATTCGAAAATAGATACCTAAATGTTGTTCGACAGATAATTATGACGCAACTTTTTTCAACTTTGTACATTTGTCAGTTAAAAGTACCGTTAAGATTTTGCAATTTGAATTTTAAATGAAAAATCTATTTTCGAATTTCATTAAAGTTTAAATGGTAGTATCTGGGAGGCTTTTAAAATTATTTAATTGGGAAATTATTTTATTTTATGTAGAATTTTATACAATTTCAGAAAGTGAAGTCTAATCTCGGATTACATAATTGGGAGTGTGGCAAATAGTGATTTTGCTCGGCAAGACGAGCTTTTTGACAATATTTACAAAAAATGGTCATGTGGAACATTAATTCGACCCAAATGAGTTGTGCTATCATTCAGTATTGTATGTACCATGAGTCGTGAGACACCCTGTATAATCAAGAATTCTTATTGGTGGAGCGGTCGGCATACTCGCCTGTCGCCCTCGAAACACAGTGATTCAAGAATATTATTTTTTTACGTTGTATTAAGCATCTTAGATCTTGGATCAATCTGATTACATCTTAAATAAGGAAAAAAATGCCTTAGACTGCTTTTAAAGCCTTAATACTATACATACATTTAAACAATGGCTTAATCATTGAGTCCATTCAGGTCCACATTTAGATTTAGCTCGGAAAAATACCACTACTCCTTGCGTGGTAGTAAATGATGTGGAAAAAATGTAAGAAGTAAAAGTGTATGAAGAAATTTATTGTTACAAAAATGTTAGTGCAGCTGAGGATTATCTTCATTTTATACCCTTGAATTTGTAAGTTAAAGGGTATATTAACTTTGTCCATGAAGTTTGTAACGCACCAAAGGAAGCATCTCCGACTGTTCGACGCGTTTTACTCAGCGAGTTTTAAAGCCAGCAAGCTGATGGATTTTGCACACGTGCTTATTATTGCTGCAGGATGTTTGTATGGCTGAATCACCGAAAATGGATCACTGGGTCATGGGGCTGCCATACAAACCTAGCCCCCCCCCAAATTCGGTTCTTCTAAGAAAATATTTTGTGTGTAAAAACCAATGTCATCCAAACTTCATATAAATGGATCCCTATTATAGTGTCATACATAAGACATATATGAGTATGGAAGATATCGGATTATGCGGCTGTCATTCAAATCCCACCTCCGAAAGTAGGTTTCTCTAAGTTTTTTTTTTATTTGTGGTTCAAACTCCAAACTTAATGCGTTTCTATTAAAGATTCAAAACACATGTAAGAACAAACGAATTCATGTGGCTGTCATAGAAGGCTTGCTTCTGAAATCATATCCTTGTAAGAAAAACTTTTAACTCTCTTATAAATCCGTCTCTATCGACGTTACAAAAATTACGTAAGAACGGGCTAAATCGGACGTTGGGGTTATGAGGCTGCCATAGAAACTCGATCCTAAAAATATGTTCTTCTGAGGAAACCTCGCCTATATGCTATGCATCCCTATCGACGTCACAATACACGTAGAACAATCGAAATTAGACCTTGGGGCTGCCATAGAAGCCCCAGCCTCAAAGGAAAGTTACAAAAGTAATGTAGGAACTGATGGAATTTGCAACATTACTATTTCGAGTTAAAAAGAATCTGCCAAGAAACAAACAAGAATATCTTTTAACTCATTGTATACCACATAAATAGCGCCTGTTAATTAGTAGAGCGTTCAATTCCAACGAGAGCTAATTTTTGTGGTCTGGTGACAATGACTGATAAAATAGTTTGAGATTTTTATAATTCATCTTTCCAAATGGAGCTAATAGTGCAAAAATCCATTGTAGATACATTAATAGGAGTACATATACATATTTGGTCATTAACTTTACTGAAATAATTGTATTCTATTCGGGGTCCTTTACCTTTTCTATTTCGGGGGCAGTGTTCATTTAATTATGGCACAATATAAATATATATATAATCCTTCCTGCGAATTACAGGAACTATCTGATAAAAATATCAAAGTTTTCTAATGACAATACAGACTTCACTACAATGGTTTTAACTAATTGAAAAATAATTTTTCATGATCGTGTCTTAGAATAAAATCACACCATTGAGATAGTCAATAATGGCTAAAAGGCAAAATCCAAATAAAAAAATGGGTTTCGATAACTGTATCCAAAAGAATAAACTTTTTTCGGTTCCTCGAATAGACTTAAACCATACATATTTCATTCGTCCCCATTCATCCCACACATTTTGTGGTTTTGATCTTTAAAGGCAGAATATTCACATCGTCGTTGTAATATGGGAAAAATATGTAGATAATGGAAATTTTGTTCAATTATATAGTTTTAGTGATTTCCTTTTATAGAAACTCAACCGCAATTTATTTAATTTGAGATTTCCATATAGGCGACACTTTCGTTACCTGTTCCAATGCTCAGGCGGGGGAATTGGATATTTAGGAACATATTTAAAGCAATTCACAAGATAATTCAATGCAAATTTTTAGAAATGTAAATTTCTGTCGCAACGATGATAATCTTGAATTATAAGGGGTAATTTATACGTATATCTTTTTCTTAATTGCTGAGTAAGTTGCTCTGAAGAATATTAGCTGGACCACTATATTTTTTTCGAAATGACAATTGCTGATAAGAAATGGTAGTAACGAAGAAAATTAAAAATTTGTTCGTGAATTAAAACTGTTATTTATCTTCATTTGAGAATTTTTTTTCTTGCAACACAAGAAGACCTTTTATGTACAAAAAAAAAGCATAAAAAGAAACACTTTATTTCGTGAAGATAATTGATGATTTTAACGATCAATGGGACGAAATAGGGCAGGTGGCACAATGTAGTAGCTCCTTTCATTGATAAAATTGACAGAGTAATTTCAAAATAATACCAACTGCACAGTCACAACTGTGGAATGCTTTAGCTGATATGTCAGTATAGTGAGGTGGGAAAGGCACTTGAGTTTCGAAAGGTCCATTCCACACGAAAAAAGAAAAATGGTGGTGAAATGCCGAACCTAAACAAGCAGTGCAAGCCAAACGTGAAGCCGATCGGGCTTAACTTCGTGGAAATTACATGCAATGTCGAAAGAAAGCAAGCAAAGGCGAAGGCAGCTGAAAAATTCAACCAAGAATTTAAAGATAAGACTGAACGAACCGCCATTGCATGAGAGATCTAAGCACGATGTCTGGATATTTGTAGCCCAAAAATTAAGGAAGCTCGAGAAATATAGGCGCCCAAGTACGTGAAGGCGGCCAAAGCCCGACGTCGGGCTATCGTGCCACATTGATGATGATACGTGAAGGACTGGCAAGGAATGCTCCTGGTTGTGGTTGACGATACAATCTATTACTGTGGAAATATATAGAGCATCGCATAAGGACTTGCACTTTCTTTTCATCGATTTGGAAAAGCTTCCGATATAGAGTACCTCGTGATCTGATATGCTTGGCCTTGAGAGCACTAATATCCCTGAGGCATACGTGACATGTCTGATGCAGCGACGACTAAGGCTAAATGCACAGCCGGTTAATCTGAAGAATTTCAGGTGAATGTCGGAGTTCTCCAGTACTCCAGTATATTGAGTCCGTTGCTCTTCAACATCATCATGTGCTACTTATTAACACGTATTTCTGACGTAGGAGGAGGATGTGGACATGTGGTGTCAAATGAAGAAGTAACAACAACACTGAACCAAATCGCCTGCTAAAGTAAAGAAAATGTAGTTCAAATCAAGAAAAAGAGACAACAAAAAACAGCCAAGAAATATTTCTCTTCATTTGAGAATTAGTCACACTGATCCAAGTGAAAAGCCAATAGCAGCGCTTTAAGGAAAAGTAACCTTGAATCATGCAAACTTTTCTTATGAAAAGAAAAGAGAATCTGTACAAAAATAAAAAAAGAAACTTGCATCCAACACTGAACCAAATCGACTGCTAAAGTAAAGAAAATATGGCTCAAATCAAGAAAAAAATACAATAAAAAACAGCCAAGAAATATTTCTCTTCATTTGAGAATTAGTCACACTGATCCAAGTGAAATGCCATTAGCAGCGCTTTAAGCAAAAGTAACTTTGAATCAAGCAAACTTTTCTTATGAAAAAGACAAGAGAATCTAAACAAAAAAAAAAAAATTTCTATTTTTTTTTAAAATAAAATTCATAGAAATGTTTACATAGAATCGATGAACAATCTCATTGCTATAATCGAATATTCACCTCATATTTTAAATGATAATTCTAACATCGTCCCAAAAAGGATATTTCATCGGCTCCAAATCATAGCCAAAGTTTCATACGTCCTATGTAATTTTTCTTTAATAAAAGTAATTTTTTTCTGGGTGTAGAAATAGGTTGAGACATTACCAGCAGAACAGTCGATGTGGCTACACCGCAGGCAGAGTACGGCGCCGCCGTGGAGCGGTGTGAGGAGGAGGAAGAAGAAGAATAAGAAACAGGGTAGCCTAGCCTCTTGAAGATTGACAAAAAGAAATTTGTCTTTGGTGCAAAACCGTAAATATATTTTGAGGCCATCGCAACTGACTAATGTGTCATCACTTCATACACGGTGGCGCAAAATGAATCATCCAATTTTGTTGTTGAACAACTTTTATTAATTAAATAAAAAAGCAAGCATTTGTTTGCTTGAATTGAGAATAATGGTTTAGGCTTGAATCTACTTCCTATTTCTCAAAAGAAGGTCTTGAAAATAGGATCGATTCAAGAAGAAATTGTCACATTTTGAGAAATTTTGTCTAAATTCAGGAATTTTGCAATTGAGAAAAGAGTTTCTTAATTTTAGATAGCCCAATTTTTTCAGTGAACCAACATCGAACCCGTAACCCCATTCTTTCCAGTCAAACGCGCTACCCACTGAACCAGAGACACTTCTCACTAATTAACTACAACGCTCCAATATAAGCTAAAGCTAAAATAAAGCATTTCCACGAGCTTTACATGGAAAATGTCAAAAAAATCTATTATCAAGCATTTGTTTGCTTGAATTGAGAATAATGGTTTAGGCTTCAATCTACTTCCTATTTCTCAAAAGAAGGTTTTGAAAATAGTATCGATTCAAGACGAAATTTACACATTTTGAGAAATTTTGACTAAATTCGGGAATTTCGCAAATGCGAAAAGAGTTTCTTAATTATAGATAGCCCAATTTTTTCAGTGTATGTATAAACATTTTAATTTTGTATTGCACAGCGTATCATGTAGTTAAGATTTTAGAAACGTTGACAACATTCCACATTCCACATATCAAGCTGAGATATTACCACCAAAATGGGCGATGTGCCTAGACCGCACGCGAAACCTAGGAGCGGTATGAAGAACGAGGCAAGGAAGAAGAAGACAACATTCCACATCTGGTCTCATGGCAATGTGAACGGACTGGCACGCAGGGGGACCGGGTTAGAATCCAAGTTTCGGCATAAGGTTTTTTATGAATCTCTCTTCTCTTGACTACCGTAACTCCTAGTGGAGCATGGTGCGCTGACGACTACCGTGTGTAGTAGTCAACGTTACAAAGACAACTGAATTCGGAGTGTGATTCGGTTGTCAGCCGTACCACTTCCTAGTCGCATTATTAGTTTATTATTCTATGATAAGAATACCTATCTCTTATCATCTTCTTCTGAATAATAAACTTGCGACGAGTCGTGCCGAGTTTGGAAACTCGTTTCTCTATGAGTGTATATTTCCAGAGTGGCGACCGAACGATCACGGCCACAGAGCACGAATAAAAAAAATTTATAAAAATTGAAATGAAATTAAATCACAATAAAAAAATTAAAAGAAAAAAATTTCTATTTTTTTTTTTAAATAAAATTCATAGAAATGTTTACATAGAATCGATGAACAATCTCATTGCTATAATCGAATATTCACCTCATATTTTAAATGATAATTCTAACATCGTCCCAAAAAGGATATTTCATCGGCTCCAAATCATAGCCAAAGTTTCATACGTCCTATGTAATTTTTCTTTAATAAAAGTAATTTTTTTCTGGGTGTAGAAATAGGTTGAGTCATTACCAGCAGAACAGTCGATGTGGCTACACCGCAGGCAGAGTACGGCGCCGCCGTGGAGCGGTGTGAGGAGGAGGAAGAAGAAGAATAAGAAACAGGGTAGCCTAGCCTCTTGAAGATTGACAAAAAGAAATTTGTCTTTGGTGCAAAACCGTAAATATATTTTGAGGCCATCGCAACTGACTAATGTGTCGTCACTTCATACACGGTGGCGCAAAATGAATCATCCAATTTTGTTGTTGAACAACTTTTATTAATTAAATAAAAAAGCAAACGTTAAGTGTTCTTTATTTAGTTAGACCTTTAGACTTTTTTCTGTGGTGGAAAAGATGATATCTTTCAAGGGGCTGGTCTCCAGTGTGGATACTTGGTTGGTTGGTTCCATTACTTTCAATAAGTCTGACATTGTTAAATTACGGTGCCACATCGTCAAAACGGGAAATTATGTGACCATGTAATGCTTCCTTGACAATATCCATTGTGGCTTCCATGCTCTTGTGCTGAGTATAGCGCTCCATTGCATGTCTGTATTCTTTCTAGGTTTCTACTTAACAAACAAATAATGATTCACCTACGATCCCATTTGAAAAAATTATAACTTCTTCCAATAGGATGTTTAATTTTGTGCCATCGGGGATTTCCACCATGAAGTACACGAGAAGAAAAAGTAATATTAGCTTCATTGACGTGAACATTCGATAAAATCTTATCAACTTATTATCTTTCCCAGGTTTCTATAACCAAAAAAGCATTATGTAGCTTCTTCGAAGTCAATGGGCAAAATCAATCTAGTCTTCTTTGAACTGTCCTCCGTCATAATATAATATATGCATGCCTTTCAACTATTAATTATCTTCAAAACCCAATGCCCTTTGTTGAATATTAATGAGATGGAATGATTTAAATTTTTTAGTCCTCAAAAGTTACTGGAGTTGGAATCATACATACATAAGTTTATCAATCACTTTTTACTGAGCAATATTTTCGGCACCCACACATTTTTTCGTAATCGACGATTATGGCTGGTTGGCTTGTGTAAAACCGTAAACTATTGTTTCCTTGTCATGATCTCTCGATTTTTGTTTAACAAATTTGTCCCATCAGTGTGGAAGGTATGCAATAATAAATTTGTAGTACGAAAAACGAGTTAAAAATTCATTGCTGCTGCACGTTGTTAAAAAACGGCTACTTTTTCCTCCATAATAACTTTATATAACAGATCTTGACTCTCAACGAACATATCTGAAGCCCTCTTTCGCAAGTTGACCCCCTTTCTCCCACGCCCAAATTGACTGTTTTTACTACCGCATGGGAACAAGCCGAAGTTACAGTTTCCCTGTCAATCGAAATATTTCGGCGTCCACTGTATGGATCTGGAGTTCTTTACCCGAAAGTCACCCCCGTTTTCCCGTTGCAGCCTCCCAATTAAGCCATTTTCAGTACTGGATGGGAACTCGATCGAAATTACAGTATCCAGTGGAAGAGGGGTGGAAGGGATGTACCGGGAGAACGGTGTGAATCCAAGGAAAAGGACTACATATCCGTTCATTAAGAGGATCGTGACTTTTTGTTATAATCAGGTATAGGATGGAAATGATGGCATAAAAATAAATGTCCGGTTTTAGTGTTAAGGGCTGAATTAAGATCTAGAGTGAAATTCTTCCCGCTGCGTTTTTTATAAAAAAAATGCATACTTACTATCGTCGGATATGTCACAAACGGCGGGGAATTCCATAAGCTACAATCCGAGACCGGTTCCATAATTCTCCTCGGCCATTTTATGTATTATTTTTCGATTCCACGTTCATTTGACATTTCACGATGAAATAACCAGTGAATCGAAAAAAATATATAAAATGGCGGAGAAAAATTATGGAACTGTTTTCGGATTGTAGCCTATGGGATTCCTCAGCATTCCCCACATATTCCACGACAGTAAGAATTCATTTTCATTGAAAAAATCACAGCGGACAAAAATTTCAGTCTCGATGTCAGTACCAGGCCAGGCTTTAGCGAGTGTATTTCAATGGGAGTGCAGTGCCAACACCATCTTCCTTGAACGCCCGTAAAGACTAAGATACGCATATCAACAGAGCGTACATATATGTATTGTAATTCAGTTTTATTATTCCTCCCTCAACCTCATAGTCTTTACGGGACTTGAAGAAGACACTTTGATGAAAAGTTTAATAGAATATGAATATCTGAGCTAGAAGTTAAAAATCAAACAACGGTGTCTTATACATTATATACTTCTTATATAATATGTCTTAAGAAATGAGGAGAGCTAATTTATTAATTCTATGCACGCGTTTACCATATACATACATAATTTGATTTGTTGACTATCGACTATCTGTTGCGTTCTAATTCAGAACTATGAAATATGTATTTGGAATATGTACATTTTTACCTCCGGAAAATGTCTGCTTAACTGACGATGGGATGACACATTATCCTCAGTAGCTTATCATTGTTCTGAAATCAGCTAAAACTCTATAGCTTCATACAATCATGCGTTCTGAATGGTATCATAGACATAAAAAGCTCCACGTAAGCATAGGAATAACATAGGAAAAAAAATACCGTCGCCCGAACTCTCACAATTTACAACCATACATACAGCTAAAAACATTCGATAAGAGACAGATGTCAACGAAAAATAATGAACCAAAAATATTTCAAAAATGCTTCCCAATTCCAACAATATATATGAGTCCATACATACTCGTACACCACACACTACTTCACAATCTAATATTAGAATATACCACCTGCCCTTTCTCACCCCTATTTTTGCGCATAGTTCACCGAGTAAAAGAGATACAAATATCTACTTCTCTGTTTCGCTCATTTTCAGAAAAGCGATCGAACCCTAACCCCAAATATTTTTTGATGTTACAGTTGTTAACGGGAATTACTCAACCGAACGCTCATAAATTGCATTTCACTCACCCTATATTGTACAGACAGTACATGCATTTTCGAGTCTCTCTTCTCCCAACTCGGGAGAATGAATTAAACGTGAGTATGTGCTTAGGCATTCATTAAGGAATAACAATATTCATCCTAGTTGAAGGCAACGGGGTAGTCAGCTCATTCAAATCTCAAAGAATAGTTGTGCACATGTGAAGGGTGCAGCTATATTGCAATGAAAACAAGTTTGTAGCGTCTTTTAAAAACAGCTACTTGAAAATTGTTTACGGCAGGACTGAATCAATAATAATAAGGGTATGGATTGAATTAGATGTTAATGCGAGACTTCGAAAGGGGTAGAGAGAGTCTCATTAGGATGTTAATAACGAATAAGACGACCTTAATTGATTTTATTTCAAAGGACGACAAAATGAAAGATTGTGGATCGTTGCAGGCGAGTGCATTGATAACCTTTCCTATCTTTTTTGTCTTCGTAATGATCGTGGTTGAGTCTATTTTCGAAGATTTACTTTAGAAAAGATATAGGATTGGATTCTTGGTATATTTCGTTATAAAGTAATCAATCATTATTTGACTTCACAATTACTCGTACTTACAGTCTTGACTCGATAATCCGGATCAATTATTGCAGGGGGTAATCCCGATTAGCGCAATTATTTTTTCCTGAGGAAACCGGTCCAAAAAATATAAAAGAGAAACAAATTTATAAATGTATTTATTTATTGAAATTAGTCAGCATCATGTCATTTGCCAGACCGTCCCGTATGTAAGTACGAGACCAAATCTGGCATTACAGACTGAAAATTTCAAATATCCGAATTATAGAGTTGTTGTTGTAGCGATTCAAGATATTTTTTTTTCTCTCTTGAATCGAAGGGGGTCTTGGCAGCTCTTGGCCGTTTTAACAACGGGTAGCTCCGGGACGATTTACATCGAAGAACCGGCTGTCGTAGGAGCATTTTATGGACAACACAAACATCCATGGGTCACAGTGGGATTCGAACCCACGCACCGGCACTCAGAGATAGAGTGACATCTCTGCCACTGAGCCACCGAATGCCCCAGAATTATAGAGTCAAAATGGTTTCCGAAATCCGGGCTATAGAATACATAGTGGAAACCTTTAGTAGTCCGGATTAGCGTGATATCCGGATTAAAGGAGATTCGGATTACCGAGTCAAAACATTTTCTTTGCCAAAAACTAAACTAATTCGCTCAGTAGCCTGTATTTTCATATAACTCCTACATATTATGTAATAATAAATGAACACCTAATGCATAAATATTGAACAGCTGTTAGGAAACCGATCATTGCATTGCTGATAATGCTATTATATTCTTTTTCGCCTGAATTATTTCCGTTTAAGGCCCTTCCGATTCGCATACATTAAGTCAAAATAATTGTTAACATGAACACCAACACAGCCATTACATAATTTGCTTTTAATTGATTTCGTTTCCACACAAGGTTGACCATGCAGTCTTTGGTAACTACATTAAAACAATGAAAGTCTACCAGTGGTAAGCTTACTGAACAACAGCTTCCTTCAACTGAATCATTCATGTGTGCCAACTATTTAAGTGGTAATGCACAAATTTTACATTT
This sequence comes from Microchrysa polita, assembly GCA_949715475.1. Lineage (NCBI taxonomy): Eukaryota > Metazoa > Arthropoda > Insecta > Diptera > Stratiomyidae > Microchrysa > Microchrysa polita. The sequence continues at coordinate 48,711,509 of OX454417.1, forward strand.
TTGCAACTTATTCTTCCACCATAACACTAAAATGTTACAAAATTGCACAGAGTTTGAATCTATTTACGCTCTGATAGGTTACTTGTCGTTAAATTCCTCATAGGTTCCAGTTCAAATTCAAAATAAATTTCATAGACTGTAGACTAGACTCTAAAGACTTTATTAATGGAACTATAGTTGAAAAAATACAGGGCAGCGCAATATAACTACCGCCGTTTTTCTTAGAACTGTTTTCCAAAAGGGCTGAACTTCACGCACTGGCAATGTACATGTGCTGTTTTAGGTGATAGTGGGTTAATTCATAGGTGAGCAATGCGGGCTTTTCGTACGTTTTGTATACCCATAAGATGGTATATGGTATTGTGTACGCTCTCTATCCGGACACCCCATAAACGCAAATTTTTTTAAGTCCCATTCCAATAACGAACTATTTTCATTTCCCTTAACCGGACGCTTTACGAGGGTGGTTCAATAAGTACCCGTGTTGAAAATGAAAACACAATTTTTTTTTCTAATTTTTATTTTTCAACATAGTCTTCTTTTAGTAAGATACACTTTTCCCAACGTTCCTGCCATTTTTTTAACCCGTCCAAAAAATAGGATTTGTCGAATTTGCCAAAATACGGCGATGACTTCCTCGTTTGAGCTAATTTTTTTCCCGCGAGCCATTTCTTCATGTTAGGGAACAAGAAGAAGTCGCAGGGAGCCAGACCGGGTGAATACGGAGGAGGCGGCAGCAATTCATTACGCAATTAATGCAGTTTGGCGGCGACGACTTCGGATGAATGCGCTGGTGCGTTATCGTGGTGAAACAGCACTTTCTTTTTCGCCAAATGCGATCGTGTCTCCTTCAATTTTTTGTCAAAGCGGTCCAATAACTCACTGTCCAGTGATCGTTCTTCCTTTTTCTAAAAAATCCATAAGGATGACGCCCTTCGCATCCCAAAAAATCGTCGTCATGACCGCCATGACATGATCTCCGGCCGATGGAACCGTTTTGGCCTTCTTTGGAGCAAATTCACCGTTTAACCAATATCTAACGGTGGTCATAGACGGCGAAGTGTCCCCATAAATAGCATCCAACTTCGCTTTTATCTCCTCGCATTTTTTGTGATCCAAAAACCGAAATCGAATTACCGAACCATACTGCTCTCTTTCCGTCTTATCGAAAATTACGAAACACGCGTTACTCGAATGGCTGTCAAATCAAAACTAACCAATAAATTAGTCTGGAAGGAATTTGTTTTGGCGTCGTTTGATAGATGGCAGCACACGATGATGACACCAACTTCCCTCAGTACCATCCTATGTCTTCAAACACGGGTACTTATTGAACTGCCCTCGTATTATCCGGAGACGGGTTTTTCGCTTATTTTTGCGACTTAACTCTAATAAGCGGACACTTTAACACTTCAGTCATGGTTTTCCTTTGCATCTTCAAGGCCACAGAGGTGAACTTCTTCTTTTTTTAGTACATATTTCTGAGTTCTGGAGGCATTGCCATTTGCAGACATTCAGGAATTATGAGCAGTAATTCAGTACTTTTTATATAATTTTTTGTTGTTGTTGGTACGAAAAAAGAAGGTTGAAAAACAGACACTATGAAGTGGGCAATAAGCGAAGAAAATTTTCGGTTCCGGTTATGAGACCCTACACTTGTTTTTATTATGTCGATATTATGTAGCACCTCAAAGGAGCCACCAGAGGTATGGCAAAGTATATATACAGGGTGTCCCTTTTCAAATGACATGCCGGTAACGGGTGATAGTGATAGGGATTTAGTGTATTTTTACAGTTTACTGCCTTTTTTCATCGAGTGTAACTACAAATTTTAATATTTCTCAAATTTTCTTTTTGCACTGTAACAGTAACATAATGTTCTTACCTAGACCCCAACCCGAAAAATATGCTTGTATGTATTTTGAGAGAAATGTGACCTTTGTGGAATCGATAGGTTAAATTCATTGTTTCGTCTAAGTTCAAATAACGGTACTGTAAAAAAAAATGCACCGGGACCTTGTGGACAGCAATTTTAAAAGTTTGCACATGTTGTTTATATTCCATAACAGGGTCACATTTGCTTAAGTTTTGCTAAATTTAGCTAGAATATTTTTATAAAGACCAGTTTCCATGGTATTTTTAGCTAAATAATTCTTCTTTGTACCGCGTAACCCCTTGTGGGCATGGGTGCGTTCACTCAGCCGTTTATAGGCTATTTCGAGCCAACGTTTAATTGCATATAATTCCCGAGTGTCCTATCCGCACATGTACGGAAATTTTGGACCACGACGAGATACGATCTGCGGACCTCTAGATTACTAGCATCGTAGAGTGCGACTCAACCAAGTGCACCACAGACCGTGTGTGAGCTAAATAACTGCAACACTCAAAATGTAAAAAGGCCCCTGGATATCTGCAAAGTTCTCGTTATAATGAAAAGGGACGTTATTCAATCAAATTTTCAGTTTATGGACGGTACATCCATGATATTTCATTTCGACCATGACTTTCGAGAGAATATCGCTAGCGACCTGAAATTTTCATAAATGCCTAATTTTGATATGTATATCCTTTTAATCTTATAGATAGATTTTTTTCATAAGATTCCCATTAATAGAGAATAGAGACATTGCCTTCTGCAAATGCAGAGGGGTTCGCAGAATGACGAGACTAGCCAAGCATCGAGTTCCTCTATTTTGTCGGAAGTTCGTTGAATATATTTTCCAAAGAAGGGTTTTTCTATTGTTGCAGCATGATCTCATTGTACGATTCCATATTCATCCATACATGAATTTTCGGTTCAATAGAAAAACATTTATATGAAATCTGGTTGAAATTGGTGCACACATAAGGAAGAACCTTAGGTATTTGGGTTTGTATGGCAGGACCATAACCCTATGGTCCGATTCTATAGATTTTTCTACATGTGCGGAATCAAGAGAAATACATTTGTATGAGGGTTGGTTCAAATCAGTGTATGTACAAATAAAAAAGTTTTTCTAATAAGAACCTAATTGGGGGGGGGGGTTGTATGGCAGCCCCATGCCCCCAATGTCCGATTCCAGTCATTTTTGTATCTGTTTTGAGGCATCAATAGAATTTTTTTTTTGTGAGGTTTGGTTGAAGTAAGTGCACAAATAAAAAAGTTTTTCTTAGAAGAACTCAATTTGAGGGTTGGGTTTGTATGGCAGCCCCATGACCCCATGGTGCGATTCTATCTATTCATACATATGTTTTGTGTCATGAATAGAAACACATTTGTGTGAAGTTTGGTTGAAATTAGTGCACAATTAAAAAAGTTTTTTCTTAGAAGAACTCAATTGGGGGGAGGGGGGTTCTATGGCAACCCCATTATTTTATATGGTCGGAGATGCTTCCTTTAATGCGTTACAAACTTCATGACAAAGCTAATATGTATACCCTTTCACTCTACGAGCGAAGGGTATAAATATGATCGTGGCCTTTGCCTTATCCCCAGTTTTTCTTTTTATCTTAACCCCTTGACGACCGTTGTCGACATTAAGTTCGTTTTATTGCTACATCCCGTGTAGTTTTGGGTAGCGAACTCCATATAAAAAATGACTCTTACCCAGGTATGTTTCACGCACGCCACTAACCTGCACGGGATAGAGTTTAGTGGAATCACATGTAGATGGCTATAGGGAAAAAATACGGGATTTTTTTTTTCAAACGAAATGTGAGAATTTTTCTCATTGTGGTTTTAGATTTTGCAAATAAATAATCATCTTTTGTGATGAAATCCACCTAAAGCTAAACGCGATGGTTTTTTTTTGAGTCAGATTTAACCTCGATAGCAATAAAACGCTACTAAAGTTACAAAACATTCGATAACTGAATTCGGAGTATGATGCAGGTGTCATCCAAACTACTTTTCTACTTCCGATTGATATTATAAAATATTTGTGAAAAATAAACACTACTGTTTTTGCAGTGCTTCGTTTTGTCAACTTTTATCTTATTTCCATAAAATAGGGAGTTCTACAACAAGAAAATGTAAAAAAAAAAAAATATTTTTTTTGCGAATTTCAGCGAAATTTCTTATTTGCAAAATTAGTTTATGCGAAATTCCTATTTTTTATTTGCGAAATTTCCTACCTCTAGGTATAATATATTTTCATGTTTGACATTTTTAAAACGCGCCTTAAATCTATAAAAAATACAACGTGAACCATATAAAAATACAACATTAAATAAGTTGAAAAGGGAGGGGACTGCCGTCGTGTTCCAATCAAATGAAACAGCAAATCTATACACGGTTGTTTCTGAAATACGCATCATAGTAATACATACTTACAGTAAGGATAGTCAAGAATGCAATTTTGGCAATGCAATCTCGTCTCCTTCTGATTGTACAGCCGCCAAAACCAACAACAAAAGTACTAAAATCATATCCTTGCTAGCCTTGCTTTCTAGAAAATTAAATGGGAGAAAAATTATATTTAACCTGAGCATCCTTTTCCCGAAAGGCCAATGTCAGAACCACAACGTTTTGCTTTGGCTTGCGAGTCTCACACACTCATCAAATAGCATGTATGTATATGTATGCGCGCGATGAAGTAACCAAATTACTTACAATGAAACGTGCAAACGCTTTCGTCGTTCTCGCGAAAAGATATAAAGCTCGTGGAGTCATGCGGTTGTTTTATAACACAAAACATGGCACAATATCCAGTCACAGTCGAATGCCATGTAACAGCCCTTATACACCTGGAACTTGGTTGCCAACCTAAGTTGGCAACACGCGAAAAAAACGGAAATTAAGTGATTTGTAGGCATGTTGCAGGTTGCAGTACCAGGTTGCAAGAACGTGAATGGCGTGGTTGCCGCAATATCGCAAGTGTGTAGTAAGGTACCTGCAACCTAGGTTGGCAGCCGACTTGCAGATGTATAAGGCCTGTAAGAAACATGCATGATATAATGTAGGCGAGATATATGTTTGGGGGTGCAAGTTTTGAGCTTGAAATTGTTCCAGAAACGTCATTCGGTCTCCTCTGTGTACCGCAAACATTGACGCGTTTATAGCATTTATGAAATTCATATGATCATCCATGTGGTTCAAGAAGATTGCAGTGCAGTTATACTTTGTTATATTACCTGTGCCGTAGATACAACAGACTATATCACAAAGTTCGAGTACGCATGAATATTGAACATAACTTTTTGCCTCAAATGTATGGATCTTCACTTATTCTTTGCTTTGGGCTTTATACATATGTGTCGCAATAATTTAAAGTTTGTTTCATTTAAACTAAATGTTTTTCAATGAATATCCTTTTATGTCTTTATAGGTTTTATAGGATCCTAATGTTGAAATTTTTGAGTGTTTATGACCAGTGGCGTAAGGGGAGGAACCCCCCCCCTCTTTGGTGAATATTCCTGAGCGGAACTTAAATTCAGGATTATTTCGACTGAGAGCCAGAATTTCTTCAATTATTAGCTCTCAGAGACGCCGCAGTGAAAACTAACCGCAAACTTCTTCTTCTCTGTACCGTAACCCCTTGTCGGGCATGGTGCGTTAACTCAGCCCTTTATAGGCTACTTCGAGTCAACGCTACATTGCATATAGAGGAGTGTATATAATTGCAAGCACTATATATTTCCTGGACCACGCCGAGATTCGATCTCCGGACCTCTAGATTACTAGTATCGTAGAGTGCGACTCAACCATAAGTGAGCCACAGAGCGTGTAACCGCTAACTTACACAAGTAGCATTCTACAGTTGCCATTAGCTGGGTAGAATTGTTTGACATTTTGTTCCGTCAATTATCGCAAAATCAAATGTGAGAAATCACATTACGTATTCACGTACAAGTGAGCGGACTAAAATTTGGACACAAATTCTATTTATATTTTCCACGACCAGAAGGCACACGCAAGTTAGCGGCGAAGGTGGTGTGTGAATGCAATGTAACACTTATGTCAAACGACATTCATTATTATAACAAAAATCACATAAAAATATGTAGATGAGCATAATCTGCGTTATATTATTTCCACAATATATTTCTTCATAATTTTCAAATTTATTTTCCCGCCATTTACTCTGATATATGGCTACTTCGTTGCGAAGCGTAGACATTTTGCGCTAGGTAGAGGACACTGCGCTACGTTTCACATACACTGAGTGCCTTCTGCTGGAGAGTAATATAAGTAAAATTCGTGCAAAAATTTTGGGCCGCTCAGTTGTGCGTGAATACACTCACTGCTTTCTTACTTTTTAACTGGTAAACGATGTATTGTCAACTGGTTCAAACTGGTCACTCAGTTACTCTAGCTGGATTACCAATCAAAATTACCTTGTCCGGAGAGCCGGTCACCACTAAACGTAATAATTTTTATGTGTGGAAAAAAATAGTTCTGCAGACCACAGATACTCCCTCTACGAACAGTTATCTACGGCACTGTTTATGACTATGACTTCTTGAGGTTTGTATAGTCCAAATACCTCTTCAAAGTTTACTAAGCGAGTTTCCAACCAAATTATTATAATATAAAAAATTCACCTTACGAGCCGTGAGATTGTTAAATTGTTCTTGTCCGCTGTACTTGACCTCTAATTGTTGCAGTCATCCGACCTTGTCCACAAGTTTTAAAAGCCCAGCATCTGTTCTCACCTACTGATTGCTTCCATCGAGCTCTCGGCCGTTCACGCAATTCTGCTCCGTTCACTCATTTTCACCGCGTTCATCACCGATTGTCGTTCATCCTTGTTGGTTGGTAAAATGCGATACAAGCCAGAAGCGCAATGAGCACAAGAAGCGCCCTTTTGAAACCACAAACTCCGTTAAGCTTCTTAAATAGGAATTATAATGTTGAGGCATCTAGAGTGGAGCGAGACCTGGGCATTCGTAGAGAAATTGAGTTGAGAGTTTCTCTTTCATCTGCATTATCGCAACTGTGACAGAGCGAGTTATGGAAAATACCCAGGCTAACTGCATAGTCATGACCCTATTGGCCAATGTCCCGTAATAACCGTTGTAAGTCTGGCGTTATCTTTACGCCCTCTGGTCAGAATCTCAGACGGTAATAGCATGGCTATTATCCTGGATATTACTCAAGTTCTAATGTTTGATTACTATTAGCATTTGTGAGATAATGAGAGGAAACTTGTCTTCTGATAGCTGCCATCGGAATTTCCACGCACTCCGCATGAGACCTGTCAAGAATGGCCCCCATTCTGGTCAACTCATCTTCAACCTCATTTCCCTCTATTTTCTTGTGTCCGGGTACCCAAAGTAGGGTAGCTATGTGCCTTCCTTCAAGGTTGTGTAGTATTTCTTTACAGCACTTCACAAGCATGGAAGATATCCCTGCAGATTTCAGTGCCATAATAGCAGTCTGACTATCTGAAGGGATGGCTATGTTGCTGTTCTCTTGTAGTATAGTATAGTAAATATTGTGGTACCTCCGAATACCGAGTATATTACAAACAGAATATCTTCGCAATTTTAAACTCTGCATGTACATAATGTACTTACAAATACTAGGCAACAATTCAACGAAAACATAATTGAAAATAATAATAGTCCGGTGGCTTAAGTGTAGGTACCACTTAATGGTTCGGTGAATCCGTTTCTCTGGCGTTGGATCTTAAATATAGATAATCCACACGACTTTAGTAGAGATAACTTGGGTCTTTATAAATGCATTTCTGCACCCACGTGGCATTTATGGCTGTACATTGAAATGCAACTGGCGGATATACATATTTTATGTAGTTATAAAATTGGCGAACTTTAGTTTAGTAAAAGGAAATATTTTATGAATTACTGTTTTTCGTATGCTTATCAAGATCTCTACATCGTGGAGTGCAGAGTACATGTTTCTTATGTAATTTCCTTTCTTAATTTCGCTTCATTATTGTAAATGCTACCGAGTTTATAATTATTTTTTCTTTTGTTGTAATATAGGGTGGAACCTGACGATTTTGAAAACATGGTAAAAAAATCAAAAACATTTTTACGATTAAATAACTCTTTGCAGCACATCAACTTGAATTGGTCCGATTTATTTCTTTCAGTAGTTTTTCAACTGTGTGTTTTTTTTTATAAAATCGTTGCTTCAAGAACCCAAAAAAAAAAGTTAGAGCGGTTTAGGCCGAGTCACCTATGGGAACATCAACAAATTTCGATATAACTCTGCTGGGAAGCAATTCACGGATGACTGCTATTGAGGCTGTGAAAGTCTTTATACTGTGCAGTGTTGTTAACTGTAAATTTAGAAATTTGTTAAATTTAGCCGGAAATCCGGTTATGTTTTTTTTTCAAAGACGGCTAAAAATCGGCTTGCAGCCACAAAAACGGCCTAAAACCGACTAAAAGCATTGAAAATTATGAAATTGTGAAGTAAAATAGTAAACAATTGATAAATTGATATTTGTTCTTAGGAGTAATTCCAGTAAACTACGGGATCTGTTATCCTTATTACATATTCTGTAATCGCTAGTATAAAGTCAACATTTTTGTTTTTTGTTTTGGGTTAGATGCGACACCAGTCAAAATATTCGTATAGATTTTTGATAAAAATAGTTGTGGCCAATTTTTATCATTGACATAGAAAATGTTTGGCACCTCTTGCCATATTTATCACTTCGATAACAAGAAGCGATTCCGAGCGTTTCTGAAATGAAACGTAATTGGCAAGAAATTCAAAAAAAACTGTCAATCTTCTTAACCGCACATGCAATACTACAATTTTTGGAATGTATAAGAAACGAGTACAAAATGATTTTGCATGAGACTCGTAAAAGACAATAAAAAAGTAGGGATGATGTCTCCAGTGGACCCATTTTGCTGATATGACTGCTGCGTAAACAGCGTCAATTTCAGGCTTTTAAAGATAGTTTATATTTCAGTACAACACAATCATTTCCAAGAAATGAGTTTAGATTTATAGCCAATTGAGAACACATCGAATTCCGGGAGTAAAGGGTTTGCGGACCACTATTGTGACGCTCGATGAATAACGCTTTTAACATCGCAAACTGGGCCTTTGCGAAAAATTGATGTTCCAGACGTGCAGCTCTAATAATGAGCTACCTCTTAAATCGTGTCATACGACATCAGCGATGGATCCACGGAGTATAGTGTACCTGCGCGACTTCCATAGGGCCAGGGATCAGTTCTTGGCCCGCTGCTATGGAACCTAATGTACAACTGAAACTTCCCATGCCTAGAAAAGTGCGACTGTAGGTAGTAGGGTTATGGATTAAACATTGTAGTTGTGGTTGTAACAGAGAAGGCTCATCGCAGTTCGCATGTTTAATAAAAAAACGAGACCGAGGCTAATTTCGGGCGCGGCCGAAATTTTGATACACTTCGCCTCCCTCGGGCTAAAGGTTTTTTTCCGGTGTACCTACGACTTGTATTTAACACCCCCCCCCCATTATTTTCCTTCTGTCGTCACAAAAGTTCCGTTGCGTCCGCAAAGCAATATTTGTGTGGGGTTTGGTTGGAATAAGTGGGCAAATAAAAATATTTACTCAGAAAATTTTATTAGGGGATTAGCATGGCCCCATAGTACGATTCCATTTGTTTTGACCTTTTTAGCTACTTTGATAGAGACACATTAATTCAAGGTTTTGTGAAATTGGTGTAAAAAATGTTTCTTAGAAGAACCAAAATGGGGGTTTGGGTTTGTATGGCAGCCCCATGTCCCCTTTGTCAGATTTGATCCATTCTTAGATATGTTTTGTGTCATCAATAGAAATACATTTGTGTAAAATTTGGTTGAAATTGGTGCACAAATAAAAAAGTTTTTCTTAGAAGAAGCTAATTTGGGGGGTTAGGTTGGTATCGCAGCCCCATGACCCCATGTTTCGATTTGATCCATTCTTACATATGTTTTGTGTTATCAATAGAAACACATTTGTGTGAAATTTGGTTGAAATTGGTACACAAATAAAAAAGTTTTTCTTAGAAGAACCTAATTTGGGGAGTTGGGTTAGTATGGCAGCCCCATGACCCCATTGTCAGATTTTACCGATTCAAACATACAAACTGCCTGCAGCAAAAAGAAGGTGCAAAATTTCAGCTTCATAGCTAATAAATTGCCCGAGTAAAACGCGTCGCAACAGACAGACGGACATCGCCCAATGGACTCCCCACGTCATGCTGATCATATACATATTTATACTTTTTATGTGGTCGGAGGAAGGAAGCATCAATGCGTTCATGACAAAGTTAATATACCCTTTCACTCTATGAGCGAAGGGTATAAAAACAAGTTTTAGCACGCCCTCAAGGTCAATAGCCTTTTACGCCTTATTTATCATCGTTGTTGTCAACCAAACCCTGATGCCTAAATAATCTAATGCAATGCAAATGTCAAAAAAATAAAAACAGTAGCGCTCCCAATATTGTTTAGAGTAGTTTAAACATTATATTTTTTTAAGCAACTCAATTTATAGTATTAAACTTAATTTTTTATTAATGTCCAATGTCCTTTTTTTCCTTTTATAGACGGTGTAGTTGGAACCGGCACCATAACCTCACCGTGGACTTCAGTGAGTGCCGGTCCATCGGGCCCGTTGGGGCCCGTAGACACCAACGGAGCCATGGCAGACAGCAAAAATTTAGATGTAGGGGATATGAGCGATGTAAGTTATGATTATTATGTTCATATTTAAATCATACGTTTAAGGAAACATTTTTCTTTTGTTTTTGTATTGTAGGATGACAAAGATCTCGCTTCTGCCGATGCCGAAGGTGTCTGGAGTCCCGATATTGAACAGAGCTTTCAAGAAGCACTAGCCATATATCCGCCATGTGGAAGGCGGAAAATTATATTATCAGATGAAGGGAAAATGTATGGTGAGTGGAACTATTGTTTTAGTAACGTTAGTAGCGTTATACACGAGGTATTGTGAAAAAATATAGTGGTGGGATTTACAAATGAATGGTATTGTCAAATCGGAACTTCTGGATTAATATTTAGATAGTGGGTGTCCCAACCTTTTGGATTCTTGGTCGAATTATGCTGTATAAGGTCCTTTCTGAAGTGAATAGAATAATAATTTTCAATAATTTTCATGTGAAAGTCAATGGCTTAACGACATTAGGAGAACCATACCGAGTTAATCATTTGAGCGTATTTTTTATGCCAGAGAAACATTCGCTAACAACAGAAATGTTTTGACCTTGCAAATATTTCGGTGTTTATGGAATAATTGGCACAATATTTGAAAGATCAATAATTCCATAATTAGAGGTGCGTAAGTGGCGGCATATTTTGGATTAGATTTTAGAAATACGTCCAAATGAAAAAAATCATTATCCCATTGTATCGCTATATGTAATTAATAATTCTCTTCTTCACGTCTATGTTGCTATGGATCATACAAGTAGTTTGTAACAATACAATGCTAATATCTTGCCGAGCTGCATTGACAGCCTCATTGGGCCGCGGGTTGGAGAGCCCTGATTTAGATAGTACAAATTATTTCTGTTTATTTAGTCTATATGCCTACTGAAATAGTCAAGACTTAGAGTACATAACATACTACATATAACATTTCTTTAGGTCTACTCTCCTATGTATCTTAATTCGATGTATTATTTTTCAACATACACTCGTCGGCATATATATTTTGACATTTCGTACTTTTGAACCCAGACAATGATTACCTATAACTAGAGATAACGGTACCTTCTTTAAAACAAAATTAAAGTACATGTAAACAGCAATAAATCTGTTAAATATTTTTCCTGTCCTTTTTCGAACTCTCTTAATAAAAGATAGTGTTGTAATTTTGTTGCGGCATAAGTATTTTTACATTTTTTTAAGAAAAAACAATAAACAGTGATTGGTCTTAAATCATTGTAAACAACATATCGATGCAACATTATAGAGTATTCACTGCGGTTTTCTTTTTAATAATATCCCTCTGGTTCCTGTTAACCCCTTATGGGGCATAGGGCATCTTCGTTTAATGTTTCGTGTGTAAGGCCTACATATCTTATCTCTTAAGCCGCCTTTTACGACAAGCCGGGGTCGCTGTGGCATAATTCTAACTCCAAAAAAACACAAGGGTAAATTATTGTTAAGCTTCAAACATACACAGCGTTTCACTTGAAAAGCACACTCTATACATTAAATTTATTTCCTCAATATCTTTAAAAAATGAAGACAACAGATATTTTGTATTTTTTTTGTTATTGGATTAATAAGCTTAATTTGAAAGAAAAAGAATTCGAATTTTTCCAACATGTAATCTTAGAAAGTAAAAAAAAGGTAAAACACCAATGAAAGAACACATGAATTCTGTTTCACTTGAATAGCACACTTTTTTTAAACTTATATTAATTAACTTTTTATGCAGTGAGGTAAACTTATTATTGTACAGAATGCAAGTTGAGATAAATTTGAATTAAAATCAGCAATTTTAGTAATGGGTTGAGCCTCCCCCGTTTGAAATAACCTCGTAGATCCTATTAGGCAAAGAATCGTACAAACTTTTGATGTAAGCAAGGGAAATGGTAGCCCATGTTCGCTGAATGGCTGCAATTAGTTCAGTCTTTGTTGAAAGCTGTTCACCAGACTCATACACTTTTCTGACCAGCCATTCCCAAACATTTTCTATTATGTCTAGATCCGGCGAGTATGGTGGCCAGTTCAAAAGAGTAACATTTTTGGATTTGATAAACGGCTTTACGGCACGGGCAGTGTGTATTGATGCTTTGTCGTGTTAGAGTCCACAGCAATGGTCCATTAAAATTTATTTTTTCATTAAAATTGATTATGTACTAATTTGAGAAGTATTATCAGCCCAAAGGGGTATTATCCAAAGGCGTGAACCACTTTTTTAGCCCAAAAAGATTTTTCTTTGATTGTCCCTTCGATCTGTGTTTGGTTTCTCTTTTTCAGCGTATGCTTGAAATTTGCTGATTTTTGTTTTCTGACAGTGATCCTGCTTTGCGTCTCTCTGATGAAATATTTTCCATATTGACAGAATCCTTTGGTTTGCTGGACATTGTTCTTAAGTTTTTGGAAGAGATTCAAATCTTCTGTTGCCAAACTCGTTTTCATTTTTTTGTTTCATAAAATTTTATGTTCAATAATTTACAAATAACCCCAAGAAATTGAATTCAATAGCAGGGACTGCAATTTTTGCACCAAGTGTAAGGTGTGCTTCTATGGAGACTCATACCAAACTAGCAACTTCTGATATTTTGCGAATGGTTCGAGTCACTGGGAAAATTGCCAGTTGAAATTCAAAATTAAGAGCACAATTTTCAAAGAGAATAAATTCGCTGAATGAACCTGATGTACAGTCCAGCGGAGACTCTTCAAGTGAAGAAGGTGAAGGGCCCCTTCATTACAAAATATAAAATGAAAACGTTTTATAGTACACAGACGCCTTTTGGAAGAATAAGGCGCTAGACCAAAAAATAAACTAGAATATGTTCATTTTGGATCTTTTTTAAAAGCGTCATAACTCTTGAAAAAATGCAAGTTTAACCGTGAAATTTTGTGTGAGTATTCACATTAAGTTGAAGATTATTTTTGCTGAAAATTAAGTCGCTACGATCAAGGACCCCCCATTATCCCCCATTTGAATTTGTCAAAACGTCTTACAAAATTGGAGCAGAAAGCTACATTTTGGTTTATTGCCATTGGAGGACCCCATTACACCACCTACCAAAAATCGGATCAAAACGAAGCGTAGCTAGTTGTCTGCCACATTTTTGGGGCGAGTTGTGGACATGCCGTTTTGGCAAATTCAAATAGGGAGGATACTGGGGTTCCTTGATCAGAGTGATCAATTTTCAGCAAAAATCATATTCAACTTATTGTGATTACACAAAATGTCACCCCTAACTAGGCCTGTTCGGTATACTCAGATTTCAGTATCGGATACCGGTTTTCCTCAGTACCCGGTACTATACCCGGTGCACCGGCACCCACCGGTTTTTTTTAAACACCCGGTTTTTTCAACCATGAGCCGGTTTTTTTTCAGTACCGGTTCTTTAATCCGGTTTTTTCAACCATGAGCCGGTCCCGGTGCACCGGTTCTTTCATCCGTTTTTTTAAACCATGAGCCGGTCCCGGTGCACCGGTTCTTTCATCCGGTTTTTTCAACCATGAGCCGGTCCTGGTGCACCGGTTCTTTCATCCGGTTTTTTCAACCATGAGCCGGTCCCGGTGCACCGATTCTTTCATCCGGTTTTTTCAACCATGAGCCGGTCCCGGTGCACCGGTTCTTTTATCCGGTTTTTTCAACCATTGGCGGGTCCCAGTGCACCTGTTCAGTACCGTGTTTTTTTGATAGTCTGTTCAGCATCAGGTTTTTAAGCACCGGTGTTTTCAAGTTGCCTTGTTGTTGAGTTGTTGGGTAGGTGCTACCCAGCAACGATTTATTCGAGTTTTTGTTGTAGCGTAGCACTTTTTAGTACGGTGTTTTTATTGGATAGCCATGATTCAATATTTATGTATATGATTTTTTAGCTGCTATGAAGTTTATATAAGGTAATTGTCGCGATGAGAAAAAAATTATAAAGAATTTCTAATGTTGAGAAAATTATAAAGATGTAAATTACACGTTCTAAAAGACTTAATGGAGAGTTTTAGCATCTCATTGAAAATATAACGTTCGGAGTTATATGTATAGTCAAAGAAGAATACGATATTTGGTTGGCAAAAATCCTACATCACTGGATTTTGGCAGGATGGTGGGGGATGACCCCCCGATTATGGGAAAAAAATCCCATCGATTGGAAAAACGCGACCTTAAGGGGGGAATGGATGACTCTGTGCTTTATTCTTATATGCCGTTAGAAAGCTTAGGAAATTGGCCAACTTTTGTGAACTTTGCAGATTTGCCACTCCAATGTACCGTTACGAAATTTGGGTTTAATTTTAACATTAAAAGTTGAAAATGAAATTTCTGCAAAATTCAAAACATCGTATCTCGGAAGAGAATCGTACTGAAAAGTGCTACGCTACAACAAAAACTCGAATACATCGTTGCTGGGTAGCACCTACCCAACAACCCAACAACAAGACAACTTGAAAACACCTGTGCTTAAAAACCTGATGCTGAACAGACTATCAAAAAAACACGGTACTGAACAGCTGCACTGGGACCCGCCAATGGTTGAAAAAACCGGATAAAAGAACCGGTGCACCGGGACCGACTGATGGTTGAAAATAACCAGATGAAAGAACCGGTGCACCGGGACCGGCTCATGGTTGAAAAAACCGGATGAAAGAACCGGTGCACCGGGACCGGCTCATGGTTGAAAAAACCGGATGAAAGAACCGGTGCACCGGGACCGGCTCATGGTTGAAAAAACCGGATGAAAGAACCGGTGCACCGGGACCGGCTCATGGTTAAAAAAACCGGATGAAAGAACCGGTGCACCGGGACCGGCTCATGGTTGAAAAGACCGGATGAAAGAACCGGTGCACCGGACCGGCTCATGGTTGAAAAAACCGGATGAAAGAACCGGTGCACCGGTGTTGGAGAAAAAAAAACGGGACGGGCCCATGGTTGAAAAAACCGGGATATCGGTACATCGAAATATTGGTACCGGTACTAAGTAAACACCGGTTTTAAACCGGTGTACCGGTGTTAGGAACAGGCCTACCCCTAACTATCCTACAAAAATCCAAAGATGTTTGATTTTTGCCGATCGATGACTATATTATACAGTCGAACTTTAAGCTTTAAAAACTCTCTTTTAGAATATTTTATTGGTTGAAGCAGCACTGTGACTTGTCTCGAATAAGATGTCATATATAAATTACAAATTTATTCTTTTTCATTCGCTTTCACTATGCACTAGTAGTATACTAGTAGATGCAACGACACAACATGAGTTCGATTCGTTTGTTAGTCTCTAGCATGACCACTTTTCAGTACTGACGGGCTGCATTGGGTCAAAAGGTTAATAGGCTTCAATTTCAGCTTCTAAAGCTGTCGCAGTTTTCTTTGTGGAAATGAATCGTATCGCCACATTCACGATGTGGGCTTAGACTTCTTGTCAGTTTTTTGTACTTATGAATGGCGAATTGATACTAGAAGCAAAATGAAGCTACCGTCCATGTTAGTTCAGCAATCAATGCCGGCATAGGGAGTTACATAACAGGAAGACTATCTTTAGCGATTTCGTTAAAGCGTAAGAGTGAGATAATCTCTGAATATTTTTAGGTTTGTGTGAAATGAGAAGAGCTACTATCCTAAAAATAATAGAATTCAATTGCCAGTGGGATATTTTTTTAAGTCCTGTTTCTATGTCCTATAAACAGTTTCTTGAATCAAAACAGTTACCCATTCAACACCCGTTTATACTTTCTGGACTATATCATAGTACATCATCTTCATATCCGCCCACTCTTAAACCCATACGATGGACACATTGTCTGCAAGGTATATCATATGTACGAGTTCGAAGTGTATTGGACGATTATATTTTTCATTCATTCCATTATTAAATGCAGGGAGTCGTCGTCTACCTACGCTGTTTGTATATATATGCTGCGTCCGTCGCTAAAAATCTTCATGTTACTACGAAAGGGCAATCCGGCGAAGAAAACATAGAAATGAGAAAAGCGGAAAAAAGGAAGAAGAAATTGATTCTTATGGCTAATAGGTATTTATTGGAAAAAGTTAAGGATAAGGAAAAAGAAGTGTTGAAAACCCACGGACTACCGTCTGAACACTAATAATTCTATTTAGAGAATTAAACGTTTTGTATGTGATCCTCGGAAACATATTAAATTTCTTGATGAGCTTTCTCTCCATACAAAAGTTAAAATAAGCAAAATAAATAACTGCACTGTTGCTAATTTGAAGAATTAGGCGAAGATATTACTAGGTAAAGTCCATAACTATGTACATACATATTTACACACTAGTACGAGTACGATCCTTGTATTATCCCTCAATATCTTGAACCTCCAAATGTTAATTTCATCCACCTGTTCTTCGGGAGCACATTTTAAATTTATTTCGCTTAAAGTCAGTTCAAACTGGAAGTGGTGGAAATTTATGTTGCGGGCATATTGTTTTCTCTCGGAGTTTTTGGAAAGTAATTAATTTTATCATGTGACAAGATAACTGTATGGAAACATACTGAAAGAACTGCTCTCCTAAATCCTTGAAATATATTCGGTACTTGGTATATGAAACAAAGACGATGGATGTTGAGTGTAGAAAGCTAGATCTGAAACTGGTGCTTGCTCTACTGATGCATACGACTACCGCCAAAATATCCTAATACCACAGATGGTAGAATGTAGAGTTTCCGAAATACAGAACAAAGAAGAATAGAAACAGAATGAAGGAGAAAATACATTTTGCGTAAGACAAAAGACTGGAACGTTTTAGCAAAATACCAGTGAGGGAAGCAAGCTATGTATACCACTGCACTGTATACGTACGAAAAGCCCGAATTGTCTCTACAGAATATGCCAGAAGATCTGTGGGCATTCTAATAGATACATATAAATACATACATCAGAGAATTTCATATAAAAGCCGTTTGCCTGTTGGATATTATATTAGGCGTGTTTTTTGTACTCGGGCTAGGTTAGTTTAGTGTAAAATACCATGGGGTTACAATAACAACATGACTCATACAGGTTATTTTGTTATTGTAACCCTATGTAGTTACACTAAACTAACCTAGACCAGAGTACAAAAAACACGCCTATTGTGTATGTATGTTTGGTGTATTTCTCTTTTCATCTACGAAGCGCTGAAGTATCCTACAGATAACGTTACTGTTGCACAATATGTAGATGTAGACAATAGACGGAATCTGCATGACTGCTGAACACGAAAACCTCATCTCGTCCTTTCTTTACCTTCAACACCGTGCTAGAATCGTACCAACAGAAAGGGTTTTGTTTCTCGGAATTGTCGACATTGATGATTTTCATAAATCTAATGGTTCTATGTACTATGAGAAGAGGTGACATACGTATATATGTACATATGCATATATTATACGGGAAAACATTTTGTAAATTCGGAAGGAGAGATGAGGGTAACACATAAGCTGCTATTGTCGAGTTTCATGGCTTTTGTGGTCTTTCTATCGTAGTTTGGATGGAGGGTCTGCATAAATAGCTTAGGCTTCAGGAGACACTAGTAAAGAGCATCCGTCTGATTCTATTCCACTAAAGAAGAGAATGTTTGGGTGTGAGCTGATCAGTGATCACACGAAAACTTTTACTTTCTGCTTGACTCATTTAACAGCGTTACTAGACAAAAGTCTACAATCTTAAAAAAATACCGGCGTACAGAGGGCTGCGCCCGCAATACGAGGGTTTTTTAGAATTTTAATGCATAGTGAATATTTTTTGTACATATATTTTACAAGCAATAAATAAGTATTGTGCACAACATTAATCAAATGCTTCCTGTAAATCTATTTTTGGATTGGTCTAAATAAACGCGTTCCAGAATGAAAGGCTAGCGCCTTTCATTCTGTTCCACCTTTAATTAGACCAATCCAAAAATAGATTTACTATTTACCCAGTTTGTATAAAAGTACTCCAAGGCAAATCTACAGGCATTTTTCGATTTAAGATTTCTGATGGCCTTTGACCAAAAAGAAACTCAGGCAAACGTAAGGATGGCTTGGCTTTGTATATGAACTGAATTATTAGCTGTAAATTTACTGTTACTGTTTTTTAATCAAGAAAAGCAACCTTATATAAAATGATTCCATTGTGTTCCCTGTCATAAGACCCAACGCAAGCTTTCCTATGAGTATTGAACAAGTATACTTTTGCAGCTATTCAGGGACACCCTGTTAACTTGGTCCTACTAACTTCAAAAATATTTGTGGCAAACACTATTACCATTCTATGCATTTCCACCAAATTTCATGTTCATTGTTTCATCAAGTTAAAATATATGCATTGAAGAAATGCTTAAGAGGCTTGCATTGTGAAAGGCCCTTACTAAATACTTATTTGGCTATATTTCCGGTTTGGATACAGTTATTCGAATGAAAACTCGTAGACATATTCTATATGTAATTCTCTAAAAACCCTTAGCAGAATTTTCATATTTGGAAACCTAAGAGGGGCTACACACGAACAAGTTGAAACTTTACAAATTTACTGTTATTTACTTTTCCTTTGCAAAAGTCAACAGTCTTAATATTTAACGTATATAAGGCCCTACTGACCAATCTTTGTGCAAAGTTTCATATCGATCCCTATAACGGTTTAGAAAAACGGAGCTCTAAAAGAAAGTTTAACTTTAAACGCCAATAACTTGTTTACCGTTACTCGAAACTGGAAATTTTTAACTGATATGAGGTGTACTCGTTTAGATCTTTGATTTAAATACCCATACGTCAATCTCCGATAAAAACTAAAGAAGTCGACTTTTTTCAAACGTTCGGGACACCCTGTTGTCTTCTTCCTACCAACTTCTAAGGTATATGTGCCAAAGACTGTAACCATTCTACACATTCCTACCAAATTTCATGACAATCGGTTGAGCCGTTCGCGAGTTATTTAGTGAACAGACGGACAGACGGACAGACGGACGGACGGACGGACAAAATCGATTTCATAAGGGTTTTTTGAAAAAAATTTTCTAAAAAACCCTAAAACTCGCTTTCCAAGGGCCAATTTCGTTCAGAATTCTGTTCTTACAATGAAGACTCGAGTCACTGGCACCTGTAGTAGTTATCCTGAGATAACCATTGTATGTGCAGTTTTAAATCATACTCGTCGGTGAAGTTCATCGAGTTACCCACAGCAACTAATGTGCATAAGACCGAACGAAATATTAGGAACATCATCGAAAGCAGCGGCACGTTATATTCCTGCAGGATGTATCCCGTGGGTCAAGCAACAGCTGATTATGCAGCTCCAGTTTGGTCACATAATCTATGTGGCACAAATTGGTTCAAAATTCAGGTCTGCCAAAATGTTGCTCTACGCAAAGCCATAGGTTGCCTCCTGATGTCTGCCCAGGATAACTTTTACAAGGGGACACAAATTGATGCCAATACGTGACCATAGTCGCCTACTCTCAAAACAGTATCTTGTTCGTTCCTACCGTGAGCGGTGAGCATCATCACAACCACATAATCTTATGGACCGAATTCCTCCACCACGTCATCACTAGCGTGATTTACGTGACCTAGAGAGAGAGAGAGGTCCAGGAATACAAGCGGGACCCTTAGGATGAAGATACATACCGGGTCGCCATTGCAGCGATTCT
The DNA here is from genome assembly GCA_949715475.1 of Microchrysa polita. Lineage (NCBI taxonomy): Eukaryota > Metazoa > Arthropoda > Insecta > Diptera > Stratiomyidae > Microchrysa > Microchrysa polita. The sequence continues at coordinate 48,731,722 of OX454417.1, forward strand.
CACTGAATAAGTGAGTCGGTCTATTGCAGTGATTCCTAACTCGCAGATGTCTGCGGACCACTTAGCCTGGAAACTAATTGCTACGGACCACAGTTACGATAATTGATTAAAAACTTTCGAAAATGTTTGTTTGTCTGTTCAGTAAGTAGTGGCCAGGGTTTTAATTTTATGCCATTTCGGGTTGATACCCTTTTCTTAGTGGCAAAGGTTTTTAGGCCTTTGTGATAGTACCATTCGGTGGCCGGGTTTCTGATAGCTCTTATTCAGTACCTGTCGGCTGATTAGTCTTATCGCGTAGAGAAGACACAAACCATATTCAGAAAGCTTTTCCATTTTATTGAATGGAATTTTTGTTTATTTTGCATAGCTACGCCATATTTTGCTTGGTTAAGCCATCATCTTAGATTGAGAAAATCATCCAACAGCGTAAATAAGCAAAAGATAACATAACTATGCAAAATTAACAAGAAATCAATTCAATATAATGGAGAAGCTTTTTGAATATTGTGTGTGTCTTCTCTAGGCGATAAGACTAACCATTCTATAAGATCTACGAGACAATGGGCCGGTACCTTTCAACTAAATAGGCAGATGTTGGATGTTTTACTGCTTCGACTACTGCTTGGAATCGTGTCATTCCAAAGCTCGAAAATACCTCAAGAATATTTTGCAATAACAAGTATGTAGTAGCTGAACTCAAAAATATTTGTTACAGTTTTTGCACTTCAAATTTTCTTGATAGCTTATTACAGGTATCCAGTCAAATTGCCCAGAAGAGTTTCTTTTATATGGCGACAGAACTAAATTTGCACAATTTAGTAAACAATTACAATAAACTTGAAATGTTTAAAAAAGCAAGTCAGTTGTCACATAGGAAGGGGGATTGATTCCCCTTATTCACGCCCTTGCTCTCCACAATTAGAGAAAATACTCCACGGCCATAGCAACAAGCCCAAACACTTTCACTTTTCTGCTCTTATAATTAGGTGATTGTTTGTTTTTCCCTTTGGAAAAGAAACCCTTTGCTCGCTACTAAAAATGTGTTTGAAAATATCAGGATGCACCCAAAACTTCTCTCCGAAATTTTTTGGAATAATCAGGACTTTCTTACACTATTCTGCTAAATAACAGTAAAATTACACTTTTAATCTTAATGGCTGAGTATAAGCCAGGACCCAACTGCACAAGCGACAAAACAATTATGAATAAATTTGTGGTGTCGCGGTGGTGCAACAAATTTTCAAAACTTAACTGTTGACTTTATATTAAAATGAATTTACAACTCATAAATTCATCCGTCCTCATGATATGGGTCATTTGTTTCAATATGCCCAGCTGCGCCTACTGATCTTACCCCTATTTCACTGTGGGAAAACCCTATTGCAGCAGCTATGTTTTTTTCCTTTGAAATCTCGAACCCACATACATAGATTAGATTCGTGTCACATTTTTCTGCATCGCTAAAAGAAAAATAAGAGCTTGCCACCTTGTGAAACCAACGTTTTATATTACTATAGCGTTAATCCCCACCGTAAGTTCATTTTCTTCTTCTCAGTACCGTATAGCCCCATGTGGGGCCATGATGCGTTAACTCAGCCGTTTATAGGCGATGTCAAGTCAACGTTACATTGCATATCATTTCGGAGTGTATATAATGTTGACATTGGGTGAGGTTATAAAACACAACGTTCGCGTAACGTTTCGCGTTTACCGAAACGTTTCCTATTGTGTTCTGTAAACGCATAGATCCGGATCAGACTTGGTGTTCCCATCGCCATCTCTCGGAAAGTGACAAATGTGACAATTGACACATCACAGCTGATACGTTTTGCTCGAAAATTAAAATTTCCAGTTTTAAACGAGATGCAGATACATTTTATTTTGATTATGAATAGTTTAATAAATAAATGAGGGCGGAAATGCACGGTTCGACGGCAGATTGTAAATTTCTGCCAATCAATCAAGCTATGCCTCGCAAGGGGGCGCTTAGAGGATCTGTTTGTATGGAGAAGTTTCTGATCCGTAACGGCCGGTTGATTTGAAACGTTGCGCGAAACGTTGCGCAACGTTGTGTTTTATAACCTCATCCAATTTGGACCACGCCGAGATTCGATCTTCGGGCCTGCGACTCAACGAAGTGAGCCACAGAGCGGGTCATTTTAATATATTTTAATAAATATGTATTTGCCATTTGGTAGTTTTTTTTTAAATGTATGTATAAACTGGCGTAGTCTTTCATTCTGGAACTCCTTTATCTCTATCTATTTGGAAGTTCTTCTTATTGTTTTGTTTAAATTAATATCCTTCCTAAAATGTTTTGGTCAACATCAACCTGCTTATTTTAGAATGAAAAAAAATGTTGATTGTCGACTATTCTCATTCTATAAACTGTCATAGCCTTTTATTCTTTCCTTATCTTGTCATTTAATTATAGACACTGTATGGATTCTACTCGGATGCAGTACTAGTACTACTATTACCAATATAATGGTCGAAAAAATATACTATCGCTCTAGTGGTTTTTGCCATTTCCTCCAGTAAATTAAGACCTTTCGAATCCTTTGATCTTAATGTCAAGTACATATCTGTAAACCTAAAGAAAGGAAAGCCTTCATAATATCACGTTCTTTGTCGCATACATACAAAACGGATAAACGACCTTACAAATTCGCTACAACGCACCGTTTTATCATCCCCTTAACTTCTTCTTCATCATGGAGCTGCTTGTAAAATTAAACGTTGTTATATAAATTATGCTTTGAAGTATTTAACTTAAGGTTGGGAGCTAAAATAAATTCCCGTCGCTATAGTTGGTGTCGTTTGTATACAGGGTGTCCCATAAGTCAACGTCAAGTCGAAAGCGCTACGAAATAAATATAAAAACAAATTCAGTCGCCTATTTATTACAGTTATACATGATCAAAAGAAAAAAATGCACGCCTTGTTTAATTTGTTCACGTACTGTAACTGTAAATCTTAATATTTGTCAAATTTTCTTTTTGCCACAAAGCCCTGGTGCATTTTTTATAGTGCACTTATTTGAAATTTTATGAATTAACTAAAACAGTTACTTTTTGGATTAAGCTCTAGTTGATAGAGCATTTTGTTGCCAATAAATATAGGGCAAAAATAAATTTTGAGAAATATTAAGATATGCAGTTGCAGGAACAATTAAAACAAGGCGTGTATTTTTTCGACTATCCTTTGATTGCGTATAACTGTAAAAATAGGCGACTGAAATTTTTATGATATTTTTTTTTTCGTGTGTACTATGATCTACTCCCTATAGCACAATAAGCCCACTGGCTTCAGTGCTGCGAATCCCTTCGGGTTCACATCCCTCTACAATTAAAATCATCTATTCCCGTCTTGACGTTGACTTATGGGACACCCTGTAAAGTGGATAAGAAGGGAAGAGAAAATATGTTTTTTTATATACCAAATTTAAAATGTATGTTTTTTTATTTAAGTTAATGATCACAAAATATACAGAATTGTCCTGAATACAAAGTTTGAAGACATACTTATACTGGCTTTAACTCATGTGGATTCGTAAAATATTAAAAAAAGAAACAAAATGTAAATGTGTCTGTTTTATTGGGTCAGAACAAGGGAGAACAGAACAACTTCCATACAAATTTGGTGGAAGTTGTTCTATACAGGGTGCCCGGAATATACCGCGTAAACGCACTGGATTGTGATTCCCCAAGTGATTTCCAGCAAAAAAAGTTGTACGGAACATATCTACCCCCAAATCTTTACCCTTTAGCTGCCACAGGCATTTGAAGATTTTTGAAAAAATCATTTTCTTGTACGACTTGAACATCAATATCTTTAAAGATAGACTAGCTAAAAAACAAATTTATTTATAAAACAAAACTAACCGCACTAAAATCGGATAAGATGTTCAGTTTTTACAGAGCTTCCAAGTCATTTTTTGAGCATGCTACATCCACCGTCCAACAACAATGTTTTTGTTGCTTTGTTCAAATTTTTGCGATTTGATCCAAAAGAATATATTTTTCCGTCTCAATTTTTTCCAACTTCTGCCAAGGTGAGCTGCTTCTACGATTCTTTAAAAAATTGGCGCATAGTCTTACGATCATAACTTTCTTGCATCATTTTATACTAGCCCCAATATAAAAGTTTTAATGCCTTAAGTGCAGAAAACTAGGGTTAATTTTGGCCTGATTTTGACATAATTTGAATAAATTTTACCACATTGCAGAACTTTAGGGGAAGTTAGAATTGAGTTCGAGGTCAAATTAACCCTAGTTTTCTACACTTAACGTATTATCAAAAGTGTTACGAGATACCGGAGCTAGAATAAAATGATGTAACAAAGATATGATCGAAAGACTGCGCCAATTTTTAAAAGAATCGTACAAGCACCTCACCTAGGCAGAAGCTGGAGAAAATTGAGATAAAATAGAAAAATAGATTGTTTTTGGGTCAAATCACAAAAATTTGACTTTGAAGCTCTGTAAAAATCAAACTCTTATGCGATTTTAGTGCGCGTAGTTTTGTTTTATAGGTAAATTTGTTGGCTGTAATAACCATCTTATTTTGCCATTTTAGGTAGTCTATCTTTGGAGATATTGATGTTTAAGTTGTACAAGAAAATGATCTTTTAAAAAATGTTCAAATGTCTGTGTCAGCTAAAGGGTTAAGAATTGGGGGTATATTCGTACAACTTTTTTGCTGGAGATCAGTTGGGGAATCACAATCCGGTGCGTTTATGCGGCAGTTTTCGGACACCCTGTATAGAAGGCCAACTGTCGAATTTGTATGGAAGTTGTACTGTTTTATCCTGTTCTGACCCATTAAAACGGACCTTTTATGAAATAATTTTGAGATTGAACTGGTTTCGATATTTAGTCGCTTCGTTTCTTGTTTTTATACCCTTCGCTTATTATAGCGAAAAGGGTATATTAACTTGGCATTGAATTTGAATAATTTGTAAGGGAGGTACCCTTTGTTTTAATCCGATCGAAGTAATATTTGGTGGAGGGTCTAATGGGACTTAACCTTAACGTTTACCAAAATTTTTCCCGCCTGCTGTGATTCGGCGAAAAGTTACAGGCATGTCTTTTTCTTAAATGTTAATAGGGGGTATAGGGGAATGCTTTGTTGGGGCAGCCTGAGTCTCCGTGTGGGACAGCTATATATTGCAAGGAATAGTTATCCCAATTACCATGGCTCCAATTAAATTACTTCAGGAGCTAGAGCGCCAAATGTAACTATCAACAAATGTTTTAAGGTCTAGTAAATAATCTGGCAAGAGAAGGTATATGATATAATATATCATTAGAAAGGAAATTTTGTGTAGTTTAAATCACCCTCAGAACATTTTGCTGTAAATATTACAGTTAACAAGATATTTGCGAAAATTTCACCCCTTTGCCACCCGCTCCCCCCCAAATGTGACGCGCAAAAAAGTCTAACTTTTTACTACGTAATGCGGTCAGGCCATAGAACAATTTGGCATCAAAAGTCAGCTCTTTTTTTGGATGTTTGGGTTTCATCATTTTTTCAGCTAAAATCACTATACTAAATGTATAATGTGTAACTGAAAAAACGGGAAAAACGAGAGTTAACACCAAAAATCGACTGACATACCTTATAAAATGTCGCAAATACAAAATACACCCAAAGTTCCTAGACAACCTAACCAAAACCATCAAAACTCATATTGATATTAGTGTAGCATTTGAAAAACCGATACGAAATATTATAAATGACCTAAAACACAAAATACTACGAATACAGATTAAAGACACATTACACAAATTAAACAAAATAAATCAAAAATACGAACTCATAAAATCAACCCTAAAATCCGATATTGTTAATATGTAATATCTGTGATAATCACCAAAAATATGCCCAATTATAGAATAGGTAAAAAATGTTTTTCAAATTAGTCAAATGCAAACAAGCAACTAATAATTATACACATTATAGAATCCTACCTGAAGATGCCGATGCGAGGCGAAACGTTGTAGAGCGAAATAAATACATACATAAAAAAGAAGCTGGATAGTGACTATCATTTATTCCTCATTACTTTACAACATTGGTTGACTAACTGTTCTGAATCTGCCGTAAAAGAAATCCAAAATGTCTTATGGCCGATTTATCGTACATCTTATCGGCTGGTGAATCTTATCATATAGACAAGACGCACACCATTTGCTGAAAGCTTTTACATTATATTGGCCGGGTTTCTGATAGCTCTTATTCAGTACCTGTCGGCTGGTTAGTCTTATAGCATAGAGAAGACACACACAATATTCAGAAAGCTTTTCCATTGTATTGAATGGAATTTTTGTTTACTTTGCATAGCTTCTATATTTTTCTTGCTTACGCCATCATCTTAGATTGAAAAATCATTGCGCACTTTCATCCAACAGCGTAAATAAGCAAAATATAACATAACTATGCAAAATTAACAAAAATTCAATTCAATATAATGGAAAAGCTTTCTGAAAATTGTGTGTCTTCTCTATGCGATAAGACTAACCATTCTAATAAGAGTTTTGAGAGAATGGCCCATTGACTTGCATTTTTGCTTATTTTGCATAGTATCGCCATATTTTGCTTGGTTACGCCATTGAATGTGAACAAGCATTCAATTCAATGTAATGTACAAGCTTTCGGAAAGTGGTGTTCGTCTTGTCTATACGATAGGACTAACCACCCGATAAAAACTAACAGGCGCGGCAGTCCGACATTGGACTAAGGTCGCAGATGTGTTAGTGACATCCAATTCCCAAGAACTAAACTGCTTTTTTGTTGAGGTGTTGAGATCAACAGCACGCTAAGCAGTGTTATTTATCCTCATAAATCTGTACTCGTTTAACATCTGAGTGACATCATAGTCCGTCACATGGGTCGTGAGTTCGAAAAACACCATAAACTGAATTCCTTCACGGTGAGTCTCGACTCTGTGTACCGAAGGTGGGTGCACTAACCACTACACTAGCCAGATCACCCGATAAGATGTACGAAAAATCGGCCCTTAGCGAATCTTTTGGTTAAATTTACAAAATCCATGTCTATCGAGAATGATGTGATTTCGAGACGTATTTCTTATAATCTAACATCACAAAACTGGGCCAAATCAAGAAGTGTTAACGGACCGATAACACAAATATGCAAAGGCCTGATAAAAAACGGACAAGGATCATAAATCTCTAATCGGGAGCTTTATTTATTTTTGAAGCTTTTGTATCTATTGGTTTCCTTTCAATTTTACCGAAATAACAGGCAGGATAATTACCATTCGCTGGACGGCTTGTGGTCCGTATATATTGGACACACAGATTGTAGTGTGATTTGTAATATATTTATTCATTTGAGAGTCTCAAATATCAAACATTTGTAATAAATATATATACAAGTACGCGATTATTTCTTGCTTTTTCAAACAAAAGTGCATTCAATTTTTCCTCCACTCAACTGAATTTAATATTACACACTTTTTATTTTCTAACACTGTTAATTAACGAGCGCTCTTCTACACAATTACCAATTTAGCAGCATTTTACAACCCCTAATTCAGCATGAAAACCACAAGACGAATATTTACCACAAAAATCCATTATATATTAATAGTCTAAGAAAAATTTGGTCGGAAAAAATCCTACATCGGAATTTTTTTTGGATTATGGTTGGGGATGGTCCCCAGATTATGGCATTAAAAGTCCCAACCGATTGAGGGTCCACAACCTTAAAAAAGGGGGAAAGGGGGGCGTTTTTTCGTTTTTTTTGCGATTATTTAAAAAACGGTAAGAGATACAGAAAAATGGTCTGAGGACGAAAAAACTACATTAAATAGCCTTTCCAATGATATACATATAACACATTAGAGTTTAATTGAATATTTCGGCGTTAGACTAGAAAAAAAAATAGATTATTTTCATTTTATACCTTTTTAAAAACTCCATAACTTTTGAAAGAATACTAGTTCAGCCATAAAATTTTGTAAAAGTATTCAGAATAAGTTCAAGACCATTTCAAGGTAAACATTGAGGCGCTCCGGTGAAGGACCCCCATTATCCCCCATTTAAATTTTTCAAAACGGCATGTCCATAACTCCCCCTAAAATTGGAGCAGAATGCTAAATTTTTGTTTGTTGCGATTGGAGGTCATAGTCACCCCGCCCACCAAAAATCAGCTCATTCGGATAAAAACTAAGGGTACCTCCCATAGAAAGTGACCCAAGACAACTTTGTTCTACAGTTTATAAAATGAGAAGTACGTAGAACAAACTCCTGATGGGTCACTTTTTATGGGAGTTTTTTCGTCCTCAGACCATTTTTCTGTATCTCTTACCGTTTTTTTTTTTAAATAATTGCAAAAAAACGAAAAAATTCCCCCTTTTTTAAAGGTTGCGGACCCCCAATCGGTTGGGACTTTTTATGCCATCATCTGGGGACCATCCCCAACCATAATAAAAAAAAATTTTCGATGTAGGATTTTTGCCGTTCGATGGCCATATTTTGACCCAATTTTCTTAGACTATAATATGACAATTTCTGCTTCCTCACATTTTCGGAAACATAATTCAGCTTCCTTATATCTTTTTTTGAGCGGACGAACGTCCTGAATTAGTGAATACATGTTCGCATCGCATAGCGAGAGCACCATGCTCAGTATCTACCTGAAATAATCGCAGAAATGAAAGGACAGTGGTAGTGAATCGTTTTTTAACATCATGTAAGTTTTTTTGCTTAGAAAGAAATTTTTTGAAAATTGTTTACATACATACATTGAGCTATGTGTGATTTTAAAAATATGAATATAAGTACAGAGCTTGAAGTTGTATGTCGCATGAGATACATTGCCGCTCAGCATAACGAGCTTACTCTTACAAACGTGTTGCTATATAAAGATGACCTGACGTGTTGCTATATAATTACTCAGCGTTTTGGCTTTACCACTTTTGTGGTAGATCTACCACTTTTCCTCAATATTTGAAAATCTACCACTTTACCACTAAAAATTTCAAATATACACAACTGAATTTTGCATTCACTAACTACCATAACAATAGCAAAAAACTAAGTTTTATTATCGTGAAAATATTATTATAAATTAAAAAGATGTAGAACCAGTTACTGAGAGCTCTTATTCAGTATCAGTACCTGTCGACTGGTTAGTCTTATCGCATAGAGAAGACACACACAATATTCAGAAAGCTTTTGCATCGTATTGAATGGAATTTTTGTTTATTTTGCATTGATACGCCATATTTTGCTTGGTTACGCCATCATCTTATATTGAAAAAATCAAATCATTTCATCCAACAGCGTAAATAAGCAAGATAACTATGCGAATTAAACAAAAATTCTTTCTTCTTCTTCCTTGCCTCATTCTTTATACCGCTCCATGGTTTCGCGATGCTCGACCTGCGGTGTAGGCACATCACCCGTTTTGGCGGTAATATCTCAGCATATTTCTACAGGCAGCTCTATCTTGGATCGTGTCATCGCCGAGACCAATGCGTTGTTGTTGCTTTTTCATTTGACACATCCAGGTGTTCTTCGGTCTGCCTCTGGCCTTGGGTCCATCAAGTGGAACTTCCATTGATATAGCTTTCTTTGCGGGGTTCTCAGGCGGACGCCGTTGAACATGGCAATACTAATCCATTTGTCGGTCTTCGAGCTTTTCGGTGATTGGTTGGTCTATGGACAAGCTGCCTCGGATGTAGCTATACTCTTGATGTGGTCCCTTTTGCTTACACCAACTGACATGCGTAACATTTTCATTTCAGTCGCTGTCATTTGTTTCGCGTAACCTTCATACATGATCCAGCATTCTGATCAATACATGAGTGCGGGACGTACAACCGTTTTGTACAACTTGCCCTTTAGCTTCAGTGGCATTTTCTTATCGCAGAAAACTCCAGAGTTTTCTCGCCACGTCACCCACCCAACCAAAAATTCCATTCAATATAAAGGAAAAGCTTTCTGAACATTGTGTGTGTCTTCTCTATGCGATAGAACTAACCATTCTATAAGAGTTTTGAGAGAACGGGCTGTAGTATGTTCATATATTAAATGCTTGTACTTATAGTACATGAAATTTGTTTAGAATGAATTAAAGGTTCATTGTTTTTTCAACAATGTTGAGTCCACAATAACAATAACAGAAGATGTACTCGAATTCCCCTCCGAGTACCCTCCCCTATTTGAGCTACCTCCCCGATAGACTAAGGTAGCTTCTGAAGAGTAGAGTCTATCGTGTGGACGAAACTAGCTAGAAAAGCGTTAATGAATGGTGAACAATTTTTGATAGGTTTATTGTGGACTCAACATCGTTGAGTAAACAATAAACCTTCAATTCATTCTAATAAAATTATTATAAATTGTGTTCTCGAGAAATCTTTCAGCATATTCTGATATGCCCAAAAAATATATTTTTAATTACAACTATGAGTTTCGTCAGCCATCAGCTAAGGTTGAGGCTGACGGGATTGTGTATTAATTGGCAGAGTGTTACAGGAGTGTGTGATCAAACATAAGACTATTGACCATAAATTGAAGCATAGCCGCTTATTACAACGATTTTTGGAATTAATTTACGAGAATCTCCAGTCCTTCCAAATCCAATACAATGCAGTATAAAGAATGGCATGGACTTCAGCCGACGCGACGCCACCCACGCAAGATACGTGGTGCTTAATATGTTGGTAACCCCTGATCACATCGGATCACAACATGAACAAAGATGTGCGAGTGCAGTTTCGAGTAAGTCCTTGCTTTGTGATACAAAATGTTGTATTGAAGAATTAAAAGAAGGTTAAAATTTAAGTGAGATTCCTCTTTCTACATTTTTTAGGGTTTTTTAGATTTTTCTAGTTTTAGTTCCTGTTCAAAAAGGAGGAAACGCAAAAGTTGCACTCTCATATAATTCGGCAATACAAAAGTAAATATGTAACTATGTATTTTTTCAAATTCTCAACAATAAAAAGGGTTGTTTTAAAGTTCTGAGAATCTACCACTATTTAAACGAAAATCTACCACGGTCCTCAAAAATAGGTCGAAATACTATGCAGCTATTGTATTTAATTAACCAATTCTGAGCCCTATTTGATTATTTTTTGAATTATGCTCACATTCTTAGTATCCACTATCGCTTAAAGCAACATATCTGTATGGATAATATACACGGTGGCCCATTTAAAGTGAACTAGTGTAAACATAACATACCTTTTTTTATTTTTTAATATTTTTTTCTTAAATTTGGAAAGAATAAAGAAAGACATAGGTAGGTATACGCATTGAGTAAGGGTCGATTTAGGTAGGGTTTATAAAAGAGTTTATTTTTGAACCATTTCATTCACAAAAAGTACGTATGCGGACAGGTAGAATGGAATTTTGCTAACTATTCATTAACTCAATATTTAAAAGGTAATTACTGCCAAAATTATCATTATTAGAAAATTTATTTAGAAATTAAGTCGTAAAATTGCGTCAGGTAATGACACCATAATAACAAAAAATTAATAATTGGTAATTAATGCTTGTCTCGTTGCTCAAATTTATCAAGTTTTTATAAAATTACATTGATAAAATAAAATGGAAAGGATCCATATGCGTTAGAATTGAAAAAAAACAACCCGGAAAGATATACGTTTGAGCAACGAGTTCCGACGAGCCCGGAGACGAAGTGCGAGGACGGACGAAATCATTGAGCGGGTGGAAGCCAGCGTCGAATCAGATGCATCAACCGAAGAACCCGAAGAAGGTCGTTTCAATTGGGGAGCTCAACAATGTTATTCGTCGTTTTGTCCAAAACCGAACAGATATGTGGTTTCAGCAAGATCGAGCGCGTTTCCATACTGCTGCAGCCACAATGGAGATTTCAACGGACGTTTTCGGCAAAAGAGTCATTTCCAGAAAATCTGCAATTAACTGGCCCGCTAGATCTCCAGACTTAACTACACTCGATTTTTTTCTGTGGGGATACCTTAAGGAGAGAGTTTACAATAATAAACCAAGAACAATTCTGGAAATTAAGCAAAATATTGTAGCGGAGATCCGAGTTTTGCAACCAGAAATATTGCGAAAGGTAACGGAACATACCGTAAAACGATCCCGTCTTTGCGAAGCTGCCCGGGGCGGTCATCTATAGGCTATAATTTTTCGAATACAGTGTAAACATATCTCCCAAGTGTCTATTTTTATGTGAAAATTTCAAAAAAATCGGTTCAGAAATAAAAAAAGTTATTCATGGTTTACACTAGTTCACTTTAAATGGGCCACCCTGTACACAAATAGTGCTACCGGTTGTCTAATTTCGATCGCTAAGCGATCATCCCATGGGTCGTGTCTAGTAAAACAAACCTTAAGACCGCAAGTTGATCATTTCGACTTCCCGGTCTCCTCTTAAAGGATTTTATACAAAAAAGACGATGAAATATGTACGTCCTTTTGTCCCACCTTGTATTGTCCGGAAAAGGTGATTTGCCACTTGCTACATAACAGATGATTTTTTTACGTATCCACCCTCTAAAATGGTGTTCCTATGAAAAGGAAATTTACTTTTTTTTTTGCTGTCCTGTCGTTCATCAACGAACAAGTTCAACGTAAGCCAGACAGTCTTTTCATATCACCCTCCCGAAGAAACGCAGTCTAATTAATTTTCTTTGCTGAAAGGAGATCAAGTTGTCTTCGGGTTCTTCTTGGTCGTCCATAGATTTATTACATGTACATATTCATAAACGACATGGGACAGAACTCGAGTAGTATAAATAATGTCTAGCAAGGACACCGTGTCGGCGACATGAAATTCACTTTCTAATTTTTATTTAGAACTATTTCGTTGGTGTTCTAAGCGTTTTTTTGTAGAGCAAGAGCTGCCATGCTATACATAGTCTACCTTCAAGACAAGATGTGTATCATTGGACCAGAACCTTTTTAGCATGACCGTGTATGAAGATAAGATACGGATGTACATCTTATCGTGAGAAAGTCGTATATTATTGTATTTAAGGTTTGTATATGGGGTCTGTTTGCGACAGTTTGAAGACAATGTATGTTGATATAATATGCGTTTGACGGCAAAACGGACATCTTAATTCTTAACTTACGAAAGAGGTCACAGCTGATATAGGTATTAGTTCTAATTAATGACAGTCGGAAAATACGTAAATATGTACGACCATTATCAGAAAGCCGTATTTTTAGGCGGGACAGATGATAAATAACTAAATTAAACTCAAAATTAAAATTATAATTTTAATCATGCTGTCCCTATGAACCTATTTTATAGACATTTAGCCGAAGAAAAGTAAGCCAAAAAATGGCCATCTAACGACAATAATAAATTATACATCGCTGGATTTTTGCAGGATGGTTTATGGATGGATTATGGGGAAAAAAGTCCCCATCGGTTGGAGGTCTGCAACCTTAAAAAAGGGGTTTTTTTTAAGGTTATTTCAAAACGGCAAAAGATACAGAAAAATGGTCTGAGGACGAAAAAAACTACATAATATTTCTTTGGAATGATATATAATACATTAGAATTTAGAAATTCGGCGCTAGACTAAAAAATAAATTAGAATATTTTCATTTTAGACCTTTTTTAAAAGCACTATAACTATTGAAAAAATGCAAGATCAGCCGTGAATTTTTTTCAAGTATCCACAATAAGTTCAAGATCATTTTGGGTAAAACATTGAGTCGCTCCAATCAAGGACCCCCATTATCCTCCATTTGAATTTGGCGAAACGGCATGTCCATAACTCCCCACAAAATTGGAGCAAAAAGCTATATTTGGGTCTATTGCCAATGGAGGGCACCCACCAAAATTCAGCTCAATTGGATAAAGGCTAAGGGTACCTCCCATTCAAAGTAACCAACCAGGAGTTTGTTCTACGCACTAGTCATTTGATAAACTGTAGAACAAAGTTGTCTTAGGCCATTTTGTAGTTTTTATTCGATTGCGCTGATTTTTGGTGGGTGGAGTGATGATGGCCTGCAATGGCAATCAACCAAAATCTAGCTCTCTGCTCCAATTTTGGGGGGAGTTATGGACATGCCGTTTTCCAAATTCAAAAGGGGGTAATGGGGGTCTTTGATCGGAGCAACTAAACTTTCAGCAAAAATCATCTTCAACTTAATGCGAATACTCGCACAAAATTACATGGCTGAACTTGCGTTTTTTCAAGAGTTAATGTGTTATGTATCATAGCAAATCAATTTTATGTGGAAATACTTAAATCGGGTGAAATCAGACGAGCGAGTTGGCAGGGTAGCTCAAATAATCCACGCATCGTGAGGATCCTTATAATAAAATGGATGTGTCATGTGGTGTATCGAAATGCAATCGTTTTGTTAGAAAAATTATGTTCACAGTACCAAATGCTTTCAATTTGTATTAAAAAAAAACTCAAAAGGTTTACCCTTGCTCACAGTTGATTGCAATCTTCTAACCATACCCCATAGGGTGCACTTACATGAAACTTGCAACTCAACAATAATTTGGGGATAATCTAAAATAATCCGATAACTTGAAAGATCAAGGTTCGGCCAGTTTCATGTACCTTACTGGAAAAAATTGTATGTTAAAAAGTTGACCTTCAAATAACAGTATAATAAATAATGATCAACAATAAATGGCAAAACCTCCTCTTTTTAATGAATATAATTTCGCGTGCATTGAGGGCTTGGGCTCTCTATATTGGTGACCGAAAGAGAGAAAATTGTTTTTTTAATGAAAGACCTAAAATATATACATAATTTCAGTTGTGGCGCAAATTATAAAAACCATATTTTTGATTGGCTTAAATTGTCTATTTATGTATTAAAGTTCCTCGATTTCATTTAAAGATACTTTCATAAATCTCTATATAAAGACGAAATACCAACAAGAGAAAGGATCAACATCAAAACAATAATAATGATAAAATACAATAAAAATCTAATGAAAATATTTGTGTAGGTGTATATCAAAAGGTTCATTCCATTCTGCTGTTGCTTTCACGCTGTGTTGTTGTTTTAACTTTATACCGAAATTATTATTAAAGATGTATTCCTGTTCTTGCATATCGTTACGCTCTAGTGCCATCTCCACCAGTAGCGGCAACATCCCCGACGAACAGATTTTACTAGCAAAGATTCATAAAACGTCTTCAGGCTTTTGGGCATGACTTCAACTCAAGGATATATTTGTACATATAAACAATATACATACATAGTAGTCATATCTGTACATTCATGCACTCTGTGTATATTCCCTATTCATATTGTTCCAAGCCCAAAACTCCATAACTCTATCGGTGTTGCTCTACATCAAGATATCCTTCCCCGAAGTATGAATGTTCATTGTTACCAAGAAATGGGTCGCCGCCGGTCGTTCGTCGTCTTTTCGGAGATTGGGGCAAGGTGTTGAAAACAACAGACCGACGACGACGATACAACCATCATCAGCACCAACCACCACCACTGGCACGATAAAAGCATAAGGAAGGACTATGACAAAGACACGTTGTGTTTGAATTTTGTGTTGAGCCGAATAAAAGGAACGACGACATCGACGAAGGAACGGACCACCGCCTCCCTCCTTTTCGCTGAGGACACTATGTGTTGCTTATAAGGAACCCAAAACAGGAGAACGAAACGCATACCTAGCAAAAGCCCTGCAGCTCTAAAACACGCTCTGTACACTCACTAATTGCACATTCTTGGCATAGTTTCGTTTCGCTATCCCTTTTCTTCCGTTGTATTTACGAACCCCACTTATTTTTGGGGGCAAGTCGGTTCATTGCTTGTCTTCCTTTTATGTTACGCTACATAGGGGAGAGTACTGTATAGCCGGCGAGAAATTCTTTTATCCCGACTAAATTCAGCTCGTTAATATATTTGTCAAGGCTTTACGAAGTTTTAATTAAACGGATAAATGGTTTTTGTATGTATGTACATAGTAGTTTTGTTATCATGATGTTTTGTGGCGCCCCCCACAAATAATGTTTGATATCCATCGCGAACATTACACCGTATGAATAAAACCATCGTAATGCTGTACTTTATGCTAGCAAACATTTGAAGATTTGCGATTTGTGCTAAGAATTTTTCCCCATGCAGACATTATTTTCTTCAACAGATATTCGCGATGGATATCAAACATTATTTGTGGGGGGCACCACAAAACATCATGATAACAAAATACTTTACCATACGAGCCTATTTCTTTGCAGGATTTCTAAAATGACTAGTTTGTCGAAATATTTTATAAAACTCCATGAGGCTTCACCATTCCCAATGTAATCTAACGGTTATTTTAGAGCTCCTGTTTTAATTTCTTTTTAAGTTTAAAATACATGTGTAATCTACAGGTTATGTATTTAGTAACTGGCTTCTTTTCCAGACAAATGCATACATACATATAAAAATACAAAGTTCAGAACCTATTCCAGTGAAAAATATCGGAATTTTAACGCAGAGAGTGCAACCAACCCTTTTTTACGAATTAATTTATATTATATTTTATAATTTTTAGTATTTTTTTCTGGATATTTTTCTCGAAATATACATGGGAATTCAAGTAGACACAGCATTACTGTATGAAATTCCACTTTTAAAAATTTCATTCCATGTAGCTTGAATAAATTGCTTGAACAGTCCAAGGATATACAAAATAAAGAGTCCGTTGCAAATGCAGTGAACATACTCAATTCAGACTTCTCTGCAAATTCATATTATTGCTAGGCTACATCTAATTGTTCTATTGGCATTTTTATAACATTACATTGGCTGCGTTCAGAAGACTCCAAAAAGCGCGTACCGCGTTGCAAAGACACCGAGCACATCATAATCCGGTCGTTTAGACCTTCTAAATGGAGTTTCTGCCACAGTGTACCAAAAATATATTCTATTTCGAGCATTTGACATCTATAGTTGCCTTAATTGACTGTACTACTAGCCTGCTTTTATGACATCTCAATACAATAAACAATACCATTTTACAATCAAGAAAAATGGAGAAGTCGAGAGAACTTGTTTGTCTCAAAATACATACATACACTAATTTTTCATAATTTAGCTTCAAAAGTTAAAAAGCATTTTTAATATGGCTTTTAAGTAAACCGTAGCGCTAAATGTTAGACTCTATCACTTCGGACTCTATTTTTAAATATACAAAATTACAAGACGTCGATTTCAAAAATGGTGGCTCAATATCAGATTGAATATAATGTATGTACCTATAAATGACACGTCATGCGGTGGTTGTCGTATAGTCCAGTCAAAATATTCCAATTCAGGCCTCCAAATAGAACAAAATAGAGTAAGGCTAATTTTTGTTGTTTTTGATTCAGTGGGCTCCCAGGAATCTAAACCTGATTTTGCTAAAAAAAATGTTGTTTGGAAAGGTCCCAAAAAGGACAAAAAAGTATACTCTTTAATCCTTGACAGGAGGTCGGCATGCGGGGTATCATATCAAAGGGGACGTCGAGTACATTACATATCCGGTGTTTGTTTTCTGTTTCAAGGACCCTCAACTGAATAATTCGTATTCCCCTGTATCTTTCCAAAGCCATAACTACGAGAATAATTCAAGTTGTCACTACTTTTATCACTTTTCAGAATCTTTAATAGCTGAAGATTTTACTATTAAATTTGCTAAGAAAAAAGTTGATCGGAAAGCTCTAAAAAAGGACATAAAAGGACACTAATTTCACACCTTGATCGAACGTGGGGTATCATATCAAAGAGGACGTCGATACATTGCATATCCGGTACTGGTTTCCTGTTTCAAGGACACTAAATGGAAGAATTCCTGCTTAAATGGAAAATTACGCCTTTATAAAGATACAGATACGGGAAACACGAAAATTTTTCATTTGAGCCAAATTTTTTCTTAGAACAAGTAACTAACGTATGATATGGAATGTACTTGATATCCTCGTTGATATGACACTCCGCATGT
This sequence comes from Microchrysa polita, assembly GCA_949715475.1. NCBI lineage: Eukaryota > Metazoa > Arthropoda > Insecta > Diptera > Stratiomyidae > Microchrysa > Microchrysa polita. The sequence goes on from OX454417.1 coordinate 48,749,659, forward strand.
CCACATTCGATTCAGGTGTGCAATTAGTGTCCTTTTATGTCCTTTTTCAGGCTTTCCGATCAATTAATTTCTTAGCAAATTTAATGGTAAATATTCTGAAAAGTGATAAAAGTAGTGACAACTTGAATTATTCTCTTAGTTATGGCTTTGGAAAGATACGCGGCAAACACGAAATTTTTCCATTTAAGCTCGATTTATTCCGGTGAGGGTCCTTGAAACAGGAAAAAAACTCCGGATATGTAATGTACTCGATGTCCCCTTTGATATGATACCCCGCATGCCGACCTCCGGTCAAGGATTAAAGAGTACCCTTTTTTGTCTTTTTTGAGACCTTTCCGATCAAAATTTTTTTTAACAAAATCAGTTTTAGATTCCTGGGAGCCCACTGATTCAAATACCACAAGAATTACCCTTACTCTATTTTTTTTTGAAAATTGTAATGCTAATATGACTGGACTTAGTTTGGCAGAGATTTTAAGTTGAATAAGACACCAGTCTATGAAAATGTATGTGTGTGCCAGCTGGGTTGCATGCGATTTCCAAACTCAATCAAAGAAATCCAATCTTAATAGTAATAGTCCTCTTCCGTGAATTGTTTAGACAACTAGCGAAAAAGAAGGCAACACGGTAAAATTAGTTTACGTTTAAACGTGAAAACGCCATTGGGGCTAATACACACTGAAAGAAAAAAAGCCTTTTATATTTTATTGGTTTAATGTATTCTTGACTTAAAAGTTAAATATGCCATGCCTCCCGTCTCGCTTTAACCAAATCAAGGGCGAAGAAGGTACGCATACTTCACCATTCGTAAAACTCCTTTTCTTGCTGTTAATATTATCTTATCGATTCCTATTATATGCTAGGTCTCACGCTTAATGGTGTCTCTAGCAAAAAAAAAGGAATAATTTTAAGCGAATATAAGAAACATTCTAAAAGAATATCGAACAGAAAATAGAAGAAGAAAAAAATATTTTACGATTGAACGGCAGGAAAATTTGTTGACAATGTCCAATATAGATGGAAAGGTGACGACCTGATAACAAAAAAGGGTCCTTCGTCATCAAGTGAAAAGACATTTTAAGGGTTGAGTTAACTTGCATTCTATATGTCGGAAGGGCATTAAACGTTATGGAAACCGACATCTCTGGTGAAAAAGGTAAAAGGTGGTGGCTCAGATGGATGTGATGGCAAAAAACAACGTTTCGTTTGACTTTGGGAGAATCGTTGGGGTTCTAACTCAATTTGGCAAACCCTTTTCTGTTTTTTTTTTATGGCTGACGGCGTTCTTTCTTTGTTGTTGTTGTCATCACTTATTAGATGCTTTATAATTTATTTCATGGAACATAAAATGTGGAATTTTTCTAAAACTGGAAACGGTTAGTAACGAACGAAGGTAACAGCATTTATTCTTGGATGGGTTTGTTTTGATTATCTTTACTTCAAAGAGAATAACGTTTGTCAACCATGTTTACTATGCTTGGAATTTCGCAAGTTTTTAGTTTTACCTTATACCACATCAAGTGGATATGGCTTTAATTCTACTCTTTATTAAACAATTTAATCTTTCGGGAAATGAAAAAAATGTCAGAGTAAGATTTATATCGAATATACCCTTAGAGAATCCCGTTGGGGTATTTTTATAACCCACCATTGCTACTATATTTCTTCATATTTTATAATTTTCTTAGGGTTTTCTGACGTCTTTTATTGCTTGCTCTTGACCTGTACAAATTTAATATTTCAAATTAATTGTCCTCAGTGTCGTGCCTTTCTCTTGCATTTAATCATTTTTCTCTCCCTTTATTGACTTTCCTCATTGTTGTATATTGTGCGAATTTTTCACAATTTTTTTCCATTCATTCTTCTTGCAGGACGAAATGAACTGATAGCGCGGTACATAAAACTTCGGACGGGAAAGACGAGAACTCGGAAACAAGTTAGCTCACACATTCAAGTACTGGCAAGGAGAAAATTACGAGAAATTCAGGCTAAATTAAAAGTCGTAAGTATCGGTAGAGATATGTTACGGAAAATAAAGGTCACAGAAATACAAATACAGCGATTAGTCGGATGTACTTTACCGGCACTGGGAGTCGCAGAGATAAACCCTGCAAATCCGGTGGGTGGCGAACATTGATAGGAAGGTAGACAATGCTGTGGATGATAGCAGCATTGAAGTAAATTCTCCGTGCTGCAGCATACACAAAATGGAACTTGGTTGGACGTAGTGACGGTATGGTTTTAGAGGGCTCCGCCCAAAGCCATACGAGAACAAACTGTAAAGGACGCTAAATTGTCAAGAATTTGCTTTGTGTCAGAATGAAAACCACGTAGTTGAGGGAATCGTTTCTTTCACATTTTTTATTTTTCTTTTTGTTTTATTTAGTGAATTCTTTGTTCACCGCATCGTGTCCTTGTCATCAACTCTTGTCGTTCGTATCGAGTAATGCTGGCTCTAATTTTTCTTTGGCCAAGAGAATAGTCGAACAAATCGTTTTTCACATGGTATTTTTTATGATCAAAATATCTGCTCGTGAACTTCCCGAACTGGAAAGTGGAAAGTACGAGAACTCTTTTCAATTGTTCTCCGTCAAACTAACTTGAATTGTAAGGTCGACTGCTGAAGTACATAATTATGTACGGTATCGTGAAATTGTTTTGAAAATATTTCACAGAACTTTTCTGAGGAAATATTTCATTTTATTGCTCGTAAAACAACAATGCCCAGAAGAAATGTTTTTGTTTCCAATAAGTTCAAGAATGATAAAACATGCAATGGCACGGTGTGTTTAATTATATAATTTTTTTAATTCATCCTTGATAGCAATCGGAATTCGGTATCATATCAAATGGGACGTGGAATACATCTCTGCTATTTTTTCTTTGATTCAAATAACCAGAACGGAGAAAATCGCAGATAAAGGACTAATTATCTTTTCTAAAATTAGTATTTATTTGCTTTTCTTGGCTCGTTGATAAGCCTAGTTATAGTTCTTCTAGAATACTAACAAATCATTAGCTCGTCTCATCCAATTGATACTTGTATCATATATCATATATAGGTAAACGACTCGGGATGTGGGCTTTCTTGGGCATTTCGATATAAGGGCTCGATTAAACAATCATATTTCTATTATCATATCATTAAGCCTACTCGATTCATTTGTTCCAAATTTGTATACTAATAATATGCGAGTGGACGAAAGCAGAATAATTTTTCTGCACGTTTTTAGAAAACATCAAAAAGTGTTCACAGTGCACTATTCGCTATTTCATATGACAACCGTTATAAATGTGCTGGTGCAGTCACCGATATTCATTTGAAACTTATCTGGTCACTTCAAACTGACCGTCTATCCTCTTATTTTCCAGAAATTAATAATATATACATACAGGGTGAGCCAATTACAAGTTCGTTTTTAAAAATGCAATAAAATGATCAAAATTAAATTTTTTCCATGTATTATTTCTAATAAAGAAAGTAAGTAAGCTCCCATTAATGATGGAACACAACTTCATTCAAGTGGCTGCCCCGGCTGTTGATGGTTTCAGCTCACGGATTGCTTGGATGATATTGGCCTTAAGTGCTTGAATCGTTTCTATATTATTGGCATAACATCGGTCCTTCACGGTTCCCCAAAAAAAAAATCCAAAGGGGTCAAATCGCAGCTCCGAGGCGGCCAATTGACATCGCCAAGACGGCTGATAACACGATTTGGGAATTTGGTGCGTAAATGATCGATTGTGGCATGGGCTGTGTGGCATGGCGCGCCATCCTGCATGAACCAGAGGTCGTCCAAATCCATGTCTTCAATTTCAGTAAATAAAAGTCGGATAACATGGCTCGGTAACGCGCACCGTTGACCGAAACGTTGTTACCAGCCTCATTTTGGAAAAAAATGGTCCAATAATGCTACCACTCCACAATCCGCACAAAACTGACACTCTCTGTGGATGCATTGGCTTCTCGACAGCAACGTGTGGGTTTTCCGAGCCCGAGATGCGGTAATTTTGTTTATTAACGTAGCCGCCGAGATGAAAATGCGCCTCATCAGAAAAGACAATTTTTCGCCCAAAATCGTTGTCCAATTCAAGCTGCTCTAAGGCCCAAACTGCGAAGCGATAACGAAGTGGATGGTCGTGCGACTTTAATTGCTGAGTCAATTGGACCTTGTAAGGGAATAATCTGAAATCTTTGTGCAGAATTCTTCTCAGGCTAGTGCGTGAAATGTTTAACTGTTGAGATCGATGGCGTGTTGATGTTCGTGGATAGAGTCTCACACTCTGGGCTACAGCAGCCACATTTTCATCTGTGCGCACCGTACGACGACGGGGACCGTGAGTGTTATCCACTAGCATGCCAGTCTTACGAACTTTTTACACAACCTTGCGTACGTGACGCTCGGTGGGTGCTTCATTTCGGCCAAAACTTCTTTTCAATAAACGCACTGTTTGGGCTAGACAGCACTCACTTTGGAAATAAGTTTTAAATATTTCCCAACGTTGTTCAATTGTAAAGCGACCTTGAGAGCACTTAATGTCCCTGGGGCATACGTCAGGATGATACGAGACTTGTATGATGGAGCTACGACTAAGGTTAGATGCACAGTCGTCGGTGAATCAGAAGAATTTCCGGTGAATGTCGGATTACACCAGGGCAGTGTATTGAGTCCGTTGCTCTTCAACATCATCATGTGCTACTTATTAACACGTATATCCGACGGCCTAGAAATATCTCTTCTTTTTGCCGATGGTATAGTCCTCAGTAGCCCAAACATCGTTAACTTGCAAGCTGCACTTACAAAATGGTGTGACATTCTGGAGGAGCATGGACTGAGGGTAAGTATAACAAAGACTGAGTTCTTATGCTGCCCATTCTCAGACCCAGATGCACCGATACCAGATATGTACGTCAAAGGAGAGCAGCTTAAGTCTTGTACCAAGTTCAAGTGCCTTGGCTCGATGGCTCGATGGTGAACAACGGAGCTACATGCGATGATGACATCAAACATCGCACAAAGGTTGGGTGGATGACGTGGCGAGAAAGCTCTGGAGTTTTCTGCGATAAGAAAACGCCACTGAAGCTAAAGGGCAAGTTGTACAAAACGGTTGTACGTCCCGCACTCATGTATGGATCAGAATGCTGGACCATGTATGAAGGTTACGCGAAACAAATGACAGCGACTGAAATGAAAATGTTACGCATGTCACCTGGTGTAACGAAAAGGGACCACATCAAGAGTAGCTACATCCGAGGCAGCTTGTCCATAGACCAACCAATCACCGAAAAGCTTGATGACCGTCAAATGGATTGGTAACGGCGTCCGCCTGAGAACCCAGCAAAGAAAGCGATATGAATGGAAGTTCCCCATGATGGACCCAAGGCCAGAGGCAGACCGTAGAACACCTGGATGTGTCAAATGAAAAAGCAACAACAACGCATTGATCTCGGCGATGACACGATCCAAGATAGAGCTGCCTGTAGAAATATGCTGAGATATTATCGCCAAAACGGGCGATGTGCCTACACCGCGGGTCGAGCAACGCGAAGCCATGGAGCGGTATAAAGAACGAGGCAAGGAAGAAGAAGAAGTTCAATTGTAAAGCGACTCATTTCGTTCCGCGGAGGTATGATACTGACATTCTATCCAGATTTCGGGCTGTCAGTGTCCAACTAACCTATGATTTAAAAATGAACTTGTAATTGGCCCACCCGTTACATATAGTAGTATAGTGACTTTAGCAAACACCCAAAAAAAAGAAGAAAGCTTCGATGCCTCCCCCTATACATACTAAAAATTTGCACTAATTTGAGCGTCACATTAATGGGAAGGGGGTGACGAAGAGGGGAAATTCTAGTTTTTACAAAATATCTGAATAAAAAGTGTTAGTCCTATCGCAAAATGTCCTAAGAAGAAAAGAAATTACATTTAATTTCCTTTGCAATGATATAGGATACTCTATTCCATTTCTCGGAAAATTATACCCTTGACCCAAAAGTATTATGTGGAATTTAAATTTTATGATATTTACATTTCGCACTATAACTTTTAATTGAGTAAAGATAGAGTGATAAGAATTAGTGCTCATATCAAACAATCGAAATTACACCGGAGATTTTTAGGTCTAGTATATAATCTACCATGGTATAATATATCATTGGAAAGGGAATTTTGCGTAGTTTAAATCGTCCTCAGAACATTTGACTGTAAATAGTACAGTTAACAAGATATGTAATATCATAATATCATACTCTTAATCGATAGTCCGTTCGGTTGTAAAAAATAAATTGCAAGTCTTGCTGTCCAAATCGGTTGCGTTTTTGAGATTTTTTGACGTTAAGGTGTCAAATTTATGGGTTCCATTAAACTGAAAGCTAAACGGCTGAATTTTTTATAAAGTCTCAAGCAGGACTTGATGAGTTAAAAGCCACACAGCAAGACGAGCCAGGTGGTTGCGTTTTCAAAACAGACGCGTTCAAACATGTAAATTTTTTAAGTTAAATTTAACTGAAAGCTAAATGGATGAAGCGTTTTGAAAAAGTCTAAATTGGCCAAGGTGAGTAGGAATCTCGACCGAAAGACGACCTAGGTGGTTGCGTTTTCAAAACAGACGTTAGTCCAGTCATATTAGCATTTCAAATAGAAAAAATAGAGTAAGGCTAATTTTTGTTGTTTTTAAATCAATGGGCTCCCAGGAATCTAAAACTCATTTTGCTAAAAAAAGTTTTGATCGGAAAGGTCCCAAATAGGAAAAAAAGGATACCCTTTTATCCTTGACTGGTGGCCGGCATATCAAAGGGGACGCCGATTACATTACATATCTGGTATTTGTTTCCTGTTTTCAGGACGGAATAAATCGAGCTTAAATGGAAAATTATCGTGTTTTCCTTTCCAAATCCATAGCTACGAGAATAATTCAAGTTGTCACTTCTTTTCTCACTTTTCAGTATCTATAAATGCTAAAGATTCTACGATTAAATTTGCTAAAAAAAAAAGTTGTTCGGAAAGCTCTGAAAAAGGACATAAAAAGACACTAATTACACACCTTGCTTGAACGTGGGCATGCGGGGTGTCATTTCAAAGAGCACGTCAAGTACATTCCATATCCGGCGTTTGTTAGTTGTTTCAAAGACCCTCAATGAAGAAAATTGGGCTTTTCATATTTCCCGTTTCATTATCTTTTCAAATCCGTAATTTTCTATTTAACCCCGAATTATTCCATTTAGTTTCCTTGAAACAGGAAACGAACACCGGATATGCAATGCACTCGATGACCTTTTTGATTTGACACCCCGCATGCCCACGTTCGATCAAGGTTTGTAATTAGTGTCCTTTTATGTTTCAGAGCTTTCCGAACAATTTTTTTCTTAGCAAATTTAATCGTAGAATCTTTTGCTATTACACTGAACAAATCATTTGCTAAAAACAAGAAAAAAATACAACAAAACACAGCCAAGGAATAATTTTTCCTGATTTAAGATGTATTTATTCCGTTGAGGGTCCTAGAAATAGGAAATAAATACCGGATATGTAATGTACTCGGCGTCCCCTTTGATATGATACCACGCATGCCGACCTCCGGTCGAGGATTAAAGAGTATCCTTTGTTGTCCTTTTTGGGACTTTTCCGATCAACATTTTTTTTTTGAGCAAAATGAGTTTTAGATCCTTGGGATTGATTTAAAAACAACAAAATTTAGCCTTAATCTATTTTTTCTATTTGAAATGCTAATATGACTGGACTAACGTGTCTTTTGAAAACGCAACCACTTGGCTCGTCTTGCAGTGTGGATTTTAACTCATCCCGTCCTGCTTGAAGCTTTATAAAAAATTCAGCCGTTCAGCTTTCGGTTAAATGGAACCCATAAATTTGATACCTTAGCGTCAAAAAATCTCAAAAAGCAAGCACTATACATATATTTCCTATCCGCATATGTACGGAAATTTTGGACCACGCCGAGATTCGATCTCCGGATCTCTAGATTACTAGCATCGTAGAGTGCGACTCAACTAAGTGAGCCACAGAGCATATTAAATCGAAAAAAATATGAACTTCAAGGCTCTTAGTGGTCAACTGCATTGAAAAAGATGTGTTACCACGTGGAAGACTGCAAAAAAAAATAGAAGTTATTCGTATTATCGTCCTTGTTTCACTATAAGAGTTCGGAGGAGCCCTTATTGTAGTTGTGTTTTTCACCACCGATGTGTCCTTGTGCTTTTGTCGCCAGCCTTCTTGCCGATTGGCCTTGTTATTAGGGTGAGGTTGTTTAGCGTGTAAAGCCTAGTATTGACATCGAGAGTGAAATTTTTGTCCGCTGCGATTTTTTCAATGAAAATGTATTCTTACTGTCGTGGAATATTTGCGGAATGCTGGGGAATTCCATAAGCTAGAATCCGAAAACAGTTCCATAATTTTTCTCGGCCTTTTTATGTATTTTTTCCGATTCTCCGGTTATTTCATCGTGAAATGTCAAATGACCGGGGAATCGAAAAATAACACATAAAATGGCCGAGGAGAATTATGGAACCGGTCTGGGATTGTAGCTTATGGAATTTCCCACCGTTTGTGACATATTCCACGACAGTAAGTATGCATTTTTATACCCTTCGCTCATTGAGTGAAAGGGTATATTAACTTTGTCATGAAGTTGGTAACGCATTGAAGGAAACATCTCCGACCATATAAAAAGTATACATATTATGATCAGCCTGACTTGGGGAGTCGATTGGGCCATGTCCGTCTGTCTGTCTGTTGCGACGCATTGTAGTCGGCCAATTTAAAAGCTATGAAGCTGAAATTTTGCACAAATGCTTTTTTTTTGCTGCAGGCAGTTTGTATGTGTGAATCGGTAAAATCGGACAATGGGGTCATGGGGCTGCCATACAAACCCAACTCCCCAAATTAGGTTCTTCTAAGAAAAACTTTTTTATTTGTGTACCAAATTACACACAAATGGGTTTCTATTGATAACACAAAACATATGTAAGAATGGATCAAATCGGACGATGGGGTCATGGGGCTGCCATACAAGCCCAACCCTCAAAATCAGGTTCTTCTAAGACATTCTTTCTTTTTTGTGCATCAATTTCAACCAAATTTCACACAAATGTGTTTCTATTGATGACACAAAGCATATGTAAGAATGGATCAAGTCAGACCATGGGGTCATGGGGCTGCCATACAAACCCATCCCCCCATTTTGGTTCTTTTAAGAAAGATTTTATACACCTTGAATTAATGTGGGTTTATCAAAGCAACTGAAAAGGTCAAAACAAACGGAATAGTACTATGGGGCCATGCTCCCGCATCCCGCATTATAAAATTTCCTGAGTAAATATTTTTATTTGCCCACTTATTCCAACCAAACCCCACACAAATATTGTTTTGCCGACGCAACGGAACTTTTGTAAAGACAGAAGGAAAAGAATGGGGGAGGGGGATTAAATACAAGTCGTAGGTACGCCCAAAAAGGCTTTTAGCCCGAAGGGCATCCAAATTTCGGCCGCGCTCGAAATTAGCCTCGGTCTCGTTATTGATAAAATCGCAGCGGGAAGAATTTCCCCCTTGACCTTAATTCAGCCCTTAACTTACAGACCCTGACTCTGAATAGCCTTAGTACCCCCTTAGTTGCCTTAACGAGAAACCTGGAGTGCTGTGTTTTGTCACAACTGAAGAAGATAAAGGTAGAAATCGGCCTAAACACAATTTCTGTTTCTCGCTCCTACCATTGAAATTAATTTCCCTTTAGACTGATGCGTATATACCTTTGATTTATTTCCAGCAGATTTTAAAGCGAAGTAAGGTATAGACTAGGCACTAAGAGCAAATAATTAGTATTTTTAAAAGGGGTAACATGTACATAAAAGCTGTTCAATCCTTTTCATTTTCCATTCCATTTTTACCTATTATACAAGTATGTATGTATTTATGTATGCATTCTCTCAGCATGTTTGAATTTTGCAGCTGGATTTAATTTAAGAGGGCACATTAACATTTAGTAAAAATAAATATTTCTTTTAATCATGCATTTTGTTTAAACGACATACAAAATCAGTTGAAACTGAGAGTGCAACAGAACAAATTTTTATTTAATATCTCTTGAATATTTTTTTCTAGGATCATATTGGCAACAAGGAGAAAGCCCTTCAGACAATGTCGAGTATGTCTAGTGCTCAAATTGTTGATGTGACAACAGGCAAAAGTCTAACATTTACTGGACCACCACCTCCCCATCATCCCCTGCATCCATCATTACCTTATCATCGGCCTCCTGTAAGAAATTGAGAAAAGAGAAAAACTCTCGTTCTTGTGACTAATAAATAATACTTGAAACCGTGCAGACAAGAATGAACAATATTATGCTAGAAGCGTTCATTATTTTGTGGCTTTTGTTTTAAAAAATGGTCAATTGCGTGCATTTGTAGTTTGTAAATGAGTGGGCGGTTTGGTGATTGGAATAGCAACAAATTTAGTAGCCATTAAACAAAGAGATGTCGTGTTGTATTCGTCTAAAGCTACATCCACACGTCATTCAATTCAGCTGGCGGCGTAATTTTGATATCCAATTTATTCTTACAGCGGTGTACAATTAGGTTGTCGTGTACTCCGTTGTAAGTTTTGTTGGTTTTTTGTTTGTATGAAAATGTATAATTTTTTAATAACCCAATTATTAATTATAACGCACAGAGTCCGATTTTGATAATATTAATTAATTTAAGAAAACTTCCCCAATGATATTTTGATGACGTCATTTTCCAACGGCAGCTTGCGATGCCAATTTTGAGCGTGATTCTAATTAGGACCACATGTGGATATATATTAATCAATTATTTAAAAGTCGTCTCCTTAGTCAGTGTTCGATTTGGTGGGACCTGAGAATGTGGGAGTACCAAGTTTCAGTAGAGTGTGTAGCAGCAGTTACTATTTGAATATTGTACTTCTGCAAGATGAATCAAACATGATTTCGGATTTTTCATTAATGCTGATTTTTATGCTGGTATTGAGTATGCTAATTGCTAGCCAAAGTTGAGTGTATTTCATGCTTTTAATATATAATACAAAAAACGCATAATATCCATTTTACATGCATATGTACTTATGTATATTTTTCTCATGTGGTTCAAATAGTTTTGTTAACATATTACAAATAATTGTGCGTTTTCATATAAAATAACATACAATACTCATTCATTATAATCTGCAGTTTGACACTATAACAAATTGTAAGAATGGCTAATTTTTGTATGTAATGATAATTTTTTTTTCTTTTGCCATACTACACCATTCAATTGTGTCGCGTTACTCGACACGTGGCGTTTGCCAACCGCTCGTTCTGGCGGTAATGTCTGCTATTCTATAGGCAGATGTATCCTGGTCCGTTTTATGGTGTCAGATATACGTATTTTCCGGTTTGTCTCTGGCCTCGTGTAAAGTTAATTGGACAAACATTGATATAGTCTTCTTCGCGAGTTCTCAGACACCTTGTAACATGGCAATACCAATAAGCGCACTAAGTCAGTTGTTGTTGTAGCAGTCATCGAATGCTTATGGCTATTGCCACAGATTTGCTGTGTGAAGGGTATTCTTCTTTTTCTTCTCTGTACCGTAACCCCTTGTGGGGCATGGTGCATTCACTCAACCGTTTATAGGCTATTTCGAGTCAACGTTACATTGTATATAGAGGAGTGTATACCTATATAATGTTGCAAGCACTATATATTTCCTGGACCACGCCGAGATTCGATCTCCGGGCCTCTAGATTACTAGCATCGTAGAGTGCGACTCAACCAAGTGAGCCACAGAGCGTGTCACGTGTGAAGGGTATTGGACACCCTAAAAGAGAAGCTCGCAGTTTTAGCATATCATTGGTAAAACCGTGCGTTGGCTCTGGTAGCGAAGGGCCCATGATTGTCATTCAGGATGGCGTGGTGTTCATCTCTGATTATCTCAAACACATTTCCAATCAACGATGATGGCTGCACAAAGGTGCGAAAGGTATTCAGCGATGTTGGCAAAAAATCAGCGTGCAAGCCTAGCAACTAGGTGATTAGACTCGTTGGGGTGAAATCTTACTTTGAGCCGAGATAGGTTGTACATCGCAAACTCCTTTTTGACAAAATATGTCAATAATGAATAAAATCGACTACTTTTAATTTGATTTTGGAGGAAAGGCAGTTTCGCCTTGTCAAACATGTTTATGTTTCGTTTCATATTTCAATTCTCCTAAGCGCTATTTTGCTTTGAAGAAATAATATTCGGGTCTTTTCGGTTGACATGTTCCCCACATTACATGGAATCCGGCGAATGATACCTGTTAGTCTGTGTTTATGTTTTGATCTTTCAATCAATTAGACTCCAGACTGAACTGAAATCATTTTATGTAATTTCTTTTGAATTTCGTCATCAGAAACCACATTTCAAATCAATTAACAGCATTTAGCTGGGTATTACTTTATTACTAATTGCTGTGACAAAGTTAGTAGATATGTAGAGTAGTGACGATAATAGTTCATGTACGTAAGTACTCGTATATGTATGTTAATACTCTTAATTAAAAAGTAAAGGTTTTGTTTTGCCTTTTACACTCAAATACGGGACAATATTAAAACCTTCTAAAACATGCCTGCGCGACGATGGAAAATGTTACGAATCAGCCTATGTTCCACCGCGATAAACTCGAAAGTTGAGGATCGTGAAGGTTTGTGTTCGTAGATACGATTCATGTGATGATTGCTCAGTGGTCGTATTTAAACCAAGCACTATATGCATATATTTTCTATACAGACATGTCCCTTTAGGATCATAGTTGAGACAAGGAATGTAGCCACATTCAAAACATTCAACTATGAAAATATGGCTCGGAATTGGATGCTACACTACGATCGCTGAGCTATCATCCCACGAGTCGGGTCCACGATCATAAACCTTATGACTGTTCCACTCGAAAATCAAACACGTTTTTCGGTTCCACTGTTATCCATCACTTTTTTAATTTGTTACAATTTACATAAGCACAATTTATTTGGAATTACTACCCACAATGGCTATTCCTAGAGCGCGAAAAGAAGTATTATTATTTGAGTCGCGATACCGCCCGTCTCCGATATCTTCTTTTTCCTTGCTTCGTTATATCGCTATAGCGTCGGCCTGCGATGTAAGCCTATTTCTACATACATCTCTATCTTGGATCGTGTCAGCGCCGAGTCCAATGCGTTGTTTTCCTTTTTTCATTTGACACCTCCGCGTATTCTTTGGTCTGCCTATGGCCTTGGGTCCATCAAGTGGAATTTCTATTGATATCGAAGATACACTTGATGGACCCATGGCCAGCAGAGGCAGACCGAAAAATAAGTCCCTTCGAGCAAAAAAAGATTTTTGAGTCGCTACAACAACAAAGAAGGCTTCTAAGGCCGCACACATACGGCCAATCCAATCCATATGCGATTGTATGAAAATGAATTTTAGTTCTGTAACTTTATCGCACGGGTCTCAATTCGCATTATGAAAGCTGTTTGGACGTGTTGCTGTCTGTTAGTAAACTCGAAGATTCTGGACCTTATTTGAATGTCAATGAATCTAATACATATGTATTTGTTTCTCTAAATGTGTGCTTTTGCTTTCAATTACAACTGTCACATCTAATGCATTCATAAGCAAAGCTAGATGAAATAGATATTAAAATCATAATTTGAACCTCATCTATCTAGAACACGACATTGTCGAAGTGCTTTTCTCTGTGTTGATAATGCTTTGAAAATGCTTTTTGTTTCATTTAATCATTGCCTTTACATTAAAAATAAATTGTTGTAAGACACTTATTAAAATCGATTTTGTCTATTATTTTGCAGCAATTCTGGCAGCCAGGACTTCAGGCGGCGTCTTCACAAGAGTATGTATTATAAAAAACATATTATGGAAATACATGTGTCAGACTACGTTAACAATAGATATTCAATTGATTCCCATAATTTCAGCATTAAACCTTTTGCACAACCACCATATCCCTCCGGTAAACCATCAACAGCTGTCTCTGGTGATATTGAAGCCGGTCTTCCACCAGCGCAGCCTTCCTGGGAAGGTCGAACGATAGCCACGCACAAATTTAGACTGTTGGAGTTCTCTGCGTATGTGGAAATCCAAAGAGATGAGCTTGTATGTGAATTTGTGATTAATTTGTTTTTGAATTCTTTGAATTATTTCGTTTCTGTGATTTCAGTACCACAAACATATGTTTGTACATATAGCGAGCAAACCACCTACGTATACAGATCCAATGTTGGAGGTATGATAAATTGTTGCATTATTATAGAAGATAATCAGAGATATTGGTTTTTGGTTTTTATTTTGCCTTGCAGTCGATCGAGATTAAACAAATATCAGACAAATTTCCCGAAAAATCGGGCGGCCTTAAAGAACTGTACGAAAAGGGACCGCAAAATGCTTTCTATCTAGTGAAATGTTGGGCCGATTTAAATACAAATGTTATAGACGAAGCGGGTGCCTTTTATGGTGTAACAAGCCAGTAAGTATCGTAATTTAAATACATGTTTATGTTAATAAAATTTCTAGCATAAATTTAATCGTGTACACTTGAGGACTGCTTTGAGATCGCCAAACACGATCATATCTGACACTATAGCCTTAGCTTTCCAAAGCAATCGGAAATTATAAATGTTCTCAAATATTCTCTATATTTTTTCATTCGTTTTAGGTACGAAAGCAACGAGAGTGTAGTGTTAACGTGCTCGACGAAGGTGTGTTCATTCGGTAAACAAGTAGTTGAAAAAGTCGAAACAGAATATCCGCGAATAGAAAACAATAGGTTTTTCTATCGTATCCACAAATCACCGATGTGCGAATATATGATTAATTTCATACAAAAACTGAAAAACCTACCTGAACGATACATGATGAACAGTGTATTAGAGAATTTTACAATATTACAGGTAAGTGAATTGCCTTTAGCCTGGGAACCTTCAAGTTAACTTTAAATGGAAATAAAGTTAAAGGAGCATGGGCACTTTTGTATGAAAGTTGGTCGTTGAGTGAACAGCAATGAAACTGATGTCAAATGAAAGGACTATATTAGAGGGTAACTAATATATCAATTTTGGGCCCGTAAACACTGGGGTTCCTGAGAAAGGAGACTTTTGTTCGTCCTTTGGGGCAACTTTGCTGGTCTATAACTTTAAAAACAATTTAGAAACATTAGATAAGAAGTTAAAACGCTGATATATGGTTGATCGGTCAGTAATAGTAGTTTCTAGTAAATTAATATGCCATGAACTTTGGGTTGATGCGCCCAAAACAATTTCGGAAGTCAAACATTTTAGACTAAAGGCATAAATTGATTTCGGACAGAAAGGTCGCTCAAAAGTCTAAAATGTGTTTGTACGCATGTATGAGTAAAGCCGAATATTAGTAGGTGAAGCGGAAAAGGCACTTGGAGTTTCGAAAGGTCCACTCCACAAGAAGAAAGAAACATGGTGGTGGAACGCCGAAACTAATGAAGCGGTTCAAGTTAAACCGAACGCATTTAAGGCATGGACGACATGTGGGTCAAGCAGTGAAGCCGAACGGATTCAACTTCGGGAAAATCACATGCAATATCGGAAGAACGTAAAGCACTTGGTAGCTCAAACAAAGGCAAGCTCAGACTGCAACCGAAGGACCGTCATTGCGCGAGAGGCGTAAGCACGACGCCAGGATATTTAGGGTCGCAGCCCAAAGGAGAAGGAACGCTCGTGAAATACAGTCGCCAAAGTACGTGAAGGACTCGTAAGGAGTGTTGCTGATTGACGATACGGCAATCTGTAGCAGGATGCGAGAGTATTTTGACGAACTTCTAAATAAAGAATTTCCTCGAGCCGCTTTTCAAGATGTTGAGCCGAATACCACCAATATTGAAGATATCTCAGACGAAGAGGTGATGGAGGCAATGCATCAGATGTAACGCGAAAAGGCAGTCGCACCGAATAAAATACCCGCGGAATTTCGGTTGAACATGGAAAATGTCGGGCTTAGTTGGCTCACAGTTTTTTTCAACAAAATCAAAGGTGGGAAACCGTTGCCTCACGCTTTCGGGGAAAGTTTTCTTCTTCCTTTCTATAAGAACAAGGGAGACTCACGCAAACTCAACAACTATTGGGCTATAAAGTTAATATCTCATACACTGAAGATATACGAGCGAGTTGTCTGCAATTGATAGAGAAAGATTGTGCGGTTAAATGACAATGAGTGCGGCTTTGTCGAAGGTCGATCTACAGTCGATGCGATTCAGTGCATTCGTATTGCCATGAAAAAATATAGAGCAGCACGATAGAACTTAGACTTTGTATTCATCGATTTGGAGAAGGCATTCTATAGAGTACCTCGTGATCTGATATGGTTGGCAGTGAGAGCGCTTAATGCCCCTGAGGCAGGATGATAAGAGACTTGTATGATGGTGCTACGACTAAGGTTAGATGCACAGCCGGTGAATCAGAAGAATTTCCTGTGAATGTCGGAGTAAACTAGGGCAGTGCATTGAGTCCGTTGCTCTTCAACATCATTATGTGCTTCTTATTAACACTTATCTCCGACGGCTTAGAAAGATCGTTGCCTTGCAAGCTGGTTAGTATAACAAAGACTGAGTTCTTATGCTGCCCGTTCTCAGACCCAGATGTCAAAGGAGAGCAGCTTAAGTTTTGTCCCAAGTTCAAGTATCTTGCCTCGATGGTGAATAACGGAGCCACATGCGATGATGATATCAAGCATCGCACAAAGGTTGGGTGGATGACGTGGTGAGAAAACTCAGGAGTTTTCTGCGATAAGAAAATGACACTGAAGCTAAAGGGCAAGTTGTACAAAACGGTTGTACGTCCCGCACTCATGTATGAATCAGAATGCTGGACCATGCATGAAGGTTATGCGAGAGAAATGACAGCGAACGTAATGAAAATGTCAGTTGGTGTAACCAAAAGGGACCTCATAAAAAGTACCTACATCAGAGGCAGCTTGTCCATAGACCAACCAATCACCGAAAAGCTCGAAGTCCGACAAATGGTATTGCCATGTTCAAAGGCGTCCGTCTGCAAACCCCGCAAAAAAAGCGATATCAAAGGAAGTTCCACTTGATGGACCCAAGGCCAGAGGCAAACTGAAGAACACCTGGATGTGTCAAATGAATAAGCAACAACAACGCATTGGTCTCGGCGATGACACGATCCAAGATAGAGCTGCCTGTAGAAATACTCTGAGACATTATCGCCAACGGGCGATGTGCTTGCACCGCAGGTCGAGCGACGCGACGCCATCGAGCGGTATAAAGAACGAGGCAAGGAATAAGGCCAGTAAGGCTTAATAAACTAAAAGGCATAAAATAGGGTACATCGACTGAAATTCTCACGTTTGAAATTCCTCCAAATACAGGAGGTTCGGAAAAGTCGAAAACCAAGGCAATTGCGGCCTTAGTCCAATGTTGGACTGTCGCGCTAGTTATTTATTTATTTAAGATCTAAAACCCGGTTAAAAGAAACGTTTTTCTTTCTCATCAGACCATGTTTCCATTATTAAAATAATGACCAAACAAGCCGAATTGACCAAGTGTGAACAGCGAAATGTTGTCAACTATAACTACACTCAAGTTTTTAGCATAGCCTCAAAACATATCCAGGAAGGGATGGTATCGGAACACTACGTCATAGGGCTGCAGTAGAAATGATTAGCACAAAAGAAGCTTAAGTTTCATTCACCTGAATGAATCGGGTATTCAAATTTCAGCCGCGCCCGAAATTAGCCTCGGTCTCGTTAAATTGCTTTTTGTCTAAAACAAATTTGACCCTTAGAATATGCCAGCTTCGAGCTATTCGCGGCATTTGAATACAATTATCTTGATTAGGTAAATGGTCTATTACTGTAGTATGTAATAATGTTAAAATTGTTTTCACCCACAGACCAGACTGCTCGAATCTCTTGGTAAACATTAATCATTAAAGGAAGCAAACTGTACATCAAAAATTTAAACCGTTAGATATGCCGATCGACACATTTTTACTTCTTAAACACAATACATTCTATGATGGGGCGCGGCCGAAATCTGATAATCTGATAATCTGATTTAAATAAAGTTATAACTTTTTGGCGGTAATAGTTCTTACATGTTTTTAGGAATGTTTTACTGGGGACAGCTTTGGGTGTAGTATAAATATTGTGAAGGTCATAAGAGATCCGTTGCCTTTGGACTTTACTTTTTTATGTGGGTTTGTTGTGCATTGTTCAAATGCTAGTTCAACTTCGTGGTACGAAGCAGTTAATTTTCAACTAATGTCGCAATGCCAAAACAAAATATATAATACTTATGCTATAATCTTCTTAAAATATTGCTTCCAAAGCAATTTGAGCGAAGTAATCGTGCACTCAACTTTTCATGAAAGTCCATTTTCACTACAGATCATAAGCATCTAAACATGGGTCTTATCATGGGTCTTTAAAAATGTACTCTTACCGTACCCTACTCATATGACTTACCACCTCAATAGCAGTTTTTGGTTCAGATGTCCATGCGCACACTATTCTGTTGGAATACAATTTCTAATAAGGATTAAACACGTACACGATATCGTTTTCTCTCCAGTATTAATCCTAAATATATACTTCATATTTATTTATATTTTCTTTTTGCAGGTTGTTTCAAATAAGGATACACAAGAGACCCTTCTGTGTATAGCATTCGTATTCGAAGTGGCCGCCTCAAATCACGGTGCACAACATCATATTTATAGGCTAGTAAAGGAATAGCATGAACTAAATCAGTGTGAACAGTCCACATCATATACTTATAATAAGGAGAAAGTTCAAATATGTAATATACAACAACAGCCGCAACAAAACGTTGAAGTGATAAAAAGAGGAGGACCACCAGCAGCAAATGATGCATCATCATCGGATACACGGACAGCAATAGACATTTTAGAGGCATCATCAGTGAAATCAGCATTCACCGATAATTTACACATAAGTAACAACAACAGTAACAGTAGCAACAATAACAACAACAACAATAATAATCTAACGTCTAATAACTTCAATATGATTTTCACCAAAAGCCAACAACAACATCAACCACAACATCGTCTTTTTAACGAAATGAAAACCAACGATGATAGTAAAACACACATATCGAAGAAATGCGATTAAAAGGTTCAGTTTAGGAACGAAGGATGGTATGTAATGTATGTATATCGGGTATGAGTACGCGCAATACAAGTAACATGCGTTTAAAAATGAATGATACAAATAGAAAACAACTCAATGAATGATTTTGAAATTTTCAACCAAGCAAATTACTACAAAAAAATTATTTTCGAAAATTATATATAGTTTAACTTTGAAACCATTTGTATTTTACTCAAATATGTACATTTTAATCATTAACAAGTACAAGTTCAAATGCGATCATATCCTAAGACACACATAATAATAATTTCCAAGGACTACATATAGTAAAAACTTGAAACAGAAAGGATTGTGTCCCTAGATGATGCAAACAACAAACGATGTTAGAATAAACAAGTATCAGTTCGATAAATAAGAAATGAAGTCATGGATAAAACGGAAATAAAAGAAAATTTAAATAGTGCCTACAAATTCACAATACTTAGTGTTTAGAGTATTATTAGTTTGTACTTCTCCAATTTTCAAAAGTATAAAATCCGAAAATGAAACAAAAATAAACATTACAACAATTAAATTCTAAGAGAACGATTTAAGAAATATACATAAACTTAATTATCATTTAAATAGTTACGATTAACTAATATTTTTTTTAATGTATAAAACGAAATCCCTGTCGAGAGAATTTTCACTAGAAAGAAGTACTAAATAATCTAAGTAAAAACTTAAAATACCACTAAACATCAAAAGTGAAAAATGTGAAAACAGTAGTGCGAGATGCAAAGTGAATCCTAAGAACAGCCAGTTGACGTTTAATTAAAATTAGCATTACGGTACGCCATTTTGAAATTTCCT
Source organism: Microchrysa polita (assembly GCA_949715475.1). Classification (NCBI taxonomy): domain Eukaryota; kingdom Metazoa; phylum Arthropoda; class Insecta; order Diptera; family Stratiomyidae; genus Microchrysa; species Microchrysa polita. The sequence continues at coordinate 48,769,668 of OX454417.1, forward strand.
ATGGGTCCGACCTTTATACATGTTGTGTGTATTGTCCACTTTTGTATTATAGAATCTAACTCCATTATTTGGTAAAAAGAGATGGTTCAAAGTAAATAATTGCGTCCGAAATATTGTATCTGTAAAAAAGGAGAGGACTCTTTCATTTTCTCTGGAAATGTATAAATGTAAAAAGAGCATATTTATTCAATCATTATTTTATCTACAAAAAAACAACGCTCATTTTATAGTTACTACCTTTTATTTTAAAGCAGGAAGGATAGCGACATGTCCACATTGCACAAAATTTGAGTGCTTTACGTAATTTTACTGATTTCCTCTTAGTTGTGCGTACGGATGTGTTATACATTTAGGCACATTTTGATACATCATATTCACAAAGATCGTAAGAATGTAGCTCTTCATGACTCCGTAGCTGCGTGATACTATGCTGGTACAACCTAAATAGGTCGAGCTATTTTAATCTTTTATCCTCCATTTATTTCGTGTGAGAAGACTAGATTCTAACACGACGTTAGGCCGGCCTTTCGGTTGGTCTTGGCTCCTTAACTATTTGAAATATTTGCTGTAAGATAACTTGCCACAACAACGTAGTTCGCAAATCAAACATCAATGTAGTAAGTAACACGAGTATAATATTATTCACGTCTATTGGGGGATAGGGTGTATTCTGGCGTTATAATAAAATAACTCATTTGTATCACGCTGACATGATCGCGAAGACTGTTGTGTGTTTAGAAAAGATTTGCTGGTCTAGAGGAAATCCTTCACGATTAATTCAATTCAGTTGGCTAAAATGGTGTCAGGTTACTAACAGACGAACCATGTATTGTCTTCAGCCCATCATGCCGCGGCGTTTTGTTTTTTCAAAGATAAAGAAACCATGCGGGTCATGGTCATGTCTCTTGAGATGAGATCCTGATAGAGAAGTCCAGAGATACAAATGGGCACCTCCCGATAGTTTTGATTACACAGCACACCAAGGGTCATCGCAGATATTCACAGAATCGTTGTAAATCTGTCAATAGGGAGGCAAGGTAGTAATAGAGTGCTCTGAGTGGCCCCACCACGCATATCGCTTGAGGAGATTAGGCCTCTAACTGCGCTGGCGAGCCTCATGATATTACCCTATTTTTTTATTTATTGCTGCCATCAGCAGTAGCAACGTCCACGCCCCTGGATATTACGGACGAGAAACACGACAAACTCTAGAAAGTGGAAGTTGTGTGGTTGATAACTGCATCACACTTCGAATTCAATTATTGAACGTTGCTACACATACACACGGCTGTGGTCCAACAAAACCAAGTTTTTACAAATGGACTTACCACATGATCAATGTTTTGTATGGGCCGGTCAACCCATATAATCAAAAACCAATGTTGCGCCTGAAAACCCAAAGGGAATGCCAATACATGTAAACTCAGAAGAAATGTCTTTTGTCATTGGCGGCAGCCTGTTTAAACACAAACCTTCCATTTTACAACCTGGGTTTCTTCGAATAGTCGAACAGAAAACCGGGTTGAGCACATAGCAAACTCCAAAACATAGAGGAATTGTCTCATGGACGCCAGGGTAAAGCGTGATGCTAATGTAGGCAGCGGTGACCAACGTGTTATCGCGAAAATTCGCTTGCGAACCGCTGCGAGCGGCTTATCGTAGTGACAGTGGGACCCTTTTCATAAAGCCATTAACTGGCAAATCTTTTATGTATGAGCATCCCGTAAAAGATAAATGCGGTAATTTTCTAGTCACAGTCGAAGAGCGACTGTAGAAAGCATATCATGGAAGTCCTAAAACAACAGCTTATTTGATTTCGTCCAACACCTGGACCACGCCGACGACATTTGCCTTCTCTCAAATAAGTCAAATCATCTGGCTCAAATAAATGATGCTTTGCATCGTGAAAGTCGAACTGCTGTGAAGACTAAAGACAAGAGTCAGGCGCCAGGAGGGCAGAGCATAATTTCTATTTCTGGACAACCGATAGAAAAATTGAGAATTTTACCTATCTCGGACCTAGTAACAGCGGATGGTGGGTGTAGTGATACCGATATAGAGTTAAGCATAAAGCCTGAGCAGAATTTTTCAGTTTGAATCCTCTCTGGAAAAAAAAACACAACATCTCCAGAAACACCAAACTCCGAGTCGAAAGTGTTCCACGTGGAACAAAACAACCAAAACCAAACTACAAACTTTCATGCCTACGAATTCGTTGGCCTGAGGTAAAATCTAACGACGACCTCCTCACAATTATGGCCAATATAGGATAGGCACCGATGTGAAAAGGCGTAAGTGACAGTGGATGGGTCACACACTTCGAAAAGAGTCGAAAAACATTGCAAAACAGGCTCTCGATTGGAATCCGCAGAAAGCCGATGCAACTCGTCTTGTGGGACGACCCACAAATACATGGCCAAGGTCTTTTGAGGCAGAGGGAAAATCTATATCCAAATCGTGGGACTAGGTAAAGGCGATGGCTTCTAACATAGAGAGGTGCAAGAAAGCCGCTATGTCCCACTAGCCAATCCAAACCATATTTACCAGCAACAGGTAAATATTGGCACCAACGAACAGGCTCAAATCAACGGAAAAAAAAAACAAACGAGGGTACACCTCAAATATGGACCATCTGTATCGATGTTCCGCTCCGCCAACTAACCTCACTCCTAGTGTATTATGCGACAATCGTTCTTGTCGATTGTGACTATACGAGAGAACGACAACGAAACTTAACGGTAATCCGCACAGCGGTCTACGCCTTTCTGCATCGCTAGTACAACTAGTGCGGACACCACAAGCCAAACCGTTCTGGCGGTAATAACACAGCATATTTTTACTGGCAGCTCTATCCTGGATAAAAGTTATCACCGCAACTAGGAGTGGTCATTAATGTCATTGCAAAATTATTTCGATAAAATATTGATCAAAATGTAAGTAAGATGATGAAACCATCTCATAATCTTGCAATATGCATACGAAATACGTACAATATTCTTAACATTTTATTCAAGTCAAATTCCAATAACATTTTGCAATAATACTGATCGTGGCTAGGTCACCTAAATATTTCTTTCTTTCTGTTGGTATATGAAAAATTTAATGGCGCTTTTTTTTTTAAATCGAAATAGTATGTTGACATGCACTTCGAATGGCTAGTGACTTACGACCAGCATCAAACTTACCAAAATACCAATCAATTCAATATGTAACTTGTTGTATGGCTAAATCCGTTATGCGGTTCCTTTACAAACTACCGACCAACAACAAAAAACCCTAACCCAACTAACCGTATTATAAAAACGCATATGATAAAGACTGGCCATAATCAGTCGCTTTTTATGATCTCAAAATGTTCTTTGATCATTCTTTTCGTATTTTTAATAAATAATCTTTAATCGTTTTTTAACATATATAAAAAACAATGGAAACACCTCTATTAAGTTGCACAGTGTTATACGAATACATTTGATGCCAATAGTTACAACAAAAAGAATATTTTTTAAATAATTAAATATAATTTACTATGTTTAGTGTATGCATAGGATATCTTCCTTTTTCCTCGACAACACATCATACATTTTTAGGATTCACAAAATGTGAGTGCAAAGCTTTTTGTGCAATCTGTAAAAAAAATCTTTATTTACAATAATACAATAATTCGAGCCAGAAAAAAAAAAATACTTTTATCCCTAGTATAGACAAGAAAATCCTTTCTGTGTTTTAAACGAATTAAAAATGATGAAATGAAAATGCTAACATTTAGTAATTTTTGCAATATTAATTTTTAATTTAAATTAAATTTATTGGAGCCGCTTGAAATTTTACAATTTTCTGTCAATTAATATTTTTTTTAATCTTCTAACTTAATACTTTTTATTTAAGAAAAAATAATTTAATTATATTCCGTTCTCATTTAACGAGAATATTTATTGCTTTATATACTTTATACATATATAGAAAAAATAGGTTTAACATTTTTGCAGCATACTTGTCCGCTGGAGGTAATTGGCGTCAGACATAAATAGTAAGAGCAAAAGAGATTCGAAAAGTTTGTTTTGAAATAAGTGAATACGTAACGAAAAAAAATGTACGGTATTTTTTCAGTTCAAGGAGCTTTTAATATAATGGGGATTAATGATTGTTTCCTCCTTTAAGATATCTGAAAACAATAGTCACTAAGGTAACACAAAAGAAATTAGCAGCAAACTAACTGACGTCATTGTTTTATACATACATTATGTAAATTTTCAGTTCGAGTTAGATAATTAGTTTCCTTTTACATATATATTTGTCTATTATGTAGTTATATCGACGAAAGAAAAAGAAATTTTTTAAATAGTTTCGTTGTACACATCCTAAATAATATTACGATGAACCATGTAAAACGTTTAGAAAAAAATCATGTTTTTTACACAAAAACCATCTATTGTATTTTGTAGACGTTTTTTTACATTGATTTATTTTTTATCTCTAGTAGATTACAGGTGTAATAGAAGATATAAGTTTTAAATAGTTGAAATTGAAAATGCGAAAAAAAAACTACGATGTGAGTGTTAAAGTGGAAAAATACACTGAAAAAATATAAATTGTAAAAATATTATGAAATGTGAACGATAAAATTTGATCTAAATATAAAATTATATATAAGATAAAATGTCAAAATTATTCTCTATGTGAGGAAATGTGCAGAATAAAATTTTTCAAAATAAATGGAGAATTTTTTGGTTGATTGCAGGTCAGATGATTAAAATAAAAGAAATTTCGCATATGTGTACACCAGCTTCTCAGTTAGGGGTCAACAAACGTGATTATGACCCTGTTCCGCAACGGAATTTTGGTAGGGAACTCCGGATTCGTGCTTAGCACAAAAAAAAAAAATAAAACGAGACCGATACCCTTTGCTCTCTTCGGGCTAAGTTTTTTCGGGCGTACCTACGACTTGTATTAATCCCCCCTCCCCCATTTTTTCCTTCTGTCTTCACAAAAGTTCCATAGCGTCGGCAAAACAATATTTGTGTGGGGTCTGGTTGGAATAAGTGGGCAAATAAAAATATTTACTCAGAATTTTTTTTGGGGGATGCGGGAGTATGGCCCATAGTACGATTCCATTTGTTTTGACCTATTTTGTTGCCTTGTTAAAGACACAATTCAAGGTTTTGTGAAATTGGTGTAAAAAATGTTTCTTAGAAGAACCAAAATGGGGGGTTGGGTTTGTATGGCAGCCCCATAACCCCATGGTCCGATATGATCCATTCCTAGATATGTTTTGTGTCATCAATATAAATTTGTGTGAAATTTGGTTGAAATTGATGTCCAAATAAACATTTTTTCGTAGAAGATCCTAATTTGGGGGGTTAGGATTAAGCTGACCAGACGTACAGCATTGGAAAATGTACAGCATTCCCAATGCCACAATGAAACCTAATTCACTACACGGTCGACAAAGGGCTTCTCGGGAGCCACATGTGGCTGAAAAAAAAATGTCCTTCTTGTAGCGGTGCAGATAGGTGTGAAACCTCTGTGCATGTATGTGGGTACGATTTATGGTTCGTCATGTTTGTGTCCGTGAGGTCTAAGGACAAAAACATAGCTGCTGCGATAGGGTTTTCCCACAGCGATATAGGGGTAAGATCAGTGGGCGCAGCGGGGCATTGAAACAAGTGACCCACATCATGAGGAGTGCCATTGCAGTTTGGACAGATGTTTTGGATGTCCGGGTTTATGCGAGAAAGGTACAAATTAAGGCGTGAACAAAAGCCCGACCGAAGTTGAGCTAGTGTTACTCTAGTGGCTCCCGGGAACCTAATCTCCTCAGGCGAAATTGGTGGTGGGCGCTCTGAGAGGACTCTATTCGCACCTAAACTCGCGATAGACCGATTCACTTCTTCAGTGTGGATCGCTGCAATGGCGGCTCGGTATGTAACTTCATCGTAAGGGTCCCGTTTGTATCACTGAACCTCTCTCTCGAGGTCTCGTAAACCACGCCTGACATGTCGTGGTGGAGGAATTCGGTCCATGAGATGATTATTGGGATGATCCTCACGGTAGCAACCAACAAGATACTGTTTTGAGAGTAGGAGATTGTGGTCACGTATTGGCATCAATTTTGTCTACTGATGTAAGTGATCCTGGGCAGACATCAGAAGGCAACTTGTCGCGATGCGTAGAGCGGCATTTTGGCAGACCTGAACTTTGGACCAGTTTGTGTCACATAGACTATGTGTCCAAACTGGGGCTGCATAATCAGCGGCCGCTCGACCCACCGCTTTATAAGTAGCTAGCATGGTTTCTTTATCTTTGCCCCAGATGCTACCAGCTAGAGCTTTTAGGATGTTGTTCCTACTGCGCATTTTTTCACAGACTGAAGCTGCATAAACGAGAGGCTGTGTGCGATTCGCATTAAAACTCGGTTCTTCAATCTCTGGCTCATAAACGCGCATGCCCCCACCGAAGTCAGTGAAGACGCGGCCAAAGACGAGTTCTACCACCGCCTAGAAAATCTCTTCGACTCACTTCAATCAAACGATGTCAAATTGCTGCTGGGGGACTTCAACGCCAAAGTCGGAAACGAAAGTTGGCATAGGGGGATTACTGGAGGTTACAGCCTCCATGAAGAATGTAACGACCACGGCCAACGACTAATAGACTTCGCGACCAGCAGAAACATGGTCATTAGCTCAACGTGTTTTCCGCATCGTCGTATTCACAGACAGACCTGGAGATCTCCAGATCAACATACCGCCAACCAAATTGACCACGTCCTTATCTGCAAGAGATGGGCATCGAGCATGATGGATGTTCGGTCCTAGCGTGGAGCAAATATTGACTCTGACCACTATATGGTGAAGGCGACTTATAGGTGCAGAATTTCTTCGGTGCATCATTCGAGATTCAACCCGGCAAAAATTTTTGCGGTTGACAAATCGTTGGATGATGCCACGGTGGTCACTTACGACTGCCCTTGAGGGGAAGCTGACGCCCTTGCTAAATAACATCAGCAACAAAGGCGCCCTAGAGATTTGGGATACACTCAAAGACACCATCAAAGGGGTCGCAGAGGAGGTTGTGGGATACAAAGCCCGGCGAGCCCGAAATGATTGGTTTGACGAGGAATGTCAGAATGCGGTAGATGCGAAAAACGAGGCATATCGCCAATGGACCGAACGCGCAACTAGAGCCAAAAAACAAATTATGACGAGCTTCGACGATTTTCGAATAAGTTAATTAGACGTAAGAAACGTAAGCATCTTGACGAGCAGTTGATGCAAATAAACCAAAGACTAGCTAGTAGGAACAGTAGACAAGCGTACAAGCTAATTAATTCAATTAAAAGTGGATACCAACCCAGGACCTGCCTCTGTAAGGATAAGGTTGGCAATATAATTAGCGACACCGATAGCGTTGATAAACGCTGGGCCTCACATTTTGAAGAGCTTCTTAATGTTCAACCGAACAACCCCACACAAGAAGCGCTGGAGCTGACGGCTGAAACAGGCCCTCCCATTCAACCCCCAACAATAGAAGAAGTTGATCTCGTCATGCAATCAATGAAACATAATAAAGCCCCGGGCGCTGACGAGATTCCAGCTGAACTGCTAAAGCATGGTGGGGAGAGCCTTGTTACGGCTATACACACACTTATCGTTAAAATATAAAAAAATAAAAAATAACAGGCGCGACAATCCAATATTGGACTAAGGCCGCAGGATGTGTTAGTGACATCCTATTTCCAAGATCTTATCTGCTTTTTTGTTGAGGTAATGAGATCAGCATCACGCTCAGCAGTGTTATTTATCCCCATAAATGGGTACTCGTTTAACATCTGAGTGAGATCATAGTCCGTCACAAGTTCGTGAGTTCGAAAAACACCATGGAACACGGTGAGATTTGAACTCATGAACCTGTGCACCGAAGGTGCGCGCACTAACCGCTCGACCAGCCAGACTACTAAAATATGGAACGACGAAATAATCCCGGAAGATTGGCGCAAAAGTATAATTTGTCCAATCCACAAAAAAGGGGACAAGTTAAAATGTGAGAACTACAGAGGCATCTCATTAGTTTGTACGACTTATAAGATTTTATCTAAAATTCTAGAAAATAGAATTAATCCGTACGCAGAAGAAATCATTGGCGAGTACCAAGACGACTTTAGACCTGGTCGTTCGACGACAGATCAGCTTTTTACAGCGAAGCTTTTACTCCAGAAGTGCTGGGAATATAACATCGACGTATACCAAATATTTGTCGACTTCAAGCAGGCATACGACAGTATCGATCGAAGTGTACTGTACAACATTCTGCTGCATTTTGGTATACCAGCTAAGCTAGTGCGACTCATAAGGATGACGATGACTAATACCGTCTCGCAGGTCAGAGTACAGAACAGACTCACTGACCTATTTGAAACTCGTACTGGACTCAAGCAAGGCGACGGGCTGGCGCCGACGCTCTTCAACCTGGCTCTGGAGTATGTAATTCAAGAGATGAATTTGGACAGCAGCGGAACGCTACTCATTAAGTCGACTTAACTAGTAGCTTACGCCGACGACATCAACATCATGTCTAGAAGATTAGGTGATGCAGAAATCCTCCTGCATAATCTCGATAACACCGCCAAAGAAGTTGGACTACATATCAACGAATCTAAAACCAAGGTCATGATGCAATCAAAAACTAGAACGCCAGTAATTTCAAGCATCACAGTGGGGGACCTCAATATAGAGTATGTAGACAACTTCACTTACCTGGGTTGCAATTTGTCAAAGGACGCCAACGAAACAGATGAGATAAAGCGACGGATACAACTAGCTAATAAGTGTTATTTTGCGGTCCTCCAAATTATGAATTCGAAGCTGGTGCACAGGAAGACGAAGCTCCACGTATATAAAACCATAATCCGACCTGTGCTATGCTATGGCTGCGAGGCATGGACCCTAACCCAAAACTCTGAACACCTGTTGGACACATTCGAGCGAAAGGTTCTCCGAAGAATCTTCGGGGCCGTTCGTGAACGAGGTGAATGGCGCATCCGGTACAACCTTGAGTTGTATCAGCTGTATGATGAGCTACAGGTGTCGAAGATCGTGAAATTGCAGCGACTGCAATGGGCGGGACATGTACAAAGGATGAACGACGATCGAATGCCCAAAAAGGTGATGAACGCGCAACGAGTGGACGGAGCCAGATTGCGTGGACGACCGAGAGCCCGATGGGAGCATTCTGTATGTGAGGACGCCCACCAGATGCTAGGCTTTCGGAACTGGAGGACAAGGTCGCGTGACTGCGACAATTGGAGGTCTTCAATCCAGGCGGCCAAGGCCCGACGTCGGGCTATCGTGCCATAAAGAAGAAGAAGAAGCTGCATGATTCGCAGACGTCATCATGTTCTCTAGGTGAAGCCCGAGAATTTTGGGGTTTTTAACAGTAGGAACAGAATTGTTGCCAATACGTATATCCATCTCCCATCTGATGTCCTCCCACCAAGTGGTTAGAAAAGTCGCAGAGGATTTGGACGCAGAGATGGTGAGGTTTCGGCTTTGGAAAAATGCCTGTAATCGTCCTAGCGATTAATTCGGAGGCGCATTTCATCCTTATCGTTCCCTGTGGCGAGTACGGTGCAATCGTCAGCATAGGAAATCACCTCGATTCCTTCAGGTGGTGTGGGAAGGCCGGACATGTAGAAGTTAAACAGAGTGGGGGAGAGTACCCCTCCCTGTGGAACACCTGATTTGATTTTCCTAAGCTTAGAACGTTTGCCTCGAAACTCGGTGAAGGAGTGCCGACCAGGCAATCCAACGAATCTCTTGTGCAGGAAGATGCATATTCAACAAGTTTGCTAAGAGCATTGAATGATTGACCTTATCGAATGCATTTGATAGGTCTATTGCCACCAGAATGGTTCTGTGACAACGACTGCGTTGATTTAGCCTACCACGAATGCGTGTAGTGATCGTATCGAGGGCAGTGGTGGTACTATGCATCTTCCTGAAGCCATGCTGGTGAGGTTCTAGCTTCGCATGTGCAACAAGAGTGGGGTGAATAAGGGCCTCCAGCGTCTTTGCGACAGGAGAAAGTATCGTAATGGGGCGGTAGGATTCCCCGAGATTTGCGCTCTTCCCTGGCTTGAGACAGGGAACAATTCGACCTGTTTTCCAGATTTCAGGGATGGCAAGCGTGGACATCGACAAGTTAAAGGCGGCCGTGAGATACTCAATGGCTGGAAGGTCGAGATGTTTCAACATGGTCATCGAAATGCCATCTGGTCCGAGGGCCTCGGAGTTGTTAACATTCTCGATGACTTTTTTAACCTGGTCCGCGGTAAAAGATGGTATGGTGTCTACATTCCGGCTGCGAATCCGTCTTCTAATTTTGCGCTTGAGGCCGTCAGACTTGGGATGTCCAATAAATTGTTTATTGAACAGGCTCGCACACTGAAGAGGATCGCAGGTTTTTGTGTTGCCAAATTCAATGGCGTTGTTGCCCTTTTCTTTCCGAGGATTGGAAAGGGCGCGGACGGTAGACCATCATTTGCTGACACCTTCATTGAGGTTACATTCATCGAGGTGCTGATTCCATTTCGCTCTCCTATAGTCTTTAACTGTCGGTCAATTTCGGAGTTAAACTCCTGGATTCTGGAATCATCAGGGTGAGCGCTTCTGATCTGATCACGTTCATCGGCTAATCCGGCGGCACTAGTGGGGAAGCTAGTCCGAACTTTCGGGATACGTCCTGCAGGAGTAAAACGTGCCGCGGCTGTGGTAATGACGTTCCTAATATTTTTCTCGGCCTTATGAATGTTGGTAGGTGATGGTAGCTCGATGAACTTCGCCGACGAGTAAGCTTTGAAACCATCCCAATCGGCTTTCTTGTGATTGACAAACGTTCGCTTCTCAGACTTAGTCATGTTCGCTGGTTTGTCAATTTTTAGGGTTTTTTAGAATTTTTTCAAAAAACCCTTATAAAATCGATTTTGTCCGTCCGTCCGTCCGTCTGTTCACTAAATAACTCGCGAACGGCTCAACCGATTGTCATGAAATTTGGTAGGAGTGTGTAGAATGATTACAGTCTTTGGCACAAATACCTTAGAAGTTGGTAGGATGAAGATAACAGGGTGTCCCGAACGTTTAAAAAAGTCGACTTTTTTAGTTTTTATCGGAGATTAACGTATGGGTATTTAGATCAAAGATCTAAATTAGTACATCTCATATCAGTTAAAATTTCCCAGTTTCGAGTAACGGTAAAAAAGTTATTGGCGTTTAAAGTTAAACTTCCTTTTCGACCTCCGTTTTTCTAAACCGTTATAGGGATCGATATGAAATTTTGCACAAAGATTGGTCAGTATGGCCTTATATACGTTAAATATTAAGACTGTTGACTTTTGCTAAGGAAAAGTAAATAACAGTAAATTTGTAAAATTTCAATTTGTTCGTGTGTAGCCCCCTTAGGTTTCCAAATATGAAAATTCTGCTTAGGGTTTTTAGAAAATTACATAGGGAATATGTCTACGAATTTTCATTCGAATAACTGTATCCAAACCGGAAATACAGTATTTAGTAAGGGCCTTTCACAATGTAAGGGAAGCCTCTTAAGCATTTCTTCAAAGCATATATTTTAACTTCATAAAACAATGAACAATAAATTTGGTGGAAATGCATAGAATGGTAATGGTACTTGCCACAAATATTTTTGAAGTTAACAGGGTGTCCCTGAGTAGTTGCAAAAGTATTCTTGTTCAATACTCATAGGAAAGCTTGCGTGGGCTCTTATGTCAGGGGACACAATGGAATCATTTCTTATAAGTTGCTTTTCCTTGATTAAAAAAAAACAGTAACAGTAAATTTACAGCTAATAATTCAGTTCATATATAAAGCCAAGCCATCCTTACGTTTGCCTGAGTATCTTTTTGCTCAAAGGCGATCAGAAATCTTAAATAGAAAAATGCCTGTAGATTTTCCTTGGAGTACTTTTATACAAACTGGCTAAATAGTAAATCTATTTATTTAAATAGATTTACAGGAAGCATTTCATTAATGTTGTGCACGATTCTTATTTATTGCTTATAAACTTTATGTACAAAAAATATTCACTATGCATTAAAATTCTAAAAAACCCTCGTATTGCGGGCGCAGCCCTCTGTACGCCGGTATTTTTATAATGATTGGGAGGTGATCTGATTTGAGGGTGGTACGTACTTCCCATCGGGAAGCAGCGATTAGGCTGGCACTGACAATAGTTATGTCAGGAGAACTACTGCAAGTGCCCACGACTCTAGTCGGCGAGTCTTCATTGAGTGAACAGGATTCTGAGGCGTCAAGTGATTCGGCGATAGTTATACCCCTGACATTGTTGTTGAGGTCCGAATGCCAGAGCTCATGGTGCGCATTAAAGTCGCCAAGGATGACCCTGTGCTCTCCGGAAAGGAGAGGACCAATATCGAAACGATAGCCTGAAGGGAAACTAGAATGAGGTGGTACATATATATTAAAAATTTCGATATTAGTACTCTCTGATGGAACTGAGATGGCTTGAATTTCCGCCGTACCGTCAGCAACTACATCTAATACACAGTAATGTACGGAATTGTGTATTAGGAAGGCAAGTCCACCTCCAGGGTGAGAATCATCTGTGGCGGCCGGTCGATCTTTCCGCAGTATAACATATTCGCTTTGGACGCTTAGAGACGAGTTTGCGTGAAACAACGTCTCTTGGATGGCGGCGATGAGAATTCTGTTGGAACTCAAGAAGTGTGTGATCTCAGCGATTTTTCGGTGGATGCCATTACAGTTAAACTGTAATATAGATAGTGCAGTGAAAGCTGCTGGAGGAGGAGGGCCAGGCGTAAGACTGGGTCTGGCATTCCTTATCATATTGTTTGGCGGTGTAGGGGGCAGTGGTGGAGAAGGTGGGCTGGGAGCAGCCCTGGGTTGCCCAGCATTTATACAACCTGCCGCAACATAGGCTAAGGAGTGTTGCCCTTGTCTTCGTAAACCTGAACACCTAAAGTGAACCCATTCCCTGCAGCAATTACACTGCACTGATCTGGCATTCGAACCGATACGTTGGTTGCAGACACTACAAATCCATACCTCTGGGCCTGGATTTGTTTCAACACCGGCGCGAATTAGTAAAATTAAGAGCAGCCGCGCCGAGATGTAATGCTCCCAATATGACGAAAAAACACATATATCGTACCCACACATATACACAGACAAACACAACCTTCCTGCATCGAACCTTCAGGGTTCCTGCCGGGGCTCTTGCCAGGAAGGCATATTGGCAGCTTTTGGCCGTTTTGCAATAACAAAAAGGGTGTGGTCCGCCCCGTAGAGGCAGTTGCCGTAAGACCACAACATGTCCTCCCGCCTAACGTCCTCTCGATCGGCGCTTCATCCCCGCTCTATAAAAAAAAAAAACAAATTCGAAAAATAGACCCCGATTGTCCTTGGTACCCTCTATGGAATTTTATTAGTATTGGGTCGCATCTTTGAACGGCTCTAACTTTCTAGAATATTTGAATCTCCAGCTCCTCTTTTATGGTCCATTTCGAATTTATCATTCAAGTACCACTAGAAGTTTGCAATTTTCCGTACGCCCAGGGTTGAGAAACTGTGAAGCATCATGTAATTTTTCCTTTTATAAAGACCGATATGCTAGGTATATTTGCAACAGCATGTTTATGCGAATACGTCTTGTAACACAAATTTATTATGCCCACCCATGCAGGTTAGGCGTTGTAATTTGTGAAACTTGGTGGAATTTTGGTCAATAAGGGCAGTGGTTTCAGTTACAACATAAACTAAAAAATTCTGATCACTTCTCTAACCGATTTCAAATTAGCCAGTGCGAAAAAATATCCTAATTGTCCTTCTTTGGGCTCCAGGAAATGACTATTTAAGATTACATGGAATCGGATGCTGGTCCAAAACCATTGGTGCTTTAGAATTTCGACACTTAAAATTATCATACTAGAACTTACCGTTATATTACATACATTTTTCATAAAGATATTGTGACTCCTATGCCTATGTTGTATTTCGAAAAGTTGATCTTGAAGCTCTACGAAATCCTAGTCCTATAGCTTTCCCCAATTAACAATAACAATTTCTCTCTTTAAATTAATACTAAAGGGTCAATTCTCAAATTTGGCTCTTCTGGTTAAAAAGTTTTTCAAACGCAGTACTACATACATAAAAGCTGGTGAAGTCTGATCAGTCTTGTTTGATTTCAGCATATAAAGTTTGTCCGCCGTACGATCGATATTCAGCTAGATAATAGCACTTCTATGTTTGGCAATCGCTCATTTTCGATAAATCGAAATTTGGCACGCCTGTAGTAGCTCTCTATCTTGTCGCTCACATTTTCTTATAATTTGAAGGTTCTACGTAAAGCGTTCATAAGTTTCACTCTATGAGCGAAGGGTATAAAAATTCTCCAGCAATATTATGTACTAGGTTTTCAACCTGCTATTAAATTATTTGCACAAAACCTATATCACGCAAAGAACAAAAGAAGCCAACGCCTAAAAGAAACCATACATTATAAGAACTCGGTTAATGAATGGCTATTAGGAAAAGCGAAACGAAGGGATGGAAATCTCATAACACTGCGTGACAAATTAAAAAAAAATAACCGTCATCTCCAATTTTTTTTTAATTCTTCTCGAATCCTTACTAAAACCTCATATTTACTTTTTCCCTTGACCCCCCAGTTTCAGAGATATGAAAAGATATTGATATTCTGTAGAGTGAATTAAGTAGGCACTAATTATAGAAATAATTTATACTTTAAAATTATTATTGTGACGTTCAATAGAAAACATTAAAATAAAATAATAAATAAAAGATTGTGAGTTTGAGTCAAGAAAATAATTATACTTTAAATCAGAAGTGGGATATCATATCCTTTCCATGCGAAACAACAGAGGAAACGAAAAATTCAGTAAACAAGTAAAACAAAAAGTCACAGGAACGAGTTTCCACCGAAAAAGCGAAATGGTGAAATTTTAGGATATCTTGTTACATACGAAACGACGATTAGGTGAAGTTATATGTCGATTACAACGATTCGCTAATCGACAACGAAACGGTTCGATTACAACGATTCGCTAATCGACAACGAAACGGTTCGATTACAACGATTCGCTAATCGACAACGAAACGGTTCGATTACAACGATTCGATAATCGACAACGAAAAAAAACATCTATCGACGAAACGACGGAACGACGACGTGTAGACGTTCTTATTCGAAAACGATAGGAGTTGTGTGAAAACTACGACGCCAACGAACGTGCGAGATATTCTTATTTTAATATCGTGTAATTAAGGATAAAACGGGATGTCAGTTAAAAACGATGAAATTGGACGAGTTACGACGACGACGCAGCCACAACGAAAACCACGATGCGAATTATGCAAACGGACGGAACACACGTCAATTCAGTGTTCAAAGCAAACAGTGAATCACCTTTTAGCGCGACTGCGGATCCTAACCATTTAAAACTTTAGATTTGTTCGGGGACTCACAATAGTCAGGACGGCCGAATTGTAGAGTGAATTAAGTAGGCACTAATTATAGAAATAATTTATACTTTAAAATTATTATTGTGACGTTCAATAGAAAACATTAAAATAAAATAATAAATAAAAGATTGTGAGTTTGAGTCAAGAAAATAATTATACTTTAATTCCCAGAAAATAATGCAAAATAAAGTTCCAGTAACAAATCGGTAATTATTTATTAATTTTTTTTTTTATAAAACGGGCATAAAACAATATAATAAACATATTTAAATACTTAAAATTAAAAACTTAATTGTTAAATACATATATTTATTTTAAGGGAAAAATAAAAAAATCAACTTTTTCTCTTATGTTTAGAATTGACTTCTCGCTGTAAACGCCGACAATAATCTCCTAACATCGCTGCATCCCAATGACCTTGAAAACTTTCCTCAAGCCTTTTTATGTCCTGGTGAAACCGCTCACCTTGTTCATCACTTACGGCTCCAAGGTTCTCAGGAAAGAAAGAGAAATGGGAGTGAAGAAAATGCATTTTCAAAGACATTCTGCACCCCATCTCTTTATATGCGTCTAACATATTAGTTACTACAAGTTCTGCGTTCTCGGCTTTGTGATTTCCTAAGAATCCTCAAGGTTATATCCTAACAGCTTCGCCTGCCTTAAGGACAGATTCAAGTCCCGTACCAAATCATTCAATTCCTTTTGGCAAATTAGAGGAGAGGGGAAAAACTGTATATCCTGAGGGTCGTTACTTTCATCACTGTGAGGAGGGCGAAGAGTGCTGTTTACACTGTGAGGCACAGGTTTCGTGACAGAACTCTCTATAGGGTACTCCACTTTATATTTATGCTTTTTCGTAGCACCCTGCAAATCGAACACACAAAAATAGCAATCGTCGTGATGATTGCTAGACTCGCTCCAAAGTGCTGGAACCGCGAAAGGCATTTCTCGTTTCCCAGTTTTTTGAGAGTGCAATGACATACAACACGATATGAAAAAAAAAATCGGATATCCAAGGTTTATCCTGATACACAACGCGGCCAAACATTCGAAATATGCATCCCTTAATTTTTGTGTTACTGTTCTCTCTAGCGATTTAAAAATATATTTGCCAAACACGTAGCAAAATTTATTTAGTGAATTTTTGCACAGGTTGCGAATACTTCTTTCAGAATCCATATTGTAAACCAATTAAAGTAAAACTATTACAACACGTGCTACTTATACCATAACAATATCTTTTTTAAGTTTCTTTTTTAAATTTTTGTACCTGACGGTTTCGCACTTTAAGGGGTAATATAAGGATAATCAAAAAGGAATATGACAGGTAAAAACAAAAGGGATAATATAAGGATAATAAAAAACGAGTATATCAGGTAAAAATATAATAAATATAAAAGTTACGTAAAGATATGTAGCCGCGAAAAGATAAAAAATATGTTTTTTTACGGTTTTAAGTCACAATAAAAGGGGGGAAATAAAATAACCGAGCAAATTATATTTATTTTCGGCGATTTTTATTGCCAAGAGTCCTTTTAAGGATACTGATAAGAAATTTACTTATTTTATTGCAAATTGCAGTAATTGAGTAGCAGATACTATGTGAGGGCCATTAAAAAAGATTTCGGCGTGTAACTCGAAAACCTGAGGGTCAGGAAAAAAATTAATTGCACTTTTGTCATATGGGAACCAATTGCTAACCAAAATAGCATTCAGTTTTTTTGACGGTATTTTGGTGTCACGCAGTGTAATCTAAATCTGACGCGCTGCTTAATTTTTATGTGTCGCAGCAACTTCGTTGGTATACCGAAATGTAGCATTGTCGTATGCATGCTTGAAGTCGACAAACATTTGGTACACGTTGATGCTACGCCTGCCCCATTCAACGAAGAAATAAGTTCGTTGAATTTCCCCATCACATATGTCCCTCTCAGGCTTGTGTTGTCCACAACTTTAGCAACCTTACTACCGCTAATGATTTCTTACCTTACGCTTACGGTTGAATTCTATTTTTTAGAATTATTGATTAAATTAAAAGTTGTACAAACAACGAGTAATATGGGCCTTGTCGCGAACCACGTTTTGCGACTGTCCCTTAAAGTTTGTTTCTTTTCTCATTGAATTCAAAACTAGGGCGACGGCATTCGCATTGGATCTCGGAAGAAACATACATATAGCCAAACAGGTGCACTACTGATATTTGCATACAAATGCAATGGAATTGATGCCTAGCGAGGGATCACTTCCAATGCATTCGTTTTGATATGCTTGCTTGTAGATATACAAGGTTACTCGTAACTCGACGCATTTCCTCTAACACATTTATGTGCAATAATGTAGATGATTTTTGTATAGTGCTTGTATGAGGAATGGAATTTAAGATTTGCTCTCCAATATTCAAATACAAATGGGCGAACTCGTTTTTCTCGCAGTGTTTCATTCATTATTGGCCACATTAATCCTGGCTATCTCCGAATTTGGATTCCTACATTGAGAAGTTCCCTAATTATTTTCCATATTTTTGGGGGTCTGATTTAGGCTTGGAAATTTCTCTCGTGTAATACCAGGACTTCGTTTTTTAATAATCAAGTTTTGGCTATATTGTATGCAAATTTGTAAATTTAAAAGCCACCTTATTGATTTTGCTTTTTAAAAATGTTTATTATAAAATTTAACTATTTACAATAAACTTTTTATGTGTTCGGACGGATACATTTCGACAAAAAACCGTCATCCTCAGCGAGTACATTTAAACACAGACATACACAACCTTCCTGCATCGAGACCTTCGAGGCCCTTGCCCAAATATACTAAACGTATGCCCAAACTGCGCTGGCACGCCACACGATGTAGCCCATTTGTTTCAATACCCAGCTGCACCCACTAATCTCACCCCCCTCTCACTATTGGAAAACCCCATTGCAGCTGCCACGTTTTTGTCCCTGGAGATTGCGGACGAAAACGATGACGAACTATAAAACGAGTCCATATAGATACACAGCGGTTCACACCTTTCTGTACCGCTAAAAGAAGAAGAAGAAGAAGTACATTTAAACCTTTTAAATTTAAAAACATTCTATTCAATCTTGGATTTTGCGGTTTAAATCAATTTTGTCGTTTTTTGCTACATTAAAAATTATATATTGTATGCTTTGAATGTATTTAAAGGAATAGTTTCGAATGGTTGTTTCTTAAACTGGTGAGCTAACTTATTTTTGTTCTCATAGACATTATAATGGCATTAGGGGACCACATTTTTAAAGGAGTTTGTTGTCAATTTTTCGATGCATTAGAAAAACTGTCACTTAATTTATTAGTTGAGAAATTTCGTCTGGGCGGATGTACATTCATTTGGATCTGAATACTCGTTCAATCCAATAGGAGGAGGATCCAAGAAAATAAAAATATATATATGACCACAATCTCCTATCAATCTTGTTGATTGCTACCGTAAGGATCATCCCAACCATAATCTCATGGACCGAATTCCTCCACCACGACATGTCAGGCGTGGTTTACGAGACCTTGGAGAGAGGTCCAGGGATACAAACGGGACCCTTACAATGAAGTTACATAACGAGCCGCCATCGCAATGACTCACACTGCTGAAGTGAATCGGTCCATTGCGAACTTAGGTGCGAATAGAGTCCTCTCAGAGCGCCCAGCACCAATCTCGCCTGAGGAGATTAGGTTCCCGAGAGCCACCAGAGTAACACTAGCTCAACTTCGGTCGGGCTTTTGTTCATGCCTTAATTCGTACCTTCCTCGCATAAACCCGGAAATCCAAAACATCTGTCTAAATTGTGATGGTACTTCTCACGATATGGGTCATTTGTTTCAATGCCCAGCTGCGGCCACTGATCTTACCCCTATATCGCTGTGGGAAAACCCTATCGCAGCAGCTATGTTTTTGTCCCTAGACCTCACGGACACAAACATTGACTAACCATCACTCGTATTCACATAGATGCACAGCGGTTTCACTCCTTTCTGCACCGCTAAAAGAAGATGGAATTATAAAGAGGAAATACAAATAATCTCATACATAATACTAGGGTAGCCCTTCAACGGTCAGAAATGACGAAGGTGAAGCTATTCTGACCATGTGCAGATCGCATGGTTTGGTCATCCTAAATACATGGTTTGTGAAAAACGAGAGACACCTAATCACCTACAGTAGTGGACACGGAGATAGGAAACACGAAACGCAGATCGATTACCACCTCTGTTTCGATTTTATGAGAAGGTGGGTAAGAGACTGCAAGGTGATCTTGGGTGAATCTGTCGTCAGCCAACATCGTTTGCTCCTGTCAGAATTTATTTTGAAAGCAGGAGGAGCAAGAAATAGAAGAACTCCCAAGCCTGTCGAAAAAATCAAGTGGCACAATCTCACAAACGACAACTTTGAACCTTTAGTAACTCCATTCATTGATAAAATGACGGAGTGGTTTCAAAACAACATAAACTGCACCGAGCACAGTCCAACACAAATGTGGAATAGTTTCGCTGAAATGTCAGTAGGTGAGGCGGAAAAGGCACTTGGAGTTTCGAAAGGTCCACTCCACACGAAGAAAGAAACATGGTGGTGGAACACCGAAACTAAGGAAGCAGTGCAAGCCAAATCGAACGCATTTAAGGCATGGACGAAATGTGAGTCAAGCAGTGAAGCCGAACGGGTTCAACTTCGCGAAAATTATATGCAATGCCGGAAGAAAGTAAAGCGCTTGGTAGCTCAAGCAAAGGCGAAGGCAGCTGAGAAATTCTACCAAGAATTAGAAACCCAGACTGCGACCGAAGGACCGTCTTTGCGCGAGAGACCTAAGCACGACGCCGGGATATTTAGGGTCGCAGCCCAAAGAAGAAGGAACGCTCGGGAAATACAGGCGCCAAAGTACGTGGAGGACTCGCAAGGAATGTTGCTGATTGACGATACGGCAATTTGTAGCAGGATGCGAGAGTATTTTGACGAACTTCTAAATGAAGAATTTCCTCGAGCAGCTTTTCAAGATGTTGAGCCGAATACCACAAATATTGAAGATATCTCAGAGGAAGAGGTGATGGAGGCAATGCATCAGATGAAACGCGGAAAGGCAGTCGGCCCGGACAAAATCCCCGCGGAATTTTGGTTGAAAATGGAAAATGTCGGGCTTAGTTGGCTCACAGTTCTCTTCAACAAAATCAAAGGTGGGCAGCCGATGCCTGATGCTTTCAGGGAAAGTTTTCTTCTTCCTTTCTATAAGAACAAGGGAGACTCACGCAAACTCAACAACTATAGGGCTATAAAGTTAACACCTCATACACTGAAGATCTACGAGCGAGTTGTCTGCAACCGATTGAGAAAGATTGTGCGGTTGAATGACAATCAATGCGGCTTTGTTGAAGGTCGATCTACAGTCGATGCGATTCAGTGCATTCGTATTGCGATGGAAAAGTATAGAGCAGCACGAAAGGACTTGTACTTTGTGTTCATCGATTTGGAGAAGGCATTCGATAGAGTACCTCGTGATCTGATATGGTTGGCCTTGAGAGCACTTAATGTCCCCGAGGCATACGTCAGGATGATACGAGACATGTATGATGGAGCTACGACTAAGGTTAGATGCACAGCCGGTGAATCAGAAGAATTTCCGGTGAATGTCGGAGTACACCAGGGCAGTGTATTGAGTCCGTTGCTCTTCAACATCATCATGTGCTACTTATTAACACGTGTCTCCGACGGCCTAGAAATATCTCTTCTTTTTGCTGATGATATAGTCCTCAGTAGCCCAAACATCGTTGCCTTGCAAGCTGCGCTTACAAAATGGTGTGACATTCTGGAGGAGCATGGACTGAGGGTAAGTATAACAAAGACTGAGTTCTTATGCTGCCAATTCTCAGACCCAAATGCACCGATACCAGAAATGTACGTCAAAGGAGAGCAGCTTAAGTCTTGTACCAAGTTCAAGTACCTTGGCTCGATGGTGAACAGCGGAGCTACATGCGATGATGACATCAAACATCGCACAAAGGTTGGGTGGATGAGGTGGCGAGAAAACTCTGGAGTTTTCTGCGATAAGAAAATGCCACTGAAGCTAAAGGGCAAGTTGTACAAAACGGTTGTACGTCCCGCACTCATGTATGGATCAGAATGCTGGACCATGTATGAAGGTTACGCGAAAGAAATGACAGCGACTGAAATGAAAATGTTACGCATGTCAGTTGGTGTAACCAAAAGGGACCACATCAAGAGTAGCTACATCCGAGGCAGCTTGTCTATAGACCAACCAATCACGGAAAAGCTCGAAGACCGACGAATGGATTGGTATTGCCATGTTCAAAGGCGTCCGCCTGAGAACCCCGCAAAGAGAGCGATATCAATGGAAGTTCCACTTGATGGACCCAAGGCCAGAGGCAGACCGAAGAACACCTGGATGTGTCAAATGAAAAAGACAACAACGCATTGGTCTCGGCGATGACACGATCCAAGATAGAGCTGCCTGTAGAAATATGCTGAGAAATTATCGCCAAAACGGGCGATGTGCCTACACCGCAGGTCGAGCAACGCGGAACCATGGAGCGGTATAAAGAACGAGGCAAGGAAGAAGAAGAAGAAGAAGACATAATACACTAGATATACGCTTGCATACGGTACCAACGCATGGTATACAGGTATGGTCATAAGCACTTTCCATCTTTCCTGTGACGTCATCATTCGAAAGCGAACGTATACTACTTGAATTAGAACGATTACTATGATTTATATATTACTATGAAAAATCACCCCCAAATCGAATGAAATTACAGCTCACTAAATACATTGCTTTTATATACAGTAAACTTTTTTAAACAGACGCCTTTAATAATAAAGTGGCTTATTGAGTATGTTATTTACAATATAGCAAGAAAGAAACCTTTCTAATTAATGAATATAATTGTTCGCTTTAACGTTACTGAATTAAAGATAAAGTAAAGTGAATTTCAGTGCAAGCAGCCTATGATTTTAAATCATTATTGAATTGCTAAAGAAAAGGAAATTGAATGCGAGGAAAAGGTAAAAAAATGTTTTTCTAGAACCCGAATGTATTTTGGCATAAGACAATTAAATACTGAAATGATTGATAACGAATTAAAAAAAAAATAAATAAATAAAAATACACAAAACTGTATTATGAAATATATATACAATATATGTTTTTTATGAGAATGGTCTTTCTTATCACATACGTTCATATTCTTCTTCTTCTTGTAGCGGTGCAGAAAGGTGTGTAACCTCTGTGCATCTATGTGGGTACGATTTATGGTTCGTCAATGTTTGTGTCCGTGAGGTCTAAGGACAAAAACATAGCTGCTGCGATAGGGTTTTCCCACAGTGATATAGGGGTAAGATCAGTGGGCGCAGCGGGGCATTGAAACAAATGGCCCACATCATGAGGAGTACCATTGCAGTTTGGACAGATGTTTTGGATGTCCGGGTTTATGCGAGAAAGGTACGAATTAAGGCGTGAACAAAAGCCCGACCGAAGTTGAGCTAGTGTTACTCTGGTGGCTCTCGGGAGCCTAATCTCCTCAGGCGAAATTGGTGGTGGGCGCTCTGAGAGGACTCTATTCGCACCTAAACTCGCGATAGCCGATTCACTTCTTCAGTGTGGATCGCTGCAATGGCGGCTCGGTATGTAACTTCATCGTAAGGGTCCCGTTTGTATCGCTGAACCTCTCTCTCAAGGTCTCGTAAACCACGCCTGACATGTCGTGGTGGAGGAATTCGGTCCATGAGATGATTATTGGGATGATCCTCACGGTAGCAACCAACAAGATACTGTTTAGAGAGTAGGAGATTGTGATCACGTAATGGCATCAATTTTGTCTCCTGATGTAAGTGATCCTGGGCAGACATCAGAAGGCAACCTGTCGCGATGCGTAGAGCGGCCTTTTGGCAGACCTGAACTTTGGACCAGTTTGTGTCACATAGACTATGTGTCCAAACTGGGGCTGCATAATCAGCGGCCGCTCGACCCACCGCTTTATAAGTAGCTAGCATGGTTTCTTTATCTTTGCCCCAGGTGCTACCAGCTAGAGCTTTTAGGATGTTGTTCCTACTGCGCATTTTTTCACATACTGAAGCTGCATGATTCGCAGACGTCATCATGTTCTCTAGGTGGAGCCCGAGAATTTTGGGGTTTTAACAGTAGGAACAGAATTGTTGCCAATACGTATATCCATCTCCCATCTGATGTCCTCCCACCAAGTGGTTAGAAAAGTCGCAGAGGATTTGGACGCAGAGATGGTGAGGTTTCGGCTTTGGAAAAATGCCTGTAATCGTCCTAGATAGCGATTAATTCGGAGGCGCATTTCATCCTTATCATTCCCTGTGGCGAGTACGGTGCAATCGTCAGCATAGGAAATCACCTCGATTCCTTCAGGTGGTGTGGGAAGGCCGGACATGTAGATGTTGAACAGAGTGGGGGAGAGTACCCCTCCCTGTGGAACACCTAATTTGATTTTCCTAAGCTTAGAACGTTTGCCTCGAAACTCGGTGAAGGAGTGCCGACCAGCTAGATAATTGGCAATCCAACGGATCTCTTGTGCAGGAAGATGCATATTCAACAGGTTTGCTAGGAGCATTGAATGATTGACCTTATCGAATGCACTTGATAGGTCTATTGCCACCAGAATAGTTCTGTGACAACGACTGCGTTGATTTAGCCCATCACGAATGCGTGTAGTGATCGCATCGAGGGCAGTGGTGGTACTATGCATCTTCCTGAAGCCATGCTGGTGAGGTTCTAGCTTCGCATGTGCAACAAGAGTGGGGTGAATAAGGGCCTCCAGCGTCTTTGCGACAGGAGAAAGTATCGTAATGGGGCGGTAGGATTCCCCGAGATTTGCGCTCTTCCCTGGCTTGAGACAGGGAACAATTCGACCTGTTTTCCAGATTTCAGGGATGGCAAGCGTGGACATCGACAAGTTAAAGGCGGCCGTGAGATACTCAATGGCTGGAAGGTCGAGATGTTTCAACATGGTCATCGAAATGCCATCTGGTCCGAGGGCCTTGGAGTTTTAAGCATTCTCGATGACTTTTTTAACCTGGTCCGCTGTAAAAGATGGTATGGTGTCAACAATCCGGCTGCGAATCCGTCTTCTAATTTTGCGCTTGAGGCCGTCAGACTTGGGATGTCCAATAAATTGTTTATTGAACAGGCTAGCACACTGAAGAGGACCGCAGGTTTTAGTGTTGCCAAATTCAATGGCGTTGTTGCCCTTTTCTTTCCGAGGATTGGAAAGGGCGCGGACGGTAGACCATAATTTGCTGACACCTTCATTGAGGTTACATTCATCGAGGTGCTCATTCCATTTCGCCCTACTATAGTCTTTAACTTGTCGGTCAATTTCGGAGTTAAGCTCCTGAATTCTGGGATCATCAGGGTGAGCGCTTCTGATCTGATCACGTTCATCGGCCGGAATAAAACGTGCCGCGGCTGTGGTAATGACGTTCCTAATATTTTTCTCGGCCTCATGAATGGTGATAGGTGATGTTAGCTCGGTGAACTTCGCCGACGAGTAAGCTTTGAAACCATCCCAATCGGCTTTCTTGTGATTGACAAACGTTCGCTTCTCAGACTTAGTCATGTTCGCTGGTTTGTCAATCTTTATAATGATTGGGAGGTGATCTGATTTAAGGGTGGTACGTACTTCCCATCGGGAAGCAGCAATTAGACTGGCACTGACAATAGTTATGTCAGGAGAACTACTGCAAGTGCCCACGACTCTAGTCGGCGAGTCTTCATTAAGTGAACAGAATTCTGAGGCGTCAAGTGATTCGGCGATAGCTATACCCCTGGCATTGTTGTTGAGGTCCGAATGCCAGAGCTCATGGTGCGCATTAAAGTCGCCAAGGATGACCCTGTGCTCTCCGGAAAGGAGAGGACCAATATCGAAACGATAGCCAGAAGGGCAACTAGAGTGAGGTGGTACATATATATTAAAAATTTCGATATTGGTACTCCCTGATGGAACTGAGATGGCTTGAATTTCCGCCGTACCGTCAGCAACTACATCTAATACACAGTAATGTACGGACTTGTGTATTAGGAAGGCAAGTCCACCTCCAGGGTGAGGATCATCCGTGGCGGCCGGTCGATCTTTCCGCAGTATAACATATTCGCTATGGACGCTTAGAGACGAGTTTGCGTGAAGCAACGTCTCTTGGATGGCGGCGATGAGAATTCTGTTGGAACTCAAGAAGTGTGTGATCTCAGCGATTTTTCGGTGAATGCCATTACAGTTAAACTGTAATATAGATAGTGCAGTGAAAACTGCTGGAGGGGGAGGGCCAGGCGTAAGACTGGGTCTGGCATTCCTTATCATATTGTTTGGCGGTGTAGGGGGCAGTGGTGGGGAAGGTGGGCTGGGAGCAGCCCTGGGTTGCCCGGAATTTATACAACCTGGCGCAACATATGCTAAGGAGTGCTGACCTTGTCTACGTAACCCTGAACACCTAAAGTGAACCCATTCCCTGCAACAATTACACTGCACTGATCTGGCATTCGAACCGATACGTTGGTTGCAGACACTACAAATCCATACCTCTGGGCCTGGATTTGTTTCAATACCGGCGCGAATTAGTAAAATTGAGAGCAGCCGCGCCGAGATGTAATGCTCCCAATATGACGAAAAAACACATACATCGTACCCACACATATACACAGACAAACACAACCTTCCTGCATCGAACCTTCAGGGCTCCTGCCGGGGCTCTTGCCAGGAAGGCATATTGGCAGCTTTTGGCCGTTTTGCAAAACAAAACGGGTGTGGTCCGCCCCGTAGAGGCAGTTGCCGTAAGACCACTCGATATTAGTACTCCCTGATGGAACTGAGATGGCTTGAATTTCCGCCGTACCGTCAGCAACTACATCTAATACACAGTAATGTACGGACTTGTGTATTAGGAAGGCAATTCCACCTCCAGGGTGAGAATCATCCGTGGCAGCCGGTCGATCTTTCCGCAGTATAACATATTCGCTATGGACGCTTAGAGACGAGTTTGCGTGAAGCAACGTCTCTTGGATTGCGGCGATGAGAATTCTGTTGGAACTCAAGAAGTGTGTGATCTCAGCGATTTTTCGGTGAATGCCATTACAGTTAAACTGTAATATAGATAGTGCAGTGAAAACTGCTGGAGGAGGAGGGCCAGGCGTAAGACTGGGTCTGGCATTCCTTATCATATTGTTTGGCGGTGTAGGGGGCAGTGGTGGAGAAGGTGGGCTGGGAGCAGCCCTGGGTTGCCCGGAATTCATACAACCTGGCGCAACATATGCTAAGGAGTGTTGACCCTGTCTTCGTAACCCTGAACACCTAAAGTGAACCCATTCCCTGCAGCAATTACACTGCACTGATCTGGCATTCGAACCTGGTTGCAGACACTACAAATCCATACCTCTGGGCCTGGATTTGTTTCAACACCGGCGCGAATTAGTAAAATTGAGAGCAGCCACGCCGAGATGTAATGCTCCCAATATGACGAAAAAACACATATATCGTACCCACACATATACACAGACAAACACAACCTTCCTGCATCGAACCTTCAGGGTTCCTGCCGGGGCTCTTGCCAGGAAGGCATATTGGCAGCTTTTGGTCGTTTTGCAATACAAAACGGGTGTGGTCCGCCCCGTAGAGGCATCTGCCGTAAGACCACTTGTTCGAGCATCGATGTGTCATTTTCAATTTCATTTTTTATTAATTTCATTTTTTATTAATTTCATTTTGAACAATTGTCACTTAATTAATTTCCTTTGAATTTCCTTTCTTTTCAATTTTAATTCATTTTCATTTTCCATTTCATTGAATTTCACTTTTATTTAAATCCGAAAGCGGCAACATTGTTTGTTATCAACAACTAGTACGTTTTACCATTACCTCTTTGTAAACGCACAGTTATAATGTTTCAAGCAAGCAACAGTCATTTCAATAAATCAGTCTACTTTGACCTTTTAAGCAGACCACTTGCCTTTCATTTCTCTTCGCATATAAAATCATAAAAATAATACATTCTCGGTTGCTGCTGTACATCGAACCGTATGCAACACTTTAACAAAATTCATAATACTCAAATAATTAAATACGGAGTAAAGGCACTTCGTACATTTTACATCACGTCGGGGTCACCAAAATGTACGAAGTGCCTTTACTCCGTATTTAATTATTTGAGTATTATGAATTTTGTTAAAGTGTTGCATACGGTTCGATGTACCGCAGCAACCGAGAATGTATTATTTTTATGATTTTATATGCGAAGAGAAATGAAAGGCAAGTGGTCTGCTTAAAAGGTCAAAGTAGACTGATTTATTGAAATGACTGTTGCTTGCTTGAAACATTATAACTGTTATATATTTCTCGTCTATTCTAGACGTTCCAGTGGGTTCGATAGATTTTCGCGTACACGACAATGAATAACACTCGCTTTACTGTAACACTATTTATTACAACCACACGGATATACACGGTTTACAATTTCTACTAATTACTTCACTAATTATTGACTCGACATTATTCACGGCTAAAACTAGACTGACTCACTGGCTCTAGTCGACGCCCTTATATACCCATTTTCGATGTTGTGGAAACTTCGGCCAATAAGTTGTCTCGCTAGTGATACTAGCGCCATCTGGTGCCCAGTAGGGAATACAATTTAGGTTGGCGTAGCGCCATCTGTTGCCAATTTGGGTTGACGTATCCTAGACACCTAACATTACCCCCTCCTTAAACCTGTTCGTCCCGAACAGAACACGCTTCGGTCTCTTCCATATCGTTGCCTCGATAGGGTGCCAATCGATCCACATGTATGATCTTCATTTTCGCTCTCGGCTTCCGATGCTCTCGAATACGATATACGACATCATTAAGACGGGTGATAACTTCGTACGGTCCTTCCCAGTTCTGCTGAAGCTTCGGACATACTCCTTTTCTGCGACGAGGGTTGTATAACCAAACGAGATCTCCTTCGTTGAACCCGGCAGTGTTAGCCCTTAAGTCGTATCTCGTTTTCATACGATCCGCATTCAATCGTAATCGTGTTCGTACCAACTTATGCACATTATCCAAACGTTGCTTTAAGTCGTACACATACTGAGGAACTGATGTCGACTGTTCCGCTGGGGTAATTCCGAATTTTACATCCGCAGGTAGCCGTATTGTCCTTCCAAATAGAACTTTTGATGGGGTTTCCCCTGTTGATGTGTGCTCAGCCGCACGGTATGCCATCAAGAATAGCTGTAGGTGTTGATCCCATGTTCGCGGATTGTTCGACACAACTTTGGCTAAGTGCTCGTTCAATGTCTTGTTGAAACGTTCGACCATTCCATCGGACTGAGGGTGTAGAGGCGTAGTCCTAGTTTTCCGTATTCCCAATAGCCGGCACATCTCGCTGAACACTCCAGATTCGAAGTTTCGCCCTTGATCAGAATGTAGCTCACGAGGTACACCATATCGACAGACCCAATTTTCGACGAGCTGATCCGCCACCGTGGTCGCTTCCTGATTGGGTATTGCGTATACTTCCGTCCACTTACTAAAATAATCAGCCACTACCAATGTGTACCGGTTTCCGCGATCGGTTTCTGGAAATGGTCCCGCAATATCCACAGCGACTCTTTCAAACGGCGCACCAACGACGTATGTCTTCATAGCTCCTTTCAGTTTTCGCGCTGGTCCTTTAACCGCTGCACAACTCGTACACCTGCGGCACCACTCTTCAACGTCACTTCGAGCATGAACCCAGTAGAATCGTTCACGCACTTTCGCCAAGGTTTTGTTGACGCCAAGATGCCCTCCCGATGTTCCTTCGTGCATCTCTCGCAGCACTTCGTCGACCTTGCTCCGTGGAAGTATCAGCTGCATTATACATGACGTTCCGTCCGCTGATTCCCATTTCCGTTTTAGCATGCCATCCTCAACGTGAAGAGAATTCCACTGAGCCCAATAACTTTTCGTGGTTGACCCAAAGGTTGACACCTCGTTCCAACTGGGCCTTTCTCCGGACTCCTTCCACACGAGAATCGAACCGATATCCTCGTCGTTCAGCTGGGATTTGCGTATTTCCTCCGGACTCCAGCCTTCCATAGGCAACAATGTCAGCCTTCGTGTATTTTCTGCTTCCTTCTCTTCCACTCGAGCGCAGTGTTTGCATCCAAGGGGGCATGGACGACGTGAGAGAGCATCAGCATTACTGTGCACTTTTCCACTTCTATGGACCGTATCGAATTCGTATGTCTGCAACCGTTCGATCCATCTAGCAACTTGACCTTCCGGATTTTTGAAGTTTAATAGCCATCTCAACGCAGCATGATCCGTTCGCAGTATAAATTTCTGGCCAAGAAGGTATTTGTGGAAGTGTTTCGTCGCCTCGATAACTGCTAGCAGCTCTCTTCTTGTCACGCAATAGTTTCGCTCACTCTTCGACAACACGCGACTAAAATAGGACACCACTTTCTCTTCGCCGTCAACACTTTGCGATAGTACCGCACCAATTCCGGTGTTGCTCGCGTCCGTGTCAAGAATAAATGTGATTCCAGCTTTCGGATACGCCAACACGGGTGCTTGACAAAGTTCTGCCTTTAATGCCTCAAATGCGTTTTGACATTCTTGACTCCATATGAACGGACGATTCTTTTCAACCAAAGAGTGAAGGCACTTTGCAATTTTCGCGAAATCCTTGACAAATCGCCGATAATAGGTGGCCAAACCCAGAAAACTGCGCAGCAGATGTTTATCTTTCGGGACTGGCCATTGTCTCACTGCTTCCGTTTTGTCTGGATCTGTTCGTATTCCTTCAGCAGAGACAATGTGTCCCAAATAACCAACTTCGTTGCTGAAGAACGTACACTTCTTTGGACTTAGCTTCAAGTTGGATGCACGTAGCCTCGCTAAGACCTCCTTCAGATTGCGCAGGTGTTCTTCGAAGCTCTTTCCGATCACAATTATATCGTCCAGATATACGAGGCATGTCTTCCAGCTTAATCCACGCAGCACATACTCCATCAGACGCTCGAATGTGGCCGGCGCGTTGCACAATCCAAACGGCATCACTACAAATTGCCACAAGCCGGATCCAATAGAAAATGCCGTTTTCTCTCGATCGTTCTTTTCGATTTCCACTTGCCAATAACCACTTTTCAGATCCAATGTCGAAAACCATTTCGCTTCTGCCAATGTGTCCATGATGTCGTCGATCCGGGGTAGTGGATAACTGTCCTTTTTCGTCACGCTGTTGAGCTGCCTGTAGTCAACACAAAATCGTGTGCTGCCGTCCTTCTTCTTAACAAGGACTACAGGCGATGTCCACGGACTATTTGACGGTTCGATGACACCTTGTTTTTCCATCTCTTGGATCATTTTATGTGCTTCATCGCGTTTGGCCAGCGGTAGTCGCCTGGGAGCCTGTCTGATGGGTTGAGCGCCTTGGGTATCAATACGGTGCGTAACCTTATTAGTTCGGCCTTGATCTTCGTCGTTCGTTGAGAAAACGTCTTCGTACTCGTTGATCAATTTCATAGCGAGCGATCGTTGTTCGGGTGACAAGGTGTTGTTCTTTATAATTGTATCGGCACGAACTCCGCGTTTTCTGATTTCACGGGGCTTAGATTCGTCCGGGACATCTATTGCTGTTACTGACAAAACTGGTTGACAGATCCCTAATATCGTCCCTTCTTTCACCTTTACATCGCGTTCCGACACATTCATAATTCTTATCGGCACATGCTGCTCCTCATCAATCCTCACCAAACTTCGCGCTACCATCAAGTTCTTGAGCGCTGGTAACTTCGTTGGCTCCACTACATAGAAATGATGGCCTCCAGGACTCCCATCCAGTCTCGCTCGCATTACGCATTCCGAACTCTTCGGTATATCCATATCCTCCGCTACCAATACTCGGAGGGCCGGCGTTTCCATTCGTGGTACTTGTGCGACAATCTCGATGTTGCGCCATCTCAGTGTCCTTCGTCCCAAGTCCAACATGAATCCGTTTGTGTTCAGGAAGTCCATTCCCAGGATGCATTCGTCGGTGATATCGGCAACTAAAAACTTGTGGCTGAACGTAACATCTCCAAGTCGTATTCGTTTGTTAACCTCGCCATGCACACCCATTTCTCCTCCGGTCGCTGTTCGAAGCACGAATTTTCTGTCGTTCACAAGCTTCATTCCTTTCACGATGTCCGGTCTTAAAATTGATTTTGTTGCGCCAGTATCGATGGTGATGATACACTGCTTGTCTCCAATCCAGCCGACTAGACATAGATCGTTTTCGCCTCGGTGAACGCGTGAAACGGAGATGGTAGTTCTGGGGGCACCATTTCCACAAGCCAACCTCTGCCCCTTGAGATTGGCTTTTACATGTTTCCCGCCTCCCTGGAGCGGGGGCGGTTTGATTCGCGCTTTGCAGACTCGCTTGTCTTGCTTGTTGAGCACACCTTTTGCAGAATGTTTGTGTCTTCCTCGGCTGTTGACAATTCCTTCGCACATGACCCTGTTCACCGCAGTTCCAGCATCGAATTGAACTGTTGGTATCTTGCCTTGATGCATCCATACGCTGGCAGACACAATCCTCCACTACCTCTCGAACTCGCACACAATTACGGGCAGCTTGCTTCGCAGCTTCAAATGTCAGGCTGTATGCAAGTGCATCCTTGATCGTCCGCTTGTCAGCTAGCCGTAACGCCTGTTGTAGTTCACGATCCAGGAGAGCTGTAGCGAACACATCGACTGCTGTTTCGTTCCGATGTTCTGGCTCCGAGGTCGGATATGACAAAAGAGCCAGCCGTTCAATATCTTGCGCCAATTGCTGAAGAGTTTCTCCTGGCTTCTGTGTCCGGTTACGAAGCTGTGATCGATAAATTTGCTTCATGTGTTCGTCACCGTAACGCCCATCCAACGCCTTCACAAGCTCCACGTAAGATGTCTGCAGTGGAGCAGGAATCGATTGCAGGATTTCGGCAGCAGGTCCTCTCAACGCTAGAACCAGAGCCGTGGCGCGCTCGCTATCAGACCAACCATTTACCATTGCAGCAGCCTCAAACTGTGTCTTGTAGATATTCCAAGACATTTGTCCATCAAAAGTCGGCGCTTTTAGACTTTTAATATTCGATTCGGCTTTAAATATTTCACTTTTTCTCGATGTTTCGAGGTCGCTATAAGACTTCTGGATATTTCCGACTACTGCTGCATATTGCGGGTATTGGTTGACATTCGTTGTTTTCAAACGTTCCAGATCGTTCTTTAACATCTGGACTTCTTCCGCCACTGACTTGATTTTATCAGAATTTTCTTGCGATTTTTCATCTTCAGCACTTCCGTTTTCGTTTGTTCGAGGCTTTTCTTTAAATGGCTGAACGATTCTTCCTGCTTGGTCGCTATCGCCTTCAGTTCGCTCAGTGCCTCTTCGGACCTGGCTGACCGTTCATTCTGTTCCTTCAGTTCGGACTTTATCGATTCCTCCATCTTGGCTGATCGTTCAGTTAATGCGATGAGTGTCTCCTCTGACTTCACCGACCGTTCATGCTGTTCCTTCCTTAGTTCTGACATCGCTCTTAGCAACTGCATCATTGGGTCCATGACTTGTTCTGCACTTGGCTCGCAGATGTCTTGCTCCTCCAGAAACTCTACCGTATCGGGATCCTGTCCTTCATCTCTCAGTGCGTCCATCAGCCGAGCAAGCAACGCGCTTTTGTTTCCTGAAGACGACAAAATCCTTTTCGCCAGCTCACGCTTCAATTCGGCCGTTGTTAATTGCGAGATATTACGCGGCATTTTGTTTCTCGACTTATAAACTGTCTACAGTTCAACTTTACACGAATCGAATTTTCTAGAATGTTTTCGAATTCTACACGTTACGGCACTAATTCACTTTCGAGAAGTTTTTCAGTCAACAATAGTCCGACCCGAAGTTCACAAGTTCACTTTCCAGAACTTTCCGTAACGAACTTTCCCGAAAATTCTCGTCGAGTTCTCGAATGTTCACTGACACACGCGATTTCACGTTTACCGGTTCTCGTCACACTAGTCCGATAAGATTGCGTTCACTTTCCAGAATTTTCTGTCGCGAATTTTCCAGAAAATTCTCGTAGAATTCTCGAATATTCCCGAATACACTCGTCATACAGTTTCACGCACTGAATCTGTCCACACTAGTTCAACACGACCGCGTAAGTTCACAATCCAGAACTTTCCAACGAGAACTATACCGATAATTCTCGAAGAGTCCTCGAATATTCACAAATTCACTCGGCACTCGCAGTTTCACGTCGTATATTCCGCGCACGAGTCACACTTCACCGTACTTGAAAATCCCACTTCTGCCACCAATTGTTATATATTTCTCGTCTATTCTAGACGTTCCAGTGGGTTCGATAGATTTTCGCGTACACGACAATGAATAACACTCGCTTTACTGTAACACTATTTATTACAACCACACGGATATACACGGTTTACAATTTCTACTAATTACTTCACTAATTATTGACTCGACATTATTCACGGCTAAAACTAGACTGACTCACTGGCTCTAGTCGACGCCCTTATATACCCATTTTCGATGTTCTGGAAACTTCGGCCAATAAGTTGTCTCGCTAGTGATACTAGCGCCATCTGGTGCCCAGTAGGGAATACAATTTAGGTTGGCGTAGCGCCATCTGTTGCCAATTTGGGTTGACGTATCCTAGACACCTAACATAACTGTGCGTTTACAAACAAGTAATGGTAAAACGTACTAGATGTTGATAACAAACAATGTTGCCGCTTTCGGATTTAAATAAAAGTGAAATTCAATGAAATGGAAAATGAATTAAAATTGAAAAGAAAGGAAATTCAAAGGAAATTAATTAAGTGACAATTGTTCAAAATGAAATTAATAAAAAATGAAATTGAAAATGACACATCGATGCTCGAACACCTTTCATACGTTCATATTCGAACGATACATACATAACATGTGTATTCGCCTCCGCCATATTGTATTTTTTTAATAAAACGAATATGTACTTTGATTCGCCTTTGATACGATGGCGTAAGTACGGAAAATAAACAAACATTTTCAATTACACTATCAATTCAATTCGGTGACACGCCAACTATGTCGTCGTTGTGTGCAGTTGTGCACAGTTTTGTGCCTAGTAAGAGCGTTAAGAGAAATGACGTTACACGAAAGTATACGTCATTCGTTTTTCTGACTCTCCCACTTGTCGCTACCTTATATTCTGTATATCGTGGTACATACCAACATATTTTCTATGGTGACTTGATTTTGTAGTTTTGGTGACATTTCTCAAACGAATTTTATGTGAAAAGGGGGAGTGTTGGAAAAATGAGGGCAATAAACACGAAATTTCAAAATTAATAGATGCTTCATCTGCATAATTTCTAGCGTTTCGACCGGGCTCATGTTTCCTGGATTTCTTTTATTGACGGGAAAGATATCTGGCGATATCTGAGCTAGTCTTCGCTTTAGCATTTGCGGTGGAGTTCAGATAAGTAAATTGCTGATTTTCGACTCACTTATTTTGCAGATCACTTTTTTTATAGCTGGCAACGTCGCTTGTTCGACCTTTAGCTGGAGTACAATTTTTTCTTTATTAAAAAAATAAACATTTTCAATACGGAAAGAAATGTAAATGGTTGTATCGGTTTGAACCAAAACCACCTTCACTAGAAGCCGGGAAGCAGCAATACATGCACACAAAACGAGCCTATGAACATGTCGTATATACGTTGCACGATGCACTAACACAAGCACAGCGCATGTAAAAAAACCGTGTCTGCTCTGATAAAAATCGCGAAAACATGTGGAAAATTCACTTTTTGTCGGGATTTTGTTCTTTCACTGCATTCTAGACACTTTAATTCACGACACATTCCACTTTTCGCGACGAAAATCGACCGGGAACCAATACTTTTCGTGTAAAGTTTGTCGCGACCCAACCCGATTTGCCTTTACCGCAATGTAAATTTTCGATCTGAACAGGCCTATGATTTGGCGCTTAAGTATATGAACGTGTTCTGCTTCCGGGCTTTGTATAAAGATGGTTTTGGTTTGAACTGTCAACTCCATAATTTAAACGTGTCGGTGCTTGTATCGATGATGAACCCTGTGATGAACTTAAAAACATCAATGCTCCAGCTTCCGAATTCCCCTCGTATGAATAAAATGACTGGTTATAGTTTATGAATTGACTGATTTGAACTGGATGCCAAGAAATTACTTAATATACCCCATGATATTTATAATGAACTCTTCCGAAATAAAAGGAAAATAATAATAAAACAATTGTTTTATGTAATTTCTTTTATTTTCATTCATTTCCTCGTATGATATAAATTACAACTTATCATTTTTTATGTTTAATATTTATAAATTTTATTTTCGTTTTTATAATGATAAAAATAAATATATGTGTATTTATACAAGTATTAGAACGGTGTATGTGTGTGTTGTGCTAAATTAAAACAAGTTCTTGCTACAATACAGTTGCAATATTTTCAATCTATCACTGCGAAGTATACGATAAATGTATGCAAGAATCAAGATAAGACAATAAAATAATGCAGCACTCTTGTGTACGTAAGAATAAACGTTTCCTAGGCAAAAATAAACTAAAGAAAATGGTTACAATTTGTGTAAGGAATAATGCGATTTGTTACGATTGCGAACGAAAAATACAACATAATATCCTTAATATGTATTTAAGCACGTTTTTTATGCAAAATGGAGCGATAATATAATAAGAGAATTAATTTATATATATATATATATATATATGACATTCTATGCTACAGTGATCGCTGAACAACACCATTTTAACCAAATTATTTACCAAATACGAATAATACTCAAAAGCGTCTGACCATCAATTAAACACGATATTACAATGATCTCTAATTTTTTTTAGTTTTCAGAAATACAATTCTGTGTTTTTTTTTTGTATTCATTTCAAAATGTCTGCTCAAATATTAAAATAATACAGAAACGGGGTAACAATTAAGTTTCATTGAATCGATTGAGATAACACACTATAATTTCTCACATAACTAATGATGTGCTTGCTTTTATCGGTTGCTATTGCTATTACTTTTAGTATCAAAATCTAGCTCGACTTGCAAGTTACATAAAATTTTGCTAAATGCCAAAAACCAATGTAAAGTTACTGAATTTATTTTTATTTTTAAAATCAGTTTCCATAAAAATCTTGAATGCTGAATTCAATTAACTTAATTGAACTAGACTCATCAGTTGAATCCTCGCTTACAGATTGTTTTGCAACTAAACATTGAATAAATCAACCATATTTTGATCATAACTGTTTTGCGTTTTTTTTTCATTTAACCACTTAATTGTACGAAAACAAACTGCTATTCAATTGTGTACGTCAATAGATAGGAATGACATGAAAACTACCTAAAAGGCTTCATTGAGATAAATGTATCGTATAAAAACATGGACCTTTGACCTTGTTTGAATTTGCTATCAAAACTTTATATTGCGTGTTGTATACAAAACCTCTATGCAAAAAAAATATTGTTTTTTTTTTTTCCTTTCAGCTATTTGGACATTATTGTTTGGAGTTTATTGGACAAGCGATGTAGGAGAAGTAGAAAATTGAAAAATTACTCAATTCATTTGTGTTCTTTTGAATATTTTTGTTTTAGTTGTTTTCATTGTGAAAACTCGTACGTAAATCGTGTTTTTATAGCATACTAAATCACGACTGTTCGGATATAAGTCTTTTCGTAAATATTAGTTCATCATAATTTCTTATCTAAATATTACTGTAGCATGCGGATACTGATCCATTCGACTTACAGTTACTGCAGAATACGGATGCTAACTCAATTGAATAAAATGCTTGTTATATTCTTGTTGGTATGTACGAGTATAGACATGAGTAATATATTTGATGGAAAATAATACATGCATTTTATTCAGTTATGACGCGATTTTTGTATACATATATTACTTTGTTTGCTCTTTGTATCGATATACGAATTTCTATAATTTTTCGATTTTGTATATTTTGTCCCGTTTATAGCAGTTGGCAGCAATGAGATTTGGTTTTTGTAGGCTGTCGTACATCGGTTTGGCGCTGTTTCTTACGTGATGATATTTCCCTGATCAGATCATAAAAAACCTATATGAAATAACAACAAATGGCGTTTGATAAGAATCAACTTTTCATAATGTTAAATTAAATATTTATGGTAAAACTTTAAATAAATAATAAAGGTTATTGAAAACAAAATGAAAATTAAAATATAGAATAGAGTTTGCAAACAAAAGCGAAAAGCATATCTTATTATAATTCTAATGTTACAATAGATTTTTAATGTTTGTGTTGTGTATGTGCTTTTGTGAAATATTATGAGAACGAAACAGAAAGAACTATAACCAAAACACTTTTAGCAGTTTTCCTTTTGAGAAAATTCAATTGAAAGAAAAATATATGAGTAATATATGCAACTATTAAATATTTGGGTATCTTGGGAGCACGGTTCTTCTCATACAATTTCGAAATCGCTAGTATTCTTTCAGATGAAAATCTTCTTCAAGGATGAAATTTCGAGAACAGAAGTGTGGTTTGCTGTCGTACTAACCATACTGCTGGACTTCCGAAAATAAGTCACCATTAGATGATTTTCAAAATTGTCAAGACTTAAGGAATGAATCGCATCAGAATACAAGTGGTAGGGTCACCCGACAAACTATTATCCCGAAAGAAAGTGAAGAGTAGCCTTGATTTCGTTTTAAAGTTAAATACATTCTGCATCCACAGATCGCAGTTACGTGATCTGGTTTCCTCGCATAGCGCGCCCAGGTATGCAATTATCTAATATATCTATCAAATGAAATGAAAGTAAAATTGTATAATTCAGTATTTTGTAGCACACAAGAGCATGAAAAATCACAACCAGGAATGGTCAAAATTGATTATAGTACGCCCAAATGGCGATTATGATGTCTTAAGGTACGTTGTGCTCGACACGACTGCATCGGCTCTAGCGATAGCGACTCGCTCATTTCATATAAAAACTCGTTTTTAGAATGAGAGAAAAATGAGTTTTTATATGAAATGGGCGAGTCGCTGTCGCTAGAGCCGATGCAGTCGTGTCTAGCACAACGTACCTTAATACTGTTTTTAATTTATCAATATTATATGCAAAACACAGTATTGCTTGTACCGATGTCTTGCAATGTACCCATATCAACCGAAACAAACAAAAAATTATCTCTATAGGTGCGTCTTTAAATATCCAGTACAGGACAGAACAGCACAACTTCCATACAAATTTGTTGTGTTCTAATAGAATAACTTTAGCCAATTCATCTTCTAATTTGGCTGGAAGTTGTGCTGAGCATTATGTCTAAAATTTTTATATAGCTGTACTGTTTTAAGTTGTAATATTTGAAAGACAGATTTATTAGACAATGTATGCAAATGTAGTCTGGCTGGTCTAGCGGTTAGTGCGCGCACCTTCGGTGCACAGAGTCATGAGTTCGAATCTCACCATGATCCATGGTGTTTTTCGAACTCACGATCTTGTGCAGTGTTGCCAACTGGAAATTTAGAAAACGGCTAAATTTAGCCGGAAAACCGGCTATATTTTTTCAAAAAACGGCTAAAAATCCGGCTAAATAGATTTCAGCCAGAAAAACCGCCAAATAAGCCGGCTA
The DNA here is from genome assembly GCA_949715475.1 of Microchrysa polita. NCBI lineage: Eukaryota > Metazoa > Arthropoda > Insecta > Diptera > Stratiomyidae > Microchrysa > Microchrysa polita. Next base: position 48,808,890 of record OX454417.1, read on the forward strand.
AATTACACAAAACAGTCACAATACGAAAAAATATAGTAAAAAAATGATTTTAGTAATTTTATTTCTTTTCTGTACTACCCGTAAACTATGCTTTACGCAGATTTCTTAATTTTATTACACACATGCTAAATCGCTGGCACTACAGGCATTTATATATTGATTAAAATTTAACCATTTTAGGCCCAAGACACATATCCAAATCATCATGATGGTGAAAGTTCGAAATTGGGGGGACACATATGCTTTCGTCATTTACTTTTGACGTTTGTGTAAATGTCCCTCACAATTGCGATATTTTGGAGAATATTCAGTTCAATAAATTTGAGGACACACAATAGAAATGGGTAAAGATTGATGACAAATTTAATATTTTCGTAAACATTCTTGTTCTTCAATTTTACAGCAGATGGCGTCCCCAGTCATTATTGAGCAAATGATGGTCCAAATGCGTAATTTGGAACTCGTGCTAATGATGATAAATTTGCGCGATTCGAAAATATGTGTGTCAAGCTTGTTATTCATTTTCGAATTTTAGCCCTCCAAATTTTATTTTATTTTCCATAGTTACGAAATTGATGTTCCATTGTTCCATTGCTGATGTTCCGCAATAACGAATTTGATGCTCCAAAGATACGAAATTGATGTTGAGCTTGGCCGAGAAATGGTATAGATTTTTGATAAATTCGTTGCTACAAACCCAACAACAAAATGTAATGCATCTACGAAAAATATCTATGAATCGCGCTAAAAGGTTTTCACCATTGTACTTATTCTGGCATGCTTACGTTATCTGTGGTAAAGAATTGACACATTGAAAAATGTTCAGGTACCCCCATGCTCAGCAAAGAATTTTATCTACTGTCTTCCATTTTGCAAATTATTCAGCATATTGGTGGTTAGTAAATTACATGTTTAGAATAGGTACTATAATATCGTCAGTTTACGTGAAACCCATTACCCTAAATTGATTGAAAAAAGGCAAGTCTCCACGGCAAATTTTTCCCAGGAGACATAAATGCAAGTTTTCCTCTAGGTGGACATAGTAGGTACTTACCCTAATACGCGACAGTAGGGCCCGTATTTATGAACATTCCTTAACTCAAGGAGACCTTGAGTCAAGGATGCCGAAATTCAATAAATTAAATGTCATTTCCCATGCTTTTTCAAAAAAATTCATAAAGTAATTTTAACCGGAAAAACGGCAGAAGAAAAACAATTCCGGCTAAAAATCCGGCCGGCCGGAATTAGAAATTTCTTCCGGCTTAACAGCACGGTTACCGGCTAGATTTGGCCGGAAAACGGCTAAATTGGCAACACTGTTTGTGACGGACTATGATCTCACTCAGATGTTGGATAAATAATCGGGACCGGGAGATAAAGGCCGAAAGGCTAGGTGCTCCCCTGACGGTATACCTGTAGATGGTTAGCTTGTTGGATAAATAACACTGCTGAGCGTGAGGCTGCTCTCATTACCTCAACAAAAAGCAGATAAGATCTTGGAAATAGGATGTCACTAACACATCCTGCGGCCTTAGTCCAATGTTGGATTGTCGCGCCTGTTACTTATTTATTTTATGCAAATAATGTCTCAGGACGCTTCAGGAGCAATAATTCCAGGGGGCGGCGAGCAGAGCGAGGGGGTGGGGTTGACGAGCATAACGTAGTGTAGTTTTCATTAAATTTATTCAAAAACCGGACAAAGGTGGACAAAAACACGAATTCCGAGGTTTTGGCAGGACGGCAGGTTATGGTCGAAAAAGCAGGACTGTCCTGCCAAAAACAGGACGGATACGACCATTATGCTTGTATGAAAACGTGATAAATAAATGAGGTATCTGTGCTGACGCGTGTTGCATGAAATAAAGATTACAAATGTGTTAAATGCTGGCTGGGTGCATTCGTCTTTGAGTGAGTTTTTTAAATTGCATGTCATCTGTCAGGTTGGTGTAAAGGTGCAATTTTTGGGGGTTTTGGGATTTATCTCGAAAACTAAAACGGTGAATCCTAGAGAAAAGAGTTGTAAGCAAGGGTTGCTAAATATTCTACATATTTGTTTCTACATACGTATGCAAAATTCCTAACGGATCTTCCTATAGATTAATAAATGTCGAAAATTGTTTTATTTTCTTCATTTCACTAGCTCTGGTATCTTCCCCGATCGTTTTTCAAAAAAACTTTTGCAGGCCAAAGTTGGAAAGTATAAAATTTCCTTTAATTTAATATACTCTCTGTTGGCTTGTCTCCAATCATTCGAAAGTTAAAGAGTATCATCATAGTAATATTCTATATACATCAGAATTCAACAAGCATTGTGGAAAACAGGGAAGGGTTGACGATTTTTAATTTGTCGAATTTGTAAGGGGTAGTTGGGAGGAATATCATCCAAATAATCCGGATTTTGAGGTCCGGATTGGCCGGATTTTACACTTTTGGTTTCTAAACATAGCTTCAGTAAATGGGTGGGACCTTAGCTCACTCATCGAGAAAATTTCTTTCATCTTTTCCGTAATAAAAAATAAATAACTGATATTGCCGTCAACTATTTGCATTTGAAAGAGTTTCCACTAAATCCTAATGTGAACTGCAGTTTACATACTATGTATTATTTTCCAAACTCATATTTTTTTTCCTTGTTTTTTTTTTTTTAATTGAAAATGCATTTTTAGACACAAATAGAGAATAATATCAATATTTATTTTTTTGCCCGAAAGAATTTAATTTGGGAATGAAAGGGTTAATGCATACAAATAAATTCAGTAGGATTCACCGTTTCCGAGATATTTCTGAGATAAAGGCGAGTTTATTGAAACTTTTTAGGCAACAGTGTGATCTATGTATATTTCGTATTTATTCAAAATAAAAAAGGCCTCGAAAGTATTATTTTTTAATTTAAAAATAAAAAAATATTAATTTTTTTTACAATTCATTTTTAGTTTACTATTACAAAACAAGTATACTACTTAAACCGTACAAACTATGCAAAAAAAAACATCTCTGTATTGTAAGCTCTTTAAAAAGCTACAAATGTTGATAAAAGTCTATAAAATAACTTAGGAAGGGAACAATGTTTGATTTGTACAAAAACTAAAAAATGCCTCCCTTTCTAGTTTTTACGAATCTGTATCGGGTTTTATTACTTTGTTAAGGGTGCGATGCGGAGATCATTTTCAGGTAGTTTGTTTGATTTAAGTAGTAGAAGATTATTTAATAGAATTAAATTAAGTTATATAATGAATTAAATACATTTTTATTTATTAAATTACATTAATCATTTTTTAAATCTTGAATGACTGGAAATTTTCTGCCATAGTGTCAGCTAGTTAAAAAATATAGTAGTAGTACACCACAAATTTATTGTAATAAATAAATTAGATTAATTTTATTATTTTGTATACCCTTCGCTCGTAGACTGAAAGGGTATATTAACTTTGCCATTAAGTTTGTAACGCATTGAAGGAAGCATCTTCGACCATATAGAATATGTATACATATGATCAGCGTGACGAGATGAGTCGATTGGGCGATGTCCGTCTGTTACGACGCGTTTTTTCTCGGCCAATTTAAAAGCTATGAAAGTGAAATTTTGCACACATGCTTCTTTTTGCTGCAGGCAGTTTGTATGTTATGGTAGTTTGTAGTATATAGTAGTTTGTATGGTATATTTTGGTTCTTCTAAGAAACATCTTTTTACACCAGCTTCGTAAAAGCTTGAATTAATGTGTCTTTATCAGAACCAAAAAGGTCAAGACAAATGGAATCGTACTATAGGGCCATGCATAATATTTATGCTCCCCATAAATATTTTTATTTGCCTACTTTCCAACCAAACTCCACACAAATATTGTTTTGTCGACGCAACCGAACTTATGTATCTGAAAACGGATTAAATGCTAAAATAATTAAAAAAAAACTTTTAGCCCGAGGAGAGTGAAGGGTATCCAAATTTCGGCCGCACCCGAAATTAGTCTCGTTTTTACTTAAAATTAATACTCCCTTTTTTATACCCTTCGCTCATAGAGTGAAAGAGTATATTAACTTTGTCATGAAGTTTGTAACGCATTGAAGGAAGCATCTCCGACCATATAAAATGTATACATATATGATCAGCATGACTTGGGGAGTCGATTGGGCGATGTCCGTCTGTCCGTCTGTTGCGACGCGTTTTACTCGGCCAATTTAAAAGCTATGAAGCTGAAATTTTGCACAAATGCTTCTTTATGCTGCGGGCAGTTTGTATGTTTGAATCGGTTATATCGGACAATGGGGTCATGGGGCTGCCATACAAACCCAACTACCCAAATTAGGTTCTTCTAAGAAAAACTTTTTTATTTCTGCACCAATTTCAACAAAATTTCACACAAATGTGACGCTCAACTAATAAATTAATTTGGCCGGGTTGATTTCTTTTGTGATATGTTAAAGTTACGAAAATGGGTAATGCTAAAAGTGTTTTGAGAAAGCGCTAAAACTTACACAACATTTTCAAAATTGTATATTCATAAATAAATAAAAAAGGTTTCAATCAAGTTAAATAAAACAGTTTAGTTAATAAAATAAATTTTTCAATGCACCTATCTAAATTAGTATACACTTAAGTTTCCGTCTCTTGCATTTATCTTTTGCTCGCCCACTTGTTGATTTCGAATCTTCAGTTTTTCGTGATCTGATTTCACGCATCAAATCAAAAAATACCTGTGAGTGGAAAAATTGTATATGCATTTTAGACAAATCACAAATGGAAATGTTGGATGATTTTTTTGTGTATGTATTTTAAATTTCTATTGTTGATATGCGTAAATATACAACAAAATAAACCGATCTTCTAAAAGGACAAAATGAAAACTCCCTTGAACCTTTCACCCTTCGTTTTCTTAGAGAATTTTAGAGTTAGTACTTAAAACGCCTTCAATGGCAATGATTTCTTTTGAAAAAACATGTACACTGTGAAAATATGCTTAAACTTAATATGATTATGGGAAATTACGGGTGCATATAGAGTTACCAAATGTACTAACTACTACGACAATGAAAAAATATTCGACTCAATGTTTATACGCCAATTTAAAGCACAAATATGAAAGTTAATTGTGTTGATCATGTGATTCTAATTGGTCCAATCTAGCGCAATGCTCAGCAGCCAAACCAAAAGTATCTTAATACTAATAATAAAAAGAATAATTAGAATAAAATAATTAATAAAAAAGGAGATGAAATTAGGTTTCTGTTGGCGCCAAAAGAACATGCTCTCGCCACTTCAATAGAAACGTTTGCACCATTCCATTATTGCACCACTCATTTTAAATTTATATTTTACCTTATCCACGTGCTCTCGAGTTTTCGCTGATGTTTCCACATATGGAACGCCCCACTGTTGAGCCCGCCCTTGACATTCAGCAAGTGGCACTTTACGTTTATCATTTAAATCACATTTGTTACCTACTAACAAAAATGGTATGCTTTCATCGTTTTTCACACGCAATATTTGCTCGCTAAAATAGATAAACAAAAACATACACTTCTAATTAAGTAATTGACTATAATGATAGTTTACATAATGATTTGCAAGATATTCTACATATTCTATTTTTTCTACAGAGTACATAGTAGGAAAGCTTCGAATTCAAATATGTATGTATGTAAATTGGTAGAGTAGGAGTAAAGATTTGCTGTTGTATTTTTCGGACAGTAAATTATATCGTGTAAGGTAACGTTGAACATTACTTTTGGTAGACAACACCGAGTGGCACACTCAAACTACTATTGAAAATTATACAGAAATTTCCAACTAAATAGAAGCAATTAAGTTCAGTGCTTTACATACCGGAATTCTTGTGTTGCTTGAAAACTTTCGTCATCTGTTATGGAGAATACACACAGGAAACCCTCGCCACTGCGAAAATAATTATCACGGATAGCGGCATAGTCTTCCTGTCCTGCTGTGTCAAGTATATCAATTTGAACCTCTTCGCCGTCCAAAACAACCTACAAAAATAAGACATTAATATCAAGAAACAAGGAAATTTTTATTTTAAATATTGCTCGGAATCGGAATGCCTCAGGTTTATCAGAAGGATAAAAGTGATATCACCTTCTTCACAGACGTGGTAGGTTAAATCTTCTAAAGGTACTCCATTGACCATGTAGACACGGAATTATGTCGGACTTCTACCGGCTAAACACGAATTCTACAATAAACAATTCTCATTGGATTGCAATATAAAACCCATTAAGTTGTAATGGGTTATGCAGTCCGTGAGATCAAAATCTAGTTAACCAAGTCGCTGCAAGTCTTGGGCAGTTGAGCAGCGATAATTAGAGTTATTTGTCACGCCCCGTTTTAAATTAAGACTCTAGCGAAAGTCAAAAGGGATATATGGTCACTTCAGGGGTACCTAAGGAAAATGTTCTTGACCCACTATTGTAGAATATCATGTATGATGCTTTCCTGAACAGGATCGGTTTAATAGTCGTCGAATTCTTCCTGCGAAACATATCAGTTTAACATTTTTTTCAGAACGAAACCTATAATTGCTGGCTATGCAATAAATCATTCTTTTGCGATGTTTTCATTTTTTTCACTACTGCCCACTGTGCTGCATGCCGAAATCAATTTCATACATTCTTAAGATTAAGCAGACACACTAAAATATTGCCACAATTATTACAGAAATTACCAATTTGCCAGTTTTTCTGACCGCATAGTTAAATGCAGAATATGTAAATAGTGACTCACCTTTTTCCTATAACTGTCAGCTTTTGTTGGTTCATAATCTTCCACGAATTCGTCATACATAAACTGTAAGGTCAGCGCTGATTTACCCACACCTCCACTGCCGACCATTATCACTTTATGAAGTGCTGGCCCTGTTGTCGGTTTTTTACTCATCTTAGTCTAAATGTTGACGTTTGGAATGGGTAAATATAATTTCAATTTATAAATCCACGATGAAAGGATCTGAAATAAAAATGAAAAACAAAACATAAAAACTTAAGTTTAGGAAAGGTATTTTATCTATTTCTATTATTAGACGATGATACACTTTACAATCAGTGACTTAATCAATCTGAGCCATGAGACACCAGAACGGGCTACGTGCCTATATCGGAGGACGAGCAACGCAAAGCCATGAGTAAGGGGCAAGGGAGAAGAAAGAAGTTATCATCAATAATAAACTGCCATCCAATGGACATGAAATCTTCTTGCACGGCTGCAACAAGTTTAAACAAATGTTTCTTAAAAGAAAAGAAAAATAATAGTTACCCTGATGGTATCGGATCCCTGAAGACACATTTTCTCTTTACACAGGCAATCATCGGAATGGGTCCGTTATGTGAAAAGGGAGTTATTGAGTCACTCATGTATATGTCATCAGCGTTTTGGGGTCTGATCATCCCCTCTCGATTACCGTAACTCCTAGTGGAGCATGGTGCGTTGATGACGACCGTGTGTAGTCATCAACGTTACAAAGACAACTGAATTCGGATCGGAGTGTGATACGGTTGTCATTGTCAGCCATACCACTTCCTAGTCGCATTTTTAGTTTATTATTCTACGATAAGAATATTTCTTATCATCTTCTTCTGAATAATAAACTTGCGACGAGTCGTGCCGAGTTTGGAAAATGGTTTCTCTATGAGTGTCTATTTCACAGAGTGGCGACCGAACGATCACGGCCACAGAGCACGACCTGATTATCCAACTTATTATTATCTGCCGGTCGTCAACTCAGGCACTCACGGTCATGTCACCATCGGACAAGGACAGCAATTTAAATTTCTTGTCAGTTCCTCAAATGAGGAAAAGGAAGGAATCTCTCATACATACGGGAAAAAAGCCACCAAACGGTTTAATTGTAATAAGAGATTAAAAGAATTAAACGGAAAGATTTATAATTTGATAAACTTAACAATATGTAAACACAAAAGCAACTATTTTTAAAATCCATTCAAATTGTATCATTCTTTTAAAATAAATCTATCTATTTACATTCTCCAGTTCAGTCTTTGATATCTACAACCTATTTTTAGAATTTACGTTTATTTCATCTTACATGTGCGTACAAATTGATATAGTTGCCACAATTTTTATGCGTAACAAACATTCAAGTTTCCTGGTAAACCAGAACCATCATAAAATGTTTTGAAGAAATAAAGTTCGCCATTAATTATGAATTGACCTTGAATTGAAAACAGAAACCACAAAAAGCTGCTGATTTATTATCCGAATGTGTGGAAGACGCAAAAGTTTTGGGTTTATTAGTTGCGTTCCAGCTGGATATAGCCCAATATGTATGTAATTGAATTTGGATATTAGAGTCGGCATAGACTGTCCAATCGATGGTACAATAAAGTTCATTTTCTGTGGAGAAAGCGCATTTTCTCTAACGAATTCGGTGGTGGAGCCTAAAAAAGGAGCTTTATTGTACAATCGATTGGATAGTCTATGGCGACTGTACATTCAATTTTAGTTCCAGACCAGCTGCGGATAGAAAAATGGGCCGATGACAATTAGGCCAGTCAATAAACCGAAATACAAGGCGTTAGGTCGCGAAAAATTGCTCGGCTCTGGTTTTTTGGGATATTGTTAGGATAGATACCAGAAGTGTACCACCAAGTTTGCAACTTCGAAAAACCGGTGCTAACCTCGTGACCCTCAAAATTTTCGGACTTTTTTCATATTTTTGTTTGTAATTTCTAAAAGGTGCTTCCTACCAGTAAGTTGTCCATTGCACTGTTAAAGCTACGGAAATCTTCTTTAATTTGAGTGTAACCCCAGGCGCAAAGGATCCCAAGATACATCACTTTAAACATTGTTTTTTGTAAAAAAGTTCAAAATTGTAATTTCAGTCATGTTCCGAGCTGAATATCGGCTTAAATGCGCATTCTACGGAGAAAGTCAAGTCACATGAAGTTATAAACCAGTTACTTAGCTGTATATATGTCGGCACGAATGGAATCAGATCATGGTGTCATAGGGCTGCCCCTGAAAATTAGGTTCTTCTAAGAAAAAATTTTTTCATTATGTACCAATATTAACTAAACTTCACCCAAGTATGTTCCTGGTCAAGCCTCAAAAAATATCTAGGAACAGATGAAATCGGAACACTACGTTATAGGGCTGTCATACAAACCAACCTCTGGAAATTAGGTTCTTCTAAGAAAAACTTTTGTCTTTATGAACCAATCTTAACCACCCTTCCCCCAAATGTGTTTTTTAGTAAAGCTTCAAAATATATCCCGAAACGGATGAAATCGGAACACTAGGTCATAGGGCTGTCATACAAACCAACCCCTGATAATTAGGTTCTTCTAAGAAAAACTTTTTTCTTTATGAACCAATCTTAACCAAACCTCGCCCAATTATGTTCCTAGTAAAGCCTCAAAACATATCTAGGAATGTATGGAATCGGAACATTACGTCAGAGGGCTGTCATACAAACCAACCCCTAAATATTAGGTTCCTGTTCTTGTACTTTTAAAATGCTGTATCTTGGGATCCTTTACATCTACAAAGCTGCGGGGTTGCACTCAAATTAAAGAAGATTTTGGTAGCTTTAAGAGAGCAGTGAACGACTTTCTTGTACGAAGCCTATTTTAAAAATTACAAACCAAAATATGAAAAAAGTCCGAAAATTTTGAGGTTTTTTGAGGGTTACGGGGTTAGCACAGGTTTTTCGAAGTTGCAAACTTGGTGGTACACTTCTGGTATCTATATAAACAATATCCCAAAACAACAGAGCCGAGCAATTTTTTGCGACCTAAAATCGTTAAATGACTGGCCTAAATCACTAGCAAACTTTTATCAATAAGTGTTGCTATACGTTTTCGATGTTTGACAATAACTACATACTAGATAGCATTTTGGAACTGATCCTGATAATCCGTTCTCATAGGGTGAACTTTTGTATTTCCGATATTTTCCGCTGTGTCGGCTATATGGCGGACGGTAAGATAAGTGTCGCTAGTGTCTATCAGAAGAACAAGTAATAACGATATCCATATTCAATAGTATACCAATATCGATACTATATCGATATCAATTCGTTTCATTTTTTTCTGTTATGTACTTCGACATTATTTCGACACAATATTGACGGCAATCAATATTCTTCTTTTCGAAAACGACAATCAATAAAAATTCGTGTGCGGGCATCGTCCATATAAAAGAGTCAATAATGGTATACTGAGAGGATCAATACATTGAAGATAAGGTTCAATACAGAATTAACAAAACATCAGTATTGTGTTATCTATGGGATATTTCGTCATTTCCGAAAATCAACTTTGCACCTATATAATTAGGGGATAGGTTCGAATTCAAGGCTGGCATCACGTGACTGCAACCCCCAATTGAATCCTTAACTCTGACGAAACACTTTTTTTTTAAGGAAAGCAAAATGATCACATATAATTATGGGATTCCAATTCGATTCATCGTGATTATGAAGACTTTACTTCATCCCAGTAAAAGCTTCTTCAAACCAAATATTTATACTTTTTTAAATCAAGCCTTTTTTAAATCAAGTTTTCATACCAACATAATGTGTAGAATAGAGACGACAATATTTGAGCAATATCGAACACATTAACGAATTTTTAATCCTTCACCGCCCAATGTTCCCAATTGGGAACATAATTTCATGTTTTTTTAAACCCACTTGCAATTATTTTTTTGTTCTTTCCCATTTTTCTTTAGTTTATTAACAAGTTGGTAAAAAGGAAAAAAAATAAATGATTTAAAAATTGCCGTTATTTTTTGGTGATTTTTTTTAAAAAGAGGATATAATTAAAAAAATTTAATTTTGGGGAAACAAATTTTAAATTTTTTTTAACCAACAAAACTTTGAAATTTTAATGTATTTTTATTTTTTGATATTAATAAATACATACGAAATAATAGTAGTGACCTTAATTTTATAAAAAAATAATACCGTTATCGGCTATACATGCTCAAACTGACGTGTTCATAATTGGGAACATTGGCTCACTTCAGTGTCTTGTAGAAAAATTATTTTGTTTTAAATTTTTCAATATGACTGGACTTACATTGCAATCTGCATGTAATTTTCGCATATTCTATGCCAGTCTCTATTCGGTGTTCATAAGTGAGAGTTCAAGTTCGTAAATTTGGTAGTGGAATATCTACAGAGCTTAGATGATTGCGACGTGGGTTTATTGAATAATATAGATATCTGCCAATTACCTCCTGAGGAAAACGACAAAGTTACTGACGAGGAAGACATTGAGGAAGAAATCTTAGACCAAGTGATGTTTGCGGTGAAGTTTCCGTTATAATAAAAAGATCGGAAGATAGTCAGGCATTGGGCAGTAAAAATAAACGTGTCCAGAAAAGAAAAGCTACAAATGGTGACCATCAACGGTTGACCACAAGTGGATCAAAGCCCAAGCCGAGGCAAAAAGAAACCCGGCATTGCACCTCTAAATTGGTTTCCCAGCATTAATTTTCAAAACCTAATACAAAATGAGCGCACTCTCTCCTACATTGCTCAACATCTACCTGGCGAGACTTCCAACACCCCCGAAAGGTATCGAACTAATTTCCTATGCGGACGATGGCACCGTACTGACCACGGGAGATGATTTAAATGGCATGTGTGCCCGACTGGAATGACTGTATTGAGAAACTGGTGGGGGTTTTCAGTATCCGCAAGCTAGTAAGTAGTAAGTAAGTACTTTATTGAGCAAATGGTATACATATGAGTCTTAACCTATGTTACACACATGAAGAGCAAAATGGTGACTAGTTATTTATGTCACTCTGACATTCGTCAACAACTCCATTTATCAATGGGACTTTTAACTGTATCTGTTAGAGTTTAAATGGACAATAATACACCTCAATGCTCAAGTTGAGGCTCAAACTTGGTTTAAAAAAAAAAGGAAACAAGGAAATCGGCATTGACTCACCTAGACTTTAGGCGGGAAGTAACAATGTTCCTGCTAAGGGTTTCATAAAAAAATAGGTCCACAGCCAGGTCCTAAAGCACATGCTAGCCCAGCAAGATGCAAATTAGATGGCCACTATTTGATAAAATCATCGCAAGGAAGATGTTCTCTTTGTAAGTCAAATGCACGGTTGGAGTGTAAGGAGTGCAACAAACGTTTTCATCTTGAATGAATTTTGCCAAAATATGATTTATACTTTTCCATAAATTTAATTCCAAAATATGATTTATACTTTTCCATAAATTACATTGAAGAACCAATAAAGTCCAACATATCTGGAAAAAATCGACCTTGTTTTGTTTATATCCAGTTAATGGCCATTGTTCCCAATTGGGAACAGCATAGAAAGGGGGAAGGGGGTGAGGTTTTTTTGTATATCCTTAAAAGAATCGTATTTAGAGTTAATATTCAGGAACAAAAAAAAGGAAATTCAAGCGATTAAGAGTTCGGACTTTAAAGGGTTAATGACAATGCCACCAGTCTAAACTAAACTTTTTATGAACATATTTATAAAGCCATGCACTTCCTAACATTCTAAAACCTGTATCAATCAACAAGATGTAGGCGTATCTTTTGTGCTGCCGAATAAGTTATTAATGCACACTTTCATAATTTTCAACAATAAATATAATGAATTTTTTTTATCATAAGCACTGCTAAAATACTTATGGGAATATCGAAAAATACTTTCCATTGAATTTTCAAATTGATTTACATTTTCCATAAAAATTTTGAAAGTCTAGGTCAACCTTATAAGAAGAGCGCATACTACAACTAGTAGTGATAAATACCGGAATCTGCACCTTTTTTTTGTTTTGAATGATTCTCGGTTCAATGGACTAGATTGCGTTACTATTAATTTTCGACTTGTTCTTATTCTTCTTCATTTCACCGTTCGACTAAGACTTTAGCTTAGTCACCACAAGAGGTTAAAATATGGTTAATATATCTATAGCATGGCATAAACGAAAAATGGCAAATAACGAGTAAACGAACAAGTTTACAAGCATAAAAAAAAGTATGAGAAATTCATTTAACCTAAATTTTGATCAGATTTGTATGTATATTTATTTTTAATGTCGGAAATCAACTTCCTGAAGAGAATCTTATTTTGTTTATAGAACTTGCAATTAGTTTCACTTTTCTTGTCGAAATAGTGTAAAATAGGTGTATATGGTGCTAATTATATTTGTCAATGATCCTAAAAATAGTCGAAGAAAAATAATTTAAAATATGGCCATCGAGCGGCAAAAATCCAACATTCTGGATTTTTGCAGAGTGGTTGGGGATGGCCCCTGATTATGGGAAAAAATTCCTGACTAATTGAGGGTCCGCAACCTTGAAAAAAGAGTGGGAAAGGGGAGTATTTTTTGAGTTTTAGCGATCGTTTCAAAAACGGCAAAAGATACAGAAAAATGATCTGAAGAGGAAAAAAACACATAAAATTTCCTTTGTAATGATATACAGTGGAAACTCGATAACTCGAAACTCCTTAACTCGAAAAAGGCTTTAAGTCGAAGAAAATCTGCTTCCCCAGGACATATGAACAAACTCGATAACTCAAACCAAAAACTCTATTACTCGAAGAAAAAATTTTGATTTCACTGTTTGTGAAACTCTATAAGTCGAAGTGCTGGTATTGGAGACTATAAGTCAAAATTTCAGATACACCACAAGTCAAATTAAAATTTCTTATCTTCTTCTTCTTATAAGTCAAAGCTTTGCTATGCGAAACTCTATAAGGCGATTTTTTTTTATTCCACCAATGGCGATTTTTCTGTTTGAAATTAGAATTTTATTGCTGCATATTCCGGAAACGAGAATAACGGTACTTTTCTGCGATAAAATGTTTCAGTTTGCATTTAAATATAGCGTTCATCGTAAGGTTGTTTTGTTATTGTCAAAAGAATAATCGTTTCGTGCAGTTTGAGGAATTCAGCCAATTAAACATATCTGCGTCAAAAAGAACGCTACAAACTAGTACTTGCAGGCTTTGCAAGATTCAAATATACGTTGTAAGTGTCGAGCCCCATGCAGTTATCGCATATTGAAGTACTGACTGTACGAAAGCAAAATACACCATTCGAATAGTTTGTAAATCTACATTAAATGCTAGCCTTACGAAAAGGTACAGAGTTTTACGTAGTTTTTTGATAGTGTGCGAGATATGCTGTTTCCAACTTAGTGAATCATCGATAGTAACACCGAGATATTTGATATCCTTTGCCGATTGAATATCAACTGTGTTTATTTGCAATTTAAGCTCGTTTGGACTAACGTTAGCTTTATTTCCAAAAGTTATGAAATGTGTTTTTTCTAGATTAAGTTGTAGTTTTTGACTGTTTAACCATTCATGTACCATCTCACAGCCATACTTGGCCTTGGATAGCACATCCTTCCAATCTTTGGCCTTAAACAAAAGCACTGTATCATCTGCATACGCTGTAATATGTCCTTCAAATTGTGGCTTAATTTCAGCTAGACTGCAAAGCTGGTTCACGTAAATATTAAACAATATAGGTCCTAAAACGGTACCTTGAGGAACTCCACATTTTATCTCGACACTATCACTAATATAGGAGCCAATTTTTACCTTTTGAGTACGACCTATCAGATACGAGCAAAATAAATTGTATATATTATTCGATAACCCAAATGATTTAATTTTATCTAGTAAAATGTTGTGGTTGACGGTGTCAAATGCCTTTTTAATGTCCAAGAAAAGAGCTATAGTTTTTTTTACTATTATCAAGCGCCCGATTAATAAATTCGGTAACATTGTATATCGCGTCGCTCGTGCTCCTACTATCCCTAAAACCAAATTGGTTTGGACTCAGGAGGTTTTGAGATGTTAAAAAACTTGTGAGACGTGTTTTTATACATTTTTCCAGTATCTTTGCAAGATTGGATAACAATGAAATTGGCCTATAATTGTTAGGGTGCCTTTTGTCTCCTGACTTATGAATGGGGACAACGATAGCGCTTTTGAAATGATCGGGAAAAATACCAGTGGATAGGCATGTATTATATATATGCTGCAATGGGGTGGTGATATATCGTCCTATAGCCTTGAGAAGCTTGGCAGTTATACCATCTTCACCAGGAGATTTATTGCTTGGCAATTTATTTATATGAGAAAGTATTTCATCAACTGTAATAGGCTGAAAATCGAAAATTTGTGTTT
Source organism: Microchrysa polita (assembly GCA_949715475.1). NCBI lineage: Eukaryota > Metazoa > Arthropoda > Insecta > Diptera > Stratiomyidae > Microchrysa > Microchrysa polita. The sequence goes on from OX454417.1 coordinate 48,824,041, forward strand.
GCGTTCTACTAGGGGGACTTTGTAAAGGAACACTAGGAATTTTGTTCGATATTTCTATTCCGACCGACCCAAAAAATCTATTGAATTCATTTGCTATTTTATTGGGGTCTTTGAGAGCAACATCATTTTTATTTAGTATTTCAGAAATAGTGCGTATTGAACTTTTATTTCCAAAGATAATTTCATTAATTTTGCCCCAAAGCTTTTTGGGATTATCCTTATATTTTAGAGTTTCAGCCATATAGTACTTAGATTTCGCTAGTTTAATTGTGTTATTCAACGTATTCCTGAACCTTTTATACTGATCTATTAAGGCAGCATTAAATGGTTGCCTTTTGATTTTCTTTGCTAAAAGATTTTTACGATTTATTGAATTTATTAAACCTCTCGTACACCATTCTTTCAAAGGAGATTTTTTCCTCTTCGACTGAACTTGAATTACGTTTTTTGTGTTTTCTAAAGCTTTATTTATGATATCAAGTAAATTTCCAGTGGATTTGTTTGGATTTGTTTCAGTGTATACTGTATACCATTCCTGATGTTCAAAAAGAGACTGGAGCATATTGAAATTGACTTTTTTGAAAGTTTCCGCAGTGCGTATATTTTTATATATAAATAAAGGTGTATTGCCGCTAGTTAAATTGTTAGTCAGCTTAATATCGCTTTAAGCAAAGGCATTTTCCGCACGAATAGCCTTCAATCATTCAACAAAAGTCCTCTAATATATCTTTTTCTTTTGTTAAAAAGTTACCACTCACATTTTGACAATCAATTAGATGACAGAGTACACGAAACTTGCAAGGATATTGAACAAAATTTATCGTCCAATATATAATTGCAAGCGGTTGTCACACACACACACACACACATCATCTAATCAATTTGACGACCAATATATACATAGTTACAGTGGCGCAACCAGGATCTTGTCCTGGAGGGGGCTAAGCTAAGGCCATCCATATTACTGGACAAGCTTATTTCCGATATATTTTTTTTCGTAGCTAAGTGTCCGTTCGTTCTTTTATTTTCATATGAAAACTTAATTTTAAATTTTTCCAGCATTACATTGATTACTGGCTCAGAGGGAGTGGCGTGGAAGTTGTAACCGAGTTAAATGTAACCAGAAGTAAAAGATACCGCAGATACCCCTTATCGAAAAGTAAACGGTCATTCTCGATTGTCGCCTTTCTTAAAATTTGGCTTTACAATTTGTAATATGTTTTCCATCAATATTTTGGGGGTTGACAAAACCTTATGCCGAAACTTGGATTCGAACCCGGTCCGCCTGCGTGCCAGTCCGTTCACATTGCCATGATACCAGATGTGGAATGTTGTCAACGTTTCTAAAATCTGTACTTACTTGACCGTTAGTGCAATACAAACTAAATTCTTTACATTAAAAAAAAATATTTCGCGGCTTGCTTTTTACATAATAAATGTTTATACATATAGGCTATGCGAAATAATCATAGTTCCCATTAGATTAGATTAATTTACTTCATTTCCAGTATTTTTTTTTTCATTAGTTGTATGTGGGCATTTTTTAATCCGATTACGACTGACATCATAATTTCTATGCAAGTGTATTTGACCCAATGGCATTTTTAATTAATTGTATTCAGACTTCATGCGTTTAAAGAAATTTTCTGCTTATTAGAAGTAAAGTAAAAACTTTATTGGTTTCATTACACGTTTTTTTCTGGGTGCAATTCTAATTCTAGCGCCTGCAAAACTACTGGAAGAATTTACAAGCCTACGTTGAACATGTCTAAAGCAGCAACCACACTTGCCAAACCGCGCGGTACAAAAGATTAACTTTGTATAGACAACATACGCCTGGTAGAGACAGAGGCGTCTCTGTCTTTTTCAAGCGTGAGGTGTCTAGAACTTTGATCTTATGTACAGCACAGTTTGGCAAACCCCGGCCAGTGTGGGGCCCACATAAGAGCACGCCGCGCCGTGTCAGCCAGCAGACCACGCAGATTTAATGCACAAGACATTATGAAAGCATTCAAAACTGGCGATCATAGAAAAGCAAACAATAATACCTTTATTAAACTGCGCCAGCACGCTGATACATTATAAACGCATGGACACAGCATATATTTTTTTTCAATTTATTATTTACGATTCTATTAATATTTTTTTCAGAAGTAGTCTTGAATCGTGAACCCCCAAGAAACAGTATGAAATATTCTCTATCACGTTAATGATCGATTCCAACTCATCTGCAAAAATTACTATATGTACATACTTTCTTTATATAATAAACAACAATTGCTTATTATAAATGACTTAATACGTGCGAGGTGCGACTGAACAAAATTTCTTAAAAGTTCGGTTACAAAGCCGAATTTCCCAATTTTAGGACAAGTGAATATCTTTATCGACCTCATACAGGCACTCTTACCCAGAAGAGGAATACAATTTTGCTAGAAATGTCTCAAGTAGATCTAGTCTAATAAGGTCATGCTTTGATGCGACAAAAAAGTACACTATATAGGTTATAGATCACAAATTTACAAAGAAAATTGTTCATTTGAGTCATGGATTTTTTTAATAATGTGTATGCATATTTCATTTTTCGTCAATTAAAATCCTACGATGTACCAAAGATACGAAAAGAATTATGTATGTATGTACTTATTTTTGTGATTAAGCACCCCCACATTGCTATACCAATTGTAGTATGTAATGTAGTTGCAAAAGATACTTTTACGTCAGCTACCGCCCTTTAATTTTTTGTTTGAGACGTAATGCCGGCATGAGCCTAATCGCTGTTCATAAAGTGGAAAATTCAGGTCATGTAAAGTGCTTTTCATCGTTAGACACTTGTGTGAATTGTGTCAATAATGACAAAAAAGAAAAAAAATGTTCATTTTTTGAATGTGACTGTTTTTCTTCTCCTGTATTATTAGTTTGGTAAACATGAGAACAATCACTCATAATAATAAATATAAAGTGATTTTTATCATAAAATCGTGAAAATTTCGTTCGTTCATTATTCACCTGTTTTTGACTTAGCTCATTTATTCAAATTTGAGGGGAGAAATTATGAAGATCGCAATAGTTCACAATTTGGATAGATAAAAAAAGACTCCACCAAAATAACAACTATGACTATTCCTTTGAATCCTGGAAAGTCTTGTTTGAATTGAGAAACTAACGAAATCAATAGTTTTCTGTTAACATTGTACTTGTATGGTCAGATAATTGCGTAAATAAGAAAAGCCAAACTTGTTCAAAACTATTTTTAATCGAAAGAGCAAAAAATGGAAACCAATGACATTTGGCTGGGGCAAAGAATAAGAAGACAAGGAAGTAGCATTACCGAAAGAAATGGTAACCAATCGTTTACTAATGTGCATTTTACCACTACTTATAAAACCCAGTAGTGACATGACACAATTTTCACGGTAGGGGCAGTACAAATTGGTACAATATATGTATTTCATAATTTAAGATGTTGATTTTAAGAAACATTTGTCCCACGGTGCTTATGCTCATTTATCGGATTTTTACGACGATCTATGTACATAAAAAAATCATATAAAATCAACTATACGCCTTAAGTTTCTATGACTACATATTTAGATTTAGCATTTTGAATCTTTATGGATTCTACAAATGAGTTATTTCCACTGACGAAAAAAAAATCATCGGCTGCTCAGATGGACTTAGGTATTGGAACATTACGCTATCGCAAGAAGAATTCTTGTTCTTCTTGTAGACACTAGCGACATTTATCTTACCGTTGTCCGCCATATAACGGACACATAGGGGAAAATATTGGAAATACAAAAGTTCCCCCTATGGGAACGGATAGCAGAACAAGCCTAGGGTTCTATTACACAGTCATATATTGGTCAAATCTGATAATATGTAGATATTATCATATACAGTCGACTGGCGATAATTACAAATTCAATAAATTGAATTGCTCGATAATTTAAAGTAATCATCCAGAATTCTCGTTACATTGAAAAAAAATGTACATAACTCCATACATTTATGTACTCTCGATAAATTAAAATTAGTAATGATTTTTCATTGCTTTATAATTTGAAACGTCGCACAGTGGTTCAAAAACGGCATTTTGCGGAAAAAACTACTTTTTACAGTGAAGACGTACAGCTACATTAATGAAATTTGCTGGGTATGTGCTAAGGGTCCAGCCCTTAGTGGAAACTAAAAATAAGAATTATAGACTGATTTTAAGGGGGGAGGGGGTCCCCATAGAGGGGAAATTTTTTTTTTTTTTTAATTTATATATGTCATGTGGGGTATCATATCAAAGGGTATTTTGTGCACATCCCATTTTTGAAGTCCTTTCATAATTTCAAATAAACGTAAAGTAGTAAAAAGACGAAGTTTGTAATATGAACCCATTTTTTTTTTACTTTTAGAACTACTGCGAGCCCTATTATCAATAAGGGCTGCAAATTTAAGTTACCACCATTAAGAATATGTGTGTCAGTCTCCATAACGATAGGGTAATATTAACCATAATTTATTGAATTTAAAATTGAGATTTTTTGCACTAACCATAAGAAAATCCATGATAGATTTATCGAAAATAAGGAAAAACAAGTTTAATTTTTGTTTTTTTTTTATTGTTTTGATTTTAAATACATACATATATACATCTTTCAAATAATTAAATTCCATCTTAAGAGACTAGCAAATTTTTAACTTCATCATGAAGCTCAAGAATTTTTTTCTTGGGCTTAATTCGATAACTATTAATAATTGGATCTGATGACATAAGAAGCATGTTCATGACATCCTGGTTAGTTGCAACCCTAGAATATTTCCTAGAATTGTGAAGGCGGAATTTTCGGTAGTCCTTATTCCTTACTTCCTGGGCTTCCTCCGTTAGCATGCCTATCGGTAAAACTGCCGCACGTATTATTTCACGTCCATGAATAAGAACTCGGTGAACTGAGTGCGGCATGTAATACCAATTGTATAGACGTACATAAAGCTCCGCAGTTTCGCTGCAGTATTCACCAAACTTTTCTGGATCAATTGTTTCGCCGCTGTTGATCGATTCTAAAATTATGGCGAAACGATGAATAAGACTTTCGTCAACACCTGTGATTTCAGCAGTGATGGCAGGGTGTTGAAAAAATCGCCTCGATGTATTTCCATCATTTGCTGTTCCTGCGCCTTGCTTGACTACGTCCACATTCAGCCCTAATACTCGCTTAAATTTGGCCTGCACTTGTTTTTTGGTTTCTTCTCGAATCGCTTTTGTCTCGCTATTGGTCCTCCAAGATTTAAACGGCATATTGTATGCTATATGGAGAATACACTCCATGAATTTAATTCGGGCATGTAATGGGCTCATACCTAACGATATGGCCTTCATTGAAATGTCTTTGAGTTGAAGCAGGTCCAATTTGTTCATCTCTGTAGGTTTGGCTTTGCAAACGCAACATACAGCCATTGATGATGTATCTGTTACAGTTGAAGCGACTTTACCGTCAATCATTGTGAAAATCAACTGATGGTGAACAACTATCGTCTTATTACCAACTGTTACTCGAGACGGTTCCAAGGCAGCAATCTCAGCTTCAATTCTTTCCACTTCGGCCCTTATAACGTCCGGCGTTTCTTTGACAAATTCGAATCTAACCGGCCGACAGAAGCGAGTCGATGACGGTCTCGGATTCCTCCAATATTCAGCTGACAAATCATTTCTTTTTGCCAAGCTTAACGGCACAAGTGACGTTAAAAACATATTTGCATCGCAAATATTTTCATCAGAAAATGATTGCTGGTATTCGCTATGCCCGGATGAACCGTCACACCCCCACTTCGTTATCAGGGTAACTTCGTCGTCCATTTCGTCCGCTTCGGCTTCCAATGTTGACTGCAAGATTCCCTGGCAAGTGTGGTCGAGTAACGCTTGAAGTCTTACTTTTCCGCCCTTTTCTGTGATGTCAATGCCGTCGGCGGGATAGCAATTTCTTTTTACCTCCAAAACGTTATGGTAGGCCGGAAATATGTTGAAACCGATTTCCTTCGTTGATTTCCGGAGTACTTCGTATTGGTATTTTGACAGTGAGGCATCGAGAATGAGTGCTAATGCCTTCACTGCCGTATAACCAACTTCATCCGATTTGCCTATCCGCGCAGCAGAATCCGCTATTAATTCGTCCGGGCATTTTTCGCGTAGATGTTGGACCTTGTACCGCTTCGCTCTACTGGAACACGCTTCGTAGGGCTTCTCTGGTCGACCACCGGATGAAAACGATTCTTCCCAACTATTTTCCGAATCGGGAATAGAATATATATTGTTGAGCCATTCTTCATTTTTTTCAAAAAATCTAGTTTTTTTTCACCAAGCTAATTGCCATCTATTATTGAACCGAGGAACAAATGTTTTCAATAGGTACTGGCGGATATCAATTAAATGATTTGGTTCCAGATGTGCGTAGCTACTTTCAATATACGCGAGCAACTTATCTAGATCGCGCTGGTTATCAATGTACAATTGTGAAAGTTCACGGTATGTAACTTCGAACGTCGACATTCTAAACAGAATTCAAATATAACAAACGGTATGTTCCAAAACGAAATAATGAATTATTCCATTGTGGAGTTGTTATATTTAAAAAAATCCATTCATACGATGGATTTTTTTTTTTTTATTACATCTTCAAAAGTTGAATTTTATGAATTCGCGCAATTGTCACAAATTCTGCTCTAAAAGTAATAAACCCCAGTAATTAGCATCAGTATCATCATCAGCATACACTCTTTCCCATATCCAGGTACCCCTTTCAATAAAAATAAGGTAAGATCTACATTGAATTGCTAATAATAACAAAATTGGATCATGGTCCGAAAAAATGATCGAATATTATGAGTATTATTATTATTACAACAACAGTAAAATTATAGTAAAATTAATTTTAAAAACTATTTAGTTTTGACTTTTAAATAACATTTACCGGCATTCTAAGAAAAGGTATGTATTGGAGTATGGAAACAATAGTGTTGTCGGGATTAATGCCAAATTTAATGTCCAAATATGCTATTTTTCGGAAGGTAGAGGTTCGGTAAAATGCAAATAACTTGGAGGGGCGCAGCTTGCCGCAGCCAATTCTTGTTTTATTAATTAGCTAAGACTCTAACGCGTTTTTTAATACCAATATGAGCACCGCGATCGACCGCGCACGGTTAATTTTTCTCTCCAAAAGTTGAAATCTCCCGAAAAAAAACACCATCTTAACTAAAGGCTATCATTTATGAAAAAAAAAATTTCCCAAATTTTTTTTTTTATTATATTTTATTTCTTGACATCATGGAAAAACATATCCTAAGCATTGGCAATTCTCGCATCTACTGAACAGCAGCCGTGTTAGTTTGAACTTGCCTCAAATTTTAGATGTATATTTGCAATTTCATAAATATTCCAAATTGGGGGCCTCCTGTTGGCATATATGCTTGCCAAAAATTTTTTTTTATTGATATATGTGTTAGTTAGTATGTTTACTTTAAATAAAAGTAATTGAACATATGAAATTAACACTTCACAAAAGGGGGGTTTTTTCCGCTCTTGAACCACTGTGCGTCGTGCTCTGTGGCCGTGATCGTTCGGTCGCCACTCTGTGAAAAAGACACTCATAGAGAAACGAGTTTCCAAACTCGGCACGACTCGTCGCAAGTTTATTATTCAGAAGAAGATGATAAGAAATATTCTTATCGTAGAATAATAAACTAAAAATGCGACTAGGAAGTGGTATGGCTGACAACCGTATCACACTCCGAATTCAATTGTCTTTGTAACGTTGATGGACTACACACGGTAGTCATCAACGCACTATGCTCCACTAGGAGTTACGGTAATCGAGAGAGATAATTTGAAACAAGTTGACGCCAGTGCTCGGTAAATTGAATTCAAGATGAACTCAACGTTCTATTAATTGAAGTAAATTTTGTTTGCCTCTCTATAAATTGAAATTTAGAAATTTTACAAGTCTGAATTCAGAGGGAGAACACTAATATTTTTATCGGTGCATAATGTGGTATGCACTTAAAGTACCGTTTCTTCCCATAAGTCAGATTTATTGAATGATTTGAATTTAGTTTCCCGTGAGCTACAAGAGTTCGAATAAGCGAATATGGTTCCGCGTGTCAAAGGGTGCTTGTCGATCGAGGAAAAGTTAAGTCGAAACTGTATTGATATAAGTAATATTCGTTGAAAAAACAGTACACGTAAGAAATTGAATAACAAATATTCTTTACTCTGGTATATTAAGATCTTACTTCGCCATACCGTTCTCAACATATTTCTAAAAAAACTTTCGATAATTAAAACTCTCGATAAATTGAATCAAAATAGTTGTCCCTTGAATTTCAAATTATCGAGAGTCAACTGTACTTAAGCCTACTCGATTTCGTTTAGTCCACGTGTCAAAAATTAACCGAATGAATCGAGTAGGCTTAATATGTAATATGACTAGAAATATGACTGTGTCATGGAGCCATGGTTGTGTGATTGTGTGCGTGGACTCTCGGTACGTAGTTGGCTTTGACTTTCATGCACGTTTGACAATTCCACCATGGGAGAGCGCAACCGCATAACTAACAGAATTGTGAGCATGTGAGAGAATTACGATGAGAGAATCTGACTGCTTTTGTCATTTTCACTTTCAAATTGGCGGTGAAGTTAAAAGGTACGTTTGTTAGAACATATTTTTATTCTACATTTTAATAAGATTTTGTGTTTTACAGATCAATCATCAATATTTAAATTGGACATTGGAACGTGCGCTTCAGCTGGCGTCTTTATTTATTGTGTTCGATTCGACACGAATTTTTCGTGTAAAAAAGTGCGACCGACCGTATTCCGTCCATTTAATCCCCTGTAAATATCCGACTGACTCTGGCCTCTCATGCCCTATACGTGTGTAAGTTTTCGTTATACAGATGCCAGATGGTTTTGCATGGAGCCCTTAGTCCAGGATGGCAATGTGCTCACACAACCCATATGTGTTTGATTCCAAATTTATTACACTACACTCCACGAATTAATCCAAACGTCAAAATACTGTCGATGCAATTATTAACCCTTCTGTCGCCGCCTACGAGCTATTATGTCTGAGGTGTAGCTGAATATTCTGTGAAATCAATCTTATTTTTTTGAAGAGGTCTAATTTTGGTTCTAGAAACATGCTCTATGAATTAACGCCCCAGGAACTATCACCCCAAAGCAAAAATGAACTATCGCCTCAATTTCGGGGCGATAGTTCATAATGAACTTTTGCCCCAAAATAAAATGAACTCTCGCCCTAAAATTTATGAACTATCATCCTAGAACTACCGCCCCAATTTTGGGGCAATAATTCATTAGAACTATCGCCCCAAATTTGGAATGAACAATCGCCCCAAAATTAAGTCGTCTAGGGGACCTTTCAATATCTGCGGCGCCAAATTTTGATGATGCCACTTCGTTAATATTAGCCTGAAACAACCGAATCTGCAATCCTTTTTTTTTCTCCACATATTCAATGTCAAATTTTGACTTTTCTATGAAGCCAGTTAAGGAATTTGATAAGGAAAGGGGGATATTTCCGCTTTACACATTGGGGAAAGTATTAGATGCTATCAAGTTGACGTTTTAATTTTAATCAGTCCCACTAGAATAGTAAGTTTTGCATGTGAAAAGTCGAAGTAGATTTGCGATCAAGAATTGAAAAGGTTGCTATAGACAGAGAGGCAAATGAAATTTAAAATTTTATTTTTGATGTGTAAAGCGGAAATATCCCCCTTTTCTTATCAAATTACTTAACTTATAAATCATTGAAACGAAGTGCAAATAGTAAATCAAATAATGAAAATGAATTATTGCCCCAATTTTGGGGCGATAGTTCATTTTTATAAAGGATGATTTTGGGGCGATAGTTCATTTGGAATTATTGCCCCAAATTGTATGAACTATCGCCCCAAAGTTTTAGGAACTTTTGCCCTAAATTTGGGGCAATATTTCATAATGAACTATCGCCCCAATTTCATATAAAATTTTTGGGGCGATAGTTCATTTTCGGTTTGGGGCGATAGTTCCTGGGGCGTTAATTCATAGAGCCCTAGAAACAGTTTACATACTATGTCTTACGCCGTTTTTCGTTTCTTTAGACATAGTTTATATTTCGCCGAACGTTTGATCGCATTTGTGGCCGTCAGTTCCTTTTAAATGTATATGGAAAGGGGTGGAAAATATTGTTGAACGATATTTTCCATCAAGATATAGTACCAGTGGTCTGTCTAGGTCTATGTGCCAACCGAAGGGTTAATTATAAAGTTGGCATTTTGAGAGAGTAATACATTTTACGCGGATATTATATTCTCAATTGTAAACAAAAATTTGATATTTAAATTAAATTTATATTTAGATGTATGAGCTGCGATAGTGTGAAAACGTTCCATTTTTATTTTCTGATGCCCACTCTGGACTAACGCATGCAGTGGGTTGCTATGCTTTCTCTAAGGTTTGAGAGAAAAAGGACATGATTTTTATTTCAATATCGTTGGATCAATTGAGGTAATACATCAATCACAATTATTTTGAAGACGTTTCACTCAAAACTAAGAAGTGTCGAGGTATGGGGTTGGCTATCTCTATTGAGCTTGTAGAAATTAGGCTGAATAACCCCAGGCTTGCCCAAATATTCTGCCTAATGCAACGCCCTTACCGACACTTACCAGGCAACTCCTTCAAGATTTTAAAAAGATAATGCCCCATTCATAAAGCAAGGCTGGTAAAAGATTAGTTCTGAGACCAATACATCAATCACAATTATTTTGAAGACATACTTACATAGGTACATAGGTTATGGAAAGACCGCCATACTTCGCAGATCTAAATACATATCTTCGAAAATGTTTGAGGTGACAAGGAAGATCCTTACCGGTAGACGACAGTTTAACAAGCCCGAAGAGCTCCTGCAAGCGACTAGGCGAGCTTGGGACGAAATGACCTTCAAAATCTATACAATTCTAATCCAGATAAACTTTTTGAGCTAATATCACTTAACGGAAGTTATACTCATTAGTCATTCATTACTATAGCAATATTTTCTAAAATAAAATTATCTTTTTATACTGGTATTTATTTTGTGTTTTATTTCCTCTGGAACTATATCCGTATGTTTTTTACGTTTGTACTGTTTTTAAAAATTGTCGTAAGAAAATTCTAACGGGACTCCGGATTTGATGTCCTGTGTTATTAAAACAACAAGCAGGCTTGGGGTTTAGATTCTATAGGTATATTCATTATTGTATATGCAACATAAGTATGTATATATATGAAGTATGTCAAATGAATAAACCCGAATATGTAAACTTTACGAACTACAACAATCATAAGAACGATTTTATTTGCCATTTTTTGTACTCATTCTAGCAACATAAAAGATGGCGCTATAGCTTTATAAGAATACGGAATCTAAGAAATCTTTGAATAGACAGGTTTAACCGTCATAGGTATAAGCATAAAAACCTTAACTAAGAATGCTATTTGCGTGCCAGAATACCATATATTTTACGAAGTACGACTACCGCGTCAGTGATCTCAGTATGTATGTTTGTTCGCATTGTTTTGCTGTTACTAAACTTGGCCAACATTACCTTTGCTGGTTTTCACTATTGTGCAAGATGCCGTATACTGTGGCCTTAACAGTCAAATATACCCGTTGCTCGTTTGTAACTTTCGATGTAATGGAAATAAGTCAACGGTTTATGCTGTGCTGACTTGCTCCAATGGATGTTCGTTATCATTAACATAATAATCATGGGAATTTTTAGTTCCTCCCAATAATAGCGACAGTGCCAGACATAATTAATTGTCTTTACAAGTTTCTTTCTTCATTTACACCAGAGCAAAGAAAGAAATGTCTGTAAATATATACTGACCATGGACAATCGAATCAAGCAAGTTAGCAGCACGATCGATCGACCAACTTATCGTTATGTGTAAACCTTGTGCTTCAGGAATAATTTAGTCATCAATGTTTCACAAAAATCGGGACAATCACAAATAAAATAATATGTATTTACATTTCGTAATTTACTTTAATTTTTAATTAGAAAGTTGTCTCTTTGTTCCTATGACTCTAATTCTATTGCTGACTTATGCCTAGTTTTACCATGTGATACAATCTTTAGTAACACGAACATGTAAATTGTATGTACATTAATTAAATACATGCATACAAGTACATTTGTACACGCAACTATTTGTAATACAGTCGAAGAAAAATACGATATTTGGTCGGCAAAAGTCCTACATCGCTGGATTTTTGCGTGATGGTTGGGGATGGCTCCCAGATAATGGGGAAAAAGTCCCCACCGATTGGAGGTCCGCAACCTTGAGAAAAGGGGGGATAATTTTTTTTCGTTTTTTTTTCCGATTATTTAAAAAACCACTATAGATACAGAAAAATTGTCTGAAGGCGAAAAAACCTACATAAATATTTCTACATTTAACGCATTAAAAGTGTTAGAAATAACGAAGCTAGAATAAAATGATGTAAGAAAGAAATGATCGTTAGACTATGCGCCAATTTTTAAGAATCGTACGAGCACCTCACCTTTGCAGAAGTCGGAGACAAATGAGATGGAAAATTATATAGTTTTTGGGTCAAATCACAAAAATTTGACTTTGAAGCCAAACCTCATATCTGATTCTAGTGCGATTAGTTTTATTTTTTAGGTAAATGTGTTGGTTGTAATAATCATCTAATTTTCTAGCTAATCTCGGTTTTGAGATAGTGAGGTTTTAGTCACACAAGAAAATGATTTTTGCTTAATCTTCAAATGCCTGTGGCACTAAAAGGTTAAGAATTTGGGGTATGTTCCGTACAACTTTTCTGCTGGAAATTACACCAGGAATCTCAATCCGGTACGTTTACGTGGCAGTTTCCGGACACCTTGTATGTACATCATTTTGGCACTATACACCCTCAATTGTGGTAAAGGTTACTTGTCATCCTCATTTATCATTATTATTACACTAAGATTATTCCTTCTTCGAGGCACTTAATTGTCGTATATGATGTAGATCAAAAGCCAGCGACACACGAGGAACATTAAGTACAAGTATATTGCATTAGCCGAATCCACGAAGCCGATACAATTCATTTCCTCAATAACATAAACCGTACCTCATTTCATGCAAAAAACTCTTTAAAATACCTTTAAAATAATGAATTATCTTAATTCACACACAAGGATTTTTTATTTGGGATAAGGATTTTTCTTTTGGGATTTTTTCATTTCGGATAAGGATTTTTTCATTTCGGATAAGGATTTTTTTATTTGAGATAATGAGTTTTTCATTTGAGATAGGGATTTTTTCAATTCGGAAATACTATATAACACATTAAAATTTTATTGGAAAATTCGGTGCTAGACTAAACAAGACCGGTTTCGGGCGCGGCCAAAATTTGGATACACTTCGCTCTCCTCGAGCTAAAAAATTGTTCGGGCCTGCCTACGATTTGTATTGAATCCCCCTCTCATTCTTTTCCTTCCGTCTTCACAAAAGTTCCGTTGCGTCGACGAAACAATATTTGTGTGGAGTTTGGTTGGAATAAGTGGGCAAATAAAAATATTTACTCAGACAATTTTATTAGGGGATGCGGGAGCATGGAACCATAGTACGATTCCATTTGTTTTGGCCTTTTTGGTTGCTTTGATAAAGACACATTAATTCAAGGTTTTGTGAAATTGGTGTAATAAATATTTCTTAGAGGAACCAAAATGGGGGGGGGGGGGGGTCCGGTTTGTATGGCAGCCCTATTTCCACATGGTCCGATTTGATCCATTATGGCATATGTTGTGTGTCATTAATACATTTGTCTGAAATTGATGCACAAATAAAACAGTTTCTCTTAGCAGAAACTGATTTGGGGGGCTGGGTTTGTATGGCAGCCCCATGACCCCATGGTCTGATTTCATCCATTCTTACATATGTTTTGTGCAATTAATAGAAACACATTTGTGTGAAATTTGGTTGGAATTGGTGCACAAGTAAAAAAGTTTCTCTTAGAAGAACCTAATTTGGGGGTTGGGATTACATGGCATACCCCATCACCCCATTGTCCGATTTTACCGATTCAAACATACAAACTGCCTGCTGCAAAAAGAAGCATTTGTGCAAAGTTTCAGTCTCATAGCTTTTAAATTGGCCGAGTAAAACGCGTCGCAATAGACGGACATCGACCAATCGACTCCCCAAGTCATGCTGATAATATATGTATATATGTAGGTATACTTTTTGGAGAGTACCCCACCCTGTGGAACTCCTAATTTGATTTTCCTCAGCTTAGAACGTTTGCCTCGAAACTCAGTGAAGGAATGCCGACCAGTTAGATAGTTGGAAATCCAACGGATCTCTTGTGCAGGAATATGCATATTCAGTAGGTTCGCGAGAAGCATCGAGTGATTGACCTTATCAAATGCACTCGATAGGTCAATTGCTACAAGAATAGATCTGTGGCAAGGACGTCGCTGTTTTAGCGGATGCGTGTAGTGATCGCATCGAGGGCAGTGGTGGTACTATGCATTTTCCTGAAGCCATGCTGGTGGGGTTCTAGCTTAGCATGCTTGACAAGAGTGGGTGAATAAGGGCCTCCAGCGTCTTTGCAACAGGAGACAGTATTGTTATGGGTCGGTAGGATTCGCCAAGACCAGCGCTCTTCCCCGGCTTGAGACAGGGGACAATCCGTCCTGTTTTCCAGATTTCAGGAATGGCAAGCGTAGAGATCGACAAGTTAAAGGCTGCCGTGAGATACTCAATGGCTGGAAGGTCGAGATGTTTGAACATGGCCATCGAAATGCCATCGGGTCCGAGGGCCTTGGAGTTTTTAGCATTCTCAATGACTTTTTTTAACCTGGTCCGCAGTATACGATGGTTTAGTGTCAATATTTCTACTGCGAATCCGTCTTCTAATTTTACGCTTTAAGCCGTCGGACTTGGGACGTTCAATAAATTGCTTATTGAACAGGCTTGCGCAGTGAAGGGGATCGCTAGTGTTCTTACGGCCAAATTTGATGGCATTATTGTCCTTTCCTATCCTAGGATTGGATAGGGCGCGGACAGTAGACCATAGTTTACTGACCCCTTCACTGAGGTTGCAGTCATTGAGGTGCTCGTTCCATTTCGCCTTCCGATAGTCTTTTACTTGTCGATTGATTTCGGAGTTAAGCTCCTGAGTTCTGGGATCACCAGGGTGAGCGCGTCTGATGTTATCTCGTTCGTCGGCTAATCTGGCGGCACTGGTAGGGAATTTAGGTCGAACTTTCGGGATACGTCCTGCAGGAATATAGCGTCCCGCTGCTTTGGCAATGACGTTCCTCATATTTCGTTCGGCCTTATGAACGCTAGTTGGTGTAGGTAGCTCGATGAACTTCGCCGACGAGTATGCTTTAAAACCATCCCAATTGGCTTTCTTGTGATTGACAAACGTTCGCTTCTCAGACTTTGTCAGGGTTGCTGGTTTGTCAATTCTTATAATGATTGGGAGGTGATCGGACGAGAGAGCAGTACGCGACTCCCAACGAGTAGCACTAATTAGACTGGCACTTACAATAGTTAAGTCAGGAGAACTACTGCAAGTGCCTGTGACTCGAGTCGGCGAGTGAACAGAAATCTGAAGCGTCAAGAGATTCGGCGATAGTTATACTCCTGGCATCGTTGTTGTAGTCTGGCTGGTCTAGCGGTTAGTGCGCGCACCTTCGATGCACAGGGTCATGAGTTCGAATCTCACTGTGGATCATGGTGTTTTTCGAACTCACGAGCTTGTGACGGACTATGATCTCACTCAGATGTTAAACGAGTACCCATTTATGGGGATAAATAACACTGCTGAGTGTGATGCTGATCTCATTACATCAACAAAAAGCAGAAAAGATCTTGGAAATAGGATGTCACTAACACATCCATCGTTGTTGAGGTCAAAATGCCAGAGCTCATGGTGCGCGTTAAAGTCACCAAGAATGATCCTATGATCTCCAGGTAGG
This sequence comes from Microchrysa polita, assembly GCA_949715475.1. Taxonomy (NCBI): domain Eukaryota; kingdom Metazoa; phylum Arthropoda; class Insecta; order Diptera; family Stratiomyidae; genus Microchrysa; species Microchrysa polita. Next base: position 48,840,073 of record OX454417.1, read on the forward strand.
AGAGGACCAATATCGAAACGATAGCGAGAAGGGCAGCTAGAGTGAGGTGGAACATACACATTAAAAATTTCGATATAAGTATAAGATGGCTTGCATTTCCGCCGTACCGTCGACATCTACATCTAATACACAGTAATGTGCGGACTTGTGTATTAGGAAGGCAAGTCCACCTCCAGGGTGAGAATCAATCCTGGCGGCTATCTTTTCGCAGTATAACGTAAGTACCATGGTCGCGAAGAGACGAGTTCGAATGGAGCAACGTCTCCTGTATGGCAGAAATCAGAATTCTGTTGGCACTCATGAAGTGAGTGATCTCGGAAATTTTTTGGTGAATGCCGTTGCAGTTAAATTGTAATATGGACAGCGGGGTAAAAACTGCTGGAGGAGGAGCAGGGGTTAAACTAGGTCCAGTATTCCTGATCATATTGTTTAGGGGTGCTGGGGCTGAGGAGGAGGTGGTGGGCTGGGAGCAGCCCGAGGTCGCCCTGAGTTTATACGTCGCGATGCAACATATGATCTGGAGTGCTGACCAACCCTTCTCAAGCCAGAACACCTGAGATGTACCCACTCCAAACAGCAATTACACTCTACTGACCTGGCATTCGAACCAATTCGCTGGTTGCAAACACTACAAAACCATACCCTTGGGCCTGGATTTGTTTTAATGCCGGCGCGAATTAATTTTATTGAGAGCAGCGGCGCCGAGATGTAATGCTCCCAATATGACGAAAAAACACATTTCTCGAATCCACACATATGTATACTTACACAGACAAACACAACCTTCCTGCATCGAACCTTCAAGGCTCTTGCCAAGGAGGCGTTGTGGCAACTCTTGGCCGTTTTCGCATGGAAAACGGGTGTGGTTCGCCGGAAGAGGCTGATATTGCTGTAGAACAGCAAGGTTCCCATAGGACAACAAGATTCGTTTCCTGAATGGCTACTACTGCTATCAGATTTCAATGTGTACCCATGAGGTGGGTAATCTCGCTAATCTTGTAATGGATGCCATTCGACTTGAACTGCATCAAGGTAAGTGGAGTGTAAACTGCTACTTGTGGAGCCGGGTTGAGGCTGGATCGAGTATTTCTGGACACTCTAGGACAACGTCATACTGACCCATCATCCTAACCAAGAGTGAGCAGCGGCAGTCCCACAACCGGTCCCACAACTGGCAGCAGTTGTACATCACCAATCTGCCAAGTAAATTCTTCGGTTGCAAACACAGCAATTCTATAAACTCCGCGTTTGGATTTGATTCAACGCCTCCGCGTAATAGTAGAATTGAAACAAATATTGTGTTTTCTTTCCAAAGGTGGAAACTATGTAGACAAACTAGTCAATTCGTTTATATACTCCTCAAAACAAAATAAGGGCCACTTATGTCCGTTGACTTTAACAACGTCTTTTGGCGAATTTTTAGTGTGATAATTATTTTCAAAAATGCCATTCTGTACCTGAATGTGATGTGAGTTATCACAGTATCATTCGTTAACATTAGCTTTAACGGAACTGTCTTAAACAGTACTTTTGGGGTCACGAGTCATACATTTGGTAGTTTTGTTTATTTCTCATTTTAATTAAGAATTAGTTTTCGCCAAGTTCTTTAAATGCAACATTAGTTGTTGCACTTTTAAAGATAAGGAGAATATGTAAAATACAAAATACCAACAATTCGACGCCATTTAAATTTAAATGCTTCATCCAGAGCCTTACAAATGTCGGAGGAAGGTCGTTTGCAACGTTCTGTTGCCCTGCAATCAGCGTATCCGCGAAGAGCCATTTAAAATCTTTGGAACCGTTACCAGGAGACAGGAAATGTCTCCCGTCGTCATGGTTCAGGCCGAGTTCGAATAACCACCCCCGCAGAAGACCGATATGTGAGACTTTGTGCGCGACGGGATCGTACCATTAGTGCTCGTGGACTACAAAGTAGGCTGTTAAGGACGACTGGGACCATTGTTAGCCCTCAAACAATCAGAAATCGTTTGCACGAACACTAACAGTGGTCAAGGAAACGTGTTACCAGAACAGAACAGGTCAGGACGCATCGTACGAACCGTTTAAGATTTGCTCGTTGACATATCCAATAGGACATGCAACAATGGCGCAAGGTGCTCTTCTCGGATGAGTGCAAAGTAAATTTTTTTAGTGACGACCGACGCATAAGAGTATTGCGGAGAACCGGAGAAGCATTTTTGGATCCTTGCATTAATCAAATTGAGAGGCAAGGCGGTCCCAGTGTGATGGTCTGGGCCGGAATTAGCTTGCAAGGCAAAACTAACCTTGTTATCTTAAATAACGGGACAATTACGTCCGAAAGTTATATTGAAAGGATTGTTAGGCCACATATCATTCTTTTTTCACAACAGGCGTTGGATGGTTTTATCCTCATGCAGGATAATGCACGACCACATACTGCCCGGGCGACAATGTCTGTTTTCGAGAAGGTCAATATTGAGGTCATGGAGTGGCCTGCCAACAGTCCGGACCTAAATCCGATAGAACATCTTTGGGATCAATTAAAACGCCGGATGCGGACCGCTTAAAAGGACATACACAATCAGCAACAGCTGATTCAATTGCTAGAAAGCGTCGATCGGCTTATTGAAAGCGTTCCGTCCAGGCTTCGAGACTGCATATCAAAAAGTGGACGCCAGACTCTATACTAAAAAAAAAACAACAAAGTTTCAATTTTTTTACAGATTAGACATACAAATTAATTGTTATTGTTACGATTACATGACCGCAAAAAGTAAGCAATCCGAAAAAATGCTAAAAAAAGTGTAACTTTTGGTTAAAATTCAATAAAATTCATTAGATTTAATGAAAACATATTGTTTTATTAAATTAGACCAACAAAACTATGATTTTCCTTTTCCACAAAAAAATAATCAGAAAATTATTAGTGGCCCTTATTTTGTTTTGAGGAGTATATAAATAAGCAAAATAAGGACCAGGCAGACACTTTCGTCCTTATGATTTGAGAATATTTTCGCCAATTGACTTTGATACAACTCCTTTTTACGGCTCCCTTTTCTCCAACAAGGCAGTAAGTATGATTTACATTTATAAAAACAATAGGTACGCATTTACGATTGCAAGAAGCGACAATTAGCATCGAAGTTATGCGACGAATTGATAAAAAAAAACATGACAAATAAGCCATGTAGTTGTAAGAACTATGAGAAAGGTACATATATATATGAATGTTGCTTCTTCATCCAGTCAATAGAACCGATCATAGCAAGAGGTCATTTATCGGTAGAAAGACCTAGGTTTAAGTGCACATGCAGTGAAACATTATCCATTAAATAAGTAGAAAGCTGTTTGTCATCTCATCATACTCCTCGTGAATAATAACGAAGGGTTTTAGCCATTGCAAGAAGCTTTGAGAATGAATCAGTATTTATGTGCTTCTATTTCTGCTAACCGGCTCATGAGTCACAGAGGCATATCACAAGATTCGGTGTTGTTAACGAGCAAGAAGTGGGTAGCTACTCACAGTAGCTAGTAGCTAAACAGCGGGCTTGCTAGAGTATTAAACCAAATATTAATTGGAAACTTGGGACTACTAAAGACAGTGTGCTCTATTAAATAAGGTATATAATGTAGCACAGAAAATGAGATCCCGGAGGATAAATTGTAATTTTAACAGACAGTTGACGTGACAAGTACGTAGTACAAGATATATGTATATGTGACGGGGCACCCAGCAAAGCACCCCACTCCAAAAACATGATAAAATCGAAGCTTAATAGAAGAATTCTTCATGTGACAATGAGCCACAAGACTAATAGATCAGCACAAAAAAACACGAATCCAAAACCGAGACGAACTTATTGCGAAAACACTCCTAGTTTAGTTGACATTTGGGACGTCATGTTTTCATGGCGCCGGGCGGAGGACCCGAAATCAGAGTGCCGTGACGTCACCTGGTTAAGTCTCCACACAAATGACAGTAACAAAAAAAAAATCAATAAACAGCGTAAAAATTACGAGAAATAATTTCGGGTATGGGTATGTCCACCATGCGAAAAGAACCCTGGAACTATGTTATCAATTGAATATAATCAACAACAGTTTTATTGTACGGACGGTAACTAAAACATGACTCACTTGGAATTATTGTTCTCCGAGTTCGGCTAAATAGCTATCGCGTTTGCTTCCTGCTGGATGGAATCCCGATTTTGGCGTCTGTATTTCTTCTTAGTTGGACTCGTTCGACTGGATAGCCTTTCATGCACTCACTACAAGCATACAAGCACTTCAGGGACCAAACACCGATGGAAAAAAGGCGTTGGCCAATCACAATTATTATTTACGCCTGCAATTGCCTTGTTCGATTGTGAGAAAAGTGGCAAATTTTGTACAGACCCGTTGTTAACACAAATCGTACAGTGGTCGCGGGTTATTTATACAAATTAAAGACACGATATGCACCTGAGACAATAGCTTGGGTGGTCAAGTGACAGCAAGTGGCATATGAAACGCGATAATGGCGAATTTCCTGCTCGGGGTAAAATATCTAGCACCACTGGACAAAACTACGATTCACTACGCTTGCTTACACCGCGGATTCAAACGAATACTACATCAATACGAATTCACTCGCAGCAATTCCGAAATTTGACTGCCGTCACTCGAGTAAACGAACTTGATCGAAACATCGAGTCTCGAATGTGTGAACACGATAAATGACGCCATTTTGATGCCGGTCCGTATATGTAGATAGGTTGGCGTGGAGACATTTCGAAATGAGATGGAAACGGATAATTTTGAATATTTGGATATAGGTGGGTAGGTACAAAGCATGGAATAAGCAGTTGTTTAATCAATGGTACTTCTAAGTTCACCGAGTGAAAAACTTGCATTTATGTCCCCCGTCAAAAAATTTGCCACAGAAGCTTGAAATAGATTATACGCGTCAGCATCGGCATCAGCAGAAAAATTTCAATTTATAACAGCCCTTATACACCTGCAACTTGGTTGCCAACCTAAGTTGGCAACAGGTAAAAAAACGGAAATTAAGTGATTTGTAGGCATGTTGCAGGTTGCAGTACCAGGTTGCAAGAACGTGAATGGCGTGGTTGCCGGAATGTTGCAAGTGTGTAGTAACGTACCTGCAACCTAGGTTGGCAACCAAGTTGCAGGTGTATTTGGCCTGTAACACGCGCATTTGCCTTTGATGACCCATATTGACAGCAGCAGCAGCGGCAGAAGCATTTTTTTGCTTCTCCTGTCAATGTGGCTCATCGAAGGCAAATGCGTGTGTTCTAAATTGAAATTTTTCTGCTGATGCCGATGTCTCTGTCTCTCTGATGCTGACGCGGGAAATGTATTTCAACCACCACATTGACAGCATCATCATCATCATCAATAGGTGTGTTTTTTTGGTTATCCCGTGCAAGTTTGGGTAACGAAACTCCATATAAAAAAAATTACAGCTGACGCACCTGTCATTTTTTTTATATGAAGTTTCGTTACCCAAACCTGCACGGGATAACCAAAAAAACACACCTAATGTGGCACGATAGCCCGACGTCGGGCCTTGGCCGCCTGAATCGTTGACCTCCAATTGTCGCGGTTACGTGACCTTGTCCTCCAGTTCCGGAAGCCCAGCAGCTGGTGGGCGTCTTCACCTACGGAGTTCTCCCAGCGAGCTCTCGGTCGTCCACGCAACCTCGCTCCGTCAATTCGTTGTGCGTTCATAACTTTCTTTGGCATGCGATTGTCGTCCATCCTTTGTACATGCCCCCCATTGCAGACGTTGAAGCTTCACGATTTTCGATACTTCCATCTCATGGTTGTATCGGATACGCCATTGGTCTCGCTCGCGAACGGCCCCGAAAATTCGCCGAAGGACCTTTCGTTCGAATCGGTTCAGCAAAATTTCGGAGGCTTGGGTAAGGGTCCATGTTTCGCAGCCATAACATAGCACGGGTCGGATGATCGTTTTGTACACGCGGAGCTTCGTGTTCCTGTGCGCAAGTTTCGAATTAATTATATGGAGGACCGAGAACTATGTCTTATTGGCTAGTTGTATCCGCTATCGCTTAATTTCGTCGGTCTCGTTGGCGTCCTTCGATAAGTTACAACCCAGATAGTTGAAGTTGTCTACATACTCGATATTAAGGTCACTGTGATGCCTGAATTTGCTGGCGTCCTTGTTTTCGATTGCATCATGGCTAGGCATGGTACAACCTGTTCTTTTGAGAGAACAGGTCGAGCTTAATGATCTTATGCATCGGAACAGGTCTCTAAAACTAGGTTTCCTGACTTGTTACGCAGCCAAAGAGCACCACAGACCTAGCGATTTATTGGTCAATTGATCACGCCCGTGCAGCACACACTAGGCAATTTATCGCGCAATCTGAAATGACAGTCTCACAAAGAAACAAGATCTTATATGAAGTGGCTTCGCTGAGCCCGTTGCCCACCCAAAGCTTTCTTATGAGTTGTGGGAAAGTAGACTTTTGAAGCTAGTCAAAGACACCCTGTTAATTTTACAAACGTAATAAGTGTTTGCGACAAACACTATTACCATTCTATGTATTCCCACCAAAGTTCATGTTCATTGTTTGGTACAGTCACAAGATATGCACAAATGCTTCAGACGCTGCCCTAGTGTTGTGAAACGCCTTTGCTAAATATTTGATTCCCTATATTGCCGGTTAAGATAAAGATATTCGAATGAAAATTTTCAGGCATATTACTTATGTAATTTTCTTAAAACCGTCATCATAATTTTCACATTTGCAGACTTAACAGCCTATAACTCCGTTCCCGTTACTCCAAACTGGAGGAAAGCAACTGATTTGAAATGTACCCATCGAGTTCTTTGATTTGAGTACCCATACGTCCATGTCCGATAAACACTAAAAAAGTGGCGTTTTTCAAATCTTCTGGACACCCTACTAACTTTGCCCTACAAATTTCTAAGTATTTCGTGGTAAATACTGTTAGGATTCTACACATTCTTACCAAATTTCATGACGATCGGTTAAGCCGTTCGCGAGTTATTTAGTCAACAAATCCTAAAATCTGCGGGACACCCTGTTATCTTTGCCTTATCAGCTTCTAAGTATTTCGTGCCAAAGACTGTTACCATTCTACACATTCCTACCAAATTTCATGACGATCGGTTGAACCGTTCGCGAGCTATTTAGTGAACAGACGGACGGACAAAATTGATTTCATAAGGGTTTTTTGAAAAAACTTAAAAACCCTAAAATCGAAATTCTCGTATTTTCCCTATTAGCTATCTACTTTTCATTCTCCTCAACTCGTATCGCGTTTTGGGAGGCACACGTGAAAATTAGCTGTATTTTTTTTTTTAAATGGGGGGAGTTATGAACATGCCTTTCTGACAAATTTGAACATGCCTTTCTGACAAATTTAAATGGGAGGAATAATTGGGGGTCCTTGATTGGAGCGACTCTATTTTCAGCAAAAAACACATTCAGCTTAATGTTAATAGTCGCATAAAATTCCACGGCTGAACTTGCGTTTTTCAAGAATTATAGAGCTCTTTAAAAAGGTCCAAAATATTCTAATTTATCGTTTAGTCTACCGCCGAATTTTCATTGCATCATCATCTTTAGCCGTTTTTAAATAATCACTAAAAACTAAAGAAATACCCCCTTCCTCCCATTATTCAAGGTTGCGAACTCCCAATCGGTCAGTACACTTTTCCCATAATCAGGGTGCCATAACCAACTATCATGGAAATATCGTATTCTTCTTTGACTATTATATTGACCTAATCAACTATTCTTCATGTCTACCTGTTCATTCGACTCTTCAGTTCAGGTATTCCTGATCATTCAATCGACTGTTCAGGTCGAACTGTTCAAATCGACTCTTCACGTCGACCTGTTCAATCGACTCTTCAGGTCGACCTGTTCAATCGACTCTTCAGGTCGACCTGTTCAATCGACTCTTCAGGTCGACCTGTTCAATCGACTCTTCAGGTCGACCTGTTCAATCGATTCTTCAGGTCGACCTGTTCAATCGACTCTTCAGGTCGACCTGTTTAATCGACTCTTCAGGTCTCAAACGAGTCTCACTGATCTGAGTCGTGCTGTGATGCGGTTGGATAGTAGACGTAGACGGAATTGAACTGATTTGATTGCGTGCATATTTATGGGCGTATTATTGATATTAATATGTAGAATATATTGATATTATTTTGGTACTTGATGTGAATGTGTTCATTGGAATTGGATTGTACGTGACTTACTTAAGATAGCGATCAAACTAGTTTCATTCAATGCTAGGAACCTGTTCTTTTGAGAATTGCGGAACGGGAGCGATCAACTCCTTGTACGGAGCGGGATCAAAATAGTAGTTCAGTTCATTAAGAACCATGACTTGGCCTTTGTTTTGCTTTCGTTGATATGTAGTCCAACTTCCTTTGCGGCGTTATTGAGGTTATGCAGGAGGCTTTCTGCATCACCCAACCTTCGAGACATGATGTTGATATCGTCGGCGTACGCTACTAATTGAGTCGACTTGATGAGTAGCGTTCCACTGCTGTCCATATTCATGGCTCGAATTACATACTTCAAAGCCAGGTTGAAGAGCGTCGGCGCCAGCCCGTCGCCCTGCTTGAGTCCAGTACGAGTTTCAAATAGGTCAGTGAGTCGGTTCTGCACTTTGACCTGCGAGACGGTATTAGTCATCGTCATCCTTGTGAGTCGCACTAACTTTGCCGGTATACCAAAATTCGCATAATGTTGTACAGTACACTTCGGTCGATACTGTCGTATGCCTGCTTGAAGTCGACAAAGATTTGGTATACGTCGATGTTGTATTCCCAGCACTTTTGGAGTAGTAGCTTCACTGTGTAAAGCTGATCGGTCGTTGAACGACCAGGTCTGAAACCGCCTTGATACTCGCCAATGATTTGTTCTGCGTACGGATTGATTCTCTTTTCAAGAATTTTTGATAAAATCTTATAGGCCGTACAAACTAATGATATGGCTCTGTAATTCTCACACCCTTTTTGTGGATTGGGCAGATTATGCTTTTGCGCCAATCTTCGGGGATTACCTCGTCGTTCCATATTTTCAGCAGTAGCACATGTACAGCGTTGGTCAGGCACGTTCCACCATGCTTCAGCAGTTCTGCTGGGATCTCGTCAGCGCCGGGCGCTTTATTATTTTGGAGCGACTGTATGGCAAGACTCACCTCCTCTACTGTTGGGGGTAGAACGGGAGGGCCTGGTTCGGCTCAGTACATACCTTTAAGGTACCTTTAAGGCATGTACTGAGTTCACCGAGCGAAAAACATGCATATATGTCTCCCGTGAAAACGGTGCCGTGGAGACTTGCTTTTTATTCACTCAATGTAAGGTAAATGTTGACTCGCGTTCTGATTGATTGTCGATGACTTCTTTTCACTGTGAAATAAAGTGCAACTGCATTATTTTCGCTGGCGAAATGTCAAAAACCGGTGTGGAGACTTTCATGTGAAGTGAGTACCACCAAGCAAATTCGATTTCACGATCATCAAAATTTTGACAGTATTTGTATGGATTTCAGGTGAACTGACGATGTTAGTACCTACTTTTAGACAAACCCACTGAATTTAAGATAATGTGCGGCCTGGTTGATGGTCGATGACACCATTTCGCTGAGAAATAAAGTGCAACACTTATATAAGCCCACACACATACTCAAATCACGCTCGTAAAGGTATGTACTGAGTTTACCGAGCGAAAAACTTGCATATCTGTCTCCCGTGAAAACAGTGCCGTGGAGACTTGCTTTTTATTCACTCAATGCAAAAAAAGGTATGTACTGAGTTCACCGAGCGAAAAATTTGCATATATGGAAAACGTGAAAACGGTGCCGTGGTGCCGTTTTTATTCACTTAATTTAAGATAAATGTTCACTCGCGTTCTGGTTGATTGTCGATGACATTTTTTCACTGTGAAATAAAGTGGGGACATGCTATTCCCGAAATTCCACCGTGTCAGGATCCTGTCCTTCATCTCTCAGTGCGTCCATCAGCCGAGCAAGCAACGCGCTTTTGTATCCCGAAGTCGACAAATTCCGTTTCGCCAGCTCACGCTTTAATTCGGCCGTAGTTAGTTGCGAGATATTACGCGGCATTTTGTTTCTCGGCTAAAAACGGTCCACAGTTCACTTTTACGCGAATCTCACTTTCTACAATGTTTTCGAATTCTACACGTTACGGTACTACTTAACTTTCGAGAAGTTTTTCTGTCTACAGTAGTCCGACCCGAAGCTCGTAAGTTCACTTTCCAGAACCTTACGTCTCGAAATTTCCCCAAAAATTCTCGTCGAGTTCTCGAATGTTCACTAACACACTGAATTTCACGCTTTCCGGATCTCGTCACACTAGTCCGACACGATTGCCTTCACTTACCAGAACTTTCCGTCGCGAACTATTCCGAAAATTCTCATCTCTTTCTCGAATGTTCAAGTGACACACGCAATTTCACGTTTCCCGGATCTTCTCACACTAGTCCGACAAGGTGACGCACTTTCCGGAAACTTACGGAAGGTCGTGGTTGTTAGGTGAAGACGTCAACCTTATTTCTCGTTAGTGACATCAGCGCCCTCTGGTGTAAACTCAGAGGCGCCACAGACGCTCCGATCGATGGGCCAGATTTTTTGATGGCGAGATAAATCGGTGTATGGAACCATCGGATTAAATTTTTTGATTTGACATGTGGAACGTATTGCCAATGCAATTTTCCGTACATGCTGTCATGACAATCTTGTGTTCTCAGTTGCTGATTTTTTGACATAAACCTGTGGTCGTTCTTCATGCCGTGGTTGTGGCGGTCATTCTCCATCAAAGTAGCAATGGATGTCCATCTTCCATCGCCAAAAATGGTATAATTTTCGCTATTTTGTGTTGTGTCTTATGGACCGTGAGACTGTCTATTTCAGATTGCCCGATAAATTGCCCAATGTATGTGTTGTACGGGCAGCAGATCGATTGTGGGCAATCGATTGCCCAATCGGCATTCAGCATATTTGTCATCTACGAAATTCTGCCGATGCTGCTGCTGACGCGTGTAATCTATTTCAACTATTATAAGATAAGGTGTGTTTTTTTTGGCTATCCCGTGTAGGTTTGGGCAACGAAACTCCACATAAAAACGAGACCGAGGTTAATTTCGGGCGCGGCCGAAATTTGGATACCCTTCGCTCCCCTCGCTAAAAAAAATTTTTTTCGGGCGTACCTACGACTTGCATTTATTCCGTCCCCCATTCTTTTCCTTCTGTCTTCACAAAAGTTCCGTTGCTTCGGCAAAACAATATTTGGGTGGGGTTTGTTTGGAATAAGTGGGCAAATAAAAATATTTACTCACAAAATAGATGTGGGATGCGGGAGCATGACCCCATAGTACGATTTTATTTGTTTTGAACTTTTTAGTTGCTTTGATACACTCAGAGAAAAAAACGCACATTCATATTAAAAGCTCCACATTTAAATTGAACGCAGTATTCGTTTGAAAAATATCGTTTGATTTGAACGAGTTCTCATTTACGCTAAGAAAATTTCTTTTAAAACAAAAGAGCAGCTAAACCGCAAACGACGGTCGTTTAGATCAAAAGATTCCGCATTACATAGTAATGTGGATACATTCCTTTACGTAACAAATACGCATACCTAAAGGACGCGATGCCAAAATATCATTTGTTTCAACGAAGCACAACAGGTAGTTAATACTTCTGGCCGGTCCGATGAGTCTCACGTGTTCATATTCGTTCCAAACAAATGTGTATAGTGTCTAACAACAAACGCGTATTAGAATCTTCGTCGATGTTAAGAGTGTTTTCGAGAATGTACTTTTGCATTTATCTGGAGGAATGGACGCTTGCACACGTGCAATTTAAGTTTAGCGGGTGTTAAAATAAAAGTGTATTGTATTAATCGTATTAATATTAGACCTAAATAAAAAATAAAGTGTTTTTCTGAGGTTTTCATAAGTTTTATTCTTTATTCATTTGTCAACACAGGTAACAGTAAGTATCTAATCGAATGGAGAATGGACAATCAAACGGAATGTATTATTTTATTTCAGCAGAGTTTGCCTTTAATTCCATGTAATACTCAATTATTTTGAATGGGGCAATTTCTATGAAATGAAAACGGGATGCGTTACTTTCAAAATACATACCGTTTCATTAAAAAGAATGCTTCGTTTAGTTTAAATAACAAAAATGTTCAATATAAAAACGAAGACGTTTGATACAATTGCCTTTCATTTATTTAAAATGTTTTACCCGTTTACAATAAAAGAATAAGAGTTTATTTCAATGAAAAATACGTTTAAATCGACTGGCTCCTTCTTTCCAGGTAAACGTAAACTCTTTTGATTCAAACTCTTTTTTACAACTCATTATGCTTTTGAAAGAAACTCCACTCGTTAGAATTAAACGCATTTGCGTGTGGAGCCAAATCAAAAGCGGAAATCGTTTGAATTAAAAATATTTCGTTCAATATTAGTGAATATTTCTCTGAGTGTAAAGACACATTAATTTAAGGTTTTGTGAAATTGGTGTAAAAAATGTTTCTTAGAAGAACCAAAATTGGGGGGTGGGTTTGTTTGGCAGCCCCATGATCCCACTTGATCCAATGTTACATACGCACATCCAGAAGAAGAACGACGCAACTGCAAATTTGTTGATTCGCCAGAAATTGCATTTTAAAATTTCATTCACGTGTTTTTTACAATTCCAAGAGTATTTTTGCGGTATTCTATATTATAGGTAGCTGAGCATATTGCTGATTGATTTATAATGATATATTAAAAAAACAAAATTATTGTGGGTTTATTTTGATGATTAGTGAGAAGAGGTTTCAGTCGCGTTATAGTTGATTTAATATTGATCGTGACATGAATGGTGTTAATCAGCCAGGATAAAGAATACAAAAGGGAATTCATTTGTCTTTTCTTTTGTTTTGTTATAATTTATTACGAAAAACTAAACATTTATTCAAAAAGATTACGGAAAAATGGTTCGTAATACGAGTAATACCATGGTATAAGATTGAAGTTTAATAAACTTACTAAGTCATTTTGTTGTGCTCTGATATGGAAATTGTTCATGCATAGATGTTGTTGCAAGGAAACAGTATCAACTGAGCGGTCGGATAAACGGGTACCCTTCAATATAGGGAAGGGATGGCAAAGGGATTAAAATTCAGTTTTTTTTGCAAATTTTTTGAAAACTATGAGTCTAGCCACAAAATGTCCTGAGAACGAAACGAGCTATTACCTTTGAATGATATAAAAAACTTTAGATATTTTCATTGAAAATTATACCCTCCTAGACCCAAAAGTATTATAGTGAATTAAAATTTTTTTGAGTTTTACATTTCGCACTCTTGATAGAATTCAATTCAATTCAATATAATTTTATTTTACTCCCCCCTATATGAGCTTATCACTTGTGTGGAGGAGGGAGGATATATAAGTTTACAAAATTCTTAACAACAAATCCAACATAAAATAGAAAGAAAAAATAATAATAATAATTTATAATACAGTCACAAAATCAATGAAAAAATAAAATATAATAAACTTAGGGTCATAAGATCTTGTCCATGTATTGCTAAGAAAATTTATTTGATTTGTAACAAAAATTGAAGTCTTCCGACCATTGACACCCAACTTCTCCTAATATTTTTCAAAAAGGTATGCCTGAAGCTTTTTTTTCAAATTGAGCCAGGCATATCAAATTTGGTAGGGTGCCTACCCTAAGCCGCATTACGCTCTCCACCAAAAAATATTATCATCCGATAAAAACCTAGGGTAACCTCTATACAAAGTGAACAAAAATTTTAACAAATTTCACATTTTTAACTTCGAAATTCTATCTAAAATAGAAAAAACAATTTATCTCTTAGAACCTCAGTATACCAGTTAATTGTAGTCTTCTGAATGTATGCTGAAAAGTTTGTACCAGAACGTACGCTACAAGTATCAACAAATTGGGTTGGAAGGTCATTGGTACCAGTTCTAAGGCTATTTGCGAATATATCGCATATATCAAGAGTTACAGTGCGAAATGTAAAACTAAAAAAATGTAAATACAATAAAATACTTTTGGGTCTAGGGTATTATTTTCTGAGAAAATGTCCAGAGTGTTATATATAATTAGAAAGGTAATTTTGTGTAGTTTGTTTCGTTCACGGGACAGACTCACAGTTTTCCAAATATTTGAAAAAAAAAACTGAATTTTAACCCCTCTTCCCACCTTAATCCATGGCGCAAATTAATTTTTACTGCGTAAATTGGGCAGTGTATTCAACAATAAATTCGCATAAATCTGTCAAGAAATAATAATTAACTCATTGCCGGACACAACGCCAAAATTTGACACGATTTGTATGTCAAATGCTCAAAATTGGACGTCTATAGACGTTCTGTCCGGGAAAGCGTTAAAGGATTGTCAACAGACACACATACACATAATTTAAATATTTTCACCAGTTTTTTGCTGGCCAACTTTCTGGCGTAAATCACATTTACGCCAGGATGTTTTGCCGAAACTTCTTCCAAATATTGCAAAAAACAACTTCCTAATTTCATTAACCCCTCTGTTTCCCATCATGCCAAATGTAGCATATATTTGTGTCTCGTTAATTCTGCAATTTGATATTCTTAGTTAAACATTTAAGTCTTATTGTTACGCCAATTAAAAACTGAAGCTAAATCATTTTGCAATTATTTTTTGCATTAACTTCGTCTTCAATGTGGATTCAAATATTAACATTTTGTACTTAAATAGACAAAAGACAGAAACACCTAGCTTGACAATATCAAATATTTATTTGAATTCTATCAAAGATATTTTTTACCAGGAAGCATAACCAAAATAAGAGACTGTTCACATGCTTATTCAAAAATCAGGACTCATACCGGACCAGTATATTTCGTTAATAAGTTATACAATTATTAAAATTCAATCGAATTCCGACTCCTTAAGTTTTATATTTTTCAGAAACTGTGTGGTTTGATACAATAAAGTAGTTTGAACAGATATGGTACAGTGCCAGTATACAGACATACACCGCATTTGCTTTATAGAGTGGAACGATAAATTAAGACTCGCAATTAAGTTTTGGCATATTCATTAATCGGGTTATGATACTATTTCAAAATTATTTTATAAAGATATAGTTCTGCAAATTAAATTAATTAACAGGAACCGTGGTAAATCATCCATTAATTTTTAAATATGATTTGGCTCCATATACGTTTATGTATTATTATCAATTCACTATTGAAAACTCGACTTTTTTTTTTAAATTGTTTCATGTCAAATCAAAATGAAAATCATTTAACTTTAATAGCCGGTCAAAGTATAGATTAGACTGAATTTGAAAACAAAGTTATGTTCGTTTTGTCTTATATATTTCTTAATTGGTTTCTATGTTTTAACTAAGTTTAAAAAAAGTTCCAACTTTGGAAACGATCTTCCCTTATGTATCATTATAATTTACCAAAATCTTCATAGCATTGATTTGATAATTTTTAAGTTAAATTTAAAAATTTCAGTAGTATCAAAATTCGATTTTATTTTTTAAGTATTGACGAATCGCAAAATTAATAAGGAATCACTTAAGTATAAGTGGGGACTATGAATTCCGCCCTAAAAACTGAATTGATTTACTATTTTTATTCTTATTAAAAAGAATAATTCGTTGTTATTGACACCAACAACACGCACGCACTTTCCCCCGGTGATGCTTTGACAAGCTTGCAGTTGCGTCGTTATTGATCTGAGTGAATGCTTCCAAACGAGCAAATGGAATATCGACCTAACCGAATTTTAACAGTTTTTTTTACAGAGTTTTAAAATCAAAATTATTTTTTATTAAAAATATAGCCAATTTCAAACTTAGTGGTATATTTAACTCAAAAACGATAATTTTTGCACTTACGTCATTATTCTTCTGGATGTGCGATATGTTTTGTGTCATCAATAGAAATACATTTGTGTGAAATTTGGTTGAAATTAGTGCACAAATAAAAAAGTTTTTCTTAGAAGAACCTAATTTGGGGGGTTAGGTTTGTATGGCAGCCCCATGACCCCATGGTCCGATTTGATCCATTCTTACATATGTTTTGTGTCATCAATAGAAATACATTTGTGTGAAATTTGGTTGAAATTGGTACACAAATAAAAAAAATTTTCTTAGAAGAACCTAATTTGGGTAGTTGGGTTTGTATGGCAGCCCCATGACCCCATTGTCCAATTTTACCGATTCAAACATACAAACTGCCTGCAGCAAAAAGAAGCATTTGTGCAAAATTTCAGCTTCATAGCTTTTAAATTGGCCGAGTAAAACGCGTAGCAACAGACGGACAGACGGACATCGCCCAATCGACTCCCCATGTTATGCTGATCGTATATGTATACTTATTATATGGTCGGAGATGCTTCCTTCAATGCGTTACAAACTTCACGACAAAGTTAATATACCCTTCGTTGACTCTACGAGCGAAGGGTATAAAAATGCCAGCTGACCCATCTGTCATTTTTTACCGCTCTTTTTGTGAAAGTCTTCAAAAATCGTGACTTTTCATGCAAAATCATAATTTGCAGCCCTCCTGATGACCTAATCCAATATTTGATTTCGGTTTCAGAAACTACATAAAATTTCACGAAAAAAAAAGTTTTTCCAACATTATCACCACTTTTAATACAGGTACTCAAACTTAATAGAAATTTTAAAATAGATTTTTCATCGAAAATTCAAACAGTAATTTCATAACGGTGCTTTATACGTACAACTTTGCAAAGTTGATAAAAGTTCCTTCAACATGTTGGCTTTCCAACGGTATATTACTTTTCATATTTACATTGCGGGATTTTGGAATTACACATATTGGATGTAAAAAAACAAGGTAATTGTTTTCTTATCGGATTATTCAAACTGAAATTTTATTCATTTATTTTTTATATTTTACTATCGCAATTTTGAAAATTTGTCAAATAAACATGAAAAAAAGTTTTGAATATGAGAAAGAATCAATAAACTAAAAATATTAACTAATGATTAAATGGGTCTGTTTGGTAAATTAGAATAAAGCTGCTGGAATTGGCCTCCTCCATTTTTTATGCAGACTCGACACCTGCGGCGCTTGGAAGAAACGGTCCGAAGGATTTCAGGAAGGGTTTTCTTTATGTTGTCACAAGCATCATTAATTCGCTGCAGCAACTGTTCCCTAAGGGGTAAAGGAGTGAAGGAATCCCATAACGGATCACATCAGGAAGGACGTAAGCTAAACGCGAACAGAGTATTGCCATAATTCATAGTTGCGGTGAAAAATCACAAAATAAAACCAAAAGCGGATCTACCTAACTGACCTTGCTTCTTCTGCTCTTACACGATGCGGAGCCTACGGTGTTGAACGGCTCGAGCTATAGCCTAGATGGTATTGGCCTTCGCTCTTCACCCTACCCAACCATGGAGTCCGTTGTGCAAAAAAAATAATTATTCGGACTCCCCTAACGAAATACGGAAAACTCAAAGTTTAATGGCCCATCAGACCAGATATAAAACGCAAAAATTCAAAATCCTCGGCTCATCAGGCCAACTATAAACGTGAAAGAAAATTGAAGCAACGGTCCATCAGACCAGAGAAAAAAAGAAAGGAGAATGTTTGGAGCAACGGTCCATCAGACCAGAGAAAAAAGAGGTGAAGTCAAGAAAGGCTTAGTTACTCATATTCCTACACTAACGCACCAGAAAAGCCTATTATTGGCCGTAATTGGGCGTTTATATTATATACGTGGTTTTAACCTAATATCCTTGCGATAATGGATTCTTATTACTTAATATTTACATTTTTTTTTTTATTAGAAGTAGTGATTAGAACTATAGCTTAGGTTACTATCCCAACCCCGATCAGTTGATTCAGTTGTGTAAATTCAAGGGAAAAATAAACTTCATTGCATGATAGACCTGCCGGTAAATGCCATTATGAAAGAAAAATATAACAATGATAGGTTAATTCAGTTTCAGTTGTGTAAATTCAAGGGAAAATTAAACTTCATTGCATGATAGACCTGCCGGTAAATGCCATCATGAAAGAAAAATATAACAATGATAGGTTAATTCAGTTTTTTTGCTCTATACATCTCTCTATCTATAGATAGCTATCTGAATTAACAAGCAACAAATATTTTTAAATTTTCAGAAATTTTTTTTTAACGATTCTATAAAATTGAAATTACACACTTTATCCATGCCCGTGTCCATTTTTCAGCAAACGCCTCATGCAGCGACTATAACTGTATACTCACGCTATCCACAAATGTTGCTGTCAGCAGTATATTCCCGTTACGGAGGCCCACCGAATAATGGCACTATTGACAATGCGGCGCAATGCAACAGATGCTTTTACCTTTGTGCGCCGTCCCATGTCTCAGTATCTTTCCACTTTCGCGTAGCAGATTGGCACCTATTGTTTTAATATTTGATTCCGCTTTGTTCTGGAATTGACTCTGCAAAAAAAAAGAAACGAAGCCACACCAAAATTCCTGATGGTATGGGACACGTGGAGACCTAAAGACAATCCTGCCTGGCCATCAAATTCTCGTTGAACCAATTACGTGTTTCATGTCGTTCAATTTTGAGATCTTCTGTCTTAATTTCTTTAAATCGTATTTTGTTGCATAGTACACTCTTTCTGAAGTACGAACAGTTAATTTTCAATAACGTTACCTTCCATTATGCAGCCACAACACACCAACACACCTCTCCACAACGAATGCCCTTTGAAAATCGAACACTTTTTCTCCCGTAATACCGAGGCTAATGTTGCGCGCACACGTGAAAGATCAACTTTTTATTTGATACTTTCAATAATCACTACTAGACATTTATTTTTTTCTTCATTATATATTCCTCTTCTCGACAACTTTTCAATCTCCAACTGCATCCGCCCGGCACGAGCATCCAAACCAGAAAAAAGCTCGTTTCTTTTTCGCGCCACGCCCAAGTAACAATTTCATTCCTATAATACTTCGTAAAATATTCTCTTCTAGCATTAATAGGGGCACTTTTCAAGGTATAATCACTGAATAACAGTCCAGTAATGGCATTTGGCGCCGTTTTTTAATCCAATAGAACCTTATTGTAGCACTAAATTATGCTTTAAAAAGGCGTACGTCATTTGCTTTATATCATCATTTTCTGTCATTGAACGAATTTGCAAAATAGAAATAGAAAAACAAAATTTCCGCAGCTGGCATCGAACCAACGTCTGTTGATTGCCCGTCCTACACGCTACCCACTCAGCTAACCTCACATATGGTCGGCATTGCTCGGAAACACTACATGGTTGTTGCTACTATAGAAATGCTTTGTCGACTTTTCTGCAAATGTATCCTATCATACATTTATCAATAAAATAGAGTGAATTTCTGCGCAGAGATCGCCTTAATTAATTTCGAAGATTACAACGAGTGCATACGTGTGGGTTTCATTAAAGATTTCAAGGATTTCTAATGCAGATATTGTGTATTTCAGAAAACTGTGTCAAGTGACAATTCATTAAAAAATCACAAAGTCCATCCTTGTATAAAACTACGGTGAACAATTTATTGGATGACCATACGAATGTCACACTACAAAAATGACACCGACTGTGCTATAGAAGAATATATGCATGTGTGTGTTCGTGCTGTATCATCCAATAAACACAAGAGTGGAGTATTTAAAGGAGTGTGTTTTTAGGTTAACGTTTAGAGACAGTTTTATCGAAGTTTTATACCACCATCTTTAAATTTATTCCATAATGCTGATAAAAGTTTTCCGGAAAATACTTTAAGGATGTTTTATCGGATCAAAACATTACTTTAAGCGCTGTCACACGATAAATGAATTTCGTGGTACTATATGATTGCTACAGTGTGAAGTGCTTCTTTAAAGCATACCAATTGTTACTTGGGCGAGTCGACCGCCTTTTCCCCCACTAAAAAAAAACCGTACCTACTTAACTGTACTTATCAATTCTCGTTCTTTGTTTCCAGCTGTCACTTTTCATCTTCCTACCTCGAACGAACAATTCGCCAGGGTTGAGCAAACCGGCAAGTTTTTCCCAGCGGAAAGACCGAGAACTGGTAGTACTAGCCAGTACATGTCCTCTCTATCTTTAACCGTTATAAAATTTAGCATTTTTATGTAAATAGTATCAAAGAGCTCGACATGCCGAGCAAAATCACTATTTGCCACACACCCAAATATTAAATCCGTGATTGGACTTCACTTTCTGAAACTGCACAAAATTCGACATAAAATAACTCTTTTCCCAGTTAAATAATTTAAGAAGCTTCCCAAACCATTCAAACTTTAAAGAAATTCGAAAAAAGATTTTTCATTGAAAATTCAAATTTTAAAATCGTAACGGTACTTTGAATTGACAAATGTACAAAGTTGGCAAAAGTTGCCGCCATGCGCGTAGCCAGGGGGGTGGGGCGGCCCCCCCCCTGGTCGATGAAGATGGTAAAAAAAAACTTATCGATGTAGTAAAAAAACCGCTGCACTATACAACATTTTAAAAAAATTTCTGCTGCTGGCGCAATAGATGCCTTTTTCACCACTCCAAGTGCTGCCGAAGAAGCCATGATCGGGACAGTATGCAGTCAGGGGGTCCCTACAAATAGATGACAGCGAGTGGCCTCTCGCAACAGACGGAGGCTGCGTACCAGCAAACACATTTAACTTGTGAGTTTGCTACTGTGGCTGAGTGGATCCCATATTTCCTGTTCCATTTCATGGCTTCTGAGCTGGATTACACAATTTCAACCGTTAGGTCCCTTCGGGAAGTTAGTGGAGTTCAACTTATTTTCATATGAAAGGGTGACAAATGGCATACAGCTTTGCTTTGTTAGGGAACTTGTAAGGAACGGGTCTCATAATTCAGTGTCTTTCAAGTTTTTCTTCTTCTTATCAGTACCGTATAGCCGCATGTGAGGCCATGGTGCGTTAACTCAGCCGTTTCTAGGCAATTTCGAGTCAACGTTAGATTGCATATCATTTCGGAGTGTATATAATGTTGCATGTACGGAAATTTTAGACCACGCCGAGATTCGATCTCCGGACCTCTATATTACTCGTACTAGCATCGTAGAGTGCGACTCAACCAAGTGAGCCACAGAGCGGGTCTTTCAAGTTATTTAATCAAAATTTATTTTCTAGCTGAATCATACCAGCAATAAAATTTAGCCATTGTTAATAAATTTAGAAGAAATCTTATTAAAACCGTTAACCATATTTCAATTAATAAAGGATTTATAAATATTCTGACGATGCTACTTTGCTAAGATGAAAGTGACAGACGAAACAAACTAATTTCGCAAGTGGAATATGCAAACTACGCTCTAAAAGGCAGATATTGGAGGCCAGTTGAATGTAATGAGAATGCAGAAGAAAATCATTCTCATCTCCATTTTTAGTTTTTTTTCAAATTAAAAGGCGAAACGTTTGTTCCTACTACAACTTTATTTTTTATAATGCATATACAAGTATTTCGGGAGTAACTTGCTCCCTTCTTCAGGAAACGTAAGCACTGGTGGTCTTACGGCAACTGCCTCTACGGGGCGGACCACACCCGTTTTGTCAATTCAAAACGGCCAAAAGCTGCCAATATGCCTTCCTGGCAAGAGCCCCGGCAGGAGCCCTGAAGGTTCGATGCAGGAAGGTTGTGTTTGTCTGTGTATATGTGTGGGTACGATATATGTGTTTTTTCGTCATATTGGGAGCATTCCATCTCGGCGCGGCTGCTCTCAATTTTACTAATTCGCGCCGGTGTTGAAACAAATCCAGGCCCAGAGGTATGGATTTGTAGTGTCTGCAACCAACGAATCGGTTCGAATGCCAGATCAGTGCAGTGTAATTGCTGCAGGGAATGGGTTCACTTTAGGTGTTCGGGGTTACGAAGACAGGGTCAACACTCCTCAGCATATGTTGCGGCAGGGTGTATGAATTCCGGGCAACCCAGGGCTGCTCCCAGCCCACCTTCTCCACCACTGCCCCCTACACCGCCAAACAATATGATAAGGAATGCCGGACCCAGTCTTACGCCTGGCCCTCCTCCTCCAGCAGTTTTCACTGCACTATCTATATTACAGTTTAACTGTAATAGCATTCACCGAAAAATCGCTGAGATCACACACTTCTTGAGTTCCAACAGAATTCTCATCGCCGCCATCCAAGAGACGTTGCTTCACGCAAACTCGTCTCTAAGCGTCCATAGCGAATATGTTATACTGCGGAAAGATCGACCGGCCGCCACGGATGATTCTCACCCTGGAGGTGGAATTGCCTTCCTAATACACAAGTCCGTACATTACTGTGTATTAGATGTAGTTGCTGACGGTACGGCGGAAATTCAAGCCATCTCAGTTCCATCAGGGAGTACTAATATCGAAATTTTTAATATTTATGTACCACCTCATTCTAGTTGCCCTTCAGGCTACCGTTTCGATATTGGTCCTCTCCTTTCCGGAGAGCACAGGGTCATCCTTGGCGACTTTAATGCGCACCATGAGCTCTGGCATTCGGACCTCAACAACAATGCCAGGGGTATAACTATCGCCGAATCACTTGACGCCTCAGAATTCTGTTCACTCAATGAAGACTCGCCGACTAGAGTCGTGGGCACTTGCAGAGAAAAATATTAGGAACGTCATTACCACAGCCGCGGCACGTTTTATTCCGGCAGGACGTATCCCGAAAGTTCGGCCTAACTTCCCCACTAGTGCCGCCAGATTAGCCGATGAACGTGATCAGATCAGAAGCGCTCACCCTGATGATCCCAGAATTAAGAAGCTTAACTCCGAAATTGATCGACAAGTTAAAGACTATAGGAGGGCGAAATGGAATCAGCACCTCGATGAATGTAACCTCAATGAAGGTGTCAGCAAATTATGGTCTACCGTCCGCGCCCTTTCCAATCCTCGGGAAGAAAAGGGCAACAACGCCATTGAATTTGGCAACACAAAAACCTGCGATCCTCTTCAGTGTGCTAGCCTGTTCAATAAACAATTTATTAAACATCCGAAGTCTGACGGCCTCAAGCACAAAATTAGAAGACGGATTCGCAGCCGGAATGTTGACACCATACCATCTTTTACAGCGGACCAGGTTAAAAAAGTCATCGAGAATGCTAAAAACTCCAAGGCCCACGGACCAGATTTCGATGAACATGTTGAAACATCTCGACCTTCCAGCCATTGAGTATCTCACGGCCGCCTTTAACTTGTCGATGTCCACGCTTGCCATCCATGAAATCTGGAAAACAGGTCGAATTGTTCCCTGTCTCAAGCCAGGGAAGAGCGCAAGTCTCGGGGAATCCTACCGCCCCATTACGATACTTTCTCCTGTGACAAAGACGCTGGAGGCCCTTATTCACCCCACTCTTGTTGCACATGCGAAGCTAGAACCTCACCAGCATGGCTTCAGGAAGATGCACAGTACCACCACTGCCCTCGATGCGATCACTACACGCATTCGTGATGGGCTAAATCAACGCAGTCGTTGTCACAGAACTATTCTGGTGGCAATAGACCTATCAAGTGCATTCGATAAGGTCAATCATTCAATGCTCTTAGCAAACCTGTTGAATATGCATCTTCCTGCACAAGAGATCCGTTGGATTGCCAACTATCTAGCTGGTCGGCACTCCTTCACCGAGTTTCGAGGCAAACGTTCTAAGCTTAGGAAAATCAAATTAGGTGTTCCACAGGGAGGGGTACTCTCCCCCACTCTGTTCAACATCTACATGTCCGGCCTTCCCACACCACCTGAAGGAATCGAGGTGATTTCCTATGCTGACGATTGCACCGTACTCGCCACAGGGAATGATAAGGATGAAATGCGCCTCCGAATTAATCGCTATCTAGGACGATTACATGTAGTCTGGCTGGTCTAGCGGTTAGTGCGCGCACTTTCGGTGCACAGGCTCATGAGTTCGAATCTCACCGTGTTCCATGGTGTTTTTCGAACTCACGAGCTTGTGACGGACTATGATCTCACTCAGATGTTAAACGAGTACCCATTTATGGGGATAAATAACACTGCTGAGCGTGATGCTGATCTCATTACCTCAACAAAAAGCAGATAAGATCACCTGGATCACCACTGCGCTAAAGTGATCCAGACTTTCTGTCATATTTTAAAAGTAATATTTTGTAATCAACTTTCGCAATACGAATATATAAAAGTTTTTGAAATTTTCAATTTTCCTCCTGCGGCCCACCTAAACCTGAGGAGAGACTTATTTGGCCCGGGCCAGGTTTTGAGTTTGACACCCCTGCACTAGAGTAACACTAGCTCAACTTCGGTCGGGCTTTTGTTCACGCCTTAATTCGTACCTTTCTCGCATAAACCCGGACATCCAAAACATCTTTCCAAACTGCAATGGTACTCCTCATGATGTGGGCCATTTGTTTCAATGCCCCGCTGCGCCCACTGATCTTACCCCTATATTGCTGTGGGAAAATCCTATCACAGTAGCTATGTTTTTGTCCTTAGACCTCACGGACACAAACATTGACGAACCATAAATCGTACCCACATAGATGCACAGAGGTTTCACACCTTTCTGCACCGCTACAAGAAGAAGAAGAAACGTAAGCACTGAAGAAGGGAGCAAGTTACTCCCGAAATACTTGTATTATATGCATTATACAGGGTGTCCGGAAACTGCCGCATAAACGCACCGGATTATGATTCCTCAGTTGATTTCCAGCAAAAAAGTTGTACCGAACATACCCCCTCAGCTTAACCCTTTAGCTGCCACAGGCATTTAGGCTAAAATTAACCCTAGTTTTCTACACTTAACGTACTAAAACTGTTAGAAATAATGGAGCTAGAATAAAATGATGTAAGCAAGATATGATCGTAAGATTATGCGCCAATTTTTAAAAGAATCGTACAAGCACCTCTCCTTGGCAGAAGTTGGAGAAAACTGAGATGGAAAAAATATTGCTTTTGGGTCAAATCACGCAAATTTGACTTTGAAGCTCTGTAAATACCAAACCTTTTATCCGATTTTCGTCTGGTTAGTTTTATTTTATATGTAAATTTGTTGGCTGTAATAATCATTTTATTTTACTATTCTAGCTGGTCTAGCTTTGGAGATATTAACTCGGCTTTAACTCGTGCAAGAAAATGATTTTTTCAAAAATCTTTAAATGCATGTGGCAGCTAAAGGGTTAAGCTGAGGGGGTATGTTCGTACAACTTTTTTGCTGGAAATCAACTGAGGAATCATAATCTGGTGCGTTTATGCGGCAGTTTCCGGACACCCTGTATACAATTTTCAAGACAAATTCACCTTTTGCTCGACACAAATTAACTATCCATCAAATGAAATAAACGATTTCGCAAATTAAATTTACGCTTTAAAAAGTCATATCAACGATTTCGCAAATGAAATTAACGTTTTAACAAGTCAAATTAACGATTTGACAATGAGAAGTGATTTGCTGAATGATTATTTTGACTTGTGAAACAGTTTATTTCATTTGTGAAATCGTTAATTTTATTTGCGAAATCGTTTATTTCATGTGATGTATATTTAAATTGTGTTGAGGAAAAGGTGATTTTGTCTTGAAAATGGTATATAAAAAATAAAGTTGTAGTAGGAACAAACGTTTCGCCTTTTAATTTGAAAATTAAGAATACTACAAAACAACGGCAAACCTCAAACCATATTATCCATTTTTAGGTTTTTTTTTCGATTTTTGAAAAAACCCTTATGAAATCGATTTTGTCCGTCCGTCTGTTCACTAAATAACTCGCGAACGGCTCAACCGATCGTCATGAAATTTGGCAGGAATCTGTAGAATGGCACGAAATACTTAGAAGTTGGTAGGGCAAAGATAACAGGGTGTTCCGGAGATTTGACTTCTTCGTTTTTATCGGAGATGGACGTATGGGTACTCAGGTCAAAGAACTCGATGGGTACATTTCATATCAGTTGCTTTATTCCAGTTTGGAGTAACGGTAACAGAGCTATGGGCGTTTCAAGCTAAGCTTTCTTTTCACCTCCGTTTTTCTAAACCGCTATAAGTACCGATATGGAATTTTGCACAAATATTGATTAGCATATGAGCTTATATACGTCATTGCCTTTATAATCAAAGTAAGCCATGATACATAGTAAATCTATTTTTAGACCAATCCAAAAATAAATTTACAAGAAGCATTTCATTAATATTGTGCATAGTTTTCATTTCTTGCCTATAAAATATATGTGCAAAATTATTCACTATGTATGTATTGTAGTCTGGCTGGTCTAGCGGTTAGTGCGCGCACCTTCGGTGCACAGGCTCATGAGTTCGAATCTCACAGTGTTCCATGGTGTTTTTCGAACTCACGAGCTTGTGACGGACTATGATCTCACTCAGATGTTAAACGAGTACCCATTTGTGGGGATAAAAAACACTGCTGAGCGTGATGCTGATCTCATTACCTCAACAAAAAGCAGATAAGATCTTGGAAATAGGATGTCACTAACACATCCTGCGGCCTTAGTCCAATGCTGGATTGTCGCGCCTGTTATTTTTTATGTATCCAAAATCTAAAAAAAACCCTCGTATAGCGGGCGCAGCCCTCTTTACGCCGGTATTTTTAAAATTTGACTCTAAAATTAGCAAAAAAAAAAAGAAATGACATGCGTGGCAGTCCACCAGTAAACTAGGGCCGCAGATGTGTGAGTGACACCCCATTTCCAAAATATAAACTGCTGTTTTGTTGAGGTGTTGAGATCAACAGCACGCCCAGCAATGTTATTTATCCCCATAAATGGATACTTTTTTACAATCTGAGCGACATCATATCATTATCCGTCACGTAGGTCGTGAGTTCGAAAAACACCATAAAATGAATTCGTTCACGGTGAGTCTGAAATCCATGACCCTGTGCACCAATTCAACCACAAGCCAGGCTACTCTAAAATTTGCTAACAATATTTCTGCGACCGGAAACTTCAACTCCTAAGAAAATCAAGATGTTGAAAAAATGGCTTGCCCCCCCCCCCTTTCCTCCCTGACCGAAATCTACGCCCATGGTTGCTTATATATATTAGCTTTCGAACAACATATAAAAATGATGTATATAGACATATAGACTTATGATTTGGAAAATAGCATATCTTACGTGTTAAAGAGAAAAAAACGAGGTCCTAAGAGTAAACCAAAAAAAACGTTTCCACCATTTTTATACGAGTTTTATCTAGTAAACAAGATTTTTTTTTATAAAAAAACGAAAGAAAAGAAAAAGCGAAATTATCAGCAATACCAACTTAAAATTATAAGTACTGTTCGAAATATTCTCCCCCATATCGGACAAGAATTTGAAACCTTTTACCTACAGAAGAGACCGTCTGAAGCTCCACTTCCATTTTTTCTGGCAAATTGTTGCAAGCCGTTTCAATTTTTATTATTCCCGGTATTCCCGGGACAGTACAGGTTCATCGTAAACTTCATTTTTTAGTTTACCACATGGAAATCAAGCAGCGTTAAATCTGGACTTCTAGCAGGCCATGCGAGAGGCCCGTGTCATCCAATCCATTTCATTCATGGAATTCATTATGCAAGTATTCCGTAACAATTCTCCTGTTGTAAGCCGGACATCCGTCCATTTTCCACAAAATATTATCTAAAGGTCCATCTAGTTTGATCGCCAAATGGTGTCACGTGCAACCAAATGGCTGTTGTCATTGCATCCAAACTGATCGCCATTTGGGTATGCGTCCAGTTTTGATATTCAATATGGCAACTCAACCAACCGCTGTGACAACAGCTTGTCAAATTCAAAGTGACAATTTTGCAATCATTTTTAAATTTCTCTTTAACACGTAAGATTTGAAATTATCCAAATCTTAAGACTTTTGTCAACTTTGTACATTTATCAGTTCAAAGTACCGTTACGATTTTAAAATTTGAATTCTCAATGAAAAATCTATTTTCGAATTTCTTTAAAGTTTGAATGGTAGTATCTGGGAAGCTTTTTAAATTATTTAATTGGGAAAAGAGTTATTTTTTGTTGAATTTTGATCAGTTTTAGAAAAATAAAATAAATAACAGGCGCGACAATCCAGCATTGGACTAAGGCCGCAAGATGTGTTAGTGACAAGATCTTATCCTATGATATGTACTGGATTGGAAATCATCATGTAGATGAGCGTACGTGTGTGTCTAGAAATTTTTTCTACTCTTCCTCAGCCCCCCCTCTCGCACACCCCTCGGGCAACCCACAAGATGGTCGGCCGATGAACAGACTGTCAACAGTGTGGTTGTCATCCAATTCGCGCCAAGTGAACGCAGTGAGTGTGAGTGGACAAAATCGAGTTTTTCCAAGTGAATTGTAAGAAATTGACTTAAACAGTGTAGGCCGTAAGGCTGCGAATTCGTTCTAATTTAAAAAAAGTTTATTTCAGAACATGAAGTGCATTGTTGTCGGGTTTTCCAGCGACCAACAGAGAAACACTATGAGCGTATCTTTTCACAGGTAATCGCGTGAGAGCCTACATTTTAGTGGTCATATGTGAATTTTTGTGTCAAAATTATAGTTTATCGCATTGTTCATACATGTTTTCTTGAAAACAAGTGCGAGTTCGTCCCAGGTTCGTACCTTGTTCGTGCATGTTTTGTACGAAGCGGGCACGAAAGGTTACGATGGAAATTCGTCTCGTCGATGTGTTCATGAACGTATCAATTTCATTCTGTTTCGGGGGCTCATCACATTGTTATAGTTTTGCAAATTTTTTTTTGCAATTTTCGTGCAAAGTTTCGAGTCAATTTGATAATTAAACTGCTTTGGTAAAATAATATGTTAATTCTTTCATAATGTAAACCGTTTCTTGCAGATTTCTAATGGATGAGGCGAACGCGCTGTATGGATAGACAAACTACAGTTAAGAGGTGTGTAGATTCCTAAAAGAGCTGTGGTTTGCACGAAACATTTGCGTAATGACGGCATAATTTGACTTGAGAAACGAACTGTGCTCAAAGAAAATGCATTTCCGGAACTGAATCCGTCTGGTATTACGGTAAGTAAACAAATAAATTTAACCGACAGTAGTTGAATTGTTAAAATATAAATTGGTATGCATAATGATTTATCGATTGTTTTCAGATGTCTAATGAGTCTATCGGCGAGCCAAATGCAGTTCAAGCAGGTTTAGGATCGTCACATGCAGGACGCGAGCCGTGAATCTGCGGGACAGTGTACTAGGGAAGCAGTTATGCTCCGCCACCACGAGAGGCTTCTGATATTGTCTATCAAGCACCCGAGCCCCATTCAAACATATCACCACGTGCGGCATTTTCAAATCTCATCAATCGACTGGACGAACAGTATGGTGTGAAGCAAACGTTGACTCCTTGCGTGCTGCTTAGTGCATTGATCATTTTCCTCGGCGTGGCGACCTTCATGTATGTAACGATCAGTCTTGATTTGGCCAACACCATCAACGATCGAAATACTTTCTATCAGATATGCGACGATTCACACAGATGACGTGCATCGATGAGGAGGGTTTGAAAGGAGCTCTGGAGTTATTGAGGACCACAAATGTAAAGATATTACAGCACAGTTTAGTTTGGGTACCAAGGAAATTGTTCGATTGGTTCAGCCCACTCATCTGCATCTGAACGTTCGTCGAATGGTTCGCGATCTGCACAATGTCGAATATTTGATTCACCAAAATCCGCAGTGGAAAATAAGTGCAGTCGATGAAGACGGCACTGCATTGTCTTTTGATCAAGTATTGGCGTTGCGCGATGCTCAAGCCTACAGTTTTGCAATTTTGAATCCCCGCCTTCCGTTCACGTGTTCCGTGTACAATAAGCTACAGAAGTTCTTCTTTTATGTTGGACTCATCGGGCTAGCGGTTATAGTCGCCGGAGGAGTTAATTTTGCATACAAACTGATTGTTCGGTACAAGCAATCTAAACGCGATGCTGTGGCCTATTTGAACGACGAGATCATCAATCATTTAATGCGAAAGGCAGCTAATAGTCCAGACGAGCCGCTGGTTGTTGTGAACCATCTAAGGGACAAGTTGACTCCGCTGCATAAACGCCTAAGCATGGAGTGGGTGTGGAATGAATGCAGTCTTAATCGCCTTAATTCCGCCAAAGCCGGTCCCAAGCCCGGTTATAAAAGGAAGAGGGAGGCGATTAACGAAATATAATTTATTTTCTACCCAATCAAAATGTGACATTCGTAAGTATTATTCCCCTGGAGGAAATTAGTATAACGGTGAAAAACTTCCATACAAATTTGACAAAAGTTGTACTCGACCCAATAAAACACACCTGAAGCCTTATTGATTCGTTACTCATATTCCCATTACACCGATATGAAAATCATAAGAAAACATACACGTAATTTGCGGAAAACAAGAATTTCGATTTATGTATTTAGTCTTTATCTTTTTTGCTTAGGGCTCCATTACACAGTCATATTTATATTATAATATGTATGTCATATGCCTAAGCCTACTCGATTCATTCAGTATAAATTTTTAGACGTGCAATAAGCGAAATCAAGTAGGCTTAAGCATATTATAATATAAATATTACCAAATATGATTGTGTACTAGAGCCCTGAGTACCGAAATTGTTTGCATGCAGTTCATACAAATCTATTTGGCAATTCAAATTTTTGCGCCAAATGTATGCCCCCATCGTATGAAAAATTTACGGCGCCTATGGTGTAGTTGATAGTATGTGTGTTTTTTGTGATTGGGTTATAAAAACCATGGAATAGACAGCTAAACGGAAAGGAAAATCCGCTGTCATCCCATACAAACTGCATGGTCCGGTTTGAAACACAACAAAAAAAAAAACATTCCACTTAAATGCGTTCCCTTTCTGTCAACGCTTGTCAGCTGTTACACGTTCTGCAAATTCTCAAGAACATATTTGTCGCGTCGCGCGTTTGTTTTTTGTGATAACGTAATTCTTATATCATTTCAGTGTTTTTTAAGTGAAATCCAGTTACTGAGTGTGAGTTTGTGAAGTGAATTTCGCGCCTACATTTCAATGTTCCCTTTATGTCAAATACATGTGTCATTAGTGTCATTTCAAAAACTGAACCATTTGAGTTTGATTCGGGCCTATCCTTTAGTTCTTTAATCAATGATAAAAACCTAGACGAAAATTTTCCTTAAGGGCGTATCCATAGTCTACCTAATCCCAGATCTTATCTGCTTTTTGTTGAGGTAATGAGATCAGCATCACGCTCAGCAGTGTTATTTATCCCCATAAATGGGTACTCGTTTAACATCTGAGTGAGATCATAGTCCGTCACAAGCTCGTGAGTTCGAAAAACACCATGATCCACGGTGAGATTCGAACTCATAACCCTGTGCACCGAAGGTGCGCGCACTAACCGCTAGACCAGCCAGACTACTGTTTTAGAAAGTGAAGTCAAATCTCGGATTAAATTTTGGCAATGTGGCAAACCCAAGCAACAATTCGTTTGCGTTAAAGAAGCACTTAACACTGTAGCAATCATATAGTACCACGAAATTAATTTATCGTGTGACAGATACTACGACACGATACAGATAAATATTCCACTCTTGTGTTTATTGGGTGATACAGCTCACACATGCAATAGTCTCTCTATAAGTCAACTCACACACATGCATATATTCTTCTATAGCAGAAAAGGTTTCATTTTTATAGTGTGACATTCAATAAATTGTTCACCGTAGTTTTATAGAAGGATGGACTTAGTGATTTTTCAATGAATTGCAACTTCATAAGAAGTGCTCTGAAATATATAATTTCTTCAATAGAAATCCTTGAAATCTTGCATGAATGAAACCCACACTTTCTCACTGATTGTTATTTTCGGAACCCATTTTTAGAAAACTAGGGTTAATTTTGGATCGATTTTGATATAATTTGAAGAAATTTTACCAAGCTGCAGATCTTTAGGGGCAGTTTAAATTGAATTGAATTGAAATCGAGCTAAAATTAACCCTAGTTTTCTGCAGGCATTAAAACTCTTAAAAATAACGAAGCTAGAATAAAATGATGTAAGAAATAAATGATCGTTATACTATGCGCCAATGTTTAAAAGAATCGTACGAGCCCCTCACCTTGGCAGAAGTTGGAGAAAATTGAGATGGAAAAACATATTGTTTTTTGGTTCAAATCAGAATAATTTGACTTTGAAGTTCTGTAAAAACCAAACCTCTTATCCGATTTTAGTGCCGTTAGTTTTATTTTTTAGGTAAATTTGTTGGCTATAATAATCATCTTATTTCGCTATTATAGCTTCAGGGATATTGAGGTTTAAGTCGTGCAGGAAAATGATTTTTTTTCAAAAATCTTCAAATGCCTGTGGCAGCTGAAGGGTCAAGCATATAACTTCATTGCTGGAAATCATATGAGGAATCACAATCCGGTGCGTTTATGCGGCAGTTTCCGGACACCCTGTATATAGAACAACTCCTGGCAAATTTGTCTAACATCACCGCCATCTCTATATTAAGGCCGCAATGTAGAAATTTTTCGCCTACTGTTTGCACTGTTGTGTTGTTACTTGTTGTTGTTGTTGTTTGTTCGTGTTAATCCAAAACTTAGTAGGCAAACTATGACGGCATGGAACGGCTGAGTTACGGCCTTGATGTATCTAGATGGCGTTGCTAACATCCTAAAGTTTGTGGTGAAAAACATTTAACATCCTAAATGTTACAGCTGTATCCACACTGGCTGCGAATTGGCAGCTCGCGATGCTAACTGGCAGTTGTCATCTCATCTACACTGCCTGCCATTTGGTTGGCCGTCCAATTTTTATATTGAATATTGCAACTGAATCATCTGTCAGCTATAGGTTTGACAACTGCTTGTCGAATTCGAATAGGCAATTTTAAATTTTTTTTTCGTTTTTATGTGAAATGGTGTAATGCGTGAATAAGAACGGAAAGCAGCAAGACAAAAGACGAAAGCAGTACCATGCATTTTAAATGGTTGAGGTCAATTGCTGATGAGCAGCAGCATTATGCTGCCAACGCACCGTCTAGATATTAAGGTCGCAATGCAGAATCTTAAACGTCAAAATTGGTTACGAAATGTGGTTATATTCGCCATGGTTGCACTGTTTCGTTCTTGTTTTTAATGGCGTCTTATGCTTGTTTTTGTTTTTGCATCCGCCAATAAATTTAGTGGTAGCTATGACGGCATTGTTCAGCTGAGTTTCGCTTATGATATACATATCTAGATGGCCTTGATTAACGCCGTCTAGATAATAAGGCCGTAATGCAGAATCTTAGACGTCAAAATCAGCTACTAAATTTTGGTTATGGTCGTCAAAGTTACACTGTTTTATTCTTGTTTTTAATGACGTCATATTCTTGTTTTTGTTGTTTGTCCGCCTCTACCGGCAGCTATGACGGCATTGTCCAGGTGAGTTGCGGCTATGATATATCTAGATGACGTTGCCTTGATGATGCCAACATGACGTCACCCATTTAAATTCATGGTTGTGGTCTCGCCTACTGCATTGCTGCTTTCTGTTATATTTCAAGAACGAGACCAAGTTCTAATCGTGCGAATAGCAGTGTATACCCTATACCCAAGTACAGACCTAGAATGCGCGTAAAACCGAATATATTAAATTTAATTTGTTTAAGGGGGGACGCACAACTTAAATATCTTATAATGGCATCTAGCAGCTATCATTTGCTATAAATTTGAAGTTTTGCGTGACATTCTATCAAAAGATATGGCGGAATATTGCTTTGTAGGGGATGTAGGGGTAGTCAGACCTTCTCCATTTTCAACAACACTTCAAGCATATGTCACAATGAGGCATTGATGAAATTTTTTCGAAAAATGTGGCCGAATTAAACACGAAGGGGTCATTTGTATGCGAGGTAGGGGAACCCTTGGTCCGATGGGCCCTATTTTCAATACCATCCAAACTCTCATCAAAACAATCATGAGACCAACATTTCAAGACGCTAGCTTCATTATTTCGGGAGTTATCGTGCGAACTGACAGTCACACGGACGGACAGACAGACGGACATGGCTTATTCGAATCAGGGACCATAGGCGTAGCCAGGATTTCGGTCAGAGGGGGGAGGGGGGCAAGCCCAAAAGTTTTCCAACTTCATTATTTTCTTAGGAGTTGAAATTTTCGGTCTCATAAATATTGTTAGCAAATTTTAGAGTAGCCTGGCTTGTGGCTGGATAGGTGCACAGGGTCATGGATTCCAGACTCACCCTGAACGAATTAATTTTATGGTGTTTTTCGACCTCACGACCTACGCGACGGACTATTATGTCGCTCAGATTGTATAGGTAGTATCCATTTATGGGGATAAATAACATTGCTGGGCGTGCTGTTGATCTCAACACCTCAACAAAACAGCCGTTAAGATCTTGGAAATTGGATGTCACTCACACATCTGCGGCCCTAGTTTACTGCCACACATGTTCTTTCTTTTTTTGCTAATTTTAGAGTCCAATTTTTAAAATGGAGATGAGAATGACTTTCTTCTGCATTCTGATTACATTCAACTGGCCTCTAATATCTGCCTTTTAGAGCGTAGTTTGTCTGTCTTAAGAGCATTTTTTCTATCTGGGACTACATATTCCACTTGCGAAATCAGTTTGTTTCGTCTGTCACTTTCATCTTAGCAAAGTAGCATCGTCAGAATATTTATAAATCCTTTATTGATTGAAATATGGTTAACGGTTTTAATAAGATGTCCTCTAAATTTATCAAAGTATTAACAGTGGCTAAATTTTATAGGTATTGCTGGTATGATTCAGCTAGAAAATAAATTTTGATTTGATAACTTGAAAGACCCGCTCTGTGGCTCACTTGGTTAAGTCGCACTCTACGCTGCTAGTAATCTAAAGGTCTTGAGACCGAATCTCGGCGTGGTCCAAAATCAATGTAACGTTAACTCGAAATTGATTATAAACGGCTGAGTTAACGCACCATGGCCCCACAAGGGGCTATACGGTACTGAGAAGAAAAAGAAGAACTTGAAAGACACTGAAGTATGAGACCCGTTCTTTACAAGGTCCTTAACCCGGGAAGGTCATGCTTATTTTTAGTACGGAAAGGTCATGCTTCGTCGATTCGACCGCCCCTCCTTGCCCCCCTGGCTACGCCCATGTCAGGTACCGACCCTGATCATTTATAATATACTTTGCCATACCTTCGGCGGCTCCTTTGAGGTGTTACATAAATCGTCGTAACAAAAACAATATACCCTATACCATCTATAGTGGTATATAGATAATAATATAATGACAAAACTGTACAAATTTATTAGTGAAACTGAATAATGATTTTTATTTATAAATTTATAGATAACAGTGTACTACTGAATAGAGCCTATTACTTCCTCAGAAATGAAACGCCAATTTTGTTGAATATCTTCAATAACTCGAAATGTTAGTTCCTGAAGTACCTCAATAAAAGCCCTGCAACATTTAACAGTTCGTTATTTGTTTCGAAATTTCTCTTAGGCCACACACACACGGCGAATCCAATGATTTTATTAGATTTTCAGAACGGAAGTCTAGTATAATCCATGGATTCGAATCCACGGATTCGCGGTGTGTGAGTGGCCTTAAACCGTCCAAACCTACGATTTGAAAATCGTTTCATTATCCGGGTCAAAGTACTTCGATGCATCTAAATTATTACTCAAATTGCTGAATGTTCCCTTCCAATTTTTTCGCACAATGTCATTGCATACATTCTTACTGTGAATAAAATTCCACAACAATTTATCAACGAAGTCGTCAAATGGACTCGGTACCGTTGCTAATTGCGGCAGATTGCAGGGAGCATGTGATGGTATTTCATATGAAGTCCTAGCTTCACATCTTATATGTAAGTTTATTAAAAGCGGAGTAAGCAAGTTACTTTTGGTGGGTATTTCGTCCAGTGATGAATCGATAGAGTATTCCATCTCTTTTTCAACTTCCATTCCTGAAGTATCATATATTTCGCATGTAATGGGAACTCCAACAAAATCCAATTGCTTCTTGCTGCTGGTTACTTTGATAATGCAAGAGCGGCTCCGTTTGGGTTTAAGAGATCCAGCACTAGGAGATACTATAATTTCTAAATAGCCTTTCAACGAGTATTTCAACCAGCGAAATTGAATGCAATCCTTAAAATTGTTATGTAAAATAATCATTTTTGTTATGGTTTCTTCTGTCTCTATGTTCAGATTGAAATGATTTTTATAAACACCAACTGGTGATTCTGGGCAATAGGAATCGAATGATGGAGCCAGCTGGAGTGGGAGAGGCGGAATTCGGTCTGTTGCCAGTGCCTTTGTTCTTAACATGTTTTTAAAGCCCATAAAAGTAATGATGAAGGTAGGCTGAAAAGAAAAATTATTTACTTTTATTTGGAAACGTAGTATGTAACTGTTTTTTAGTAATTTATTGAACTATAGGGGCGGAATTCACGGTATACGACGATAAGGTAGAGTCAAGTGAGTAAGGAAGAGAAACGAATGACGTGTGGGGAATTGCTGTCGTCGCTATATTAGGTTTTTTTTTTGTTATCCCGTGTAGGTTTGGGTAACGAAATTCCATATAAAAAAAATGCCAGCCGACCCACCTGTCATTTTTTTATATGAAGTCTCGTTACCCAAACCTACACGAGATAACCAAAAAACACACCTATTATATGACGACCGAATGGCACATTAATTAAATAAACCGAAATAATACCGGATTCAATAACGAACAATACTTTATTGACACGATTAAGAAACATATACTGCAACTTCTAGTTGGCCGACTCGATGATTAAGCTGTTTTTATCCCCACTCTCATTCAGGTCGTGGACCAGTATATAGACGTTTGACGTTTATCATAGCAAACACGCAAAATTTTTCGCTAATATTAAATTTCTAATTTTTTTATCAAATTCATAAGATTTAATATTAAATTCATAATTTTATGATTCATTTGCTCGTTCACTTCATCTGTAAAAGTGGTTTCGCGGATTGGTGTAGTGATAAATCATAAATTTGTTCGAAAAGTGTTTAGTGGTTTGCATTTTTTACCTGCCGCTCGGACGGTCTTTGTTCTTTGTTTTCATTTGGTCCAGTAGTCATTTCAACTCGGCTTAACTGAGTTATCTGGGCATACATTTTCGTACTAGCATATAGCGCAGTGGTAGCGTGTACGACTCACGCCCGTGAAGTCCTGTGTTCGAATCCCACTTTTTGCAATTTTTTTTCTTTTTGCTTTTTTTCTCTTTTTATTAATTTAGTTTAGTTCTTGTATTAAAATGAATTGTGTTTGCGAGCAATTTTACAAAGTCCAAATTGACGGTCTATCTCAGCTCGTTTCGTCGTTGCAGAGCCAACTTAGCAAGCTGAGATCCCTTATGAAATCTGTAAATTGTTGTGAAAACAATTCCGAAGCATTGCGAGATAAAAATGTAAATTTAAAAAATAAGAAGAGTAATATAGGGAAAGACACTAAGAAAAAAACTAAAAATATTATTTCAATATCTTCTGAGCAATCTTTCGTTAGCCATGAAGAAGGGACTTCCACTGTTATTTCAGATTCATCTTCTACAATTCCTTCCAACGTTGACCAAAATCAATCTCCGATTGATAAATTTGTCACAGTTCGTAAGAAAGGGAAACATATTAAAAAACCTTCTCCTGTTGGTGATGTTATTCCCAAAAAGAGTGATAATAATAATAGGCGACACAAAAGAATCTTCTGTATCGATCAAGCTAATGATTCTCTTCGAAGTGTCCCCAGTTTCAAGGTATTCCATGTTTCTAAGCTGCATGCTTCGGTAAAAGCAGACGATTTAAAGGAATATGTAATGAAAAAGCTTAATTTAACAGATGACAGCTTTCTTTCGGTTTATCCTCTGATAAAAAAAGATTGTGATATTTCCAAATTAGTTTCAATCAGTTTTGGTTTGAAACTTCCTCATGAATATTCTAAGCAAGTGTTTTGTGCCAACTTCTGGCCCAAGGGCGTCAACATATCACCCTTCAAATTTTCAAAAAACGACAAACGCCAAAACAGTGTCCAGCAGAACACTTAATTTCCAATTCATTTTTCTCGGTCTATTATCAAAATGTTGGCGGTCTTCGTTCAAGAACAAATGACTTTTACCTTGCAGCTTCACAAGAAGATTATGCTGCCATTTGCTTAACCGAGGTGGTGTTTTGGTAGCTATCAAAACAACATTCCCATCTCATGAAGTTGAGCTTTTTCATAAGGACGTGGAACAGATATGTGTTTCTATCAATGTTTCTCGCAGCGAAAAAGTATATATTTTTAATAGCTATTTACCACCTTTGAGTTCAGTTGATGTTTATAACAAACATGTAGATAATATCTCCAAGCTATTTGCATCTTTTGAGGAAAAAGACAAATTGATTGTTGTTGGGGATTTCAATCTTGGTAATATAAGTTGGTACTGGAACGACGACGAGAAAAAAATCTGCCGCGTGATTTACATCTTGAGTGTGAATCTGTTCTAACAGATTGTTTGTTTGCAATGGATTTGATGCAAATGAATCTTGTTAAAAATTCGATTGGTAGAATTTTAGATCTAATTTTTGTTAGTACTTGCTTGAATGCTTCTGTAATTAAAGTAGATAAACCAATTTTGCCCAATTCAATCCATCACAGTGCTCTTCTTCTTGAGTTTGTTTTTTATGATTACATTGAAGAAGAGCCCGAAGTTATTCCTACTAGAAATTTTCAAAAAGCCCAATTTGAAAAACTAAATTCAACATTTTTTAATCTGGATTGGGCTCCAGTTATATCGAATAGTAATCTTATTGAAAGTTATACAATTTTTAATTCAATTTTATTGAAATCTTTTCGCAAGTACGTTCCTTTAAAAAAGAACAAAATAAAAGCAAAAATCCTTGGGCTACCAAAGAATTGTTCAAACTTAAGAGAGCAAAAAATAAGGCCCATAAATTATACAAGAAGTCATCCTCTCTTGCCAATAAAGAAAATTTCTTTAGATTGAGAAGAGAGTATGAATTAATAAATAAAAATCTTTACAAACAGTATATTGCGAGAGCTGAAAATAATAGCGACGTTTTTTTCGCATCGAGGGTAAATCTGACTCGAAAAAAACGATCGCGGGTAACATCCCGGTTAAGACCAAACAGCTGACATTTGACAGTTTTTGTGCATCTTTTACTCGCTTTCGTCGGCTTATTTTCTAGATGTGGTGGATTTTGTCACAAAAGATGATTATTTCTTTGCAAAATCTTTTCTCGTGATTAGAAAAACTCTCGCATTTGCTTTGAAAAAACAAATTCCCTCATATTTCCCCTATGCGTCCGCCATCTACATTTGAGCTCTATCCCGTGTAGGGTAGTTGCACGGGTTAACTTTACCTGGGTAAGTGTCATTTTTTCTATATGAAGTTCTACCCAAACCTGCACGGGATAAACACAATAAAACGTCCCTAATATAAAGAATGACAGTAAGACATTTTGGAATTTTATAAACAGCAAGCGTAAGAATACGGGAATCCCAAAAAATTTAGAATTCAATGGCAATTTTTACAAAGATGTTCAATCGGTTTGTGACGGATTTGCTAGATTTTTCAGTTCAGTTTACAAAGTGCCAGACTCCGTTTCATCAGAAATGAATGCTAACATCAATGGAAATCAGAGTGCATTGGTCCCTCGGATAGCTCAGGAGGACCTTACGAGTGCTCTTGAGATTTCTGAGGATGACCTATTGAATGCTATGCGTGATCTTGATGTTAGTATTCAGGCCGGACCTGATGGCATTCCTAATATATTTTTGAAGAATTGCATGCAATCGTTATGTCGTCCTTTAGCCTTTATTTTTAATTTGTCCTTGACTTCAGGTGTTTTTCTTGATGAATGGAAAGTTTCATACATAACGCCTGTTCACAAAAAGGGTCCGAAGCATCTTATTGATAACTATAGACCCATAGCTAAAATATCTGCAATACCGAAGTTGTTTGAAATGCTTATTAAAAATAAAATAGATGTTTTAATTAGCCGTTTGATATCGCCATGTCAACATGGATTCCTGAAAGGAAAATCAACTTCAACAAATTTGGTATCATTTACTAAATTTGTTGCTGATGGTATTGAGCAGGGAATGCAGGTTGATGTGGTATATACCGATTTTTCGAAGGCTTTTGATAGAGTAGATCATAATATTTTACTTAAAAAACTAGAACATTTAGGAATACAGTCTATTTTTCTAAGCTGGGTGAGATCCTATTTAACGGATAGGACTCAGTTGGTGAAGTTAAATAGCTGTACATCTCGCTCTGTTATAAAGTGTTCATCAGGGGTTCCGCAAGGAAGCCATTTAGGACCACTTTTCTTTTTAGTTTTCATAAACGATATCATCCAAAATTTTAAATTCGTGCGTGTATGGCAGTATGCCGATGATATGAAAATCGCTATGAAAATACGCAACATTGATGATTGCCTTAAGTTGCAATCCGATTTAGAAAAGCTGCAATTTTGGTGCCGCGATAATAATTTAAATTTAAATGTTAGTAAATGTAAAGTACTTAGCATATATAAATTGAAAACTCCGGTCTTCTTTGAGTACTCCTTAACAGGTAGTGTTCTTGAAAGGGTTGCCGAAATATCAGATCTTGGTGTAATTTTCGACCATGAGCTTTCATTTCGACAACACATTGATTACATTATTTCAAAAGCGAATAGTATGTTAGGATTTGTTAAACGTAATGCGCGCGAATTTAATGATGCTTTTACTTTAAAAATATTGTATGCAGCTTTCGTTCGTTCGCACCTGGAGTATTGTTCTATTGTGTGGAATCCGTTCTATAAGGTTCATATCGAGCGTATAGAAAGAATTCAACACAATTTTACACGGTTTGCCATTTATCAAATTGGCTGGCGTTTCAAGCCAGATTATAAAACTCGCTGTTCCTTATTGGGTTTACAAGCCTTAGATTATAGAAGAACATTTTTAAACGCTATGTTTATAAGAGACCTGTTTTGCTCTCATATTGTTTGTGAAGATATATTAAATAACTTTCAAGTCAGAAATATTCCTCACAATTTGCGGCGGAACAACCTTCTTGTTCAGCCTTATCATAGAGTAAACTATGGG
Source organism: Microchrysa polita (assembly GCA_949715475.1). Taxonomy (NCBI): domain Eukaryota; kingdom Metazoa; phylum Arthropoda; class Insecta; order Diptera; family Stratiomyidae; genus Microchrysa; species Microchrysa polita. The sequence goes on from OX454417.1 coordinate 48,881,215, forward strand.
CTTAATGAAGTTAGTTTAGTAGTCTGGCTGGTCTAGCGGTTAGTGCGCGCACCTTCGGTGCACAGGCTCATGAGTTCTAATCTCACCGTGTTCCATGGTGTTTTTCGAACTCACGAGCTTGTGACGGACTATGATCTCACTCAGATGTTAAACGAGTACCCATCTATGGGGATAAATAACACTGCTGAGCGTGATGCTGATCTCATTACCTCAACAAAAAGCAGATAAGATCTTGGAAATAGGATGTCACTAACACATCCTGCGGCCTTAGTCCAATGCTGGATTGTCGCGCCTGTTATTTATTTTATTTATTTTTTTCAAGTCAGAAATATTCCTCACAATTTGCGGCGGAACAACCTTCTTGTTCAGCCTTATCATAGAGTAAACTATGGGCTTAATGAACCAATTACAAGGTCAATTATTCTTTATAATAGTTTGAAGGACTTAGTTAATTTTAATTGTACTAATAAACTAATGTTTAAAAGAAGTTATTGTGATAAATTTCCTTATTAATATATTTTGTTTTCAGTTTTTTTTTACGATCTGCTAGAGTTTACACTCGATTGATTGATTAGTCACTTACGTACGGATAGTAAGTAAAGTGATGCCGAGAAGCCTAGTCCCGGGACAAAAGTTTCTGTGAGGCAAAAAAAAAAAAGTACGGACGTGTTTTCCTGTTGCTCTTGTGTAGTGGTAGTAGTTTTGAGTTGTGTTTCACCGACGCTGACGCCGACGCCATTTTGGTGCCATTGTTACATTTTTGTTCCCGACGGAAGATAAAGTGGCTTATGTACTGTAAAGGTCCCTCTAGACGTGTCGCCAAATGGCTGCGCGTCCAAAAACTGGCATCGCGTACAGCCATTTGGCTGCTACTTAGCATCCACACGAGCAGCCAAAAAATGACATAACCAAAATTTCATTTTGGTGATTTTTTTAAATTTAATTATCAAAATCGGACTCTGCGCGTTTGAATTATTACACGGCCATTCAAGAATTATTCAATTTCACACAAAGAACGAAGAAAAGTTGCAAAATTGTCACTTTGAATTTGACAAGCGGTTGTCAAAGCGGTTGGTTGAGTTGCCATATTGAATATCAAAACTGGACGCATAGCCAAATGGCGACACGTTTGGATGGAATGACAACAGCCATTTGGCTGCACGTCTAGATGGACCTTTAGTATCAAATATTTTGCATTGACCGTGCCAATCCGATAAATTTGTTTGTGGGTCTGGTTAGAAATTTTCATTCGGTTTGTGGTTTCTGTATTTGTAAATCATCATAATGATGGGGCGTCCGCCGGGCGACCCCCCAGATAGGGGCAGGGTGAGAAAAAATTCTTTGGGAAAAAATCAAGGGATTGTACTCCATGTGATAATCGTGAAGTGGAAAAGAAAACGGGTATTGTCGATAAACAAAATAGTGATAAAACACCAAGCGCGATTAATAATAATCCGGGTGAAGTTATTTCTAACGGTAGTATGGAAGCTATGGTAACGGAAACAAACCGGAACCCGTTATTTAACAATTACCGCTATAAATTAGCCGCTATTAATACCAAGTTCATTCCCACAGAAACTATCCGAATCGAATTTGAGGGTAAATCATTACCCAAAGATGTTAGAATTGGGGCGTGCTTTAGAGAGGTTACCTACTATACAGGGTGTCCGGAAACTGCCGCATAAACGCACCGGATTGTGATTCCTCATGTGATTTCCAGCAAAAAAGTTGTACGAACATACCCCCTCAGCTTAACCCTTTAGCTTCCACAGGCATTCAAAGATTTTTGAAAAAATCATTTTCTTGCACGACTTAAAGCCTAATATCTCCAAAGCTAGACCAGCTAGAATAGTAAAATAAAATGATTATTACAGCCAACACATTTACTTATAAAATAAAACTAACCACACTAAAATCGGATAAAAGGTTTGGTTTTAACAGAGCTTCAAAGCCAAATTAGAGTGATTTGACCCAAAAACAATCTTTTTTTCCATCTCAATTTTCTCCAACTTCTGCCAAGGTGAGGTGCTTGTACGATTCTCTTAAAAATTGGCGCATAGTCTTACAATCATATCTTTCTTACATCATTTTGATCTAGCTCTATTACTTCTAACAGTTTATATACGTTAAGTGTAGAAAACTAGGGTTAATTTTAGCTCGAATTCAATACAATTCAATTCACAGTGCTCCTTAAGATCTGCAAGTGGTCAAATCTATTCAATGTATGTGGAAATCGAGCCAAAATTAACCCAAGTTTATTGCACTTAAGACATTAAAACTGTTAGAAATAACGAAGCTAGAATAAAATGATGTAAGAAAGAAATTATCGTTAGACTATGCACCAATTTTTAAAAGAATCGTACAAGCACCTCACCTAGGCAGAAGTTGGAGAAAGTTGAGGTGGAAAAAAAGATTGTTTTTGGGTCAAATCACGCAAATTTGATTTTGAAGCTCTGTAAAAACCAAACCTTTTAACCGATTTTAGCGTGGTTAGTTTTGTTTTACAGGTAAATTTGTTGGCTGCAATAATCATTTTATTTCATTATATTTCACTATTTTAGCTGGTCTAGGTTTGGAGATATTAGGCTTTAAGTCGTGCAAGAAAATGATTTTTTCAAAAATCTTTAAATGCCTGTGGCAGCTAAAGGGTTAAGCTGAGGGGGTATGTTTCGTACAACTTTTTTGCTGGAAATCAACTGAGGAATCATAATCCGGTTCGTTTATGCGGCAGTTTCCGGACACCCTGTATACCACGTGTAAAAATCTGTATGAAATGCGGGAAATTGGGTCATATTACGAAGTGGTGCAAAAACAAAAACCAGATCTGCACTAAATGTGGGAAATGTGAGAACTCTGAAAAATGTACGGCCAGTGGCTGGGCTGCATATTGTGCGGTAATAGCGACCATTCAATCGGCAACAGATTGTGCCCAAAAATTAATAAGGAAAAAGATATAATTATCAGATGACTATATCTAATATGTCCAGAAAAGAAGTTCTAAATAAGGACAAGGGAAATTATTTTCAAGTCCTAGACCAATCTGTGTACAATGAAAACTTTCCTGAACTTTCTAATCAGAACAAAAACAATATGAGAGCTAATAGCCCTATTCGACTCACTGGATCATTTCCAGATTTATTGGAAATCCCATACAAAATGATAATTCTGGAAGTTGATCCAGGGTATAACTTGGATCATCTGCCAAACTAATCCCCTAGATGTCTCCGCGAACAATTTCCCTAAAATTTCCCGTATGTCATTTTGTTATTCAGTATTTTTGGTTTGTAAACTTTATTCAGAGTTAATCATTGGGTGAGGTTATAAAACACAACGTTCGCGTAACGTTTCGCGTTTTCCGAAACGTTTCCTATTGTGTTCTGTAAACGCATAGATCCGGATCAGACTTGGTGTTCCCATTGCCATCTCTCGGAAAGTGACAAATGTGACAATTGACACATCACAGCTGATACGTTTTGCTCGAAAATTAAAATTTCCAGTTTTAAACGAGATGCAGATACATTTTATTTTGATTATAAATAGTTTAATAAATAAATGAGGGCGGAAATGCACGGTTCGACGGCAGATTGTAAATTTCTGTCAATCAATCAAGCTATGCCTCGCAAGGGGGCGCTTAGAGGATCTGTTTGTAGGGAGAAGTTTCTGATCCGTAACGGCCGGTTGATTTGAAACGTTGCGCAACGTTGTGTTTTATAACCTCACCCATTTTAATATTTCTTGCTACTTATCCTTTTAGTTGTATCTCGCACGGTGCATAATTACAAATGCAATTTATAATTTAGAATATCGCGTTGGGGCCAGATGACACGATAGTCAGCTGTTACCGATTTGGGAAATTTTGATCCGATTTCATTCGACTTGGATAGGATCAATGATCCAGTCAGTCGAATAGGGCTAATAACAACATTAGAAATCGTCAGACTGATCTTAATAAATTCTTGGTCAGTAAAAGAACTTTTGCTGCGGTAACACGCAAAAGATATAGCGAGGAAAAATCAGGCCCTTATTCGAACAAAATCAAGATTAGTGAAAATGAAAATATCCCAAAAGCTCCAGCTTTTACTTTCCCTCAAGGGAATCTTCCACTTAGATTCAATAAAGAAATAGATTTTAATGTAGGGAAAACCCCAATAAATGTCATTAAAAATTAGACTGGGTTGGATACGCAAACAAAAAATATGATCTATGGCCTTATTGAGAGTATTAAAAATAAATGTGATATTAATGATCCAAACATAGAAGGTGTTTTGTTTGGCTGACCAGCTGTTATCGGATCACAATTATAGTAAAAATAATATGACACAATTACCACAGACTTATGGTTAGATGTTTGCAAATAAACATACAAAGTCTAAAGAAGAATAGGAGCACACTGGAAACATATTGCCTTGAGAAAAAAATAGAAAGCATGCTAGTGCAGGAGACACTACTAATCAACGATGAAAATGTTCACTTTAGCAACTACCACTCTTATTTTGATAATAGGAAACTAGGTGTTGGAAAAAAATTCTTAAACATCATCAATGATATATGGATTAACAACACCATTCCAGAGTGCTGGAGAAATATTAAAATTGTCCCTATTTTAAAACCTAATAAGGATAGCTGCAATATTGAAAATTTTAGGCCCATTTCGCTCATTATTGTGCCCCTGAAGATATTGAATAAGATGATCTTAGACAAACTAAACGCCTTCTTAAACGATTATGATATTCTGAACAACAAATCTTATGCATTTAGGAAAAATCGCTCAACAGCACACTGTATCAACGATCTGATACATGAAGTGAAGATCAATAAAACAAAGAAATTAATATCAGTTTGTGTGACGTTGGATCTGAGGTCAGCTTATGATAATGTCGACAGGGGTATATTGATGAGTGAAATGAAAAGACTTTCAATTCCCGTTGATCTAATAAAATGGATTGACAACTGGCTTAGGAAGAGAAATCTGGTCTTAGACTCAATTTCGAAAACTATTAATTATGGGATTCCTCAGGGCAGCTGCCTCAGTCCGGTGCTATTCAATATTCTCACTAATAACCTCCACAAAATATCAGACAACAATACGATTTTAATTCAATATGCTGACGACTTCCTACTATTGAGCAAAGGTAAAACAGTTAGTGAAGCTATTACAAAATTACAATTTGGAATTAATCAGTTTATATCTGCGCTAAGTAACATCAGGATGAAAATAAATGTTAATAAATCTCAATTTTTTATCTTTTCGGCCTCTAATAGACAAACATTTAACGTATCTATCCAGGGTAACAACATTGATAACTGTGCCGTGCTCAGGTACCTTCGACTGTCCATTAACTATAACGCATCTCTGAATGTGCATATAGAAGATGTTTTTAGGAGAAATAAAATGAACCTTAGGATCTTTAACACAATTAATAGTAGGAAGAGTGGGTTACATCCCCAAAAAGCCCTAATACTATTTAGATCCCACCTTAGATCAAAAATCGAATACGCTAGATCTGCGTTTAACAATTTGAGCGGTACGGCCATCGATAAAATAACGGTTTATTACAACAGAATCTTACGCACATGTCTCGATGTGACTAATGCCTATGACAGATATCCAAATCATTATGACGATAATCCGTCATAATGATGAAAGTTCGAAATTGAGATGACACATATGTTTTCGTCATTAGGATTCGTCATTTACTTTTGACGTTTGTGTAAATGATGAAAATGTCCTTAACAACAGCGATATTTTGATGAATATTTTGTTCAATAATTTATAGACACACTTTTCTTGAAGAATTTGAATAGAAAAGTGTAAAGATTGATAACAAATTTAATATTTTTGCAAAACATTCTTGTTCTTCAATTTTGCAACAGATGGCGTACCCTGTCATTATTGAGCAAATGGGTGAGGTTATAAAACACAACGTTCGCGTAACGTTTCGCGTTTTCCGAAACGTTTCCTATTGTGTTCTGTAAACGCATAGATCCGGATCAGACTTGGTGTTCCCATCGCCATCTCTCGGAAAGTGACAAATGTGACAATTGACACATCACAGCTGATACGTTTTGCTCGAAAATTAAAATTTCCAGTTTTAAACGAGATGCAGATACATTTTATTTTGATTATAAATAGTTTAATAAATAAATGAGGGCGGAAATACACGGTTCGACGGCAGATTGTAAATTTCTGTCAATCAATCAAGCTATGCCTCGCAAGGGGGCGCTTAGAGGATCTGTTTGTAGGGAGAAGTTTCTGATCCGTAACGGCCGGTTGATTTGAAACGTTGCGCGAAACGTTGCGCAACGTTGTGTTTTATAACCTCACCCAATGATGGTCCAAATGTGTAATTTGGAATTCGTGATAATGATGGTAAATTTTCGTCATAATGATGTATTTGCGTCATTCGAAGTTATGTGTGTCAAGCTTGTAATTCTACCCCCATTAATAACATATATGTTCTTGCCAACGAATTGCCTCCGGTGCCTCGAGGAGACTGGTTGACGGCTAAAGAGATGATCAAAAGATACCTCACGGATAAACAATTTGCTGCAACGTGTAACAATGGTAAGTTAAACATAAACATTGGTACGAATTATAACAAATGTTGGCAAAGATTCGGGGACTTAATTCGTCGTATTCCGGTGATTGAGGGACACAACTCAAGCATTAAATTAAGGGTTTTTGGAAAAGATAATGATATTAGCATTAACAAAAATACTGTGTTAAATATTTCAAACTTACAGAAATTATTAAATTTGGAATTGACGACTAATACTACCTTGATTTTCACGGATACTTCCAAAAATAGTATTGGTGTTGGAGCTGCCTTTGTTAACAGCTGTAATGATGTCGTATGTAAATTTGCACTGCCCTGTAACACGTCAATTACAACTGCGGAATTAACCGCGATCCTTAAAGCTGTTGAATATTCGGCTACTGCTGGCCTTAGGGATATTGTCATCGGACAATAACATTGCTTGCAATATATTAAAGGATGATGATCATATATCCGGAATTGGTAAACTCATCAAAAAAACTATTAATGAGTCAAGTGTTTTTAGTGTAATAGTCTTATGGATACCGGCACATAAAGGAATTGAATACAACGAAAAAGTAGACGAATACGCCAAAGAACCTTAAGGACTGGCAAGACTTATATGATTGCAACCTAAAAGGCAGATTTATGTACGGCGTCATTGCGGAGGTTAACAAAGGGAGCTGGTTTGGTAAGAAGAAATTCCGCATAAACAAACCCCAAAATCATCAAAATTGCTAATAGACTGTTAACTAACCACAGTTACAATAATAAGTTTCTGTCTATGATCAAGGTTATTGAATCGCCTAACTGTAGATACTGTAACGTAATACAGGATAATAAACACATAGTTTTAGACTGTCCGAGATACCTGAACATGCGCGTCAAAATTCTTCTACTCTACAAATATGATGATCTTGGTAAATTCCTTAAGGAAACTGATAGTGGCACCTGGGTCAATCTGGCTCATGCTATTGATGAAGCTAATCTGATCATATAGAATTGTCTGTCTTTTAGATTAACTGTTTCCGGTGTGTTCCTGTTCTTCCTCGGATGAGGGTGGTTTATGATTGGTTGGTACGGTCAATACAAATGTTTGAATATGGGATGGGTGTTGGCAACACCATTGAATTCATTATTAATAGTGTGAATGTGAATCTCACACTATTAAGCAGAGGATGTTTTATTCAAGACGATGCAATTTGAAGCCTATTCAGATTAACTTTTCGACCTAAAGCAAAGTGGAAGAGTCGCCTCAACAAGCAAAATAATCGGTCTTTGTCCATTCTTGGGAACCGATGGCGTCATCAGAATGAGTTCACGATCGCAACGAGCGTCGACGTCTTATGCAGCGCGAAATCCAGAAATTTTGCCGAACAAACATTCGCTAATTGACACTTTCATCATGTTCCACCACAGCCGAAACTTACATATGCGGGAAGAGACAATCATCGCGGACACACGAGCGAGAGCCTGGATCACCAATGTTCGCTCAGCTGTGCGCCGAGTAAGTGCCAACTGCCAACACTGTAAGAATCGTCGTGCAAAACCAATCCATCCGCAGATGGGACTGTTACCGGAGGAGCGACTACACTTGGGTGGGAAGGCTTTCACATTCGTTGGAGTAGACTGTTTCGTACCATTCCATGTGAAACAAGGACGGCATTCGGTGAAGAGATAAGGAATTATCTTCACGTGCCTCGTCTACAGAGCTGTTTATCTCGAACTACTCATGGATCTGTCTTTGGAGCAAGTTATTTTCGCTATTCGCAGTCTGAAGGCAAGGAGAGGTTCTGTGAAAACGATGTTCAGTGATAACGGCACTAACTTTGTCGGTGCCAACAACCAGTTGCATAAAGACTCAAAGGGCACCTTGGAAAAATTCGGCAAGGCAGTAGCAGATTTATTGTAAATCGAATGGCGATTCAACCCAGCATATTCACCGTGGATGGGAGGTGCTTGGGAACGTTTAATAGCAAGCATAAAACGTTCTATTGAGTTCACTCTCCAAGGAGAAACACCATCCGAGGACACGCTCAAGGGAGCCTTTGTGCAAGCAGAGCTGGACATGAACCGACGACCGCTGACACATAACCCCATCGATCATGAAGACGACGAGCCTTTAACACCAAATCACGCATTGTTTGGAGATAGTGGTTACGCAGCACAAACAATTGGCGAAGTCGACGAGCGGGATGGCTTCTCATCTTCAAAAATACGTCAAGCACGACATCTAGGCGAGAAGTTCCGGATGAGATGGTAAGGGAGTATTTGCCGACCATTACACGACGCTCAAAATGGTTCAAAAATGTGAAACCTGTTAGGCAAAAGTTAGTAGTCTGGCTGGTCTAGCGGTTAGTGTGCGCACCTTCAGTGCACAGGGTCATGAGTTCGAATCTCACCGTGTTCCATGGTGTTTTTCGAACTCACGAGCTTGTGACGGACTATGATCTCACTCAGATGTTAAACGAGTACCCATTTATGGGGATAAATAACACTGCTGAGCGTGATGCTGATCTCATTACCTCAACAAAAAGCAGATAAGATCTTGGAAATAGGATGTCACTAACACATCCTGCAGCCTTAATCCAATGTTGGATTGTCGCGCCTGTTATTTATTTTATTTTTTGTTAGGCAAAACGATATCGTTATCCTCGTAGAGCCCAATAACCCTCGTAACGAATGGAAGAAAGGGCGTATAGTCAGGTTACATCCAGGACCAGACAACATCGTAAGGACAGTTGACATTATGCTTTCTGATGGATCCCTCAAACACAGAAGAAGCGTCGGACGAGTTGCTGTGCTGGATGTGAGAAAATCGAATGATCCGTCTTCAAATTCGTAGATTCGAAGACGGGCGGGGGAATGTTGGCAACACCATTGAATTCATTATTAATACAGTAAAACTTCGTTATAACACTCTTCTGGGGTCTAAGCCAAAAAAGTGGTATAACCGGGAAAACGCTATAGCCGGGAAGTCCAAGAAATATACTTGATAGACGCATACACTTTTTATGTGACAACATTTTTTATTATTCGATTGATACATGGAATGAGATAGTAAGGAAATGGCAATCAATTGATTACTGGTTAAAAAAAAAACAAGTTGTTGTTGTTTTGACTGGCAACAGACTTCAATATTACTGAGGTTTTCAATTTATTGAAACATCCTTCCTCTATGCCCAAGCTCTAGGCAAAAATTGCTCGAATCTTCTTTATTGCAACTAAGACTGCAAATGTTTTTGGCATGCTTGACGCCTCTTTCTGTTCTCTTCGATGTTGACGGATACTGATGCAATTACGATATCTTCAATTATACTTTCAATTGTTGTTATGTCTTTCCCTTTTCCAGGAAATTTGACCTTGATGTGAATTAACGGAACAACTTGTGCATCATGGTTTTGTTTGTGATTATAGCAATGTAAAGATAGACTACATGCTCAATGAATCTGTCAAAATGTATAAATTGTTTTAAGAAAATGAGACTGGGAAAAGAGCGTTATAACCGGGAAATAGTAACGTTATAACGAATCGAAATTCCCTGTTTTAAATGCTAATGGGACCGGGACCGAGAGAAAAGAGCGCTATAGCCAGGAAAGCGTTATATCCGGGAGCGTTTTAACGAAGTTTAACTGTAGTGTGAATGTGAATCTCACTTCGTTACCACATTTTTGATTGGACTTAACCGACCAAATTATATATGAATATATTTTTTTAAACAAAAAGAAAGAAGAAAGAAAAAAATAAATAAATTGCTGCGTCTTCTTTTTTTTATTACTGTATGTTTCTTTTAAATTATTTGGGGATAGCGATCATAACTTATACCTCGTTCTTTAATTATTTTATCATATATATATATATATATATCCCCAAATAATTTAAAAGAAACATACAGTAATAAAAAAAAGAAGACGCAGCAATTTATTTATTTTTTTCTTTCTTCTTTCTTTTTGTTTAAAAAAAAAATCGAATTACAAATAATTAAAAAAAAAGTATATCAACTAATAATGAATACCGTTTATAATACGTATATTGGAAAAATATACTTACATATTAATAACTAGGCACGTGATTGTAGGTCTATCCCATTTATATTTTGTATATATGGTGCATAGCAACTAACTACAAATTTGACACGAAGGCATTGATCTTGTTTATGTATAAAGAATAACGTGATTTAATAATAGGGACCTTCTTATGTATATAATATATATCATTTCAACTTGGAATTATGTTAATAATTTTTGAATTTACATTGTAACTAATAATGTGCCTTATACAACACTTGATATTCATAATATTTAAAAAAAAAAAACAAATGTGACATTATAAAAACTTTATGATCTAGCCTTAAACACATCAACTTCATCGGATTTACAAGTTCCTGATAACTCCTCGAGATTATACGCCAGCATTCAAGAATCAAACAACCATTGGCAGATACAATCCATTAGTTTGGGTTAGCCACCGCCAGCAAGTCTGACATTCTGGAGTAGTGGACTAATTATGTTGGCAGATAATTGCGCACGACGTGCCACCATAGAAAAAAAAGCTGTTTTTATTGCTGCCATTTTTTATCGCCACTAATGCCTCTGGTGGCAAAACCAGTAACGGTCGATGGTCGCCACACTACTCCTCTTCGAGTGGCTGAGTGTTGCGTGGTGGTACAACATCAGGCACGTTTGACTTTCGTGAATAAATTCGGATCGGATGCGCTGCATTCGTACTGCCAACTCCAGGATCGTCCTCCCGGGATATAAATGCCGGCTTCAAACGATCGGTTGATACGGTTAACTCTCGACCGCTGTTGTGGATGATAAACTGATGGTCGTTCGTACGCGCAATGACTCGGTGCGGGCCGGTGTAAGGTGGTTCTAATGGTTTTCGGACTGCATCCGAACGGAGAAATACATGCGTGCATGAGAAAAGATTTGTCGGTGTTGGTTGCAATAAACGCATTTGCTGCCGGAACTTCTCAACGAATTGCTGCGGATCTGGCGAGTCAAGATCAGTTATGATGAATTCCCCTGGTATCGTTAAGCTTACTCCATATACTAATTCCGCTGCACTGCAACCGATGTCCTCCTTGAGTGCTGTTCGAACAACAATGCTGTATCAAGGATGCTGGTCCAGTTGTTTCCGTGTTTGCACATTAGTGCCGTTTTCAACGTTCGGTGGCAACTACAATGCCGTTCGTCTGAGGATGATAAGCTGTAGATCTCGATCGCTTACAGCCTATCAACTGGGTGAGAGCTCGAAACAGTTGTGACTGAAATTGAGTCCCTTGATCGGTTGTCACCGTCTCTGGAGCCCCCAAAACGACATACCCAACTCCGGAAGAATGCTTCCGCAACTGTGTCCGCATCGATGCTTCGAAGAGGTACCGCTTCTGGCCACCGAGAAAAACGGCCAATCATGGTTAGTATATATCGATAGCCATCTGAAGGTGGAAGAGGACCAACCAAGTCCAAATGAATATGTTGAAAACGTTGCGATGGCACTGGGAATTCGATATTAGCGGTTTTCACGTGCCGAGAGATTTTGCTTTGTTGGCAAGCCAAACATGCTCGCGCCCTTTCTTGTATGTCTTTCTTTATGAATGGCCACACAAACTTCCTTCGAACCAATTCGCTTGTCACTCTACCGCTGGGATGAGCTGGAGTGTGTATGAACTCGAATACTTGTTGGCGTAATTCTTTCGGGATATATGTTCGAGCGAGATTTGTAGATACATCGCAGTAAATTAGATGAGGCGACTTGTCGACGGGAATTTGCTTGAGAACCAAGGCTGCTGAAGTTCAGAATCCTGGTTTTGAGCTAAAGCCAACTCCTGTGTAGTTAGAAAAGTTGAAAAACTGATTGCATCGACTCGTGAAAGCATATCTGCTACACCGTTTTCACTGCCTGACACATGCCGAATGTCAGTGTGAATTGTGCTATCAATTCGAGTTGTCGCGCTTGCCTATCCCGATCCCGATCTGAACGTTTCCTGAAGCTATATATTAGAGGTTTGTGATCTGTACGTATATGGACATGTTGACATCTATCATGTGACGAAACTGCTTAAAGGATGATGCCACAGCCAGCAACTCCCTATCATAAACACTGTATCGAGTTTGAGCCCCCTGCAGCTTTGGTGAGTAAAAACTTAGTGGTTGCCAAGTTCCGTTTACCAGCTGTTCCAGTACTGCTCCTATACCCTTGTCTGAAGCGTCAGTCGATATACGTAATTGTGCTGCACTTCGGGGATGTGCCAGCAATTAGTGTAGTTCCGAGGTGATTTCAGATTGCAAAGTGTGGTGGAGAAATTTTTTTTTTGTTTCTTATGTTTTTTGGGGTGCTGAGCTTGAATCCGGAGCTTCCCACCAAAATTTCGTTGCGGAACAGGATCAAAACCGCGAAAAAACCCAACATTTTCGGAGTTTTCCGGTTTTTTTGTTTATAACTCCGAAAGTGTACATTTCTCCGAAAACCTGTCCATGAAAATATTAGAGAAAACATAACTGCGTGTCCAACGCGCCATTAGTCATTAAAATGTGTTAAGCGGTATTGCTACAATTGATAGTCATTTTTTTGACGTTTTTTGCAATTTTGACCCCGTTTTGCAACGAAATTTTGGTGGGAACTTACAGATTCAGGTCATGCACTCCAAAATACACAACGTATAAGATAAATGCAACTTTTACGACCATAAATTAAAAACCGTTCAATCTCAAAATTTTTTCATAAAATGGAACTATGTTAAAAATGGCAAATTTAAATTATCCACTGTAGTAATACCGCTCAACAGATTTTTAATATTTATGTCTCTTTGGACACGCAATTATGTGCTCTCTAAAATACTCATGGAGAGTTTTTCGTAGAAATAAATAGTTGCAGAATTAGGCGGCGAATAACGGAAAAACAGCAAAAATTTTAGGGTTTTTCACGATTTTGACCCTGTTCCGCAACGAAATTTTGGTGGGAAGCTCCGGATTCGTGCTCAGCACCCCAAAAAACATAAGAAACAAAAAAAAAATTGTCTCCACCACATTTTGCAATCTGATGTACTAGGTTTATCACGTAGTAACTACACTAAATGTTGTGTGTGCCAAGTCTGTTTTGCATGCTTCAAACGCCGCTATACCTGAGGATGTCCACTGCAGTTGCATTTTGTCGTTCTTTTTACACTGACCAAGAAGCTTAACACTGATTATTTTGTTGCAGCCCCTTTCAAAAAACGTCGGTAAAAATTTATCGCTCCGAGGAAACGTCAGAGATCGCACTTTCTCTCAGGCTGACTAATCTGCAGAATCGCTTCAACTCGATCTGGGATTGGTAGTATCCCATCTTTTGTAATTCGATGACCAAGATAATCGACCGTAGCTTTCCCAAACTGGCATTTATCCATATGTTGATCTCCAAGCCATACTTTCTCAAACGTTCAAACACCTGGCGTATATGCTCGACATGTTCATCTTCGTTCTTGGAAAACACCAGAATGTCATCGATATAGCATTTCACAAAGGTAAGACCATGCAAAACCTGGTTGATGGACCTCTGTAATGTTTGACTCGCATTTTTTAATCCGAACGTCATCATGGGGAATTCGTATAGACCAAATGGAGTCACAATTGCAGTTTTGTCGATATCATCCTTGGAAACTGGTATCTGATGATAAGCGCGTTTAAGATCAATTGTTGAAAATACAGTCGCACAATTTACCCAGAGCGTGTCATGGATGTCCGGAATAGGTGTACTGTCGAGAACGGTGATTGCGTTGAGGCGTCGATAATCCCCGCATAAACTGGCTGCTAGAGGGTCGACATATTCCTTGTTTCAGCATCTCTTCGAACTCGCGTTTGGCCACTTCTAGTTTATCTGGGGATAAACGTCGTGGACGTTCGGCAACAGGGGGACCGCGTATTTCGATGTGATGCTGCACATTATGAGGACAATGGTATGGGTGACACAAGGTCTTTGTACTGAAGCAACAGCTTCTTCTTCTTTATGGAACGATAGCCCGACGTCGGGCCTTGGCCGCCTGGATTGAAAACCTCCAGCTCCGAAAGCCTAGCCTAGGGAAATTTTAGGGAAATTGTTCGCGGAGACATCTAGGGGATTAGTTTGGCAGATGATCCAAGTCATACCCTGGATCAACTTCCAGGATTATATTGATATTTGGATAATATGATGAATCAATTACCCAAACGTTATTTGTGTTGCCGGGATCGGATTCGAATTTGACAAAAGTGTTGTATTGCCTCCTTTGTTTACTTTCGTGGATCACAAAGGAGGCAATACAACACTTTTGTCAAATTCCAGGATTATCATTTTGTATAGGATTTCCAATAAATCTGGAAATGATCCAGTGAGTCGAATAGGGCTAGTAGCATCGTCAATAGCTGAGCACATAATGGCGAACATTATACAGGGTGTCCCACGACTCTTGGTACATACGATAATGGGTGATAGTACAGCTCATTTGGGTACAATTAATGTTCTACATTACCCCTCTATCTTTAACCGTTATAAAGTTATAGCATTTTTTGTTAATAGTGTCAGAAACCTCGACCTGCAGAGCAAAATCACTATTTGCCACACTCCCAAATATTTGATCCGAGATTTGACTTTCCTTTCTGAAACTCCACAAAATTCTACATAAAATAACTGTTTTGCCAATTAAATAATTTAACACCCTACCCAGATACAACCATTCAAACTTAAGAAATTCGAAAATTGATTTTTCATTGAAAATTTAAATTGTAAAATCGTAACGGTACTTTGAACTGACAAATGTGCAAAGTTGATAAAAGTTGCCTCATAATGTGAGCTTTCGAACGACATATAAAAATTAGGGTCTTACGATTTGAAAAATTGCATATCTTACGTGTTAAAGAGAAAAAAAACGTGATTCCAAGAGAAAACCAAAGTAAACATTTCCACAATTTTTATATGAGTTTTATTTAGTAAACAAGATTTTTTTTAGTAAAAAACGAAAAAAACACGATACCGAGGATAATTTCGGGCGCGGCCGAAATTTTGATACCCTTCACTCTTCTCTGGCTAATATTTTTTTTCCGGTGTACTTATGACTTATGTATGTTTAATCCCCCCCCCCATTCTTTCACTCCCGTTTCCACATAGTTTCGTTACCGCGATAAAACATATTTGCGTGAGGTTTGGTTAAGGTCTCTCTAGATTAGGCGCCAAATGGCTGCGCGTCCAAAAACTGGCATCGCGTGCAGCCATTTGGCTGCTACTTAGCATTCACACTAGCAGCCAAATGTAGACAGAAAATGATATAACCAAAATTTCATTTTGGTGATTTTTTTTAAATTCAATCATCATTACGGACTCTGCGCGTTTGTATTATTACACGGCCATTCAAGAATTATTAATTTTCACACAAAAGAACGAACAAAAGTTGGAAAATTGTCACTTTGAATTTGACAAGCGGTTGTCAAAGCGGTTGGTTGAGTTGCCATATTGAATATCAAAACTGGACGCACAGCCAATTGTCGACATGTTTGGAATGACAACAGCCATTTGGCTGCACGTGTCGCCATTTGCCGACTAATCTAGATGGACCTTAAGAATAACTGCAAAAACGGAAAAAACACTTTTTTTTAAATGAAGTTTCGTTACCCAAACCTACACGGGATGTAGTAAAAAACGAACCTTATATCTGAGTATGCATACTCCAGCGAGTTGCGGCACACAGAGTGCATTTTGAGCCGGTTTCGAACTAGTATTACATGGCGCGCTGCAATTCTCATCAGATGCCTCTACGTATGCAGCGCGTCATGTAATACCAGCAGAGGCATTACCGAACTCAACCAGGCAAAGGTGTACGATCCTCTTATATAGGACACGAAATACACCCTGGTGTCGAATCATTTTAAATAGACAAGGCAATGGCTAGCCACCGATTCGATACGGCCGCGTTTCTGAACTATGTGTCAGAGAACGGGTTTAAACAAAGCAACAAAAACATTGTTGTTGGACGTGTCCTATATAAGAGGATCGTACACCTTTGCCTGGTTGAGTCCGGTAATGCCTCCCCTGGTATTACATGACGCGCTGCATACGTAGAGGCATCTGATGAGAATTACAGCGCGCCATGTAATACTAGTTCGAAACCGGCTCGAAATGCACTCTGTGTGCCGCAACTCCCTGGAGTATGCATACTATTGTGCTGTCCCACTATGGGCAAACTGGACGGTGGATAACTCAAATCATTTTTTGAGCATGCAACATCCACCGTCCAACAACAATGTTTTTGTTGCTTTGCTTATATCTGAGGTTGGCCGAGTGGTTAACGCGTAGGACGGGTGATACGAGTCATGGATTCGATGTTAGCTGCCGAATTTTTTTTCGTTTTATTAGTTTTTCGCAATCGCGATAAATTGATGATGTAAGACACATATGATGTATGTCTTTTTCAAAGTGCTACAATAAGGTTCTATTGGATTAAAAACCGGCACAAAATACCATTATTGGACTATTATTCAGCGTTTATACCCTGTAAAGTGCCCCTATTACTGTTGGAAGAAAATATTCTATGAAGTAGTATTATAGAGATAAAATTGTTACTTGGGATGCAGCAATATGCTGGAAATAGATATGCTGCAGCAACGGTAATGCAGGGTACGTCATGCAGTAGCAAATGGCTTTTGCTGCTAACATGACGTCACCCATTTAAAATGCACTGCATTCTCATTGTTGCTGCATCATATCTATTTCAAGTACTTAGGCTTGAAAAGAACAAAAGCAGCTGAAAGGCAGACGAAAGCAGAACCTTATTTCTTAATGGAATCCTTATTCGATAAGTGTGGATTATGAATTCCGTCCTACGGCTTCCTGAACATATTTTGGCACCACAGACCTACCAATTTATCAATCGATCGACCAAGAAATCGCTAGGTCTGTGGTGCTCAAGATAGAAGTTTTTAATTCTACTTTTTCCTTTTTGCGAAACTGTGGTCCATTTTGGATTCGTGAACGGCAGTATAAACTATGATTGCGGTGTCAAATACCTGCGGGACAGGTGAAACGGAAAAGGGAACATGCTGCGCAAAATGACGGATAAATCACAACTGTTCCATAATGGATGAGGTTACGAGACAGAACAGTTGCGTACGTTCCGCAAACTGAGCCGCATTTTGCAAACTGTTTTTGTTCTGTAAACGGCATAAGATCGGATCTATCGAACTTCTAAACTATGGAATACGCTTAGACCAATCAAAAAGTGTCCCAACGTCTGGGTAAACTTTTTTCGTCTAAAATCTATAAATTATACCATTCACTTGTCTAAATATCCGAACCGTAAAACAGTTTCATCTGTTTGCGGTATCCACACGAGCTGGCAGTTGGTAGCTTGCGATGCCAATTGGAAACAGTCATCGATTCCACAAACAACAATCTCACTCGCAGCCAAATTTAGATATCCAATTTATTTATGCAATGGTGTATCATGCAGTTGCCAATTGTGCAGCGGTGTACACTTTTGCGACATTTGTTTGTTTTTTTTTTTTGTGGAAAAATGAAAAATTATCGAATGACCTAACATTAATGCAAACACAGTGGCCCTTTATTATAATTAAATGTATGAAAACTTTCAAAATGAAATGTTGGGAACATTACGCTATCAGCTCTCGTAAGAAGAATTTTCTTGTTCTTCTTATCGACACTAGCGACACTTATCTTACCGTCCGCCATATAGCGGACACATAGCGGAAAATATCGGAAACACTAAAGTTACCCCTATGAGAACGGATAGCAGAACAAGCCAAATAAATGAAGCCGGAAACGCACGGTTCAACTGTCAGATAGTAAATTTCTTTCAATAAGTCAAGTGGTAATCCGCAAGGTGGCGCTGTTTGTAAAGAGAAGTTTCTTATCCGTAATGGTCGGTATAGATGTGAGAGGAAACGGAACATGTTTGCGGGACATACGCATTTGTTCCGTTCATAACTCCTTCCATTGTCAGACTGAAAGGTTATATGTATAAAGTAAAACCAAAAAATGAATTTACATGTTAAAATGGATTTTTGCGTGTTATGCTGGAAATAGAATGGAAGCAGCGACAGCAGCTATCCAATGCAATTTAAATGGGTGACGTCATGTTGGCATCAAAAGCTATTTATGTCAAAGTTGGTCCAATGGAGTTGTATGTAAAGGTCCCTCTAGACGTGTCGCCAAATGGCGACGCGTCCAAAAACTGGCATCGCGTGCAGCCATTTGGCGACACGTCTAGATGGACCTTAACTGCACAGATGGCATGACACGGAACTGCACGGAAGCATAATGCTTGAAATAGAACGGATGCAGCAACGGCAGCAGCGGCCCAATGCAATTTAAATTGGTGGCAGTAAAACCTATTTATAGCTTTTGCTATTGCTATTTTGAATTGCATTGGACTGCATTAGCGTTGCTGCTACTGTTGTTGCATCTATTCTGTTTCCAGCAAAAGAGAGCAGCAACAGCGGTGATAATGTAGCACAATGCACAATCTATTTTAAATGGGCGACGTCTTGTGCGCTTTTGGATTGTGCAGATGTTGCTGTATCTGATCTATTTCAAGTATCAAGTTACGCCATCTAGATTATACAAGCCGGATTATCAGCTGATTAAATTGAACCAATTTCCAATTGTCAATGGACCTTAAGTATCATGTATTACAACAATGGCAACAAAAACAGGTCAACTGTCAGTGGCCATGGACGAAATCGTGGACACAGGTGGAACTGTCTATCAAGATGGCAGTGGTATATCCTGTCAACCCAAGTAACATTTCGTTTCCTTTAAAGAAGCACTTCACACTGTAGCATTCATATAGTACCACCAAATCAGTTTATTATATGACATCGCTTAAAGAAGTATTTTGATCCGATAAAACATTCTTAAAGCATGTTCCGGAGAGCTTCTATCACCCTTACGGAATAAATTTCAAGATGGTGGTACATATAACACTTCGATAAAACTTTCTCTAAACGTTAACCTAAAAGATATACTCCTTTAAATACTCCAGTCTTGTGTTTATTGGATGATGTAGCACACACATGGAATAGGCTCTCTAAGTTAACACACACACATGCATATATTTTTCTATAGCACAGTCGGTCTCATTTTTATAGTGTGACATTCATATGGGCATCCAATAAATTGTCTACCGTAGTTTTATAGAAGGATGGACTTGGTGATTTTTTGAAAAAAATTAAACTTATGAAGTGCTCTGAAATACATTATTTCTGCAATAGAAATCCTTGAAATCTTGCATGAAACCCACAATTACTCATCATCATCATCATAAATGATGTATGGATTGAGGGTGTATTGCAGAAGATTCGATAAAGAATTGTCAAGTGTTTCTATAGAAACAACCCAAGCAACAATTCGTTTATTTTAAAGAAGCACACCATACTGTAGCAATCATATAGTACCACGAAATTTATTTATCGTGTGACATCGCTTAAAGTAATATTTTGATCCGATAAAACATCCTTAAAGTATTTTCCGGAAAGCTTATATCATCATTATGGAATAAATTTAAAGATGGTGGTATAAAACTTCGATAAAACTGTCTCTAAACGTTAACCTAAAAACGTACTCCTTTAAATACTCCACATGCAATGGTCTCTCTAAGTTAACTCACACACATGCATAATATGCTTCTGTAGCACAGTCGGTGTCATTTTTATAGTGTGACATTCGTATGGTCATCCAATAAATTGTTCACCGTAGTTTTATAGAAGGATGGACTTTGTGATTTACTGAATTGACACTTATGAAGTGCTCTGGAATACCACGTTTCTTGAATTGAATTCATTGAAATATTGCTTGAAACCAACATTTCCTCACTCCTTGTTGACTTATGAATCAATTAAGATAATCTCAGCGCAGAAAATGTCTGTATTTTATTGAAGAATGTGTGAATTTAATTAGCTTCAACTGATTGACATATAAAGAAGAAGGTGCATAGGAGAAGGGTCGATAAAGAAGTGTCGAGCACTTGTAGTGTTTACGAGCAATGTTATCTATATGTGAGGTTGGCCGAGTGGTTAGGGCGTCAGACTGGCGTACGACAGTCGCTGGTTCGACGCTGGCTGCGGTAATTATTTTTTTTCTTTTTTTTACAATCGCGAGAAAATGACAGAAAATGATGACATAACACATGATGTATGTCTTTCTCGAAGCGTAATTCAGTGCTACAATGAGGTTCTATTGGATCAAAAAACGGCGCCAGATGCCATTATTGGACTATTATTCAGTGTTTATACCCTGTAAAGTGCCCCTATTGTCGTTAGAAAAGAATATTTTACGAAGTATTTTAGGGATGAAATTGTTACTTGGGAACTAACCATTTGTAGTGTTTACGTGCAATACTGACTATATGTGAGGTTGGCTGAGTGGTAGCATGTAGAGGCGCGTACACATTTGAGCATTTGTGCGCGCACGAACGGTGTTCGCGCACAAATGCTCAAATGTGAACGGTTGGAGCATTCGTTCGCGAGCATTTTCATACGCACAATTTGCGATCCAACCATGAACGATGTTCGTGCGCGCACAATTTTTGCTTGCAAAGGCGCGTACACATTTGAGCATTTGTGCGCGCACGAACGGTGTTCGCGCACAAATGCTCAAATGTGAACGGTTGGAGCATTCGTTCGCGAGCATTTTCATACGCACAATTTGCGATCCAACCATGAACGATGTTCGTGCGCGCACAATTTTTGCTTGCAATATACATCATGCGTACAACCATGCTGCGTCCAAAATTGAGCATTTATGCGCACACGAACGGCTGCGCGCACAAATGCTCAAATGTGGACAGTTGGAGCATTCGTTCGCGAGCATTTTTTCGCCGCACAAAACCGATCCGTCGCTAGTGGATCGCTATGCGAGCAAATTTTTGTGCGTGGAATTTTGTATGTATGTAGCTCTGTTCAATAGTGGTAATAAAGAGTATAAAAAAGTACGTTGAAAACCTGTGGTGTTTACACCATTTTTTGGGTGCAATTTTGCCAAATTAAAATAAAAATTCGAACTCTTGATCCCTGTGCACCAAAGGCCAGTGTGCTACCGACTAAGCCAGCCAGACTACTAAATTTGCATTCTTTTTCCTACTATACCTTATTTTAGGGCTCATCTGTCATTTTTAACCTAAAATTAGTTTCTGATTTTATTTGAACCCAACGGCCATTGTCACATTTCCATCAATTCCTCTCAAATCTCTTCAAGCTATCTCTCACAGTAGACATCGAAATATTGGGAAATGTGTAATTTCCATAGCTCATTTCACATAACGACCATTTTTGAATACTATCAACTCCCACCCGCATAGTTATCGTCGAATCTGCTCGAGAGAGAGAAAAGGCATAATGACGGAATTTACTATTTCGAATTTTTTAACGGTGAGAGTTATGACAGATAGAAAAAGTGAACGACAATGATTGTTTTTAGGGTAAAAGTGGGATAGTTGCCCCACTTTTTGTTTTGGGTCCATATTTAGCAAGATAAAGCATTATTTCCCGGTTTTCTTGTATAATACGTTTCCCTCATCTGTTGGAAACTGTTTTCAAAACACATATTTTTTGGAGCAGTCAAGGTTTTGTAGTTATAGCCTTGAAAAAGCAACTCTAATTTGGATGATAGTTGCCCACACTATGGGTTAGTTGCTCCAATGCATATTTTAATGTGAGGATAGTTGACCTAAGGGATAAATCAGTTAAAGTTTGAGTCAAAAGGGAAACCTGAATTCCAAAATGTGGGAAGAATAAAAAAATGTTTGAGGTTATCCTGAAGTGGCGAGATTTTTAGTTTATCTCAGCTGTTTCTTTCTTTAAGATCATTGAACGCAACCAAAGGGAATCTTGCGTCTAAGTGTCATGGAGAGCTGCTCCTACTATCCATGTGTAATTACAACCCCATTTTTATAGCATTAAAATGCATATTTCAAGTTTATAGGTTGTAATTTGACCCACTAGGGAATGAGGGATAGATGCCTTAGGGAAAGTCTTGGGGCATCTATACCCCTTAAATTAGGAGCATCTATTGTTTTCTGGGTGGACAGATGCCCCACGTTTCTGTACAAAATTTAATAAATAGAAATAACAGTTAACTGGGAGTATAAAAGTAGCTAACAAGACCTAACAAATTTGAAAAGAAGATTCCGCTGACATGAAATAGAGAAAAGTTGCGCGCGATTGAAGAAATGCCAAATTGCAAATTCGCACACGTTGAAAATAATTTTTTGGTAATATCGTTACAACGCGGTTGTCTGGGCAACCCTAAAGATAAAAATGCAATTACTGTTAGTGCCAGACGATGCTCTTTACTTGCCAAAAATATTTTTTTTCTTTTTGTGTCTGGAAATACTAGTTTGAGCAACTGCGGCATCTAACCCACTTTTACCCTACATAAATTTCACTTTGGTTAGCTAGGACGTTGTAAGTGTACATTTAAAATGGTATGGACCACCGAAACTGCGTCGGAATTGATAGACCAGTATGAGAAGTAGTCGGTGCTATGGAATCCCAAGCACCCATATTACTTTTCACGAAACGTAGCTCGGTTAACAAACTCGCGCCACCACTCAAATCGCGATTTTCGAAGATTTTTGTTATCCAACGCCTATATTTAATTTTACGTTTTTTATTTTGTAATAAATTGATTAATTAGTAGTATAAAAGCGGCAGTAGCAACGACTATATTTCGGTTCGACGGCATCTTTTTAAAACAAAAGGCAACACGGAAATGAACACTAACAAATCAATCATAAAAATGTAACCGTCCAGGTTTGAGTATTTGTCGGCGCATAGATTTCGTTCGCAGAAACGTTCGTGCGCGTAAAAAATATGTGCCGTCTACACTTGAATATTGGTGCGCGCCCAAATTTTGTTCGCAAAAAGCGTTCGTGCGCGCGCAAATTATAATTTTAAAATAAGCCGTCCACACTTGAGCATTTGTGCGCGTACAAAATTCGCTCGCGCACCCCGTTCGTGCGCGCACAAATGCTCAAATGTGTACATGCCTTAGGACGGGCAATCAACAGACATTTGTTCGATGCTAGATGCGGAAATTTTATTTTTATTTTTTTTATTGTTTTGTAAATGTGTTCAATGACACAAAGTGATGATATAAGGCAAATGGAGTACACCTTTATTGAAGCATAATTTAGTACTACAATAAGGTTCTATTGGATTAAAAAACCGCATCAAATGCCATTATTGTACTATTATTCAGTGTTTATACCATGTAAAGTGCCACTATTATTGTGAGAAGAGAATATTTTACGAAGTATAATAGGGATGAAATTGTTACTTGGGAAATGGGGAGCTACTTAGCATCCGCACTGGCTATCAAATGGTTGGCTGCCAAGCAGGAAAATTATACAGGGTGTCCGGAAACTGCCGCATAAATGCACCAGATTGTGATTCCTCATATGATTTCTAGCAAAAAACCGAACATACCCCCTTAGCTTAACCCTTAAGCTGCCACAGGCATTTGAAGATTTTTGAAAAAAATATTTTCATGCACGACTTAAGGCCTAATATCTCCAATGCTAGACAAGCTAGAATAGTGAAATAAAATGATTATTACAGCCAACAAATTTACCTGTAAAATAAAACTAACCACACTAAAATCAGATAAGAGGTTTGGTTCTCACAGAGCTTCAAAGTCAAATTTGCGTGATTTTGCCCAAAAACTATATTTTTTTCCTTATCAATTTTCTCCAACTTCTGCCAAGGTGAGGTGCTTGTACGATTCTTTTAAAAATTGGCGCATAGTTTAACGAACATATCTTTCTCACATCATTTTATTCAGGCTCCATTATTTCTAACAGTTTTTATACGTTAAGTGTAGAAAACTAGGATTAATTTTAGCTCGAATTCAATACAATTTTTGAAAGAATCCTACGAGCACCTCACCTTGGCAGAAGTTGGAGAAAATTGAGATGGAAAAACATATTGTTTTTGGGTCAAATCACAAAAATTTAACTTTGAAGTTCTTTAAAAACCAAACCTCTTATCCGATTTTAATGCTGTTAGTTTTATTTTTTAGTTAAATTTGTTGGCTTTAATAATCATTTTGTGTCACTATTCTAGCTGGTCTAGCTTTGGAGATTTTGAGCTTCAAGTCGAGCAAGAAAATGATTTTTTCTAAAATCTTCAAATGCCTGTGGCAGCTAAAGGTCCATCTAGATTAGTCGCCAAACGGCGACACGTTTAGCCAAATGGCTGTTGTCAGTCCATCCAAACTTGTCGCTATTGTGTTGTGCGTCGTTTTGATATTCAATATGGCAACTCAACCAACCGCTTTGACAACCGCTTCTCAAATTCAAAGTGACAATTTTCCAACTTTCGTTCGTTCTTTTGTGTGAAAATGAATAATTCTTGAATGGCCGTGTAATACAAACGCGCAGAGTCCGATTTTGATAATTGAATTTAAAAAAATCACCAAAATAAAATTTTGGTTATGTCATTTTCTGTCTCTATTTGGCTGCTAGTGTGGATGCTAAGTAGCAGCCAAATAGCTGCACGCGATGCCTGTTTTTGGACGCGCAGCCATTTGGCGCCTAATCTAGAACACTGTTTCCCAACTGGTGGTCCGCGGACCGGAGGTGGTCCGTGAGAGCCTTAGTGGTGGTCCGCGGCACTATCTTGTAAAAACAGAATTATTCCTCTGTGACTAAATCAAATTTTTGATTTTCATTAAGCAATGTCTCTGGCGATCTCTAGATGATCTCTAGATAGCCAAAGTTTAAAAAATCTATCGCGAAACGAATAAGCAAATACTGAGCCTGGTCCCCATTGTACGAACGAATTTTCACTTACATTTACCACCAAAGCAAATGTTTGGTTTGTAAGCATTATTCAAATCGCGCATCAGAAATTAGCAGTTGCTTCATCTCCTTTGCAGTGGCGAACTGGTTTCTCCTCAGCTATTTAGATTTCTTAAAATGCCAATTCCCTCGCTATTGAGCAGAATATGGAGTCAATAACAGACAATCTTTCGTTTACAAAATATCAAAATTACAACAGGTTTTGCTTTTGCTTTGAATCAGATGAGAGTTTTGCTGATAGAAGGTCCTGGGCTTTTCGTTACCGTTCGGCGAGGAGCTAAGGGTGCCTCCAGATATTTTCAACCACATTTTTAGTATCGAACAAAGAGTTAATTTTCCAAATATGTAGTTTCAAAACAAACAACAAAATTGACTGTGATTTTAAATTACACCGTGTGGTACCACTGGTACCACCGCTGTCTCTATATTAAGGCCGCAATGTAGAAATTTTTCGCCTACTGTTTGCACTGTTTTGTTGTTACTTTTAATGACGTCATATACTTGTTGTTGTTTGTTCGTGTAAATCCAAAACTTAGTAGGCAAACTATGACGGCATGAAACGGCTGAGTTACGGCCTTGATGTATCTAGATGGCGTTGGTACCTAATACTTAATCATAGCGCAGAAAAGTTTAAAAAAAGATATGCGCAGTGGGCGTCAGACGGTTAAAAAAATCACCAAATAGTTGTAGTACCAAATGATTTTGGACGAGATAGATAGAAGTGATAGAGGTAGCGAGCAAATTCTCTTATTACGGTAGAGTTTTTTTTTTTGTTGACGGAACATGGCTTCAAATCGAATCACCTTCTAAGAATAAAGACACTTCTATAGGCAACGCCGTCTAGATATTAAGGCCGCAATGTAGAATCTTAGACGTCAAAATCAGCTTATAATTTTAGGTTATGTTCGCCAATGTTGCACTGTTTTGTTTTTGCTTTTTAATACGTCACTACTTATTTTTGTTGTTTAATTCGTGTAAATAAAAAATTTAAGAGCTAATCAATAACGTCATTGTACAGCTGAGTTGCGGCTATGATATTTCTAGATGGCGTTGCTATAGGACATGCAGGCGACGCATTCATTTTTTTTTTTTGCAAAGGGGAAGAACGATGACGTACAACACGAAAGTTGTTTATTGGGTAAATTCGGTGAGCTATAAAATGATCTACACTTAAAGTGGCAAAAAAATGCTCCTCAATACCGACCACCCTTCGGTCTATTCATCCCAAAGAACTATGCCCACTGGGTTGAATGGAACCGAATCGCCGTCTTGTGCAGACCTCGTGCGACTGCTTTTGTCCTCAACACCGTATAATTACAAAGCCTAAAAAAGCTAGAATACCATTGAGAGAAGTGCATAGACCGTAAAGGGCTGAGAAATAACAACAGAAAATCTGACTACAACTGAATGGGTGAAAAAAAAACGATTCTGGAAACTTTTTAATCAATCCTCGGAACGGTGGTCCGTAGCAATTCCCTTCGAGGCTAAGTGGTCCGCATACATCTGTGGGTTGGGAACCACTGATCTAGAGGGACCTTAAAGGGTTAAGCTAAGGGGGTATGTTCGGTAAAACTTTTTTGCTGGAAATCACATGAGGAATTACAATCCGGTGCGTTTATGCGGCAGTTTTCGGACACCCTGTATAATCGAACTTTTATTTTGAAGGTTTTCTTAAATTTAATTTAAAATCGGACTCTGTACGCTTCAATTATTACTAGACCATTCAAGAATTATACGATTTCGCAAAAAAAGTGTTAACATTGACACAATTATAAACGGTTGTCAAACTGTCAGCTGACAGATGATTTAGTTTCCATATTAAATATCAAAATCAGACCGCCAACTAAATGGCATCTGGTGTAGTAGAATAAAGCTTTACATACATTAAAGTGGCCAATATAAGTAGGACGGACGTCGACTAATATTGGATATGTGGATTTGCTTTTCAAAAAGATTTCGTCTTCCATTATTCTCACGGTCCGATCTTTCGTTTCTATTTTAAAAATGATGTCGTGCAGGAATGGATTATATACCCATATAGGCTGTATCACTTGTTTACTAGTGTGGATGCATGTTGGTAAAAGCGTGTCCGTTAATATTAACTTCACTGGATCAAACTCGTAAATATCGAAATGGAATCTCACGTTCAGTTTAAACATCCCTTGAATGCTGCAAAAGAAAATACATATGATCGAATGTTTGTAAGTAATTAAATTAATCGAATTTCTAACAATGACCTGCTAAAAGTAAAGCATACTTTCCGAACTTACTTCAAATGGATAGCGTCTTGTTGGCAGCAAATGGCTTTTCCTGCCAACATGACGACACCGATTTAAAATGCATTGAACCAACGCCATCTAGATATATCATAGTCGCAACTCAGCTGGACAATGCCGTCATAGTTTAGCTCTTAAATTTTTTATTTACACGAACAAACAACAAAAACAAGTAGTGACGTAATAAAAAGCAAAAACAAAACAGTGCAACATTGGCGAACATAACCTAAAACTATAAGCTGATTTTGACGTCTAAGATTCTACAATGCGGCCTTTGCATTCTAAGAATAAGTAAATATATAAAAGGAACAAGTCATAGTCCAAGAAAAGGTAACCATTTTCTATCTCATTCATACTTTTACCCTACTCCTGAGATGACAGCGAGACTAGAATACTTATGTTAAGGATAGAACGAGGAGAACCAGAAAGTGGTTACCTTTTCGTTGTACGGTAGTATTACCACATGCTCCTTCCTTTATTATTTACTTATTCTTTGACGGCATTATAGCAACGCCATCTAGATATATAATACACTGTAAAAATCATTTGCTAAAAACAAGAAAAAAATACAATAAAAAACAGCCAAGGAATAATTTTTCCTGATTTAAGATGTATTTTCTTGTTCCAAGAAAAGTTTTTTCTGATTTAAGGTGTATTTTTTTGTTCCAAGAAAAGTCTTCGCTTAAAACTAATAAATAAGCATTATTTTAAGCAAAAACTTTTCTTGGAACAAGAAATACATCTTAAAGCCTAGTATTGACATCGAGAGTGAAATTTTTGTCCGCTGTGATTTTTTCAATGAAAATATATTCTTACTGTCGTGACATATTCCACGACAGTAAGTATGCATTTTGATTGATAAAATCGCAGCGGGAAAAAATTTCACTCTCGATCTTAATTCAGCCCTTAAATCAGAAAAACTTTTCTTGGAACAAGAAAATACATCTTAAATCAGAAAAAATATTCCTTGGCTGTTTTTACTGTATTTTTTCTTGTTTTTAGTAAATGATTTCTTTCAGTGTAGCCACAACTCAGCTGTACAATGCCGTCATAGTTTAGGTTTTAAATTTATGGCGGATGCGAATAAACAACAACAACAAGCATATGACGTAATTAAAATCAAAAACAAAACAGTGCAACTTTGGCAAACATAACCAAAATTGATGAGCTGATTTTGACGTCTATAAGGCCGCGCGCAGACTGTAGGCGTATACGCGTAAAACCAACGCCGTCTAGATATCAAGGCCGCAATGTAGAATCTTAGACGTCAAAATCAGCTTATAATTTTAGGTTATGTTCGCCAATGTTGCACTGTTTTGTTTTTGCTTTTTATTACGTCACTACTTGTTTTTGTTGTTTGTTCGTGTAAATAAAAAATTTAAGAGCTAAGCAATAACGTCATTGTACAGCTGAGTTGCGGCTATGATATTTCTAGATGGCGTTGGTAAAACCTGTCGCCTAATACAAGTGTTGTATTGGGCGACAGGTTTTACCAACGCCATCTAGATACATCAAGGCCGTAACTCAGCAGCACCGTTTGCCTACTAAATTGTGGACGGATACAAACAAACAACAAGCATATGACGTAATTAAAGGGACAACAAAACAGTGCAAATTTAGTAGGCGATATGACGTTTAAGATTCTACATTGCGGTCTTAATATCTATACGGCGTTTCACGCTACGCTACGCTCCAATACGCCTTTAGTCTGCGCGCAGCCTAAGATTCTGCATTGCGGCTTTAATATACAGGGTGTCCGGAAACTGCCGCATAAACGCACTGGATTATGATTCTTCATGTGATTTGCAGAAAAAAAGTTGTACGGAACATGCCCCTTAGCTTAACCCTTTAGCTGCCACAGGCATTTGCTGATTTTTGTAAAAAAAAAAACATTTTCTTGCACGACTTAAGGCTCAATATCTCCAAAGCTAGACCAGCTAGAATAGTAAAACAAAATGATTATTACAGCGAACAAATTTACCTATAAAATAAAACTCACCATACTAAAATCTGATAAGAGGTTTGGTTTTTACAGAGCTTTAAAGTCAAATTTGTGTGATTTGACCCAAAAACTATTTATTTTTCAGTCTGAATTTTCTCCAACTTCTGCCAGGGAAAGGTGCTTGTACGATTCTTTTAAAAATTGGCGCATAGTCTAACGATCATTTCTTTGTCACATGATTTTATTCTAGCTCCAATATTTCTAACAGTTTTTATACGTTAATGGTAGAAAACTAGGGTTAATTTTAGCTCGAATTCAATACAATTCAATTCACACTGCTCCTAAAGATCTGCAATTGGTAAAATCTATTCAAAGTATGTCGAAATCGAGCTAAAATTAACCCTAATTTTTGGCACTTAAGGCATTAAAACTGTTAGAAATAACGAAGCTGGAATAAAATGATGTACAAAAGAAATGATCGTTAGACTATTCGCCAATTTTTAAAAGAATCGTACGAGCACCTCACCTTGGCAGAAGTTGGGGAAATTTGAGATGGAAAAACATATTATTTTTGGGTAAAATCACAAAAATTTGACTTTGAAGTTCTGTAAAAACTAAACCTCTTATCCGATTTTAGTGCAGTTAGCTTTATTTTTTATGTAAGTTTGTTGGCTGTAATCAAAACCATCTACATATACAGCCAGGAACCAGGGTTGTGTGATTGTGTGCGTGGACTCTCGGTACGTAGTTGGCTTTGACTTTCATGCACGTTTGACAATTCCACCATGGGAGAGCGCAACCGCATAACTAACAGAATTGTGAGCATGTGAGAGAATCTGACTGCTTTTGTCATTTTCACTTTCGAATTGGCGGTGAAGTTAAAAGGTATGTTTGTTAGAAAATATTTTCATTCTACATTTTAATAAGATTTTGTGTTTTACAGATCAATCATCAATATTTAAATTGGACATTGGAACGTGCGCCAGCTGGCATCTTTATTTATTGTGTTCGATTGTAAAAGAGAAGTAAGTATTTTCGGAAAGCCGAGTTAAGAAATCCAAATAATGTATAATTTACTTGTAAATTTTTCATTTTATTTGATATTTTATATTCTTATAAGATTTTTTTTGTGTTTTGCAGTCCATTCTCGAAGTTCGATTCGAAATATTGGATACGATATTCGATGGATACACAATTCGATACGGTGACATTCGCGCACTCTCAATTTCTCTCACGCGCAGATGGATGTAAACAATGCGGGTACCCATCATTAAAAAAACTAATTTTTCGGCGAAATTTCACGAAATTAATGCAAATTTTTATTAGAACACTTTTGAAACATATCAAACCACAATATACTTAAATTTCACAGTCGAAAACACATATTAACCCGTATTTTTCGTGTAAAAAAGTGCAACCAACCGTATTCCGTCCATATGATCCCCTGTAAATATCCGACTGACTCTGGCCTCTCATGCCCTATACGTGTGTAAGTTTTCGTTGTACAGCCTGGCTGTATGTGTAGATGGTTTTGGCTGTAATAATCATCTTTTTTTGCAATTCTAGCTAGCCTAGCTTTTGAGATATTGAAGTTTTAGTCGTACAAGAAAATGATTTTTTAAAAAATCTTCAAATGCCTGTGGCAGCTAAAGGATTAAGCTAAGGGGGTATGTTCCGTATAACTTTTTTGCTGGAATTCAGATGAGGAGTCACAATCCGGTGCGTTTATGTGGCAGTTTCCGGACACCCTGTATAGACGGCATTGATTATAGTCGCTGCTGCTGTTGCTGCATCTAAGGGCTCCATGACACAGTCATATTTATGTATATTTCATATTTCTAGTCATATCATTAAGCCTACTCGATTCATTCGGTTAATGTTTTTCACGTGCACTAAACGAAATCGAGTAGGCTTAAGGATATGATAATATCTATTTTAATATAAATATATTACCAATATATGACTGTGTAATAGCGCCCTAAATAATAATTATGACGGATATGAATTTAGTAGTAAACCGCGGGGTCAGCTGACCATATACATATGTATATTGTTAAGTATGTATGCTGATGTTTGCAGAATAAACGTTCATTCATGAAAATTGCAACACACAAAATAAATTGTGTAAGTATCGAAATATCATAGGTGTCATCGATTTTTGTAAACATAGCGAAGTTTTCTTTGTAATAGCATTTCAAGCAATAAATCAGTTGTTATATGACCAGTAGTCGCTTCACTCGTATTTCCAATGGGTAAGGTTCTGAAACACAACGTTCCCATACCGTGCCGCGTTTTCCGAACCGTTCCTTATTTTGTTCTGTAAACGCATAGATCCGGATCACATTTAGTCGTCGTCGTCTCAATAAATAAATGAGGGCGGAAATGCACGGTTTCACGGCAGATTGAGCATTTCTGTCAATCAATCAAACTATACTTCGCATGGTGGCGCTGAGGGGATCTGTTTGTAAGGAGAAGTTTCTGATCCGTAGATTTGTAAGAGAACGGAACATGTTGTCGACCGGTACCCGACCGGTAGGTTTCAGAACCGCACCCAATGGGTGAGGTTATAAAACACACCGTTCCCCTACCGGTTCGCGCAACGTTCCCTTTAATTTCAAATCAACCGGCCGTTACGGATCAGAAACTTCTCCTTACAAACATATCCCCTAAGCGCCCCTTCGCGATGCATAGCTTGATTGATTAACATAAATTTACAATTTGCCGTCGAACCGTGCATTTCCGCCCTCATTTATTTATTAAACTCTTTATAATCGAAGTAAAATGTATCTGCATCTCGTTTAAAAATGGAAATTTTAATTTTCGAGCAAAACATATCAGCTGTGATGTGTCAATTCTCACATTTGTCACTTTCCGAGAGATGGCGATGGGAACACCAAGTCTGATCCGGATCTATGCGTTTACAGAACTAAATAGGGAACGGTTCGGAGAACGCGGCACGGTACGCGAACGTTGTGTTTTATAACCTCAACTATGACGGCATGGAACGGCTGAGTTACGGCCTTGATGTATCTAGAGCGTTGCCAGTAGTCGTTTCACTCGTATTTCCAAGGTGAATAACTTCCCAGGCGTAACAATATATATATATATATATTCTGCATTTCATACGAACGCTATTGTAGTTCTGTTGAACTGTTTCCATAGAATGCAAGCATTACTTATTTGCACATAAACTTACATTAATTCGTAGCCAAGGACGTTGTTTCCTGAACAAGTATATGAAACATTCAGTGTCAAATAAAAAATTGCCTGTGCAGGAGCTTGGATCGAGTTTGGATATATAGTCAGTAAATCCCGATGAGGACAATCGAATGCATTTCGGAAAGTACTTAGTCCCAGCGGCTTCCTTATAGTGCCACAACTACACAATTTTGTACGTTTTAGACGCCAGCTTATGCTATTTTCATTACAGTTCAAAACATGGAAACAAATTTTAATAGATGAACTATTAATGGGCATTGCTGGAATATGCATCGTAATCGTTCTTGGAGTATTCTGATCCAGATGAAGCAAAGCTTTATTTAATCTGTAAAAAAAAAAGAAAACCCAAAATACTGAAATGTTAAAATTCATGAAATAAATAATAGTATCATACTCAGAAATATTAAGCGACCGCCAGTAATACTCCTTCAATATTGGTGCATTTGTTAAGCTGATGTTAACAACTTCCAACGAACAACTTTTCAGTGGTAGATGGGACATACTTATGGTATCGTTGAAATACTTATATAAACGATTTGTTTAACAATGACAAATGCTCTGTTCATTTAGAAAAACACGTCTACTACATATTTTTTTTTATATATTTGATGTATTAACTTTTCGCAGCACGAATCAAACCGCTGCCATATTATTTTCGATAAAGGCCGATTGAAACTTTTCAGTCACAGTCATTTTCCATACAAGCTAGAAGATTGTCGGTTAATTATTATTTGACTGTATGGGAAATTACCGTGGCTGTGATTGGGTGGGGCTACGAAACGAAACAGTTGCGTATGTTTCGCAAACATTTTTGCCATTCTGATCCCCTAACTGCCATTTTGCGGATCACAAATAATCTCCGGTTGTTTTCGTTAACATATTCCACAAAGGCAGACAAAGGAAAATAACCGGAGATTATTTCTGATCCGGGAAATACCAGGGGATCAGAATGGCACACATGTTTGTGGCACATACGCAACTGTTGCGTTTCGTAACCCCACCCATTGATGACAAAATGCAGCAAAATGTTGTACAGTACGCTTCGATCGATACTGTCGTATGCCTGCTTGAAGTCGACAAATATTTGGTATACGTCGATGTTGTATTCCCAGCACTTCTAGCAGTTCAGCTGGAATCTCATCAGCGCCCGGGGCTTTATTATGTTTTAGTGCTTGCATGGCGAGATCAACTTCTTCTACTGTTGGGAGTTGAACGGGAGGGTCTGTTTCAGCCATTAGCTCCAGAACTTCTTGTGTGGGGTTGTTTGGTTGAACATTGAGGAGCTCTTCAAAATGTGAAGCCCAGCGTTTATCAAGGCTACAGGTGTGGCTAATGATATTGCCATCCTTATCCTTACAGAGGCTGGTCCTGGGTTGGTATCCACTTTTAATTGAATTAATTAGCTTGTACTCTTGTTACTCCAATCAATAGAGAGGAAATAATAGGGGTTAGCGTGCAAAAATTGAGGATGTCTCAACTTTTTGATATTGTTATATATTTCTCGTCTATTCTAGACGTTCCAGTGGGTTCGATAGATTTTCGCGTACACGACAATGAATAACACTCGCTTTACTGTAACACTATTTATTACAACCACACGGATATACACGGTTTACAATTTCTACTAATTACTTCACTAATTATTGACTCGACATTATTTATTCACGGCTAGAACTAGACTGACTGACTGGCTCTAGTCGACGCCCTTATATACCCATTTTCGATGTTCTGGAAACTTCGGCCAGTAAGTTGTCTCGCTAGTGATACTAGCGCCATCTAGGGAATACAATTTGGGTTGGCGTAGCGCCATCTGTTGCCAATTTGGGTTGACGTATCCTAGACACCCAACATTACCCCCTCCTTAAACCTGTTCGTCCCGAACAGGACACGCTTCGGTCTCTTCCGTATCGTTGCCTCGATAGGGTGCCAATCGATCCACATGTATGATCTTCATTTTCGCTCTCGGTTTCCGATGCTCTGGAATACGATATACGACATCATTAAGACGGTTGATAACTTCGTACGGTCCTTCCCAATTCTGCTGAAGCTTCGGACATACTCCTTTTCTGCGACGGGGGTTGTATAACCAAACGAGATCTCCTTCGTTGAACCCGGCAGTGTTAGCCCTTAAGCCGTATCTCGTTTTCATACGATCCGCATTCAATCGGAATCGTGTTCGCACCAACTTATGCACATTATCCAAACGTTGCTTTAAGTCGTACACATACTGAGGAACTGATGTCGACTGTTCCGCTGGCGTAATTCCGAATTTTACATCCGCAGGTAGCCGTATTGTCCTTCCAAACAGAACTTTTGATGGGATTTCTCCTGTTGATGTGTGCTCAGCCGCACGGTATGCCATCAAGAATAGCTGTAGGTGTTGATCCCATGTTCGCGGATTGTTCGACACTACTTTGGCTAAGTGCTCGTTCAATGTCTTGTTGAAACGTTCGACCATTCCATCGGACTGAGGGTGTAGAGGCGTAGTCCTAGTTTTCCGTATTCCCAATAGCCGGCACATCTCGCTGAACACTCCAGATTCGAAGTTTCGCCCTTGATCAGAATGTAGCTCACAAGGTACACCATATCGACAGACCCAATTTTCGACGAGCTGATCCGCCACCGTGGTCGCTTTCTGATTGGGTATTGCGTATACTTCCGTCCACTTACTAAAATAATCAGCCACTACCAATGTGTACCGGTTTCCGCGATCTGTTTCTGGAAATGGTCCCGCAATATCCACAGCGACTCTTTCAAACGGCGCACCGACGACGTATGTCTTCATAGCTCCTTTCAGTTTTCGCGCTGGTCCTTTAACCGCTGCACAACTCGTACACCTGCGGCACCACTCTTCAACGTCACTTCGAGCATGAACCCAGTAGAATCGTTCACGCACTTTCGCCAAGGTTTTGTTGACGCCAAGATGCCCTCCCGATGTTCCTTCGTGCATCTCTCGCAGCACTTCGTCGACCTTGCTCCGTGGAAGTATCAGCTGCATTATACATGACGTTCCGTCCGCTGATTCCCATTTCCGTTTTAGCAAGCCATCCTCAACGTGAAGAGAATTCCACTGAGCCCAATAACTTTTCGTGGTTGACCCAAAGGTTGACACCTCGTTCCAACTGGGCCTTTCTCCGGACTCCTTCCACACGAGAATCGAACCGATATCCTCGTCGTTCAGCTGGGATTTGCGTATTTCCTCCGGACTCCAGCCTTCCATAGGCAACAATGTCAGCCTTGGTGTATTTTCTGCTTCCTTCTCTTCCACTCGAGCGCAGTGTTTGCATCCAAGGGGGCATGGACGACGTGAGAGAGCATCAGCATTACTGTGCACTTTTCCACTTCTATGGACCGTATCGAATTCGTATGTCTGCAACCGTTCGATCCATCTAGCAACTTGACCTTCCGGATTTTTGAAGTTTAATAGCCATCTCAACGCAGCATGATCCGTTCGCAGTATAAATTTCTGGCCAAGAAGGTATTTGTGGAAGTGTTTCGTCGCCTCGATAACTGCTAGCAGCTCTCTTCTTGTCACGCAATAGTTTCGCTCACTCTTCGACAACACGCGACTAAAATAGGACACCACTTTCTCTTCGCCGTCAACACTTTGCGATAGTACCGCACCAATTCCGGTGTTGCTCGCGTCCGTGTCAAGAATAAATGTGATTCCAGCTTTCGGATACGCCGACACGGGTGCTTGACAAAGTTCTGCCTTTAATGCCTCAAATGCGTTTTGACATTCTTGACTCCATATGAACGGACGATTCTTTTCAACCAAAGAGTGAAGGCACTTTGCAATTTTCGCGAAATCCTTGACAAATCGCCGATAATAGGTGGCCAAACCCAGAAAACTGCGCAGCAGATGTTTATCTTTCGGGACTGGCCATTGTCTCACTGCTTCCGTTTTGTCTGGATCTGTTCGTATTCCTTCAGCAGAGACAATGTGTCCCAAATAACCAACTTCGTTGCTGAAGAACGTACACTTCTTTGGACTTAGCTTCAAGTTGGATGCACGTAGCCTCGCTAAGACCTCCTTCAGATTGCGCAGGTGTTCTTCGAAGTTCTTTCCGATCACAATTATATCGTCCAGATATACGAGGCATGTCTTCCAGCTTAATCCACGCAGCACATACTCCATCAGACGCTCGAATGTGGCCGGCGCGTTGCACAATCCAAACGGCATCACTACAAATTGCCACAAGCCGGATCCAATAGAAAATGCCGTTTTCTCTCGATCGTTCTTTTCGATTTCCACTTGCCAATAACCACTTTTCAGATCCAATGTCGAAAACCATTTCGCTTCTGCCAATGTGTCCATGATGTCGTCGATCCGGGGTAGTGGATAACTGTCCTTTTTCGTCACGCTGTTGAGCTGCCTGTAGTCAACACAAAATCGTGTGCTGCCGTCCTTCTTCTTAACAAGGACTACAGGCGATGTCCACGGACTATTTGACGGTTCGATGACACCTTGTTTTTCCATCTCTTGGATCATTTTATGTGCTTCATCGCGTTTGGCCAGCGGTAGTCGCCTGGGAGCCTGTCTGATGGGTTGAGCGCCTTGGGTATCAATACGGTGCGTAACCTTATTAGTTCCGCCTTGATCTTCGTCGTTCGTTGAGAAAACGTCTTCGTACTCGTTGATCAATTTCATAGCGAGCGATCGTTGTTCGGGTGACAAGGTGTTGTTCTTTATAATTGTATCGGCACGAACTCCGCGTTTTCTGATTTCACGGGGCTTAGATTCGTCCGGGACATCTATTGCTGTTACTGACAAAACTGGTTGACAGATCCCTAATATCGTCCCTTCTTTCACCTTTACATCGCGTTCCGACACATTCATAATTCTTATCGGCACATGCTGCTCCTCATCAATCCTCACCAAACTTCGCGCTACCATCAAGTTCTTGAGCGCTGGTAACTTCGTTGGCTCCACTACATAGAAATGATGGCCTCCAGGACTCCCATCCAGTCTCGCTCGCATTACGCATTCCGAACTCTTCGGTATATCCATATCCTCCGCTACCAATACTCGGAGGGCCGGCGTTTCCATTCGTGGTACTTGTGCGACAATCTCGATGTTGCGCCATCTCAGTGTCCTTCGTCCCAAGTCCAACATGAATCCGTTTGTGTTCAGGAAGTCCATTCCCAGGATGCATTCGTCGGTGATATCGGCAACTAAAAACTTGTGGCTGAACGTAACATCTCCAAGTCGTATTCGTTTGTTAACCTCGCCATGCACACCCATTTCTCCTCCGGTCGCTGTTCGAAGCACGAATTTTCTGTCGTTCACAAGCTTCATTCCTTTCACGATGTCCGGTCTTAAAATTGATTTTGTTGCGCCAGTATCGATGGTGATGATACACTGCTCGTCTCCAATCCAGCCGACTAGACATAGATCGTTTTCGCCTCGGTGAACGCCTGAAACGGAGATGGTAGTTCTGGAGGCACCATTTCCACAAGCCAACCTCTGCCCCTTGAGATTGGCTTTTGCATGTTTCCCGCCTCCCTGGCAGCGGGGGCGGTTTGATTCGCGCTTTGCAGACTCGCTTGTCTTGCTTGTTGAGCACACCTTTTGCAGAATGTTTGTGTCTTCCTCGGCTGTTGACAATTCCTTCGTACATGACCCTGTTCACCGCAGTTCCAGCATCGAATTGAACTGTTGGTATCTTGCCTTGATGCATCCATACGCTGGCAGACACAATCCTCCACTACCTCTCGCACTCGCACACAGTTACGGGCGGCTTGCTTCGCAGCTTCAAATGTTAAGCTGTATGCAAGGGCGTCCTTGATCGTCCGCTTATCAGCTAGCCGTAACGCCTGTTGTAGTTCACGACCCAGGAGAGCTGTAGCGAACACATCGACTGCTGTTTCGTTCCGATGTTCTGGCTCAGAGGTCGGGTATGACAAAAGAGCCAGCCGTTCAATATCTTGCGCCAATTGCTGAAGTGTTTCTCCTGGCTTCTGTGTCCGGTTACGAAGCTGTGATCGATAAATTTGCTTCATGTGCTCGTCACCGTATCGCCCATCCAACGCCTTCACAAGCTCCACATAAGATGTCTGCAGTGGAGCAGGAATCGATTGCAGGATTTCAGCAGCAGGTCCTCTCAATGCTAGAACAAGAGCCGTGGCACGCTCACTGTCCGACCAACCATTTACCACTGCAGCAGCCTCAAATTGTGTCTTGTAGATGTTCCAAGACATTTGTCCATCGAAAGTCGGCGCTTTTAGACTTTTAATATTCGAGTCGGCTTTAAATATTTCACTTTTTCTCGATGTTTCGAGGTCGCTATTAGACTTCTGGATATTTCCGACTACTGCTGTATTCTGCGGGTATTGATTGACATTCGTTGTTTTCAAACGTTCCAGATCGTTCTTTAACATCTGGACTTCTTCCGCCACTGACTTGATTTTATCAGAATTTTCTTGCGATTTCTCATCGATTATTTTCAATTGTTGTTCGAGACTGTTCTTTAAATGGCTAACTGCTTCTTCCTGCTTTGCCGTTGTCGACCTTTCCGAGCCCGCGATTTGTTCGCTTATTTCCGCCTTCATGGATATTAGAAATTGCATTAGTGGGTCCGCGACTTGTTCCGTAATTGTTGCACTTGGTTCTTGCTCCTCCGGAAACTCTACCGTATCGGGATCCTGACCTTCATCTTTCAGTGCGTCCATCAGCCGTGCAAGCAACGCGCTTTTATTTCCTGAAGACGAAAGACTCCGTTTTGCCAGCTCACGTTTCAATTCGGCCGTTGTTAATTGCGAGATATTTCGCGGCATTTTGTTTCTCGACTATAAACTGTCCACAGTTCAGTTTTACACGAATCTAACTTTCTAGAATGTTTCCGAATTCTTCACGTTACGGCACTAATTCACTTTCGAGAAGTTTTCCTGTCCACAATAGTCCGACCCGAAGTTCGTAAGTTCACTTTCCAGAACTTTCCGTCACGAACTTTCCCGAAAATTCTCGTTCAGTTCTCGAATGTTCACTAACACACGCAATTTCACGTTTACCGGATCTCTTCACACTAGTCCGACACGATTGAGTTCACTTTCCAGAATTTTCTGTCGCGAATTTTCCAGAAAATTCTCGTAGAATTCTCGAATATTCCCGAATACACTCGTCACACAGTTTCACGCACTGAATCTGTCCACACTAGTTCAGCACGACCGCGTAAGTTCACAATCCAGAACTTCCAACGCGAACTATACCGATAATTCTCGAAGAGTCCTCGAATATTCACGAATTCACTCGACACTCGCGGTTTCACGTTGTATATTCCGCGCACGAGTCACACTACACCGTACTTGAAAATCCCACTTCTGACACCAATTGTTATATATTTCTCGTCTATTCTAGACGTTCCAGTGGGTTCGATAGATTTTCGCGTACACGACAATGAATAACACTCGCTTTACTGTAACACTATTTATTACAACCACACGGATATACACGGTTTACAATTTCTACTAATTACTTCACTAATTATTGACTCGACATTATTTATTCACGGCTAAAACTAGACTGACTGACTGGCTCTAGTCGACGCCCTTATATACCCATTTTCGATGTTCTGGAAACTTCGGCCAGTAAGTTGTCTCGCTAGTGATACTAGCGCCATCTGGTGCCCAGTAGGGAATACAATTTGGGTTGGCGTAGCGCCATCTGTTGCCAATTTGGGTTGACGTATCCTAGACACCCAACAATATGTTATAAAGACAGGTGGGGTAAGTTAAAATCCAAGTTTGCGTCACTTTCCCCCTGTGCTCCCACCGCTATTTTGAAAAAAAAAAAAACATTTAAAAGCTGCCCTTTCATCAGTTTTTGGTCAGTAACTTCTTTACAGTCCATTTGAGCACAAAATCTGCCGAGACAATTTTGTAGAGGACAAAATTTCCTACAAACTTAATCCAAGATGTTGTACTCTACAATTAAAATTAACAGAGTTGTAGCGCCAAGAAAATGAAGAAAATATAAAAAATCATGCCAATTTCAAATTCACAAAAACGCATTGTATACCAATAACTCATAGCCTCCTCTGCATTTTAGTATAGAGTTCTCCAAGTATGTTTTGAAATTTGTTGGTAATGATTTTTGGAATTTTTAGCATATTCTTTGCGCTATAACTCTGCCAATTTTGATTGTAGAGTAAAACTTGTCAAAAAACTTAAAATTTATATTAATTAATATATAATTTTGTGCTCTACAAGATTGTCTCGGCACATTTCGTGCTCAAATGGGCTGGGAAGGAGTAGTAGACCGCAATCTGATAAAAGAGCCGATTTTAGATGTGTTTTTCAAGATAGCGGCGGGAGCATAGGGGGGAAAGTGACGCAAACTTGAATTCTAACTTACCCCACCTGTCTTTATAACATATAAAAAATTTGAGTTATCCCCAATTTTTGCAAGGTAAAATCTCCCCGTTGATTGGAGACTGTTCCTACTAGCTAGGTAGGTAGGTAGGTAGGTAGGTAAAAGTGGTTGCTTAGGCCAGATACGGCCCAATGCACAATTAGCGCAAGAGGCGCCGTTTTGATACCACAAAAAAAAAGTTGATCGATTTAGAGAATGGAGGTTACAAAAAGTTTAATTTCAAGAGTAGAGGGTCGCCTAAACCCAGGCAGTACAATTCAGGAAGTGAAGTAGCTCCCCTATTTTTGCCTTCGACGCATCCTCTAGGATACCAAAAAACGCACTACCAAACGTGCGATACCGGGATCTTACGAGACCTGGGCATTTGCAGAGGAAATGAGTTACAGTTTCCCTCT
This sequence comes from Microchrysa polita, assembly GCA_949715475.1. NCBI lineage: Eukaryota > Metazoa > Arthropoda > Insecta > Diptera > Stratiomyidae > Microchrysa > Microchrysa polita. The sequence goes on from OX454417.1 coordinate 48,922,780, forward strand.
CATCTGCAGCATCGCAGCTGCGACAGTGCGAGTTGTGGGGGATACCCAATCTGGCTGCATGGTCTCCTATTGGCCAATGGCCCGTAATAACCGATATAAGTCTAGCGATATCTTTCCGTGGCCTACTCAGAACCTCAGATGTCCTTTTCGAGTCATATGACGGCCATAGCTTCCTTGATATGACACAGGTTTTTATGTTCCGCCAATAGCCAGTTGCAATCGTGAGATAATGAAGGGAAATTTGTCTCTTGACAACTGCCATCGGAGTGAATACGCGCTCCACTTGGGAGTTGTCCAAAACGGCCCCCATTTTGGCCAACTCATCTGCCAGTTCATTTCCCTTTATATTCCTATGTCCCGGCACCCAAATTAGGGTGATTGAGTGCTTCCTTCCAAGGTTGTTCAGCGTCTCCTCGCAACACTTGACAAGTTTGGAGGATATCTCCACAGAGTCCAATGCCTTGATAGCTGCCTGGCTATCTGAGCAGATGGCTATGTTTTGGCTGCCACGAAGATTTCCGAGTGCGTTGCAGGCCTTCGTGATTGCAAGTAGTTCGGCCTGGAATATACTGGCATGGTCAGGGAGACTGTATGATTCAGAGATTTTTAGTGATTCACAGAAGATCCCCGCACCTACTCCACAGTCCATCTTAGATCCATCTGTGAAAAACGAGATATCGTAATCTCCTACTATTTCACACCTTCTCCATTCACACCTGGTCGGAAATCTTACAGTAAAGTTTTTCCCAAAGCTTAGTGTAGTCACTGCAAAGTCTGTTGCAGCATTGATCCCAGCCAGTGGCAGCTGGTTGAGAATATTAGAGTGGCCATACGGCTTAGAATTCCAGCAACCGGACTCTTTAAGCCTGACCGCACTACATGCCGCAAGTTGATTGATAAAAATGTCGATAGGTAAGAGGTGCAAGATTACATTCAACGCATCCCTCGGGCATGTTCGCATACCCCCTGTGATACCAAGACATGCCGATCTTTGCACTCTACCCAGTTTTGTTATATTGTACGCCCTACTGAGCGCCGGCCACCAGACTAGTGCCCCATACGTCAGGATTGGGCGTACGATTGCTATATAAAGCCAAAGTATCACCTTCGGCTTAAGACCCCACCTTCTATTGAGAACTGTCTTACATGCGTAGAAAACTACACAGGCTTTCTTTACGCGCTCTTCAATGTTTAGCTTCCAGTTAAGCTTGGGGTCAAGAATTACTCCCAAATACTTTGAACTGGGCGATAGTGTTAGCTGCTGTCCGTTTAGTTTTGGAAGGGAGAAGAGTGGTATCTTGGTTTTTGTAGTGAACAACATCAGTTTTGTTTTACTTGGGTTTACGCCAAGGCCACAACTTGTGGCCCAGTTACTGATCAACCCAAGGGCTCTTCCCATGATCTGACTGATCACCGAGAGACACATTCCTGATACTAAGATCGCTACAACGTCCGCGTAAGCGACCACTTTTATACCCTCTTCGTCGAGTCTAGTTAAAATTTTATTGATAACTACCAGCCACAATAATCGGGAGATGACGCCACCCTGAGGTGTCCCTCTGCAGACGTATTTAGTTAGCTGGCTGTATCCTAAGTCCGCATAAATTACTCTACTCCTGAGTAGAGTCACTATCCATTCACCGAGCCCTGCCTCTACTCCCGAATTCGCCAGGGCTCCGTGGATAGGTTCTATTCGGACATTATTGAAAGCCCCCTCTATGTCAAGGAAAGCGGCTAGCGTATATTGTTTATATTGACGACTGTACTCAATGCTTCGCACTACCTCGTGTAAAGCGGTTTCTGTAGATCTACCCTTAACATATGCGTGTTGCGACCTAGAAAGTATTGAGCTTTCCAAGTTTTGTCGGATGTGGATATCGATAATCCGCTCCAGTGTTTTTAATACGAAGGAGGATAAACTAATGGGTCTGAAGTCCTTCGCGTTTTCATGCCCTCGTTTGCCTACATTCGGTATGAACACTACTTGCACTCGTCGCCAGGATTTGGGAACATAGTTGAAAGTCAGAAGGCTCCTGAAAAGTGATAGCAGCACAGGAACTACAAGATCCTGCACTTCCTGTAGCATTATCGGTAGAATGCCATCTGGTCCAGGAGATTTATACGGAGAGAAGCTGTTGATTGCCCAGGAAATCTTCTCCTCCGTAATAACGGAGACAGCAATATCTCTCCAGCGGTAGTCTGCACTATGTAGTGCCGGTCTGGGTACGGACGTGCTTTCGCACCCAGGGAAGTGCGTGTTTAAGAGGATCTCGAGAGATTCTCCAGTGGATTCAGTAAAGGTTCCGTCCTCCTTTTTTATCAGGGACGGGCATGAATGTGCTTTTGACAGAATTTTGCTAATCCTGGCCGAGTCCTTGACGTGATCCAGGGATAGGCAGAATTCGTCCCAGGCTTGGGCTTTTGCTTCCCTAATGGCTTTTTTATAGATGTTCAAACAGTCTTTGTATGGCTGCCAAAACTTGTGTTTATTGCAGATGTTGAGGATGTCCCGAGTAAGCTTCCTAAGCTTGGACAGATCACCGTTCCACCATGGTGGGAGTGTCTTCTTACTTCGCTTAACCGGACATGAACTTTTGAAGGCTGCTTCCATAGCCTTCTCTAACGCTTCAGCTCTCTGTTCCAGCTCCTCCAGGGAACTTATCGAGTTATTTACGGAACCTGGGAATTTGTTTTTAAAGACCTGTCTGAACTTTTTCCAATTTATATTCTTTGGGTTCCTGTAAGGACTTGTAGACTCCCTGGAGACATATAAATTGAAAAGAATCCAATTATGATCTGAAAAAGATTTCAGATCGGATACTCTCCATTGTTCAACCTTAAATTTATCATTGTCCGACAGTAGTGTGAAGTCCAAGACCTCCTCCCACCCAGCGTTATTTTCCGAGCTTGAAAAAAACGAAGGTTGGACAGGTTCCCGTATTACACACTGTAAGGTTAGTACTTAGGATAAAATCAAACAGATCCTCACCTCTTTCATTGATCTCAGTGCTTCCCCACAAGGTATGTCTTGCGTTTGCGTCGCACCCTACCAGAAGAGTTGAGTTCTTTGATGTGATGAATGTCGTCAGCAGCTTCAGCTCGTCTTTGGTTTATTTGCATAAACTGCTCGTCAAGATGCTTACGTTTCTTAAGGTCCATCTAGATTAGTCGCCAAATGGCGAAATTTTGGTTATGTCATTTTCTGTCTACATTTGGCTGCTAGTGTGGATGCTAAGTAGCAGCCAAATGACTGCACGCGATGCCAGTTTTTGGACGCGCAGCCATTTGGCGCCTAATCTAGAGGGACCTTTACGCCTAATTAACCTATTCCCATTAGTTTGTACGACTTATAAGATTTTATCTAAGATTCTGGAAAATAAAATTAATCCGTACGCAGAAGAAATCATTGGCGAATACCAAGGCGGCTTTAGACCTGGTCGTTCGACGGCAGATCAGCTTTTTACAGTGAAGCTTTTACTCCAGAAGTGCTGGGAATACAACATCGACGTATACCAAATATTTGTTGACTTCAAGCAGGCATACGACAGTATCGATCGAAGCGTACTGTACAACATTTTGCTGCATTTTGGAATACCGGCTAAGCTAGTGCGACTCATAAGGATGACGATGACTAATACCGTCTCGCAGGTCAGAGTTCAGAACAGACTCACTGACCTACTTGAAACTCGTACTGGACTCAAGTAAGGCGACGGGCTGGCGCCGACGCTCTTCAACCTGGCTCTGGAGTATGTGATTCGAGCCATGAATTTTGACAGCAGCGGAACGCTACTCATTAAATCGACTCAACTAGTAGCCTACGCCGACGACATCAACATCATGTCTCGAAGATTGGGTGATGCAGAAAGCCTTCTGCATAATCTCAATAAAGGTCCCTCTAGACGTGTCGCCAAATGGCTGTGCGTCCAAAAACTGGCATCGCGTACAGCCATTTGGCTGCTACTTAGCATCCACACGAGCAGCCAAAAAATGACATAACCAAAATTTCATTTTGGTGCTTTTTTTAAATTTAATTATCAAAATCGGACTCTGCGCGTTTGAATTATTACACGGCCATTCAAGAATTATTCAATTTCACACAAAAGAACGAAGAAAAGTTGCAAATTGTCACTTTGAATTTGACAAGCGGTTGTCAAAGCGGTTGGTTGAGTTGCCATATTGAATATCAAAACTGGACGCATAGCCAAATGGCGACACGTTTGGATGGAATGACAACAGCCATTTGGCTGCACGTGTCGCCATTTGGCGACACGTCTAGATGGCCCTTAACGCCGCCAAAGAAGTTCGGCTACATATCAACGAGTCTAAAACCAAGGTCATGATGCAATCAAAAACTAGAACGCCAGTAAATTCAAGCAACACAATATAGAATATGTAGACAACTTCACTTATCTGGGTTGCAATTTGTCAAAAGACGCCAACGAAACAGATGAGATAAAGCGACGGATACAACTAGCTAATAAGTGTTACTTTGCGGTCCTCCAAATTATGAATTCGAAGCTGGTGCACAGGAACACGAAGCTCCACGTGTATAAAACCATCATCTGACCTGTGCTATGCTATGGCTGCGAGGCATGGACCCTAACCCAAAACTCTGAACACCTGTTGGACACATTCGAGCGAAAGGTTCTCCGAAGAATCTTCGGGGCCGTTCGTGAACGAGGTGAATGGCGCATCCGGTACAACCTTGAGTTGTATCAGCTGTATGATGAGCTACAGGTGTCGAAGATTGTGAAATTGCAGCGATTGCAATGGGCGGGTCATGTACAAAGGATGAACGACGATCGCATGCCCAAAAAGGTGATGAACGCGCAACGAGTGGACGGAACCAGATTGCGTGGACGACCGAGAGCCCGATGGGAGCATTCTGTATGTGGGGACGCCCACCAGATGCTAGGCTTTCGGAATTGGAGGCCAAGGTCGCGTGACCGCGACAATTGGAGGTTTTCAATCCAGGCGGCCAAGGCCCGACGTCGGGCTATCGTGCCATAAAGAAGAAGAAGAAGAAGAAGAAGAAGAAGAAGAACCTATTCGAAAATCGTCGAAGCTCATCATAACTGATTTTTTTTACTCTAGTTGCGCGTTCGGTCCATTGGCGATTTGCTTCGTTTTTCGCATCCACCGAATTTTGACATTCCTCGTCAAACCAATCATTTCGGGCTCTCCGGTATTTGTAGCCCACAACCTCCTCTGCGACTGCTTTGATGGTGTTTTTGAGTCGCATTCACAGGCAGACCTGGAGATCTCCAGATCAACATACCGTCTACCAAATTGACCACGCCCTTGTCTGCAAGAGATGGGCATCGAGCATAATGGTCCTATCGTGGAGCAAATATTGACTCTGACCACTATATGGTGAAGGCGACTTATAGGTGCAGAATTTCTTCGGTGCATCATTCGAGGTTCAACCCGGCAAACATTTGTGCGGTTGACAAATTGTTGGATGATGCCACGGTGGTCACTTATACGACTGCACTTGAGGAGAAGCTGACGCCCTTGTTAAATAACATCAGCAACAAAGGCGCCCTTGAGATCTGGGATACACCCAAAGACACCATCAAAGGGGTCGCAGAGGAGGTTGTGGGATACAAAGCCCGGCGAGCCCGAAATGATTGGTTTGATGAAGAATGTCAAAATGCGGTAGATGCTAAAAACGAGGCATATCGCCAATGAACTGAACGCGCAACTAGAGCCAAAAAAAAAAAAAAAAAACAAAATATGACGACCTACCCACCTTCCTTGAAATATAATATTTCAAGTCTATTGAAAACTTAAGGTCTCCTTGAGTTTCGCCTTAAATCAAGGATGCATTGACTCCTGAATATAAATGATTTATTTAAAAAGTATGGGAAATGACATTTATTTTATTGAATTTCGGCATCCTTGGCTCAAGGTCTCCTTGAGTTAAGGAATATTCATAAGTACGGGCCTTAGACAATTTCTAAGCATTCTGCAGATACTCCTGAAATTGAAAAAAAGTGAAATTTGTTTTGATATTGTTTTTGTTATGAACACTATTGGGTATGACTCTTCCTCAAACTTTGCGGCATCGATTTGCGTTTTAAATACTGCAAACAGAAGTAGTCTCGGGAATGTGCACAAATGGTTCGCTTTCAAATCCAAGAACTTAAATTATGCCATTCCCGGAACTTCCATTTCGTATGAAAGCAAACAATTTTCCTCCATTTTCGCTAGTCGAGTGTAGCTGCAGGCCTGTAGAGAGGGTGGGGGAACGGGGTGATTCCCCCCGGGCCCGGGAATTCAAAGGGGGCCCGGATTTTGGCACAAAACTTGTGCTTCAACAAACAACATGATCATTTCGTTACTAAATTTCTAAATTCAATCTGCCCTCGCCTTTCGAAAGTGCATGCATGATTTTATACAAACAATAAACAATTAATTTCGAATTCTTCATCCAGTAGCATACCATTTTTCAAAAAAAATTGTTTTCGAAGTAAAAATAGGAGCCCTGTGCAGCGACGTTTTTTTCTAGAAGGACTTTTCCGGGCGATTATTAATTGGCGTACGTACTGCTGCTACTAACGAAATTTTGTTTCAAGGTACCAACACCCAGATGTTGATCACTTAAATTATTGAATCTTAATTTCAATCAATCTATATATCTATCAGTACTCGCCAACTCGATACCAAAAAATTTAAGGTTTTTCTGTACTAGAGAAAACCGCGAATGCTTATGAAATAAGTAAAATAGGAAAAAAAAACTTTGTAAATTCGTAGCGGTGCGCATTTTGAAAGCCAATTATATAGTGTAACGGCCAGCAGTCTGGGCCACTGCGAGTGTGCTAATGAATTACAGATTTGAGCTCCCCAAGCATTTAATAGAACTGTGAACTGTATCCGCCTTGTTTTCCTAAAACCTTTGTAGGGGTTGTTTCCTTTGAAAAATCTTCTTACATAGAAAAAAACCATAGCGTAGCGAATTGGCGGCATGTATGTATTTGGTGCACAGAAATAAATTTGCCTAGTTTATTGCTTTATACACTTTCTTTTTTGCGTGCAGTACAGCCTTTCTTATTCATCTGTAAAATGAACACTTGAAACAATCTCACCCGTATAGCCTTCAAATAGTATCGTTTTATGCGTATATAGGGTGTCCGGAAACTGCCGCATAAACGCCCCGGATTAAGATTCCTCAGTTGATTTCCAGCAAAAAAGTTGTACGGAACATACCCCCTCAGCTTAACCCTTTAGCTGCCATAGGCATTTAAAGATTTTTGAAAAAATAATTTTCTTGCACGACTTAAAGCCTAATATCTCCAAAGCTAGACCAGCTAGAATAATGAAATAAAATGATTAATACAGCCAACAAATTTACCTGTACAATAAAACTAACCACACTAAAATCGGATAAGAGGTTTGGTTTTTGCAGAGCTTCAAAGTCAAATTTGCGTGATTTGACCCAAAAACAATCTTTTTTTCCATCTCAATTTTCTCCATCCACAATAGGTTTGGTATCAATCGAAAGCCAGACGTTTGTTCATTTTGTAGGGCGTTTGTTCATCCTGGAAACGGAAGAATACAGGAATTATTAAGGAAAAGGGGATTAGTTGTGACGCCATCTACACTCGACTAGCGAAAATGATTTGACATTTTTAGTGGCAATGGATGCCGCTAAAGTAATCGTCAATAAGAGGGCAGGATGCTAGCACTCGAAAACCACGATATTAATTAAAACACAGAGCTAAAATTTTACGTCTGATGTATTTAACAATAGCGACTCGATTGTTAAATTCATACAGTGTATTTCGTACTATGAACTCCTACACATTTGTGTCTCGTTTTCGCTAGTCGAGTCTAGATGGCGTCACAACTAATCCCTTTTTCCTTAATAATTCCTGTATCCTTCCGTTTCCAGGATGAACAAACGCCCTACAAAATGAACAAACGTCTGGCTTTCGATTGATACCAAACCTATACCTTTCCGACCAATATTTAAAGCCCTGTGTGAAGTTAGCCAGTCATTTTTTGAAATTAGGTCCTTTTGCTCGATGAACCGTTTGTTCTACAGCGGCTACGTTTGTTCTTGATTGTTCGCCAATTAATATCGTTTGTTCTTCTCTAATTATTTAATTATAGCAACTTTAAAATTGTGAGTGTGAACTTAGCCAGTCATTTTCAAATATGGGTCGGAAAGGTATAGGTTTGGTATTAATCGAAAGCCAGACGTTTGTTCGTTTTGTAGGGCGTTTGTTCATCCTGGAAACGGAAGGATACAGGAATTATTAAGGAAAAAGGGATTAGTTGTGGCGCCATCTACACTCGACTAGCGAAAACGAGACACAAATGTGAAGGAGTTCATAGTACGACCATTGACCACACCTAAGGGATTGGCGCTGCTACCATCAAATTCAAAATGTGAAATACACAAACGTAGCCGCTGTAGAACAAACGGTTCACCGAGCCAAAGGACCTAATTTCAAAAAAATGACTGGCTAACTTCACACAGCCCAAGCACGCATCACATCATGCGCAAAACACTTTTCCTCGAATTTTCTTCCGCACCATGCATCCACAGCTACCCATAGTCGACTTTATGCACTGTGGTGCAAGCCACGACCCCGATTCAACAATTTATACGAAACCTACAACCACCGCCGTCTATATATTAAGGCCGCAATGTAGACTCGTAAACGTCAAATCCGCAGTTGAAATTGCATTGCATTGTTGTTGCCTCTTATGACATTGTTGTTGTTTGCCCGTGTTCGACGAACAATTCAATACGGATCCATGACGTCATTGTACAGCTGAGTTGCGGCTATGATATATCTAGATGGCGTTGCTACAACACATATCCGAATTGCAAGCGTACATTTCGTTCAGATGCATACATGTGCGAAACATCTTTAGCCATGACCAAGGGGATATTCCAAAAGAACGACAAATGCACGAAAAAGAAATCGTATCTTTTCGTATGCGAAGCAGGATGTAACACAGACAACTTTTATCTTCTCCTCTCGTTTTCGCACATAGTGATCATAGGGTCCGAAGCTCATCCCCATTACTCCATGTTTCGTTAAGCGCCATTGCCATACGTGTTACGCGAGTACTTTTTACTCGCCGTGTCGCATCACCCATTGACAGAGCAATGTACAATCTGCCGTGGAACCGTACATTTCCGCCAAAGAGATAGATATGGAGTAGACATAATGATGAAACTGCATGTAAAAACAACAACAATACATGGGACGAAAAATCTTGTCCATGGGCTCTCTCGTTCAGCGGTTCACGGTACCCTCACGTCAAATGCGACCAGTTTTGCCGCACACAGCGACAAAATCGACTAGTTCAGCCACTCACATCAATACACACACCGACAAAGTCATCCGGTTCTGCTAGTTCTGTAGCACGCGCGCATTCTCTATTGTCAAATTCAGTAAACGCGGAAAACGATCCTCGCCGCGAATCTCGTTTGATTTAATTCGATTGCGCGAAATAGTTACGTTATTGACTACAACATTACGTTGCTCGGGTAATTTGTGGTTGTTAGGAGCTGTTTTATGTCATAAAATGCAAACGTAGTGTGTTATCGACGGGTTGTTTATGATTCACTCATCAATTAATGTACCGTTGTTTTCCTCTCCCATTAAACAAGCAAACTTGGAACATTACGCTATCAGCTCTCGCAAGAAGAATTTGCTTGTTCTTCTTATCGGCACTAGTGACACTTATCTTACCCTCCGCCATATAACGACTTCAGAGCGGAAAATATCCGAAACACAAAAGTTCTCCTTATGATAGCGGATGGCAGAAGAAGCCCTGCTAATTGGCAGCCCATGTGGTTACACCTTTCTGAACAATCTGCCATTTAAATGACAATCAGCTGGTTACATTTTCAGGAACGCGTGGAATTGGAACCACTTTTCAATTATTCGTGTAGATGCTGTTTATTCTGTATAAAATGCTGCGGATAAAAAATATAATACAGAAATTCAATGATATAAGTCCACCGATTTCAATTAGAAGAAATTACGCTTCGAAGCGAAACGCGAAGGTATTTGGTCCACAATACTGTGTTAACCTCGTGCAGTAAGTACATTATATCAAAACGGAAAAAATATCAGAACTATCCTTCCTTTTTCCAGGCAATATGATTACGAAAACTTTCTATGCACGCTATTACTCACCGGTGATCGAAGACGATCCGCATTCGCAGTGCGCGCTTTAAATGTAGAAGTTTCCCGGATTGCTTCGGTGGTAAGAAAATACTTTGTTTAGTCCTTGCGATTCGCTAACTTTCATGAAGAAAGGTTACAGAAGATTTAACTGGTCGAATGAGGTTACAGTTTTGGAAGGATTCGATGGATGAAATCTACGATCTGAAAAAGGCTTATGTACTGGATCATCCCGTACTCAATGAACTCAGGCAAGTATGTTCGTCTCCTTTCAGTGTCATTTGTGATGGCATTTCAACTATCGAATAATTGCAGGTTTTAGTGAAGCATAAATTGAACAAAACGTACTTGAAACGTCTGGTAAACTCCCGCGATCGTCCGTCAAATAAGACTTTTCTCACTGTGAAAGAATTGGAAGATTATGCAGAGCAGTCGGTTTCATCCGTCTATTACCTACTCTTAGAAATATGCGACAAGAAAGATATGAATATTGATCATGCAATTTCCCATTTGGGAAAAGCACAAGGCATTACGAATTTACTTCGAGCTATACCACGACAGAGTAGAAATTTGCCGGTTAATATTCCCCAAGAGGTCCTTATGAAACACGGAGTGAGTCAAGAGAGGATTTTGCGCGATAAATTTGATGATAAAGGTGTTGAAGAGTGTGTTTTTGAAATAGCAACTGTGGCACACCAGCACTTACAAAAGGTTACTTAATCAATAAGTTGGTCGAATTGTTATGATAGTTATTATTTTTGTAGGCAAGGAGTTTATCCAAACATATATCCCGCGACATTATGCCATTATTTTTGCCTGCTGTAGCAGTGCAACGATATTTAGATCGGCTTCGTGAAGAGCATTTCCGGCTCTCTGAAGACAGACTTCAACAGCGTGACACTTTACTTCCGCTGGCTTATTATTGGTATAGGATTAAAGGGGCATTTTAAAAAGTGAGATTTTTAGGAAAATAATATAATAATAAAAACCAATTAAATTAAACGTGTTTTAGAATTCCTAGGGTTATTAGTTGTTGCCACAACGGAAAGTCATTCCAGGTTATTTTTAACCAGCATGTTACCAGTGCGGTTAAAAATAACCTGAAATTGCTATTAATAAATTTTTAACCAGCATGTTACCAGTGCTTCCCGTAAGGGGGGAGACAAAGGTTGAAAGGCTCCGGCTAATTCCTAGATCTTCTTCAGTTGCGGCATAACTGCAGGAGGAGTTTCATATGGTGAACGGCTTCAGCCAATTTCTATGTCTCTTTACGGGGCGTTACTTTCCCGCATTATCCGTGCAACCGCTGCGCCTGAGTGCTGTATTAACATCTGCAGCGTCTCAGGTTACTTACGTGATAGGTAACAGAAAACGTTTAACTCAACCACCAAAGCAGCATCTTCGAGGCATGCCCATGATGGCCTTTGCTCAGTGATTGAGCCCTATCTTGGTTTAGCGATGTGCCGACAACTCATCCTAAGAAAAAACTTCAAGTCAAGAAACCTGAAACAAAAGCCTCGGGTTGGACGGATACAAACGAACAACTGATTACTCTTTCGGATCCTGGAATGTACGCTCCCTAAATAGACCGGGGGCCTTATGGGCCCTCCTGGATCAGGTAGAACAATACAAGTTGAGCATAGTTGCAATCCAGGAAACTAAATGGTTCAAAAGCGAGGTTAACGACCTCAATTCGCACACTAGTGGTAAAGAGGAGGGCCTCCAGGAGTTTGGAGTAGCTTTCATCGTGAGTAAGCAGCTCAAATACCACGTTATCGGCTTCAAACCCATAAACGAGCGGCTATGTGCGATCCGCATCAAGACCCGTTTCGCTAATCTCTGGCTCATTAATGCGCATGCCCCTACAAAAGTAAAAGAAGACGCGATTAAGGAGGACGATACAACGACCTAGAAACACTCTTCGACTCACTTCCATCAAACGACGTCAAGCTGCTGCTAGGAGACTTTAACGCCAAAGTCGGAAACGAAAGCTGGCATAGGGGAACTACTGAAGGTCACAGCCTCCACGACGAAAACAACAACAACGGTCAGCGACTTCGCGAGCGGCAGAAACCTGGTCATAAGCTCTACATGTTTCCCTCATCGATTAATCCATAAGCAGACCTGGAAGTCTCCGGATAAATACACCGTGAACCAGATCGACCACGTGTAATGTAATATTATAATATGTACCTATACTACTAATGTGTACTATGTACCTACGCGAATATTACGCGTACGTAGCAATAAAGTTCTACGAGCAACAACCTGTGTTGACCCGCGATTCTGCAGACTTTGCTAAATATTGATCGATCGATTTTTATATATTGAACGGAAACAGAAGAATACGAGGCAGTCGATGAGGTACGCGATTCTAATGAATATTGTAATGATTTTTGTGTAATATTGTTAAATAAGCAACATAATATATTTTATATGATTGAATTTCTCTTGGTGTCTTGTTTTTCCTTCTAAATAACGATTGTGCGCGTTTCGAAACACACATTCATTACACACGTACTGATTAGCAAGAGATGGGCCTCTAACGTCTTAGATGTTCGATCCTATCGAGGAGCCAACTGCGACTCTGATCACTATTTGGTGAAGACGACCTACGGGTGCAGAATCTCTTCGGTGAACCTAACAAGAATCAACCCTGCCAAGATCTTCGAGGTTGACAATTTGATTGATGATGCCACGGCGGCTGCGTATACTACAACGCTTGAGGAAAAACTGTCGCCCATGCTTGATAACATCAACAATTTAGGCATCCATGAGTTCTGGGAGGAGCTCAAAGACAGCATCAAAGGAGTTGCAGAAGAGGTCGGTGGCTATAAAGGCCGGCGTAGACGAACAGATTGGTTCGACGACGAATGCAGGGCCTCGATTGAGACAAAAAATGAAGCCACACGCCAATACACACAACGCGCATCCCGAGCCAAGAAAGATACAACCCACCAAACAAAATGATTCGCAGGTGATCTGTAGGCAATACGACACGGCGAGGTGTTTGATATCGCCATGTCAACATGGATTCCTCAAAGGAAAATCAACTACAACAAATTTGGTATCATTTACTAAATTTGTTGCTGATAGTATTGAGCAGGGAATGCAGGTTGATGTGGTATGTACCGATTTCTCGAAGGCTCTCGATAGAGAAAATCATAATATCTTACTTAAGAAACTAGAAAATTTAGGAATACAGTCAATTTTTCTAAGCTGGGTGACATCCTATCTAACGAACCCTCCACTACCACCTCCATTAGAAATATAGCGCAAATGATCAAGAGCAGTGCCCCAGTAAAAGAACCATCCAGGAAGATTGTGAAAAACGCATGGTTTAACAATGAATGCGAGAAGAGTAGAAATCGATCTTTCGGGTGGCTCAAGCTATTTCGGAAGACAAACGATGAGTTCACGAGACGTATGTATTTGCAAATGAATCATCAGTACAAAGCGATATGTAAACAGGAAAGGCTAAACATTGTCAACAACAGGCCCAGCTTTTAAGCGAGTGCAGAAGCTCAAAGGACTTCTGGAAATTGTCTAAACGCATAAATGGAACGGAAAGCTTTGCCATTGGGAATGCAGTAAAAGTGGACTTATTGGAGAGACATTTTAGTAAATTGTTAACAAGTGCTAACGCTGCAGGCAGTGTCCAGTTCGCAAGACCCAATTGGAGCCATCCTACACTTGATTCACCTATCATTTTTAATGAAATTTTTGCTGCTATCGACAAATGTAAGGATCAAAAGGCACCTGGAAGTGATAGGGTACCGGTGGAATTCTACAAATACGGGATCGGCTGGTATTCTGTATAATTCTGTGCACAGAATTTAATCGAATCTTCGATGGTGGTATTGTGCCGGACGAGTTCAAGGATGCTGTCATCTTCCCAATATTTAAAAAAAGAGATATCAATGACCCAGAATGCTATCGTGGGATTTCATTTTTCGGCAAGGATATTCTACTAGTGACAATATCTTTGTGCTATACAACTTGGCTCGGCAGTACTTGGCTAAAGGGCGTAGACTGTATGCGTTCTTTGTTGACTTCAAAGCGGCTTTTGATACAGTTGACCGACAGGCACTTTTTTTACAAATTGTATAATCATGGCATGTCCGCGAAATTCGGAAATACGATGGAAGAACTTTAGGCAGCTACAAGAGCAGCGGTGTGGAATGGAACGCAACTGTCCGAATCGTTTGAGACAAATGTTGGAGTCAGACAAGGGTGTAAGCTTAGCCCGGAAGCTTTTGCGGTATTTGTAAACGATATATTGGATGAGATGCCTGGTGGAGCGGAGGCTTTTGGCGCGGAAATAAAAGGTCTTCTTATGCCGACGATATGGTGTTCTTTGCTGACTCCCCCGCAAGTCTGCAGAATATGAATATGCAGAGTATATTGAAAACTATTGTACACGGTGGAAACTGACTATAAATTTGGAAAAGTCAAAAATAATAATTTTCAAGAAGCGGTTTAAACTGGCGAGTGATGAAAGGTGGCTGTTTAGAGAAAACGAAATCGAAGTAGTCAAATCGTATAAATATCTTGGCATATTAATTACAAGCAACTTGGGAATGGCACAACACCTTAACCAGAAACTGAAGGAGGCAAAATGAGCGATCAATTCAGTCTGGCGAAACTGTTTTAATAATGCGCATATTTCCCATACAGCCAAGTATAATATTTTTCAAGCTGTCTCCAAATCGATCCTTTTTTATGGAGCGCAAGTATGGGGTGGTCGAGAATATGATGAAGTCGAAAAACTTTTGAGATATTTCCTCAAACGAATATTCCGTCTCCCATCTACAACCCGTAACTATATGTTGGCGCAGGAAACTGGTTTAGAATCGCTGTTCATAGGCACGCTAAGCATGCACGTCAGTTACTTGAAAAAGGTGGCAAATATGAGCGAAGATAGACTGCCGAAGAAAGTGCTACTACATGCTACAGAAACGAGGACGCTTTTTTATGAGGACCTTTTGGAGATTGGAGAAAAAACTGGCAACCGAGTCAATTGGGATGGTGCAACGGGAAGCGACTACAGTCTTCAAAAATTATTAAGCGACTTGCGACAAAAGGAAATTGCGTCGACTGCAGAAAGAGCGAAAGCATCACAGCACCGACAAATCTACGTAGCATTATGCCACAATCTTAAATCGAATACGTACTTGCAAAACAACTTTACAACGGATAAAATATCTATTATTTTTAAAGCAAGAGGTGAACTGCTACCACTGAACTATGTTCCACATAGACCAGATTTGCCTATTTTCTGCAGTCTTTGTAACCTTAGGGCAAGAGAAGATATAAAGCATTTTATTGGTGTTTGCCCTATTCTGAAGGAAGTGAGAAGAGGTTGTTTCGGCAAAAATAGCTTGGATGAAATGCCAGTTAAGGCTCTTTTGAATGGTCAAAATTGGGAGAGCTTGTATAAGTATTGTACCATGGCACTAAGATACAGAAATCGAATAATGCAGGAAAGCATATAATTGTAGTCAGGAAATGAGATTCAGGGTAGATAAACATGCAGAATATGGAGTTGCGTGAACTTTATCACCCTGAATTCTCATTTCCATAGCAAGGAAGCTCGAGGAAAAAACGCGTAATCAAGAAACTATGGTGGATCAAACGACAACGCAAAACGAAAAAATAATAATAAAAAAAACATATTTAATAATAATTTTTTAAGCTATTCGCGAATTCAAATTAATAATCTGAATTAACATTGGAAATCAATTGAAAAAAATATAGATATACATGTATATAATTATAAATGTAAGCTAACGTAAATTTTACAATCTTTATGTCAACGTAATTTGGCAGACGGCTATACTATGCCATGCTATTGGTTTTTACATTTCTTTTTCACATTTCTTTTTTTTTAACAAATTATTGCATACAAAATTATGTATTGAATATATTTATGTCTACAAATAAAACAATTTATCTATCTATCTATCTATCTAACGAATAGAACTCAGTTGGTGAAGTTACATGTTTTAGCATTCATGTTATTTACTATTTTTTAAATAAATAATAAATAAATAGTTTTCGTAAACGATATCATCCAAAAATTTAAATCCGTGCGTGTATGGCAGTATGCCGATGATATGAAAATACGCAACATAGATGACTGCCTTAAGTTGCAATCCGATTTATAAAAGCTGCAATTTTGGTGCCGCGATAATAATTTAAATTTAAATGTTAGTAAATGTACTTTATACTTAGCATATATAAATTGAAAACTCCGATTTTCTTTGAGTACTCCCTAACAGGTAGTGTTCTTGAAAGGATTGCCGAAATATCAGATCTTGGTGTAATTTTCCACCATGAGCTTTTATTTCGACAACACCTTGTTTACATTATTTCGTAAGCGAAGAACCACCTTCTTGTTCAGCCTTATCATAGAGTAAACTATGGGCTTAACGAACCAATTACAAGGTAAATTATTCTTTATAATAGTTTGAAGGACTTAGTTAATTTTAATTGTATTAATAAACTAATGTTTAAAAGAAGTAATTTTGATAAATTACCTTATTAATATATTTTGTTTTCAGTTTTTTTACGATCTGCTAGAGTTTACACTCGATTGATTGATTAGTCACTTACGTACGCATAGTAAGTAAAGTGATGCCGAGAAGCCAAGTCCCGGGACAAAAGTTTCTGTGAGGCAAAAAAAAGAAATGCTCCGGCGAACTGAATACGATACGGATTTACGATTTGCCGGCGAGTTCGTAGTTACTATGTCCAACTCTGTCTTATATGTTTTACTTGTAATCTCTGTAGCCACACTTTTATTGTTTGGTAGCACTATCTCTTTCAAAGATTTGTGTGATAGATAGCTGACATATGTATATGCTGCGATCGATCATCAAATAAATCAGCCAATGGATTGCATCGAAGTATCGGCCGATCTTTGCTGAACATAGACTATGCAATTTATCGCTCTATCTGATTTTATTTCTTAATTTGCTGGCTGTTATGCGTCTTGCAGTGTATACCTATTGCTAGAAAAAATATATGGGCAATTTTATATTTTTTTTCCAATAAATTTGAACAAAGTATTTGTAATGCTTTTTATTTCAACATTTTTATACAGGGTCTCCGGAAACTGCCGCATAAACGCACCTGATTGTGATTCCTCATGTGATTTCCAGCAAAAAAGTTGTACGGAACATACCCCCTTAGCTTAACCCTTTAGCTGCCACAAGCATTTGAAGATTAAAAAAAAAAAGCATTTTCTTGCACGACTTAAAGCTCAATATCTCCAAAACTAAACCAGCTAGAAAAGTAAAACAAAATGATTATTACAGTCAACAAATTTACCTAAAAAATAAAACTAACCACACTAAAATCGGATAAGAGGTTTGGTTTTCACAGAGCTTCCAAGTCAAATTTGAGTGATTTGACTCAAAAACAATCTATTTTTTCCTCTCAATTTTCTCCAACTTCTGCCAAGGAGAGGTGCTTGTATGATTTTTTTTTTAATTGGCGCATAGTCTAACGATTATTTCTTTCTTACATCATTTTATTCTAGCTCCATTATTTCTAACAGTTTTTATACGTTAAGTGTAGAAAACTAGAGTTAATTTTAGCTCGATTTCGACATATGTACTTTGAATAGATTTTGCCAATTGCAGATCTTTAGGAGCAGTAAGAATTGAATTGTCTTGAATTCGAGCTAAAATTAACCCTAGTTTTCTACACTTAACGTATAAAAACTGTTAGAAATAATGGAGCTAGAATAAAATGACGTCAGAAAGAAATGATCGTTAGACTATGCGCCAATTTTTAAAAGAATCGTACAAGCACCTCTCATTGGCAGAAGTTAGAGATAATTGAGATGAAACTAGTGGCATTGAATTTGAATAATTTGTATGGAAGGTACCCTTTGTTTTAATCCGATCGAAGTAATATTTGGTGGAGCCTTAATTTTTTCCAGCCTGCTGTGATTTGGAGATAAGTTACAGGCATGTCTTTTTGAAAAATGTTAATAGGGGAAATATGGGTATGCTTTGTCGGAGCAGTCTGAGTCTCTGTGTGGGCCAGCTATATATTGATAGGAATAGTTATCCCAATGACCATGGCTCCAATTAAACTATTTCAGAAGCTAGAGAAACAAATGTAACTATAAAACTAGGGGGCTTCGCCCCCTGCTCGCTACGCTCGCCAACCCCCGGGGGCCGAGGCTAATTTCGGGCGCGGCCGAAATTTGGATACCCTTCGCTCTCCTTGGGCTAAAAGTTTTTTCGGGCGTACCTATGACTTGTATTTAATCCCCTCCTCATTCTTTTTCTTCCGTCTTCACAAAACTTTTGGGCTTGGTTGAAATAAGTGGGCAAATAAAAATATTTACACGGAAAATTTTATTGGGGTTGCGTTTTTAACTTTTTTGTTGCTTTGGTAAAGAAACATACATATTTATTTATTTATTTATTTGGGTTGGGTTTGTATGGCCACCCCATGACCCCATGGTCAGATTTGATCAATTCTTAGATATGTTTTGGGTCATCAAGAGAAACACGTTAGTGTGTAATTTTGTTGAAATTGGTGCGCAAATAGAAAAGTTTTTCTTAGAAGAACCAAATTTGGGGGGTTAGGTTTGTATGGCAGCCCCATGACCCCATTATCCAATTTGATCCATTCTTAGATATGTTTTGTGTTATCAAGAGAAAAACGTTTGTGTGAAATTTGGTTGAAATCGATGCACGTAAGGGGGAGGATAAATGTTGAAAGGCTCCGGCCGATTCCTATATCCTTTTCAGTTGTGGCATAACTGCGGACCCTTAGCTATGCACGAGGAGCTTCATAGGGTGAGCGGCTCCGGCCAATTCCTATGTTCTTCTACGGGGCGTTACTTTTCCGCATTATCCGAGTAACCGCTGCGCCTAAGTGCTGTATTAACAACTTCAGCGTCTCAGGTTACTAAACGTAATAGGGTGACATAAACCGAATAGTCAATCACCGAAGCAGCACCTTCCGTAGGGGGAGGATAAAGGTTGAAAGGCTCCGGCCGATTCGGATTGGACGGATACAACCCAACGACGACATCGCAAACGAACAACTGATTACTCTTTCGGAACCTGGAATGTACGCTCCCTGAATAGGCCAGGGGCCTTAAGGGCCCTCTTGGATCAGGTCGAAAAATATAAGCTGAGCATTGTTGCACTCCAGGAAACTAAATGGCTTAGTAGCGAGATTGATGACCGAAATTCGTACACAATTTTCAAGTGGAAAACCTTCGGGCCACAGGGAGTTTGGAGTGGCGTTCATTGTAAACAATCAACTTAAGCCGCATGTTATCGACTTCAAACCCATAAACGAGCGGCTGTGTGCGATTTGCATTAAAACCCGGTTCTTCAATCTCTGGCTCATAAACGCGCATGCCCCCACCGAAGTCAGTAGGAACAGTAGACAAGCGTACAAGCTGATTAATTCAATTAAAAGTGGATACCAACCTCGGACCAGCCTCTGTAAGGATAAGGATGGCAATATCATTAGCGACATCGATAGCGTTGATAAACGCTGGGCCTCACATTTTGAAGAGCTCCTCAATGTTCAACCGAACAACCCCACACAAGAAGCTCCGGAGCTGATGGCTGAAACAGGCCCTCCCGTTCAACCCCCAACAGTAGAAGAAGTTGATCTCGCCATGCAAGCACTAAAACATAATAAAGCCCCGGGCGCTGACGAGATTCCAGCTGAACTGCTGAAGCATGGTGGGGAGAGCCTTGTTAAGGCTATACACACACATATCGTTAAAATATGGAACGACGAAATAATCCCGGAAGATTGGCGCAAAAGTATAATTTGCCCAATCCACAAAAAAGGGGATAAGTTAAAATGTGAGAACTACAGAGGCATCTCATTAGTTTGTACGACTTATAAGATTTTATCTAAAATTCTAGAAAATAGAATTAATCCGTACGCAGAAGAAATCATTGGCGAGTACCAAGGCGGCTTTAGACCTGGTCGTTCGACAACAGATCAGCTTTTACTCCAGAAGTGCTGGGAATACAACATCGACGTATACCAAATATTTGTTGACTTCAAGCAGGCATACGACAGTATCGATCGAAGCGTACTGTACAACATTTTGCTGCATTTTGGAATACCGGCTAAGCTAGTGCGACTCATAAGGATGACGATGACTAATACCGTCTCGCAGGTCAGAGTTCAGAACAGACTCACTGACCTATTTGAAACTCGTACTGGACTCAGCAAGGCGACGAGCTGGCGCCGACGCTCTTCAACCTGGCTCTGGAGTATGTGATTCGAGCCATGAATTTGGACAGCAGCGGAACGCTACTCATTAAATCGACTCAACTAGTAGCCTACGCCGACGACATCAACATCATGTCTCGAAGATTGGGTGATGCAGAAAGCCTTCTGCATAATCTCAATAACGCCGCCAAAGAAGTTGGGCTACATATCAACGAGTCTAAAACCAAGGTCATGATGCAATCGAAAACTAGAACGCCAGTAAATTCAAGCATCACAGTGGGGGACCTCAATATAGAATATGTAGACAACTTCACTTACCTGGGTTGCAATTTGTCAAAAGACGCCAACGAAACAGATGAGATAAAGCGGCGGATACAACTAGCGGTCCTCCAAATTATGAATTCGAAGCTGGTGCACAGGAACACGAAGCTCCACGTGTATAAAACCATCATCCGACCTGTGCTATGCTATGGCTGCGAGGCATGGACCCTAACCCAAAACTCTGAACACCTGTTGGACACATTCGAGCGAAAGGTTCTCCGAAGAATTTTCGGGGCCGTTCGTGAACGAGGTGAATGGCATCCGGTACAACCTTGAGTTGTATCAGCTGTATGATGAGCTACAGGTGTCGAAGAATGTGAAATTGCAGCGATTGCAATGGGCGGGTCATGTACAAAGGATGAACGCCGATCGCATGCCCAAAAAGGTGATGAACGCGCAACGAGTGGACGGAACCAGATTACGTGGACGACCGAGAGCACGATGGGAGCATTCTGTATGTGGGGACGCCCACCAGATGCTAGGCTTTCGGAATTGGAGGACAAGGTCGCGTGACCGCGACAATTGGAGGTTTTCAATTCAGGCGGCCAAGGCCCGACGCCGGCTATCGTGCCATAAAGAAGAAGAAGATGCACAGACAAAAAAGTTTTTTTCATAAGAACCTCATTTGGGGGATTGGGTTTGTATGGCAGCCCCATGACCCCATGGTCCGATTTTATCGATTCTCACATATGTTGTGTGTCATCAATAGAAATACATTTTTGTGTGGAGTTTGGTTGAAATCGGTGCACAAATAAAAAAGTTTTTCTTAGAAGATCCTAATTTGGGGGGTTAGGTTTGTATGGCAGCCCCATGACCCCATGGTCCGATTTTACCGATTCAAACATACAAACTGCCTGCAGCAAAAAGAAGCATTTGTGCAAAATTTCAGCTTCATAGCTTTTGAATTGGCCGAGTAAAACGCGTAGCAACAGACGGACAGACAGACAGACGGACAACGCCGAATCGACTCCCCATGTTATGCTGATCATATATGTATACTTATTATATGGTCGGAGACGCTTCCTTCAATGCGTTACAAACTTCATGACAAAGTTAATATACCCTTCGTTGACTCTACGAGCGAAGGGTATAAAAATAGATTGTTTTTGGGTCAAATCACACAAATTTGACTTTGAAGCTCTGTGAAAATCAAACCTCTTATCCGATTTTAGTGTGGTTAGTTTTGTTTTTTAGGTAAACTTATTGATTGTAATAATTATTTTGTTTCACTATTCTAGCTGGTCTAGTTTTGGAGATATTGAGCTTTAAGTCGTGCAAGAAAATGCTTTTTTTTTAATCTTCAAATGCTTGTGGCAGCTAAAGGGTTAAGCTAAGGGGGTATGTTCCGTACAACTTTTTTGCTGGAAATCACATGAGGAGTCACAATCCGGTGCGTTTATGCGGCAGTTTCCGGACACCCTGTATAAAAATTCAAATGTTTGTAACCTATAAAACAAAATCCAGACATTTCGAAATGTTAAGTAAAAATAATGTAGTCAAGTAAAATATGCGCTATTTTCCTCGCGAATTTCTTTTCGAGATTCGGTCTGCGGTGTAATGAAAATGCTTCATTGCGATTTTGTCGACGTCAGGAGCACTTGTTGCATATATCTCTCGAAAAGCACCAATGGGTATAAAATTCACGCCATACTATATGCACAAACTAGTTCGAGAATGGAAAATTAATCGCTTACTTCTGAGAGCAAGTATTAAGCTCATCTCCTTAACACTTTTTTGACTTGGTTCCAAGCCAGGAATACTTGATAGATAGTTCATCCTGTATTAAACCACTGCCAACTAGATAGACAGGCCGAACTGCAGAAATTTGTTCGTCTACAAGTGGACAAAGTGCGTTCGTGACCAGTGACAGTTGACATTTGTAAAGCCTACAACCTCCAGTGCTTCTGAACCCAAAAGTTTAAATATGCCGAGCGTTTATTACGAAACAAAGGTTATGGTTTGCTTTAATGTGTTTTTGATGTGCAAGTGGTAAAATTGTATACATCAACATCGTACTTACCATATTTATCTCAAAAATCAACGCACTGGCATGTGTATATCATAGCAAATCACACGAAATGACAGGCTGACAGCCACTGATATTTGGATTGTGGACAATTTGTGGATTGTACTGAGCGGTACTTTGGCAGTACTAAGCACGGACCATGACCAACCATGGCACTACTAGTGTTGCATGACCACTGACAGATCAGCTGATAATCCGGTCTGTCTATCTAGATGGCAGTGATTAAACTTTTGAGGCAATCCTGGATAAATTGCTGTGGGCTGGAGCGACTGCCTACATCTAAAAATTCGTTTTTCAAAAGAAATAAATCATGTCGTTACTTAAATTACGTCATTGTTCATTTGTTCAAATAAAGCCTCATCTTCTTGAATTTTCATATCAAGTGCCCAAAAAGAATCGTCTGTCGATAGAGGAGCCCGGGGAAAAATTTCCATTTGACGAGAACTATGACACTGACCAGTCCTAAGCAATTTTATTTCATTTTTGCAGAAAACAACTTCCTTCGTCAAGCGTAAAAGGATTCTTTTAATCTCCTTATTTTCTTGGATCAACGTTTCCAGGTTTTGGTGTTCTTTGCCTATGAATCGATTAAATATCATAGGTTAAAATTATAGTTTATTACGCAAATTTGCTATTAGTTATTAATTACCTTCTTTTTCCTTGCATGATGGTGCCATATCCGTTGCTTGTGGCTCTTGCGATTTTAGCAGGGAATGATTTGCCTTTGCTCGTTGGTATTCAACGCCTCTTGGTTCTTCTGTCATTAAATAATATGGATGGAGAACCAGTGCTACTATCAGAGATGCTCTCATAATTTATTATTGAATGTTCCTGGGGATGGAGGTCGCTTGCTCGTTCCGTTGATGTTACCGGTGTACTTACTTTTGGCTTTGGCCAAATGTTGGTCATTGACAACAGTGTTCTCTATGGAGCCCAACTCACCAGTGATTTTTGAGCTACAAACATTATGTCGAGCTTTCCACCTATCAGTCCAGCCATTACTGCATAGAAATTCATCGTTAATCTTCCTGCCAAATTCTGCTGCTTTGCCTTCAGCACAGATCCACTAATTGTTATATTACGCAATCTTTGATGCAAAAAACATTTCAGGAGTAGCTCATTGACATCATCATGTAATGATTTCCGCATCTTTTTGGCACCGACATTTGAACTTTCAAAAGCGAGAAGCTATTCCTCCCGTTTCTTCCAAATTGTTCCAACTATGGATTTGCTGAAATTCCTTTCTTGGCAAATTTCACTCTGCTTCTTTCCACTTTGTATTTCTCGTATAGTATCGCATTTGTCTTTAAGAGAAAACACACCGTTTTTTCTTGTTCACGCTAATATTTTTGTTGGTTTTTTTTAACACTAAAAACACGTAAAACTATAAGTCGCTCACGAAAAACTGATACGGAAAAAACACAATTGGAAACACAAACAGAAGCCGATTAAATGCCGTTGGATTGAAATGTAATGTGTTATTCCCCACGTAAAAACCTAAAGAAAAAACAAGAAATGTCAAAAATAATCCGGGTATTCCTCTATTTAAAAAAAGTTCGTGATATCCGATTCTGATAAGAAAATCGTTGTAAATTGGGCTCGCTGTATGCGAATGTTCGTTATAACCGGGTTCACTATAACCAATATTTTTTTGTATGAAAAATGGTGAAATAGAAACGGGGATTTTGGAATAGTTCGTTATAAGCGAGTGTTCGCTATACGCCTGCCGTCCATTACCTGCTTCGAGCGGCGCGGCGCTCCCGCGTTTAAAGCTTTTCCGAATTTTAATGACGTAACCAAGCAAAATATGGCGTAACTATGCAAAATAAACAAAAATTCCATTCAATACAATGGAAAAGCTTTCTGAATATTGTGTGTGCTTATACCTTTTACTAGTAAAAGCTTTTTTTCGCACATTTTGTGAAAGCTTTGCCGCTGGAGCGCCGCGCCGCTCAAGTTTACGCTTGCAGTGGAAGAGAGCCCATAAGCGGGTTCGCTATAGCCGAGGTTGATATGAATATAAATATGACTGTGTCATGGAGCCCTAAAAAACAAGCAAGGTTTGTGTCTCGTCTTCTGTTTTTCCTTAATTACTGCTGAATCCTCGCGTTTCCAGGACGAACAAACGCAAACAACGAACAAACGTCTGGCTTTCAATTAATACCAAATTTATACTAATCCAACCATATTTATTGATGGCGGGCTAAGTTCACATAAGGTAAGTTTTTTGGTTATCCCGTGTAGTTTTGGGTAACGAAACACTTAACACTTAAAATGACAGGTGGGTCAGCTAGCATTTTTTTATATGGAGTTTCGTTACCCAAACCTTATTGTCAGATGTGGATTTCTCCATCCCGTGAATGCACTCACCTTCAGAAACCTAACCCCGGGGGTGCATCACCAGCTCGAGTAACAACCTGCAGCCACCTCGAGGCCAACACCTTGATGGGCAAGGACCATGGTCCCCTGGGCACTCATTCCCCGAGGTACACTATTCGCTAAAGACTTCTCTATAGCAGAGCAGGTGTGATCCTCCGGTCCCCTATTGGTTAGACCTCACGTACAAATTCAGATTTGCACATCCCAGGCTCGTTGCAGCTGTGACTACTCGTCTGCTTAAAGCAGACTCGTAGCGCTGCTTTTCACATCCGGGCAGCCCTTCAGCAATGCGATTCGGGCCGTGTGGTCATCAATCCACAAACTAGTTAGATATATGCGCGTAGGCATCATCCACCAAGGCCGTTCTCCCTAACTAGCCCCTTCGAGGCTCGGGTTATGCGAAGCTGCCAGCTCAGAAGCTCACACGATTAATCGTATGGTGTGTGCGGGCTAACTTCACATAAGTGGCCTAGCACCACTCAAACGTATAACTTCGCCCGTTAACTGCTGAAACTGTCTATTCAGATAAGCAAATGGCTTTGTGTTGATTGCTCTGTGGTGGATATATTTGTATCCGTCCTGTTTTTAGCAGGACAGTTCTGCTTTTTACACCTGCATGCTTAATTTGCCGTTCTGCAAACGCCCCGAATATCCTGCTTTTGTACTGATGAATTTATATTTCGTCAAATGACTAAAAATATTTAAGGAAACTACGCACCGGAAAATGATTCCTCATGTGATTTCCAGCAAAAAAGGTACTCGGAGCATACTCCGAATTCTTAATCCTTTAGCTGTCACAGTCAGTTGAACAATTTTAGAAAAATCCATTTTCTTTCATGACTTAAACCTACATAATGAGTGCATTCAGCGAGCACATATTGGGATATGCTACATATCCCCACCACAAGACATTGGAAAACTGCTAAGTTTGTGTTCGCTGAATGGACTTGCTACACGACATGTCAGTTCTCTCTAATCAGCTGATACATCCGCAGACATTGCGGCAATCAAAAATTCAAAAAACCTAAAACTGCAACTTTCTTAATCAAAATACGTACTCTCATCGCACAATATTATAACGTTCACTAAAACCTGGTTCAGAAATGACACTTTTCAGCTGAACTGTGAATAAACAATTTCCAGTATTGATGGTCGAGCAGCTGTGCGTGACAGTTGATCGAGCAGTCCAAGTAGCAGCTACACATCTAAATGTAGCATTCCAATTCAACGCTATATAGGGGAAATTTTCGATGCATCGCATGTGGACCGATTAGCGGGTGAGTGGGACGCGGGGAGAGAACAGTTTCCAGTAGCTCTTTCCAATATGTGCTCGCTGAATGCACTCACTATCTGCGTTTGTAAACCGAGCTTACGTAATTCCGCACTTGCGTAAGGGAACCCATAAACATGCTTGGTTGAACCAATTTAATAAATTTCTGTATAGTTAAAATCCCAGGTATTTCACAAAGAAAATCCTTGCTTATTTTAATTTAAGTCGGAAATGCACACATTAACAACTTTTTGTGCATTCCAAATAACAATAGGTACTATGCGTAGATATCAGGAACAGTTAGGTAAAATTTAGACCTTAGGAACAAAATGCTTACGTAAGTCGAGAAGTAAGCTAATTTGAGTTTTTTTTTTCATCCGTTAACAGAGCACTAATATTTTTATTTCAAATAATAGTATAGTAAGTATACGTGATAAACCGTTGAGCGGTATTACTACAATTTAAATTTGCCATTTCTAACATAGTTCCATATTATGAAAAAAATTTGAGTTTGAACGGTGTTTCTTTTTTGGTCGCAAAAGTTGCATTTTTCATTTCTTCTTTCCATCAAAATGTCGTTGCCCAACAGGGTCAAAATCGCTAAAAACGTAAAAAAAAATTTATTGTTTTTATTTTAAAATTTAAAAGCTACCTTATTGATTTTGCTTTTGAAAATGTTTATTATAAATTTTAATTATATACAATAAACTTTTAATATGTTCGGATGTATTTCGACTAAAAACCGTCATCCTCAGCGAGTACATTGAAATCAAATTTTCTAAAATCTAAAATTTACCTTTTTAATAATTCAAAAACCAAAAAAACGGGACACGCAAGTGAACGGACTACCATTTTGATACGAATTGTACTTATATTTTCCTCCACCAGAAGGCACACGCAAGTGGCAAAGGTATGGTGTGTGAATGCAATGTAACACTAATGTCAAACGACATTCATTATTATGACAAAAATAATGTAAAAACATGTAGATGAGCATAATCTGAGTTACATTAATTCAACAACATATTTCTTCAATTTTCAAGTTTGTTTTCCCGCCATCTACTTCGATATAGGGGTACTTCGTTGCGAAGCGAAGAAATTTTGCGCTAAGTAGAGGACACTGCGGTACGTATAACAAACACTGAGTGCCTTCTGGTGGAGAGTAATGTAACCAGAATTCGCTCAGTTTTTCTCGGCGAAATGTACTGAGCGTAGTGTACGTGAATACACTCCCTGGACCTACTTATCGTGCCGACTCTCAGTCAGAACCTTTACCTAGGTATCGACTTCGTTCGTAGCTTTGGGTTGGCCAGACCTACTCACTCTGTCTCCACATGTGTCTGAAATATCCTCTGACTCATCGGAGGTTATCAGTCATCATTTTCTGAACGCGGATCAGCAAGTGCGACTCAACACCATTGCAATGTTTCCGTCCTTTTCTAGTGAGGGCTTAGGGCACATAAAAGTAATATCACACGCTATCGACGTAGGGACCAACAAACCGGTTAAGCAGAGACACTTCCCTGTGTCTCCCGCTGTCGAGAAATTACTCTACAAGTAGGTGGATCGAATACTTGCAATGGGGGTTATTGAGGAATCACAAAGTCCTTGGTCGTCGCCAGTCACATTAGTAGTAAAACCGAATAAAGTGAAAGGTGAACTCCGTGACGGTGAAGGATGCCTATCCTTTGCACTGAAGGACTGTCTTTCCCAGGCACCTGTGTTACACAGCCCTGATTTTGCGCGCCCATTTGCCATCCATTGTGTTTAGCAGCGGTGACCGCGGTAAAGAAATTTAGGACTTATGTGGAGGGGCAAGATTTCACTATCGTAACAGATCATGCGTCCCTGAAGTGGCTGATGAGCCAAACCGACCTGCAAGGCAGATTGGCCCGCTGGGCATTAAAGCTACAAGGGTTTTGCTTCTCTATCGTTCATCGTAAAGGCAGTCAACACGTGGTTCCTGACACTCTGTCTCGAGTCTACTGCGCAGAGTCTCTGTCGGTATCGGACCCATTTTCAACTTCCGTTGAAATCGATTTAAACTCTGTTCATTTTACATCGGTGGAGTACAAGGAGTTAGTGGATCGCGTAAATGCAAATCAAAATGTTTTCCCAGATCTAAAGACCGCTGACGGTTTCGTGTATAGACGCAGCGAGCACGCGACCGGAAACGAAACACAAGAAAAACAGGCCTGGAAGCTATGGGTACCGAGTGGACTTACCTTGGAATTGATAAAGCGTGCCAACGAGCACCCACTTTGCGCACACGGAGGTATCGCCAAAACTCTGCAACGCCTAAGGGTGTTGATCTTCTGGCCGAACATGGCCAAGGACGTTAGCGAGTATGTCTCTTCTTGTGACGTGTGCAGACAAACCAAAGCACCAAATCAAACTCTGCGCCCGCCCATTGAAAACAGGTTCGGTTCCGATCGAATGTTCCAGCGCCTATACATGGACCTATTGGGTCCGTTCCCACTATCCAAATCGGGAAACATCGGAGCTATAGTTTTAGTCGACCACCTCTCGAAATATTGCTTCGTGTATTTCTTGGAGAATGATGTATAGACTCTGCGATTTCCTTACCCGACTTTACAAATGTATAGTTCAAGTAATTAGCACCCTGTTTATTTATTTCGTCTGGACAGTTCGAAAAACGCGGGACTTTGTTTTTAGGGATAATAGCTGGTGGGATTTGGCTTTTGTTTTATTAACTGAGTTATTTACAATCTCCCAAAGCTTTTTGTTATTCTTTGAAGATCTTATTTGAGATTGTATGTGTTTTCTTTTATCGAATTCAATAATTTTGCTCAGCTTATTCCTATAATTTTTATATAAATTTTTGAGGGTTTGATTTGGTTTGGTTGCGAGTTTAATCGCCTCCTAAGCTTATCTCTGTAACGTATTGAACGTACTAGACCAGAACTTATCCACGGTTTGAGAGAAATATGTTTATTTCGGGATTTGGTAAGTTTCGGTTGATTTACGGATGTTGTTTTGCATAATGATTATAAACTTATTTGTAGAAATATCACAGTCATCAGTAGGAGCGATTATAGTTTCCCAATTAACTGGACTACACTCGGCCGCAAAACTATCGACTCAACCTGAAAATTTAAATTTTTGGCACTTGTAACAAAAAACCCAGAAAAATTGAAATTTCAGGTAAAGGTCAGGTCAGGTAAACTACCCCTATAAACGCGCCCGTAATCGGTTTCTCATTATCAGTTGCATCAGAAAAGTTAGGTAACTTACATCTGAAGTAATTTCAATCACTGTTTGGTCATCAATGGATACGACGCCAGATCAGGCGGCACAAGTTGTAGCCCTATTGTCGGAAAATCATAGTCAGCGAACCGTCGCTCGCCGTCTTAGAATGAGTCAGTCTGCTGTCTCGAGAGTTAGCAGGAGATTTCGAGAGACTGGTAGCTTTAATTCGAGACCAAGAACGGGCCGCCCTCGATCCACTTAAGAGAGAGACGACCGTTTCATTGTTACAAGTACGTTACGAAATCGGTTCCTCACGGGTGTTGCTGCACAGCGGAACCTGAGGCGTGTTCGCGAAGTAGCTGTTAGTGTCTGCACAGTAAGGAGATGAGTAAGGGAAGCTACTATCAATCCAAGACGGCCTACCAGGAGCCCCAAATTGACTGCACGTCACCGACAAGCGCGCCTCTTATTTTCTCGAGATCATCTTACTTTACGAAGAGGAGGGCTGACAGCTGAGCGATACGTTACCGATATTCTCCGTGTCCACATTTTGCCCTATACAGCATTTATTGGCGAGAACTTCACTTTGATGCACGACAATGCCCGGTGTCATGCATCGCGCCTCACTCGACAGTTCTTGAATGAATCCAATATGTCGTCACTTAACTGGCCTGCACGCAGTCCCGACATCAATCCTATTGAACACTTATGGGACGAACTCAACAGAAGAGTCCGAGCCAGAAATCCAGTCCCTTCGTCCACTGAGGAATTGAAGGCAGCCCTATTAGAGGAGTGGACCTGTATTCCTCAAGATACCATCAGCAACTTGATCAGATCAATGCAAAATCGACTGGAAGCTGTCATTTGAGCAAGAAGAGACAATACCAAATACTAAAATAATAAATGCAAAAATACCTAACCAAAAACCATTTTCATATTTGATCATTTTCGCTACGATTTCGCTCAAAGAGCATCAATTTTAAAAGTGCTCACCAAATATTGGTTAAAATGGTACCAACGTAAAGCTAAGGCCTTAAGCTTTTCAATGACATACGATTTTTATGGATAACTGCTATACTTTTCGAAAAACACGTACAAATGCACGCGCTTTTAGGTTGAGTCGATAGTTTTGCGGCCGAGTGTATTTAAAATAGACAGACGATCATAGTTAATTTTACTGATTTGATCATTCGTTTTGGCATTAGGATTATTTTTTTGCTTACATTAATTGATAAAAGTATAGTGTAATGGTCTGTAATAGAGTTTTTCAGTATAATTCCAGACATATTTTGGGTGAAAGTAGGATTTGCTTTTTGTCTAACAAAAAAGTGATCAATGCAGGATTTTGATCTAGAGTCAACACGAGTTGGCTTATTAATATACGAGATGAAGCCCTGACTGCTTAGTTCATTTAGAAAATCGTTTGTTATTAGCCCTATTCGACTCACTGGATCATTTCCAGATTTATTGGAATTGGAAATCCCATACAAAATGATAATCCTGGAAGTTGATCCAGGGTATGACTTGGATCATCTGCCAAACTAATCCCCTTGATGTCTCCGCGAACAATTTCCCTAAAATTTCCCGTATGTCATTTTGTTATTCAGTATTTTTGGTTTGTAAACTTTATTCAGAGTTAATCATTTTAATATTTCTTGCTACTTATCCTTTTAATTGTATCTCGCATGGTGCATAATTACAAATGCAATTTATAATTTAGAATATCGCGTTGGGGCTAGATGACACGATAGTCAGCTGTTACCGATTCGGGAAATTCTAAATCGTTTAAATCGTCAACAAATTTACTACCGTCGGTAGCAGGCGATCTATATAGAGTTTCGAGTAAAAAGCTTGGGGACATTACAGTTTCCGTGACGCCAACACCTAACAATGCCAATCTATAAAATCCGACCCGCAGATTACGGGAAAATTATTCTTTTTTGTCAAAACGGTCTGGTTACTGTGATATTAACCATTGAAAATAAGGGAAATTTGCTAAATTTCCCCCATTTTTAGACGTTTGACGAGTTCAGAATACGGAAACTACCACGCCACCTGAGAGACTGAACGAAGAACAAGATAAATGAACCGCGGAGAAAATTAAAAAAAAAGCTTAATTTTAAACCCAGTTACTTCATTATTTGAAACTTCTCTGAATTTGAAATTTACTGACTGGTTTATTTAAACAATAACACCATCATTTTTGTTTCTATTTTTTAGTGGTGTGAATCATTGAGTAATGTGGTATTTGAAAGCGACAAGAAATTGTTTCAAATTTGAGATTGAACGGTTTTTCGTTTTTGGTTGGAAAAGTTGCATTTTTCTTTTCTTCTTCTTCTTTCCGCCAAACAATCGTTGCACAACAGGGTCAAAATCGCCAAAAACCTAAAAAAAATTATTATCAATTATAGCGATATCGCTTAACGCATTTTGAAGATTAATCCCAAGTAACAATTTCATTCCTGTAATACTTCGTAAAATATTCTCTTCTAGCATTAATAGGGGCACTTTACAGGGTATAACCACTGAATAACAGTCCAATAATGGCATTTGGCGCCGTTTTTTAATCCAATAGAACCTTATTGTAGCACTCAATTATGCTTTAAAAAGGCGTACGTCATTTGCTTTATATCATCATTTTCTGTCATTGAACGAATTTGCAAAAAAAAATAGAAAAACAAAATTTCCGCAGCTGGCATCGAACCAATGTCTGTTGATTGCCCGTCCTACACGCTACCCACTCAGCTAACCTCACATATGGTCGGCATTGCTCGGAAACACTACATGGTTGTTGCTACTATAGAAATGCTTGACAATTCTTTATCGAATCTTTTGCACTGCACCCTATCATACATTTATCAATAAAATAGAGTGAATTTCTGCGCAGAGATCACCCTAATTAATTTCGAAGATAACAATGAGTGCATACGTGTGGGTTTCATGCAAGATCTTAAGGATTTCTAATGCAGAAATTGTGTATTTCAGAAAACTGTGTCAAGTGTCAATTCATTAAAAAATCACAAAGTCCATCCTTGTATAAAACTACGGTGAACAATTTATTGGATGACCATACGAATGTCACACTATAAAAATAACACCGACTGTGCTATAGAAGAATATTATGCATGTGTGTGAGTTAACTTAGAGAGACTATTGCATGTGTGTAGTGTATCATCCAATAAACACAAGAGTGGAGTATTTAAAGGAGTGTCTTTTTAGGTTAACGTTTAGAGACAGTTTTATTGAAGTTTTATACCACCATCTTTAAATTTATTCCATAATGATGATAAAAGCTTTCCGGAAAATACTTTAAGGATGTTTTATCGGATTAAAACATTACTTTAACCGCTGTCACACGATAAATGAATTTCGTGGTACTATATGATTGCTACAGTGTGAAGTGCTTCTTTAAAGCAAACGAATTGTTGCTTGGGATGTCGCGTTGGCCCCGCCATCATGTTTTCTCTAACATGTTCAGTAGGTTTTCGCAGAAATGTACAGTTTGGGAGATTTAAACCAAAAAACGGAAAACTCCGAAAATTTTGGGGTTTTTTCAGTTTTGGCCCTGCTTTGCGACGAAATTTTTGTTGGAAAGCTAAGCCCCCTAAAAAAAAGAAGAAACAAAAAAATCTCCATTACATTTAGCAATCTGAAATCACGTAATGACTACCATAATTCATATTTGAGCCAAATGCACTTAAAAAAAACATATTAGAACTTAGGGCTCCATTACACAGTCATATTTATATTATAATATGTATGTCATATACCTAAGCCTACTCGATTCATTCAGTATAAATTTTGAGACGTGCAATAAGCGAAATCAAGTAGGCTTAAGTATATTATAATATAAATATTACCAAATATGATTGTGTACTAGAGCCCTGAGGCAGTGCTGACCTAGACGCGCAAAAAAAACTATCGAGGGTATCATCCAGGTTAAATTTCAAATTGTAACGCAATGCCTTGCCATTAATTTCAAAACATTGCTCATAAATATTAAAGCCCCGTTTTCACTTAACAAACGCAAAAGTTCAAATGTATTTTTTTTAATGAAAACATATTCATTGGAAAACGTACTAGAAAACAATTGGGATTGCATACATTTAGGAGAGTTTTGGGAAGCTCATTAAAACTGGATAGCAATAATAATTTCTAACCTGAATAAAGTCACAGGTTAGCGTTTGTGTGAAAATTACCCCGTATAGTGTAGGTTAGCTGTTTAAAAAACACTTCCATGCTAGCGGCAAAATTGACGTACTCATCGGCTCTGATCTGTACGGAACCATTTTGGAGAACGGTTTGATACCTATCAGCGAACTAAATTAGGATGGATCTTATCTGGACCCACGGATGGAGGAAATGATAGCACTTCGACCATGACTTTCATAAGCGTAGCGGAATTGGACAAGAACTTAACCAGGTTTTGGGAGCAGGAAGAAATTCCTGAAAATCGGATCCTACTCCTGAAGAAGAAAATGCGGAAGAGCACTACTGTCGATACACTAAGCGAGGCGTGGATGGGGGATACACGGTGCGCCTCCCGTTCGCAGCGAATCCAGCCAAACATCTCGCAAACAACGCTGCAGACACTATTGTACAATATGAAAAAATGGAGCGGCAATTGAGAAAAGATCAACGGCTTTTCCGCGAATACAACAAATGCCTGCTAGAGTACATTGAGCTCGGCCATATGGAGGAAGTTAACCCAAAGGTTAAGGTACCTTGCTACTACATGCCTCACCATGTAGTTAAGGAAGATAGAACAACGACTAAAGTCAGAGTAGTCTTCAACTCTTCCGTGAAAACCACTTTTGGACATTCGCTAAACGATTTGGTAATGGTTGGACCTAAGACCCAGGAATCGTTAATAGAAATCTTGATGCGTTGGAGATTTCAAACCATAGTCCTTACCGCTGATATCGAAAAAATGTACAGGCAGGTGAATCTTCATACCAAAGATAGGGACTACGAACGAATCGTTTTCCGGCCATCCAAGAATGACATAATAAGGCACTATCAAATGAAGACACTAACCTTTGGCGAAGCAAGTGCTCAGTTTCAAACAACTCGAACATTGCTTCAACTCACTAAGGATGAAGAAGTGAGGTGTCCGGAAGCAGTCAAATACCTGAGGAGGGATTTTTGCGTAGACGATCTTTTAACTGGCGCCGATACTGAAGCAGATGCCACAAGTTTGCGGAATCAAATGACACGCTTCCTAGCTATGGGTGGATTCAAACTTAGAAAGTGGAATTCAAATAGTATTCGCATTCTGCAAGATACAGAGCAAACCGAGAACAATTTACCCGAGCCAATAACGATTCAATCAGAAGCAACACCAGAAGCAACAACGAAGATATTGGGTTTGCATTGGATTTCTACAGAAGACAATTATACCTTCTCGGTAGATAAATCATTTCAAGATGACGAAAGGATAACAAAAAGGATGATATTGTTGATGCTGTTCGATCCCCTCGGTTTGCTACAACCTGTCGTAGTTATTGGAAAAATATTAATTCAAGAACTCTGGGTGGAAAAATGCGAACTAGATAAACCAATATCGCCAGAATTGCAACAGAAATGGTCTAACTACGTTCGGACGATCAAGGCATTGAACGGAATCAAAATTGCGAGATGGGTTGGAAGCTCTGCATCATCAACAATTGAGTTACATGGATTCTGCGATGCATCCCAACTTGCGATTGCGGCTGCCATTTATGTGAAAGCCATTCCGAAGGATGACAAACCACCAACTGTACGCTTGTTAATAGCAAAAACGAAGGTTGCTCCCGTCCAAACTCAGTCAATTCCAAGATTGGAGTTATGTAGCGCTGTATTCCTGATAAAACTAATGAATCTAGTTAAAGGAGCCATTACGCTATTTGAAAACACAAAGGTGCATTTTTGGACGGATCTAACATGTTCAGTAGGTTTTCGCAGAAATGTACAGTTTGGGAGATTTAAACCAAAAAACGGAAAACTCCGAAAATTTTGGGGTTTTTTCAGTTTTGGCCCTGCTTTGCGACGAAATTTTTGTTGGAAAGCTAAGCCCCCTAAAAAAAAGAAGAAACAAAAAAATCTCCATTACATTTAGCAATCTGAAATCACGTAATGACTACCATAATTCATATTTGAGCCAAATGCACTTAAAAAAAACATATTAGAACTTAGGGCTCCATTACACAGTCATATTTATATTATAATATGTATGTCATATACCTAAGCCTACTCGATTCATTCAGTATAAATTTTGAGACGTGCAATAAGCGAAATCAAGTAGGCTTAAGTATATTATAATATAAATATTACCAAATATGATTGTGTACTAGAGCCCTGAGGCAGTGCTGACCTAGACGCGCAAAAAAAACTATCGAGGGTATCATCCAGGTTAAATTTCAAATTGTAACGCAATGCCTTGCCATTAATTTCAAAACATTGCTCATAAATATTAAAGCCCCGTTTTCACTTAACAAACGCAAAAGTTCAAATGTATTTTTTTTAATGAAAACATATTCATTGGAAAACGTACTAGAAAACAATTGGGATTGCATACATTTAGGAGAGTTTTGGGAAGCTCATTAAAACTGGATAGCAATAATAATTTCTAACCTGAATAAAGTCACAGGTTAGCGTTTGTGTGAAAATTACCCCGTATAGTGTAGGTTAGCTGTTTAAAAAACACTTCCATGCTAGCGGCAAAATTGACGTACTCATCGGCTCTGATCTGTACGGAACCATTTTGGAGAACGGTTTGATACCTATCAGCGAACTAAATTAGGATGGATCTTATCTGGACCCACGGATGGAGGAAATGATAGCACTTCGACCATGACTTTCATAAGCGTAGCGGAATTGGACAAGAACTTAACCAGGTTTTGGGAGCAGGAAGAAATTCCTGAAAATCGGATCCTACTCCTGAAGAAGAAAATGCGGAAGAGCACTACTGTCGATACACTAAGCGAGGCGTGGATGGGGGATACACGGTGCGCCTCCCGTTCGCAGCGAATCCAGCCAAACATCTCGCAAACAACGCTGCAGACACTATTGTACAATATGAAAAAATGGAGCGGCAATTGAGAAAAGATCAACGGCTTTTCCGCGAATACAACAAATGCCTGCTAGAGTACATTGAGCTCGGCCATATGGAGGAAGTTAACCCAAAGGTTAAGGTACCTTGCTACTACATGCCTCACCATGTAGTTAAGGAAGATAGAACAACGACTAAAGTCAGAGTAGTCTTCAACTCTTCCGTGAAAACCACTTTTGGACATTCGCTAAACGATTTGGTAATGGTTGGACCTAAGACCCAGGAATCGTTAATAGAAATCTTGATGCGTTGGAGATTTCAAACCATAGTCCTTACCGCTGATATCGAAAAAATGTACAGGCAGGTGAATCTTCATACCAAAGATAGGGACTACGAACGAATCGTTTTCCGGCCATCCAAGAATGACATAATAAGGCACTATCAAATGAAGACACTAACCTTTGGCGAAGCAAGTGCTCAGTTTCAAACAACTCGAACATTGCTTCAACTCACTAAGGATGAAGAAGTGAGGTGTCCGGAAGCAGTCAAATACCTGAGGAGGGATTTTTGCGTAGACGATCTTTTAACTGGCGCCGATACTGAAGCAGATGCCACAAGTTTGCGGAATCAAATGACACGCTTCCTAGCTATGGGTGGATTCAAACTTAGAAAGTGGAATTCAAATAGTATTCGCATTCTGCAAGATACAGAGCAAACCGAGAACAATTTACCCGAGCCAATAACGATTCAATCAGAAGCAAAACCAGAAGCAACAACGAAGATATTGGGTTTGCATTGGATTTCTACAGAAGACAATTATACCTTCTCGGTAGATAAATCATTTCAAGATGACGAAAGGATAACAAAAAGGATGATATTGTTGATGCTGTTCGATCCCCTCGGTTTGCTACAACCTGTCGTAGTTATTGGAAAAATATTAATTCAAGAACTCTGGGTGGAAAAATGCGAACTAGATAAACCAATATCGCCAGAATTGCAACAGAAATGGTCTAACTACGTTCGGACGATCAAGGCATTGAACGGAATCAAAATTGCGAGATGGGTTGGAAGCTCTGCATCATCAACAATTGAGTTACATGGATTCTGCGATGCATCCCAACTTGCGATTGCGGCTGCCATTTATGTGAAAGCCATTCCGAAGGATGACAAACCACCAACTGTACGCTTGTTAATAGCAAAAACGAAGGTTGCTCCCGTCCAAACTCAGTCAATTCCAAGATTGGAGTTATGTAGCGCTGTATTCCTGATAAAACTAATGAATCTAGTTAAAGGAGCCATTACGCTATTTGAAAACACAAAGGTGCATTTTTGGACGGATTCCCAGAATGTTTTAGCTTGGATCAGGAAACATCCATCGCATTGGGGCACGTATATTGCTAATAGAGTTAGCAAGCTTCAAGCTTCCTTCGAGGTTCATCAATGGCATCATATCAACACAGACGATAATCCCGCTGATTGCGCTACTCGAGGTCTTACCGCAACACAGCTCTTCAAACAACAAAAATGGTGGACTGGTGCCGTACGGATTCAAGAGCGAATCGTCGATTTCACTGCATCTCAACCCGCATGGTTCGCGAACACTATGACATGTTGTAACGAAGTCTTTTCCGATGACGACGATGATGAAAAAATTGTAGATGATGGGCCTTTCCCTCTTGAATGTCACGAAACGGCTAATGGTGAATCTCCAAATTCAACCATTTTATGCAACGAATATCACGAACGGAAACAGAAAACCAACGGCGGAGCTAGGTCAAAATATATCCATGGCTGTACGTTCTTTGTTTCATCGCTTGCTGCATTCATGTCAACAAGCCATGTGACAACAAGGGAACTCACATCGAACATATTGGCCAAGCTCAGCTGCAACATGGAAGGCTGCACTTAAGAATTCCGTGGAGTGAAGTACAACTCGACCAAACAAGGTTGAAGGCCGTCGACGTTAACATAACTAAGCTATGTGAATATCAATTTGAAGCCGCAGAAGAAGTTCATTGTGATGACTTAAAGGCGCATCTCCAGGAGGCTATAAATTCAACTCAACACAAAATAATCACATTAAGGCTTTTTCATAGAATATCTAAGAGAGGACTTTTTGGCACATTATTAACGTCAGTATTCGGTGTAAATGATGAAGCATATAAGGATATCGAAAACCTTTCACAAAATCAGAAGGAGATAATTTATACAACCCAACAACAAGGCAAGCTATTAGCAAAGGCTTTGCAAACCATGAACAACACCAATTCCAAAATACAACATCAATTTTCCAAGTTCACTGATCAACTAAATACTCGTTTCCAAGATCTACAAAAAATACGCAACAAATTGAAGACAATTGATGGAAACTATTTGAAAGTCCAATTCCAATTCCGCGATGAGGAATATTAGAATGCCTTGATCCCTCCGATGCTATTTGTTTCGTACTAGCATTTCTAGCACTAGCATTTCTAGCATCATTTGGGATTATTATCTCTAGCATTATCACTACTATCATTTCTAGCATTCGCATTACTAGCACTTTGTATTAGATTGTATTAGATTTTCATGTAAAACAAGTACATACCGCTATACATTTTTTGCTAGCATGTAATAGAGAAATTTTAAGTCACTTGGATTACGACCAGCAAGCGGTAAGGGTCATTAGAATAATTGAACTAATATTGTAATTCTTCATAGATTTGAATGTTCTACTGGAATTTGGAATTGGATATGGATTTGCATTAAGTATACGAATGGAAAACTACAAAACGGATTTTTTTCAATTTATGGTTTCAAGGATATTTCGTGATCCGCTACAGTTTTTGGTCCGTCGAGCCGGATCGGTCGTCGGGTGAGTCCTTTATATCCTCCTTATTTCCCTCAAATTTGTGCCATTCGGTTTCGGTTCGGTTTATCTAATTAATATGAACAAATTTGAACATTTCGGACAATTCAATTTTCTATGAAAAATTAATACGCGGTTTCAAACGGAACAGTATTTCGGATTTTTTTGATAGTGTACATGCAGTAAATGGTCTTAGACTTTGCGGATAACCTCTGCGGCTAGTATAATCCAAGTCCGCCACGTGTGCATTTACGCTTTGAACAATTATGTCCTTTGCAAGTGTTCTTAAAATGAACAAGTTGGTGCAGGAACAAACACTCAAATTTAGTGCATTTTCGCGGCTAAAAACTAATTTTGAAACATGTTCGCCTGAGCGTAAAACCCATAATTATGTTAGACGGTTAATTGCGAAAATCGATACATTGTTTAAAGACTGTTCCGGGGTCCACAAAAAGATACTTGCCATTCTAACCGGCAACGATGAAGAAATCAAGCATACGTATTTCGCGGAGGCCCAATTTGCTTCGTTTGAAGAAGAGTGCTTAGAGTTTCATCCAAAAAGTCCTCTAATTCGGATTGAAAAATTACATTATTTAAAGTGTAGTGTCAAGGGCGAAGCCGCGCATTTGTTGAGTTCCTTTAAAACAACTAAAGACAATTTTGATTTGGCCTGGCGTACATTATCGGATCGCTATGATAATAAGGCTGCGCTATTAAATACACAATTTAAAAAATTAGTGAACGGTGACACGGTTGTAGAATCCTCGAACTCCATACGGGGGTTGCTTGATAAGACTGTCGAAGCCGTTCAGTTGCTGGAAAGCATGAATGTGGACAACTTATGGCACGCAATGGTTGTCTTTCTCGCGGTTCAAAGGTTTCCTGCAGCCACGCGAGCATTGTGGGAGCAGGAGCAAGCCTTGAAAAAGGAGGTATTTTCGTTGAACGATTTAAAGACTTTTTTAAACAAGAGATTTCGAACTTTGGAAGCGACTACATCCAAACCGACTAATCGTCCTGTTCGGCGTGTTCACGCTCACTATGTCGAGTCGAAGGTTGAATGCTCCCTTTGTCGTCAGCAACATAAAACGAGGGACTGTAACAAATTTGTTAAGGCAAATCCGAGTCAACGTTTCGACATGGCGAAGCATAATGGATTATGTCTTAATTGTCTAGTTAAAGGTCATCGAGCTTCAGCATGTCCAAGTACATCTAGATGTTTTAAGTGCAAGGGGTTGCATCACACTATGCTTCATAAAAATGATCAGGCTTCAACACAAAGTAATAGTCATTCCACTCAAAGCAATAGTAATTCAACCGTCCCATCTGCTTCAGCACCTCCATTTATACCGGCAAGTGTTAGCTCGTTGAACAGCACTCTATCGGGGAACGTTTTGTTGGCAACTGCCATCGTAACTGTTGTGGGAATGAAGGATGAAATCAAATTGAGAGCGCTTTTGGATCAAGGGTCTCAAGCATCCTTCATAACTGAGGAAGCAGTGCAACGCTCCGGATTGAAAAAGGCCCCTTCTGATACACGTGTAACTGGTATAGGAAGATCCAACACAACAAAGGCTAAAGGACTTGTTCAAGCCTGTATCAGGACGGTCGACAACGAAGACATACCCTTTGAAGCATTAGTTTTGGCCAAATTAACGAATTGGCTACCTGCACAACAAATTCAAGTGCCCCATCACTCGGATCTAAACGGTATTTCCTTAGCTGATCCCAGATATAATGTTCCTGGAAGGATTGATTTAATTCTTGGATCTGATTTGTACGGTAAATTACTTCTCAATGAATCGAAATTGTTATTCGATGGACTGATATTGCAGCAAACAAAGCTCGGCTGGGTTATATCTGGAAATACTCGTAATATGAAATGTTCTTCGGTGCACTCATTCAAGGTTGAAATATCGGAGGAACAAAATTTAAATGAACAATTTGAAACGCTTCTGGGAATTAGAGGAGCCAATAGTAACTAGGTTGGAGAAGGTGGAAGATAATCTATGCGAAAGTTTGTATAAGGAGACTACTACAAGAGATGAAACTGGAAGGTTTGTGGTGCGTTTACCGTTCAAAAATGAGACTATCAAACATGATTTGTGCAATTCGCGTCGTTCTGCTGAGATTAGTCTACAATGCCTTAAAAGAAGATTCAATCAGAATGCAGATCTGAAGCTGGACTATATGCGTTGTATTGACGAGTACATTAAAAACGGATATTTGAGTAAGGTCGATGATATCGAAGAGCATGCAATTGTTGATGGTAGCAATATTTGTCAGCCACACTTTCTTCCACATCACGCTGTTCGCAAGGACAGCTCAACCACTAAAACACGGATCGTTTTCGACGCTTCGAGGAAGACGACATCAGGCCTGTCTTTGAACGACACTCTGCTAACAGGTCCATCAATACAAAATGACATGTTTTCTGTTCTTATTCGATGGAGATTATGTCGATACGCCTTTGCTGCTGACATCGAAAAGATGTATTTACAAATTAGAATGCACCCTGGAGATCGAGATTTTCAGAGAATATTATGGAGGTTTCACAATCAAGAAAGAATTACGGAATATCGCTTCAACACGGTTATATTTGGTGTAACGAGTGCTCCCTTTTTTTTTGATGAACTTAATAAACTTTTAAAATCAGGGAGATTTCATCTTAGGAAGTGGGTTTCGAACGACACTTCTATTCTTCAAAACATTCCCGCCGAAGATATTGAAGCTGTTCATACGTTGGATCTCAATTTCGAAGAAGGGCACAAGTCTTTAGGCATATTGTGGTACCCAGGATCCGACAATCTGGCATATCGTTATAATCTACCTGACAAATTCGGCCTAAATACCAAATGTTCAGTATTATCAGATATTTCACGATTGTATGACCCGTTAGGTTGGATTGCTCCTATTATAATTACGGCAAAATGTTTGATGCAGAGACTATGGATGCGTGGACTGGATTGGGACGAATGTTTACCTACGGACATGATGGATCATTGGAACAAGTTGCGGCATAGTTTTCAAGTAATACAACATATTAAAATTCCTCGGTATATTTTGTCAAACGAATCGGAAGAAATCGAACTGCATGGTTTTTGTGACGCTTCTCAAGTAGCGTATGGTGCAGCGGTATACTGTGTTACTCGAACCAACGAAACAGTGCAATCACACTTGGTCATGGCGAAGACCAAGGTGGCTCCTGT
This sequence comes from Microchrysa polita, assembly GCA_949715475.1. NCBI lineage: Eukaryota > Metazoa > Arthropoda > Insecta > Diptera > Stratiomyidae > Microchrysa > Microchrysa polita. The sequence continues at coordinate 48,965,454 of OX454417.1, forward strand.
AAAGCCGATAACAATTCCACGATTGGAATTATGTGGAGCATTGCTGTTATCAAAAATCATGAAACAAGCACACATGATATTCTCCGGAAGAGTGAAAATTGGGAGGTCCTATTTATGGACAGACTCCAAGATCGTGCTATCTTGGCTACAAGGGCATCCTAGCAAATGGGTAGTTTTTGTATCGAATCGCGTTTGTCAAATTGTGGAAAATGTCCCTAACATACCTTGGAAGTATGTTCCTTCTGAGCAGAATCCTGCAGACGTAGCGTCTCGAGGAGCGAAAGCTGAACATTTGGCGAACAATAATCTATGGTGGAACGGTCCGGAATGGCTACGAGATTCTTCAGACAAATGGCCTGCGGTTATTGATATTGATGCCACGGATATGAAATCAAACGAAATGCGGTAGTTTGTCTTAGCGTATAGGTAAAGGAATCAGTCCTACAAGCGCTTCTCTCGAAATACTCATCACTCCTTCGCTTGATAAGAGTTGTCGCCTACTGCTTACGTTTTTGCCAAGCTGTTCGAAGACTTAACGTTAATCGAAGTTATCTGTCAACAATGGAGCTTAATGCAGCTACAGATTTAATAACTCGTTATGTTCAAGAGACAGAGTTTTCGGAGGAGTTCGTCTTTTAAAAAGCGGCAAACCAGTTGATAAAAGAAGCAAACTTAATAATCTTAACCCATTTTTGGATGGTAATGGGATCCTGCGGCTGGGTAGTCGATTAGTTTACGCCAACATGACATTTGACGAAAAATATCCGATCATATTGCCGAAGGATGGAAATTTCAGCAAACTGCTAATCGAACACATTCATCGAACAACTATGCACGGCGACATTCAGCTTATGTTGTCTTCGTTAAGACAAAAGTATTGGATCTTAGATGCGCGGAATATGATAAAGAAATGCGTTCATAATTGCATCAGGTGTTATAAATCGAAGGCTCAAGTCGCAACGCAATTGATGGGAAGTCTCCCTTCACCTCGAGTAAACATAACACGTCCCTTTGTTCATGTTGGAGTTGATTACTGCGGTCCAGTTAGTATAAAGAATCAAAAGGGAAGAGGAGGTCGTATTCACAAAGGCTATATATCAATCTTCGTTTGTATGGCAACTAAAGCTGTGCATATCGAGCTTGTCAACGATTTAAGTACGGAAGCATTTTTGGCAGCTTTTCGGCGATTTGTCTCTCGACGTGGATTATGTTTCCTGACGTATACAGCGACTGCGGAACGAAATTTGTTGGCGCGAATGCAGAGCTACAAAGGATTATCAAGGTCAAGCAACAAATTTCGGAGTATGCAGCTAACGAGCATATAAATTGGCACTTTAATCCACCTGCTTCCCCACATTTCGGCGGTTTGTGGGAGGCTGGAGTTAAGTCCTTGAAGCAACATTTAAGGAAAACCCTTGGCAATGCGGTGCTCACTTTCGAGGAACTATATACGGTCATCACTCAAATTGAAGCAGTTCTTAATTCTCGACCTCTATGTCCTATGTATGACAATCCTTCTGAACCCACTGCTTTGACACCGGCTCATTTCTTAATCGGTGATACTCTAATAAATGTTCCAGAGTCCAGCATGTTAGATACTAAGGATAACCGCTTATCTCGCTGGCAATATACCCAAAAACTCGCGCAAATGTTCCGGCAACGGTGGTCCAAGGAATACTTGGCGCGACTTCATCAACGTTCGAAATGACAAGTGCGACAGTGTGAGCCGAAAGTTGGTGATTTGTGTCTTATAAAAAATGAAAGACTTCCGTCATATAAATGGCCTTTGGCTAAAATTACCGCGGTACATTCGGGAAAAGACAATCTAGTGCGGGTCGTGTCGGTAATAAAAAACGGAAATGTTTTCCAACGGAATATTACGAAAATTTCTTTGCTACCTACAAACGAATGAATGAAATAATAAGATAAATAGGCACTTTCCAAATCTCCCTTTAACTCGTTCCTCAACCCATACCCCAATACCCTTCATCTCACTAACAGCACATAGTATATTTTGGAGGAACAGGTAGTAGAGACGAACCGGCAGCATAGCTGCCTGAACTTCGTCCTGCTTTCCCTGGAAACCTCGAGCATCTTGGCGACATGAAATCATAAGGAAGATCGAAGAACGAAGTCGATATCTAGACACAACATACATGGCCCAATTCGGATATTTTGCTTTCCAACTAAGACCGCGTCTTAGCGGGGGGAAAATGTTTCGTACTAGCATTTCTAGCACTAGCATTTCTAGCATCATTTGGGATTATTATCTCTAGCATTATCACTACTATCATTTCTAGCATTCGCATTACTAGCACTTTGTATTAGATTGTATTAGATTTTCATGTAAAACAAGTACATATCGCTATACATTTTTTGCTAGCATGTAATAGAGAAATTTTAAGTCACTTGGATTACGACCAGCAAGCGGTAAGGGTCATTAGAATAATTGAACTAATATTGTAATTCTTCATAGATTTGAATGTTCTACTGGAATTTGGAATTGGATATGGATTTGCATTAAGTATACGAATGGAAAACTACAAAACGCTTTTTTTTCAATTTATGGTTTCAAGGATATTTCGTGATCCGCTACAGTTTTTGGTCCGTCGAGCCGGATCGGTCGTCGGGTGAGTCCTTTATATCCTCCTTATTTCCCTCAAATTTGTGCCATTCGGTTTCGGTTCGGTTTATCTAATTAATATGAACAAATTTGAACATTTCGGACAATTCAATTTTCTATGAAAAATTAATACGCGGTTTCAAACGGAACAGTATTTCGGATTTTTTTGATAGTGTACATGCAGTAAATGGTCTTAGACTTTGCGGATAACCTCTGCGGCTAGTATAATCCAAGTCCGCCACGTGTGCATTTACGCTTTGAACAATTATGTCCTTTCCAAGTGTTCTTAAAATGAACAAGTTGGTGCAGGAACAAACACTCAAATTTAGTGCATTTTCGCGGCTAAAAACTAATTTTGAAACATGTTCGCCTGAGCATAAAACCCATAATTATGTTAGACGGTTAATTGCGAAAATCGATACATTAGGTGTGTTTTTTTGGTTATCCCGTGCAGGTTTGGGTAACAAAACTCCATATAAAAAAAATGACAGGTGCGTCAGCTGTCATTTTTTTATATGAAGTTTCGTTACCCAAACCTGCACGGGATAACCAAAAAAACACACCTATTGTTTAAAGACTTTTCCGGGGTCCACAAAAAGATACTTGCCATTCTAACCGGCAACGATGAAGAAATCAAGCATACGTATTTCGCGGAGGCCCAATTTGCTTCGTTTGAAGAAGAGTGCTTAGAGTTTCATCCAAAAAGTCCTCTAATTCGGATTGAAAAATTACATTATTTAAAGTGTACACTGAGAAAAAAAATTAGAATGGTTATCTAAAGAAATAGTCGAATTCATCCGTCCGTCATTGATTTTCAGCTTATGATTCTATTTAGTTAAAATAGCTACGAAGGTATGGCAAATTTATCTAATCCTCTTTAATTAAAATATCTAATAAATTCGGAAAACTTAATTAATTTATTAGTAAAAATAGTTAATTATTTTCTATAAATCAGTATATTTGAATCATTGAAAACTCTAGTCATATAGTAATTTTTACTACTTTCAATAGAAGAACCAACAAAAAAAAATTCATAAATCATTCAATTCTAAAGTAAAATTACCCATCTGATTTTGTGATATATAGTATCTTTATTTGTCTTTATTTATCTTTTATAATATATGTGATATCATAGCTGTCGACGCGTACGGTCACAATCTCGTCTAGCATCACTTTTTGCTATCGCGTTGTCTTTGAATTATTTTATTTTTATTTATATTTATTTAATACTTAATATTACAAAACGGGAATAAATTCCCAAAACATGTAATTTATAGAATTCAAAGTAAGGATAATAAGTATAAAGGAAAAATAAACTTATAAAAGTAAAGAAAAAAAATACAAAGAAAAAAAAAATAAGCTCAAACTACAATTCAAAAAAGTTAAAATAATAAAAAAACAATTAAAATTCAAAAAGTTAAATGAAAAATAATTAAAGTTGTTGTTCCGTTGTGCCCTATTGGATGTGAAAGTTATCGTAGTTATTTAATAATAACCGGAATTCTACATAATCAATCACCAATTTATCAATTTATGTTGAATAATTTAATCCCGAATCAGTTCTAACGCGTGTCAGTATAGTGCAAGTAGTTACAACTTTACCGTTGCATTACTTGAATGCCACCTTGTCGCACACTGATAGTGATTGTGTTTGTCATAACGGATGGAAATTTATCTACGTCTATTGATTCTTGGTGAGCACGTTCCAATCATTATATTTGACACCCCTAGTCTTTATGGCATACAGACAAATTATCAATGATCGCTGAAAGTCTATAGAAGCGTGTAATAACTCTTATCCGGCATAGTAGGCATAACACTACTGTCGGCAGGGTTTTTTTTCCATGCGCCTTCAATCTGATTTTCTTTTTTCGCGTACAGCTTTCTTAGGTTCATGAAAAATGGATAAATTTACTTTTTCTTTTTGCAATATCCGGGGCATCAACTCGAACCAATTTTCGGTATACTGCCATCTTATGTCCTGTAAACCATCTGTTTTTGCATTAAGTGAAACGAAGGTCGGTTCAGATTTTGATCCCGTATGTTTTCATGTCGATGGATATCGGTTCTTACCTTACTTTTCCCTGCAAAGAGGAATAGCTTTGTATATTAGAAATGATGTATCCTTTTCATTACTTCCTCAACATTTTTCATCATCTAATCTCGAATTTAACTACGCGTGGATTCGACTCAATGTGAATAGGCACATCATTTTCGTATGCTTTGTGTACCGAAGCCCAAATATATCGGACCTGGCAACTGAGCGAGTGCTTGTTGACCTGTCGTCTAATATAAATGAATTATTAGCTACTCATCCTACATCTGAAATTGCTCTCGCAGGCGATTTCAACGTGCACAATGTTCAGTGGCTTAGGTACTCTTCCAGAACTGACTCTATTGGTAGAGATTTGGAACTTTTTTGTGAGTCTTTCAACCTTCACCAATTAGTCGACTCTCCATCTCGTATACCAGATATTTTTGGCCAAAATGCAAACCTCCTCGATCTCTTTATCACTTCTCACCCGAATAAATACTCGGTCTCTCTCTCGGCTCCTCTGGGTAGCTCAGATCACCTCGTGATATCTTTGAACTTTCCTACCAGCTCTCTGATTTCTAGCGACGTGCCGTCACCTAAAAGATTATTGTGGCATTATGGTAAGGCTGACTGGAGTTTGTTTAATGATTTTATACGTAACTTGGACTGGTCTGATTGTTTTCGCTCCAAGAATGTGGATTTTATTTCGGATACCATCACCAACATCCTTTGGTACGGTATGTTCTCCTTTATACCTCATAGTTTTAAAAGTCCTAAACCTAAGAACACATCCTGGTTTAATAGTGAGTGTAGGAGAGCTATACAAAATAAGGAGAAAGCTTTCAAAACATACAAGCTCAACCGTACTCTAGAATCATATCGCATTTACCAATCAGCCCGTAATAACTGTAAGTCTGTCATCAATAAATCTAAATATATGTTCGATCGCGATATCAGACAAAAAGTATTTATCCAAAAGAAGGGAGGTAAAGGTTTTTGGTCTCTAGTTAAAGAGGTGAAAAGTAATTTTTCGTCAACATCGATTCCACCTTTAATTCATGGTAATATAACCTATAACAACTCGTTTGAAAAGGCAAATATTTTTGCTGAATTGTTTGCTAATAATTCCAGTTTACCAGGAACTCAGCAAAGTCCTCCCACTATCCCTTGTTACACCTGTCGACAGCGTCCATTACATTTCCGTACTAGAGAAGTGTTTAAAGCATTGGTCGGGCTTGACATTACGAAATCCGCTGGACCTGATGGCATTTCACCTACTGTTCTTAAGAACTGCGCGTCTTCTCTTGCGAAGCCCTTGCGGAAATTATTCCATTTATCTTATTCTTCGGGCATCTATCCATCTGCTTGGAAGTTGGCGCATGTTCAACCTATCATCAAGAAAGGTGATCCGTGCGACCCTCATAACTATAGGCCAATTGCATTAACATCTATTTTATCAAAAGTTTTCGAAACACTGGTTAATGTCCAACTTATTAACTACCTCGATTATTATAATGTCCTAGATGACAAACAATATGGATTTCGCGCTGCACGTTCCACCGGAGATCTGATGACATATCTAACCGAAAGGTGGAATCGCTGTCTTCATAACTTTGGTGAAGCCAAAATTGTGGCGTTAGATATTTCAAAGGCTTTCGATAGAGTATGGCACTCAGTCCTTTTCTCAAAACTTAACGCATTTGGTATTGACAGTAACTTAATTAAGTGGATTGAGAGTTTTCTTTTCGACCGCTCAATTGTCGTTATTCTAGATGGTGTTAAATCTTCTTGCCATAAGATCAATGCGGGGGTCCCCCAGGGAACAGTTCTGTCACCTACGTTGTTTCTTTTATTTATCAACGATCTTTTACAGATTACCAACAACCCAATTCACAGTTTTGCTGATGACAGCACGCTTGACTTCACGTACTCTTTTGAGTCGGCTTTGGCGTCTCGTGGAAACGCTACTTCCATCAGTAGGAACCAAATGTTTTCATCTTTAAATGATGACATTTCTAAGATCATCAATTGGGGTAATCGTAATAGAGTAGTTTTTAATGCTGTAAAAACGCAATGCTGTCTAATTTCTAATAAATTGGACATTCCACCAACATCCCATTCTATATTGATTGATGGTGTATCAGTCCCCGATTCGCCTTCACTTGATATTTTGGGTATCAGCATATCAAGTAAACTGAAATGGACCGACCATATCTTCGCCATTGCCAAAAATGCCATGCAGTATCTAGGATTTCTGAATCGATGCGTTAAATATTTTTCACCTCTTGACTTATCTCATATTTACAAGAGCCATATAAGGCCTAGACTGGAATATAACTCCCATGTTTGGGCTGGGGCAGGTCGCACTGCATTGTCTATGTTGGACAAAGTTCAACGTAGAGCCTTTGAACTCATAGGTGACAGCTCAATAACGGCTAATACTGATTCTCTCGAACATAGACGAAATGTTGGCTCCCTGTCACTCCTTTATCGTTATTATTATAACCGTTGCTCTAACGAGATTCATAGTCTGATACCTGAACTTGCTCAACCTATTCGCAATACTCGGCAAACTAGTCGCGCGCATCCTCATACTCTTGTGGTCTCAACCTGCCGCACTGTAAAATTTTATGAGTCGTTTTTAACACGAACAATACGTATGTGGAACTCTTTGCCTGCATCTGTTTTTCCTAATACCTATGAACCCTTGAAATTCAAACAAAATATTCACAAACACCTGCGTATCACCCAAAACTCCCATATTCCCCTACCTTAAATTCCTTCCTTAGCTAAAGTTGTGTTATTGCACCAAAGGGTTGTCCCCTATAATTTTGGTATTATATAAAAAAAAAATAATAATAACAAGCATAAATTATTTATATTAAAATACTAAAACATAGTTCTAACTTCAACAATGTCGAGATGTCGATGATATTTCTGCGTATCCGCTAAAGGTGTACCACAAACAACCCTGGAAAAATCATAAGTATTAGACAATGTTAATGATATGACATTAGGATTAAGACTTACATTTTCTTTCCTCAGCCCAATTTTTTCTTTGGGAATTATTTGTTTTATTTGATGTCCGCCAGCGTCAAATGCTTGTATCGCACGCACATTACTGCAGGACTTTACTACAGGACTTATCTCGTATAACGCCAACACGAAAATACACTCTTTGATTTGGTTTGCGACAGTCAGTGTACAGATACGTACAACTAAAAATGATGCCAAATGTACGCGGAACGGAAGATTGCATTTTGTTCGAGAATGAACACGCAAAAAACCGGTTGAGAATGATTAGAATGGTTGTTTGGTCTACTTGATTAGTTGATTTTTCTACATGTGTGTTTAGGTAATAGAATTTAGCTAATAGAAGTAGTAGAATTTTCCATTTAAAATTTTTGAACTTCCACAAAAGTAGTCAATTTTCGCAAATATTTAGTTGAATTGGGTTATCGAAAAAAATCGCTATTCCGGTGAAAACCGAACGATTGATTGTAGTTAAAATGCATATTCAAATGGTTAACTTAACAAATATAGTGAAAGAATTGACTATTTATAACCCAATTGTTTTTATCTACTTTTCTCTGGTTAAATGAAGGAATTTAATAGTGTTTTCTGCTGCAAAGATTTATGTAAATGGCTATTTCTTTAGTAGAACCATCTAAATAAAAGTCAACTATTTCCCATTAGATAAACGTTCTAAACCTTTTTTTTCAGTGTAGTGTCAAGGGCGAAGCCGCGCATTTGTTGAGTTCCTTTAAAACAACTAAAGACAATTTTGATTTGGCCTGGCGTACATTATCGGATCGCTATGATAATAAGGCTGCGCTATTAAATACACAATTTAAAAAATTAGTGAACGGTGACACGGTTGTAGAATCCGCGAACTCCATACGGGGGTTGCTTGATAAGACTGTCGAAGCCGTTCAGTTGCTGGAAAGCATGAATGTGGACAACTTATGGCACGCAATGGTTGTCTTTCTCGCGGTTCAAAGGTTTCCTGCAGCCACGCGAGCATTGTGGGAGCAGGAGCAAGCCTTGAAAAAGGAGGTATTTTCGTTGAACGATTTAAAGACTTTTTTAAACAAGAGATTTCGAACTTTGGAAGCGACTACATCCAAACCGACTAATCGTCCTGTTCGGCGTGTTCACGCTCACTATGTCGAGTCGAAGGTTGAATGCTCCCTTTGTCGTCAGCAACATAAAACGAGGGACTGTAACAAATTTGTTAAGGCAAATCCGAGTCAACGTTTCGACATGGCGAAGCATAATGGATTATGTCTTAATTGTCTAGTTAAAGGTCATCGAGCTTCAGCATGTCCAAGTACATCTAGATGTTTTAAGTGCAAGGGGTTGCATCACACTATGCTTCATAAAAATGATCAGGCTTCAACACAAAGTAATAGTCATTCCACTCAAAGCAATAGTAATTCAACCGTCCCATCTGCTTCAGCACCTCCATTTATACCGGCAAGTGTTAGCTCGTTGAACAGCACTCTATCGGGGAACGTTTTGTTGGTAACTGCCATCGTAACTGTTGTGGGAATGAAGGATGAAATCAAATTGAGAGCGCTTTTGGATCAAGGGTCTCAAGCATCCTTCATAACTGAGGAAGCAGTGCAACGCTCCGGATTGAAAAAGGCCCCTTCTGATACACGTGTAACTGGTATAGGAAGATCCAACACAACAAAGGCTAAAGGACTTGTTCAAGCCTGTATCAGGACGGTCGACAACGAAGACATACCCTTTGAAGCATTAGTTTTGGCCAAATTAACGAATTGGCTACCTGCACAACAAATTCAAGTGCCCCATCACTCGGATCTAAACGGTATTTCCTTAGCTGATCCCAGATATAATGTTCCTGGAAGGATTGATTTAATTCTTGGATCTGATTTGTACGGTAAATTACTTCTCAATGAATCGAAATTGTTATTCGATGGACTAATATTGCAGCAAACAAAGCTCGGCTGGGTTATATCTGGAAATACTCGTAATATGAAATGTTCTTCGGTGCACTCATTCAAGGTTGAAATATCGGAGGAACAAAATTTAAATGAACAATTTGAAACGCTTCTGGGAATTAGAGGAGCCAATAGTAACTAGGTTGGAGAAGGTGGAAGATAATCTATGCGAAAGTTTGTATAAGGAGACTACTACAAGAGATGAAACTGGAAGGTTTGTGGTGCGTTTACCGTTCAAAAATGAGACTATCAAACATGATTTGGGCAATTCGCGTCGTTCTGCTGAGATTAGTCTACAATGCCTTAAAAGAAGATTCAATCAGAATGCAGATCTGAAGCTGCACTATATGCGTTGTATTGACGAGTACATTAAAAACGGATATTTGAGTAAGGTCGATGATATCGAAGAGCATGCAATTGTTGATGGTAGCAATATTTGTCAGCCACACTTTCTTCCACATCACGCTGTTCGCAAGGACAGCTCAACCACTAAAACACGGATCGTTTTCGACGCTTCGAGGAAGACGACATCAGGCCTGTCTTTGAACGACACTCTGCTAACAGGTCCATCAATACAAAATGACATGTTTTCTGTTCTTATTCGATGGAGATTATGTCGATACGCCTTTGCTGCTGACATCGAAAAGATGTATTTACAAATTAGAATGCACCCTGGAGATCGAGATTTTCAGAGAATATTATGGAGGTTTCACAATCAAGAAAGAATTACGGAATATCGCTTCAACACGGTTATATTTGGTGTAACGAGTGCTCCCTTTTTAGCAATTCGTACATTGCAACAGTTGGCTGAAGATGGTAAAGCATCTTATCCATTGGCAGCGGAAACAATTTGGAGAGATTTTTATGTCGATGATGTACTCTCCGGAGGAAGAAGTCACGAAGAGGCGATAGCAAAATTTGATGAACTTAATAAACTTTTAAAATCAGGGAGATTTCATCTTAGGAAGTGGGTTTCGAACGACACTTCTATTCTTCAAAACATTCCCGCCGAAGATATTGAAGCTGTTCATACGTTGGATCTCAATTTCGAAGAAGGGCACAAGTCTTTAGGCATATTGTGGTACCCAGGATCCGACAATCTGGCATATCGTTATAATCTACCTGACAAATTCGGCCCAAATACCAAATGTTCAGTATTATCAGATATTTCACGATTGTATGACCCGTTAGGTTGGATTGCTCCTATTATAATTACGGCAAAATGTTTGATGCAGAGACTATGGATGCGTGGACTGGATTGGGACGAATGTTTACCTACGGACATGATGGATCATTGGAACAAGTTGCGGCATAGTTTTCAAGTAATACAACATATTAAAATTCCTCGGTATATTTTGTCAAACGAATCGGAAGAAATCGAACTGCATGGTTTTTGTGACGCTTCTCAAGTAGCGTATGGTGCAGCGGTATACTGTGTTACTCGAACCAACGAAACAGTGCAATCACACTTGGTCATGGCGAAGACCAAGGTGGCTCCTGTAAAGCCGATAACAATTCCACGATTGGAATTATGTGGAGCATTGCTGTTATCAAAAATCATGAAACAAGCACACATGATATTCTCCGGGAGAGTGAAAATTGGGAGGTCCTATTTATGGACAGACTCCAAGATCGTGCTATCTTGGCTACAAGGGCATCCTAGCAAATGGGTAGTTTTTGTATCGAATCGCGTTTGTCAAATTGTGGAAAATGTCCCTAACATACCTTGGAAGTATGTTCCTTCTGAGCAGAATCCTGCAGACGTAGCGTCTCGAGGAGCGAAAGCTGAACATTTGGCGAACAATAATCTATGGTGGAACGGTCCGGAATGGCTACGAGATTCTTCAGACAAATGGCCTGCGGTTATTGATATTGATGCCACGGATATGAAATCAAACGAAATGCGGTAGTTTGTCTTAGCGTATGGGTAAAGGAATCAGTCCTACAAGCGCTTCTCTCGAAATACTCATCACTCCTTCGCTTGATAAGAGTTGTCGCCTACTGCTTACGTTTTTGCCAAGCTGTTCGAAGACTTAACGTTAATCGAAGTTATCTGTCAACAATGGAGCTTAATGCAGCTACAGATTTAATAACTCGTTATGTTCAAGAGACAGAGTTTTCGGAGGAGTTCGTCTTTTAAAAAGCGGCAAACCAGTTGATAAAAGAAGCAAACTTAATAATCTTAACCCATTTTTGGATGGTAATGGGATCCTGCGGCTGGGTAGTCGATTAGTTTACGCCAACATGACATTTGACGAAAAATATCCGATCATATTGCCGAAGGATGGAAATTTCAGCAAACTGCTAATCGAACACATTCATCGAACAACTATGCACGGCGACATTCAGCTTATGTTGTCTTCGTTAAGACAAAAGTATTGGATCTTAGATGCGCGGAATATGATAAAGAAATGCGTTCATAATTGCATCAGGTGTTATAAATCGAAGGCTCAAGTCGCAACGCAATTGATGGGAAGTCTCCCTTCACCTCGAGTAAACGTAACACGTCCCTTTGTTCATGTTGGAGTTGATTACTGCGGTCCAGTTAGTATAAAGAATCAAAAGGGAAGAGGAGGTCGTATTCACAAAGGCTATATATCAATCTTCGTTTGTATGGCAACTAAAGCTGTGCATATCGAGCTTGTCAACGATTTAAGTACGGAAGCATTTTTGGCAGCTTTTCGGCGATTTGTCTCTCGACGTGGATTATGTTCTGACGTATACAGCGACTGCGGAACGAACTTTGTTGGCGCGAATGCAGAGCTACAAAGGATTATCAAGGTCAACCAACAAATTTCGGAGTATGCAGCTAACGAGCATATAAATTGGCACTTTAATCCACCTGCTTCCCCACATTTCGGCGGTTTGTGGGAGGCGGGAGTTAAGTCCTTGAAGCAACATTTAAGGAAAACCCTTGGCAATGCGGTGCTCACTTTCGAGGAACTATATACGGTCATCACTCAAATTGAAGCAGTTCTTAATTCTCGACCTCTATGTCCTATGTATGACAATCCTACTGAACCCACTGCTTTGACACCCGCTCATTTCTTAATCGGTGATACTCTAATAAATGTTCCAGAGTCCAGCATGTTAGATACTAAGGATAACCGCTTATCTCGCTGGCAATATACCCAAAAACTCGCGCAAATGTTCCGGCAACGGTGGTCCAAGGAATACTTGGCGCGACTTCATCAACGTTCGAAATGACAAGTGCGACAGTGTGAGCCGAAAGTTGGTGATTTGTGTCTTATAAAAAATGAAAGACTTCAGTAGGTAATGGTGCACTTGGGCCTGGGAAAATTTTTCAGACCGTGGGAACTTTTGAATGACCTTGAGTTGACCTTGATATGAGTTACCTGTAATTGATGACACCTGTAATCTATTTTTAGATCACACCTGTTGTCTATTTTTAGATCACACCTGTTATCTATCATTGAGGACACCTTTTACCTGTCACATATTACCCCTTCCCCTCCCTTCCTCTCTCCCTCTATCTCTCCCTCTCTCTCTCTCCCTGCCACTCTCAGAGGGCGGGGGCGTGGAGCCTTCGAGAAGTGTGGTGACTAGTCCCCGTCGGAAAGTCTGTGGGAACCAGTATGAATGATGCCCACGATAAGGTAACAAATCGATAATCGATCAATAAATCGATAATTCAATGAAGAAGACTAATTTTAAAATAAAAAGTATTACCCTACGGAGAATTGAACACGTAACCTTTGGGGTGCGAAGCTACAACACCGACCCACAGGCTATCTGGGTTTGTGAAGACTATCTGCAATTGGGTATACCGTATACGTTAGTCATTTTTTGTTTTGTTTTTGGTCTTATCGCCCTCAACTCATTTCTTCATAATACATATACTAAGTACGTATTTAGAGAGATGTATAATGACCACAAGTCTTGACCACAACTTGATTGTAGAAATGGCATTGGCATAACATTAAATTGTCTTTATTATCTTTTATTTTCAGTAATTTCCTAATTCAGACATACGTGTATGTATAGGAGTGTGTATATTGATTAACATTATGCTTCTGAGTACTAACAGATTATTCTCGTCCATTAGGTTTGCACTCATTCCTTATATGTATGTATGTATGTATGTATATTATTATTCTTAGTTTCTAGAGTTCTGGCGAATCGTTGCGTTTCTGGTTTGGTGTGTAGAGCGTCTGCCTACTAACCCAGAGCACCCTGGTTCAAACCCAGGGGCGAGTCGTGATATAATTTAACACTTATACGTAAGTGGCTAGGGGAAGACTCTTTAATATCCGATCTATTGGAATTGAAGAAATCAACTAGTTCGCTATTCGGAAGAGTGTTGCAATGAGGAAAGTATTACTATGAGTGTAGATGGCACAGTTCCAGGTCGTTAGACCCACACCTCCGCCTTTAAGGTAGACTGAAGAGACTTGTTTCTTCGAAAGGGGTGTGTACCTCGAAAGTAATACGAGTACGTAAATGCAACCCGAATCCACGCAGTGGTGGCCGAATGCGGTGTAAAATCAGTGTTAATGGTGTGACTTGGACTTCATTTATGTAGTATACATAAAATTATGAAGATTATACATGGCAACATTTAGATAAATATTTTTTTTTTATTTCAATTACACCATTTTGATTATTTGAAAGAGTATAAATACCTGAGTCATTTCTAAGTTCTATCATTCGAAGACCAGTCTTCATCTAATAAAGTCTTAAAGTACTACGACTGCATTAAAAAAAAAAATCAAAAGTGTTTTATAATGGTTCGTTTTGAAGTAATAAAAGACTACAATTGTCATGTTAAACGATTCGGCATACGTGGGCGTAAAGTCGATTTCAAAATTAAGCCAATCCCCGAAGAAGTTGAGCCTACCGGGTGGATTAAAGGAGCTATTAAGGAGATACTGAAGTTTAGCACAGAGAATCTTAAACCGGACGACAAAGTGGGAATAACGTTTTGCGGAAAAAGTTTCGAAGAAAGAGGCCCAGGTTGGATGAATTTTAGAAGTGCTTCTGACATCCAACTTGCAGATGTGTGGGAGATGATATCAAAAATATTTCAGAGTAACTCCAATGGTCTGAGCACAGATACATTTTGCTTGGGTATTACTTCTGTAAACATACAAAAAGGGCAAGGTCGAAATAATAAATATACTACTTTTAATGAAGAATGTGCAATGCGGCGAGGTATAATAACGATAGATGCAAACGATAATTTGTGTTTACCGCGTGCATTGGTTGTTGCTATAGCTAATATTGAAAAGGTTCCCGAGTATATGAAAATCCGAAAGGCAAACTCAAAGCTTCAAACAGCCCGAGCGTTAGAATTGATAAACGAATCAGGGATTGAAATTCCTGATACTGGATGTAGCATACCAGAACTGCGATCTTTTCAACATTTCTTATCAAAATACAAAATAGTTGTTTACCAGTATGGAACAAAGGGACACGACGTTATTTTTGAAGGATCTAATGATGGAAAAGTGATAAATTTATTATACAACACTGGTCATTATAATGTCATAACATCATTAACTGCAGCATTTTGTTGTAGTTATTATTGCGAAAAATGTCATGTACCATACAATCTGAAAAGTACACATAGATGCGGCGGAACATGCCCACAATGTCAAAAATCCCCTAAATGCCCCAGAGTCTCTACAGAAATTATTTGTGAATGCTGCAACCGTTCATTCAGAGGACAAGACTGCTTTAACAATCACAAAACTACCATTTCCTCGAAAGAAAAGTCAATTTGCGAGAAAATAAAGCGTTGCTGCGAGTGCTTAAAAACATACCCAATAACCCGAAAACATATATGCGGAGAATATTTTTGCAAAATGTGTCGTAGTCATGTGCCGCAAGATCATTTATGTTTCATTCAACCTGATAAACGTGAACCTATAACAGAAAATGTGTCTTACATATTTTACGATTTAGAAAGCCGACAAGAAAAGCTTATCAATATGACTACAGATGAGAAAAACGGATCAGTAAAACTACATGAACCCAACTTATGTGTATTTCAGCAACTGTGTGACAAATGCTTAAATGAAAACCTTTACTTTTGCCAAAAATGCAAGTATCGGCTGAACATTAAACAGAAGAATGTTATAAATGAGTTTATGAATCATATTTTAAAGATTAAAAAAGATTTCAAAAAAGTAATTGTAGTAGCTCATAATGGACAATCGTACGACCATCAATTTATATTGAATTACATTCTTCAGAATACAAATATAAAACCTAGACTAATAATGCGTGGAAGTAAAATTATACTTATGCAAATTGACAATATAAAATTTATTGATTCATTAAATTACTTACCCATGGCACTCTCGAAACTACCGAAAGCGTTTGATTTAGCGTCATTGCAGAAGGGGTATTTTCCATACTTATTTAATACAAAAGAAAATGAAAATTGTAAGGGTCCTTTACCCAATATTGAATACTATGCCCCGGATACTATGAAGATCGAGGAACGTGATGCCTTTTTAAAGTGGTATAACGGACATAAAACGGATGAGTTTAATATGCAACGTGATATGATCGAATATTGCATTAATGATGTCAAAATATTAACTGATGCTTGTTTAAAATTTAGAAAGTTATTCATTGATCAATGTAAAGTGGATCCGTTTTTAGAAGCTACAACTATAGCATCAGCGTGTAATCTTGTGTTTCGACGAAACTTCTTACAATCCGAAACTATAGGATTAATACCAAACGGTGGCTACAGATACACTGATAACCAGTCAACCAAAGCCATTCAGTGGTTAATTTGGGAAGAAAATAAGCGACAGAGTAATATACAACACGCAGCCAAGGGACGCGAAGCAATTGTTGCAGGTGTAAAAGTCGACGGATTTTGTAAAGAAAACAATCAAATTTTTGAATTCCAAGGATGTTATTATCACGGACATCCTTTATGTTTCAAAAATAATCGAGATGAGCCTTTACACGACGATCCTAACGATACATTAAATCAGCGTTTCGAAAGATCGATAGCAAAAGTAAACCGATTGAAGGACTTAAAGTATGATGTTATTGAGATGTGGGAATGTGAGTTTGATAAATTAATGAACAGTAACAAACAAATGGAATATTTACGAACACATCCGATGATTAACTATACGCCTTTGAATCCGCGCGACGCATTCTATGGTGGTCGTACAGGGAATGTATACAGTTATTATAAATGTAAAGATAACGAAAAGATTAAATACATTGATATATGTTCTCTGTATCCTTGGGTTTGTAAATACGGAAAGTTTCCTACTAAACACCCAAAAGTTCATATAGGCCATTCGGAATGTTCAAAATTGGATTTGAAGAAATTGAACGGCCTCATCAAGTGTAAAATATTACCACCGGCTCAACTGCTGCATCCTGTATTACCTACGAAGCAAAATAATAAACTGATGTTTTCACTTTGTCAAAAATGTAGTAATCATAAAAATCAAGAAGAAATTTGCTTTCACACTGACGAAGATAGAGCCTTAAATGACACATGGGTAGTTGATGAGGTAATAAAAGCAATTGAGAAAGGATATGAAATATTAGAAATTTACGAAATATGGGAATACGATGTTGTACAATATGATAAGTCAAAGAAATCGGAAGGACTGTTCACAGAAATGATGAACAAATTCATAAAATTGAAACAAGAAGCATCCGGTTGGCCGATCAAATGTGTCACTAATGAAGACAAAGAGAATTACGTACAAGGTTTTCAAAACATTGAAGACGTCAAAATGGACTCTTCGGTAATAATGCGTAACCCTGGAAAGAGATCACTCGCTAAACTAATGTTGAATTCATTTTGGGGTAAATTTGGACAAAGAGAGAATCTACAAAAGACTGTTATTATAAACTCGCCGTCAGAATTATATGAATTGATTACAAACCCCGCAATAGAGGTGTGCCATATTCTCCCGATCAATGAGCAAACTATTGTGGTAAACTGGCAGTATAGAGAATAAGTAGCTGAGTGTTTAGCAACGGTAAATGTATGCATTGCCGCATATACAACAACTCAAGCACGTTTAAAGCTTTACGATTATCTAGAAAAGCTAAATGACAGAGTATTGTACTATGACACCGACTCTGTTATTTACATCAGCCGTGAAGGAGAAGTCGACCCACCAACGGGTGACTATATCGGAGATATGACAGATGAATTGGAATGCTATGGGGCTGGTAGCTTCATTACTGAATTTGTAAGTGGAGGCCCAAAAAATTATGCTTTTAAAGTATTCAGCACTAAGGAACAAGCTGAGGAAACTATATGCAAAGTGAAAGGAATTACTCTGGATTACTCAACTTCACAAAAAGTCAATTTCGATACAATAAAGGAGGCTGTGCTCCATCCGAATGATTTCGATGACATTGTAGTATGTTCGCAAAATTTCCAAAGGACAAAACTTCACGAAGTTATAACTGTACCGCAAGCCAAAAAGTATCAGCCCAAATCAGAAAAACGGAAATTTCTTGATGATTTTAGTTCTGTTCCATATGGTTACAAGCGCAAATGTTTAACATAGAATTATTATCTTTTTTATTATATACCTATTGTTATGTGAGCATTGTAAAAATATTATGTATGTAAATCATGTAAATTGTTGTAATAAATTAAATACTATTATGATTCTCGTTTTTTATTTAACGAGTTCAGTGGTCCTTCGGTTTATGGTTTCAGAATTAGAGACTAGTATGTCTAGCTGAATCAGGTCATCGATGGATGAGGAGAAGTGTGTGTGTGTGGGGTGTGTGGCTGCGATGGATGATGGCCTCAAGGGATGGCGGCGACGACGACAAACTTGTTCGGCACCTCATTAAAATCTGACCAGTACTCACGACCAAAACCGCCGCGCCGCCGCCGCCATTGTTTAAACAGGTACTGAACTGGTTTGAACAGGTACTAAACAGGTTTTGAACTGGTTTGAACAGGTGCTAAACTGGTTTAAACAGGTTTTGAACTGGTTTGAACAGGTGCTAAACTGGTTTAAACAGGTACTAAACAGGTTTTGAACTGGTTTGAACAGGTTCTAAACTGGTTTAAACAGGTACTAAACAGGTTTTGAACTGGTTCGAACAGGTGCTAAACTGGTTTAAACAGGTACTAAACAGGTTTTGAACTGGTTTGAACAGGTGCTAAACTGGTTTAAACAGGTACTAAACAGGTTTTGAACTGGTTCGAACTGGTTTAAACAGGTACTAAACAGGTTTTGAACTGGTTTGAACAGGTGCTAAACTGGTTTAAACAGGTACTAAACAGGTTTTGAACTGGTTCGAACAGGTGCTAAACTGGTTTAAACAGGTTTTGAACTGGTTTCAACAGGTGCTAAACTGGTTTAAATAGGTACTAAACAGGTTTTGAACTGGTTTGAACAGGTGCTAAACTGGTTTAAACAGGTACTAAACAGGTTTTGAACTGGTTTGAACAGGTACTAAACTGGTTTAAACAGGTACTAAACAGGTTTTGAATTGGTACTAAACTGGTTTAAACTGGTTTTGAACTGGTACCTGTTTAAACCAATTCAGTACTAGTTCAAAACCGGTTCAAACCAGTTCAGTACCTGTTTAAACAATGGCGGCGGCGGCGCGGCGGTTTTGGTCGTGAGTACTGGTCAGATTTTAATGAGGTGCCAAACAAGTTTGTCGTCGTCGCCGCCATCCCTTGAGGCCATCATCCATCGCAGCCACACACCCCACACGCACACACTTCTCCTCATCCATCGATGACCTGATTCAGGTAGATATACTAGTCTCTAATTCTGAAACCATAAACCGAAGGACCACTGAACTCGTTAAATAAAAAACGAGAATCATAATAGTATCTAATTTATTACAACAATTTACATGATTTACATACATATATTTTTACAATGCTCATATAACAATAGGTATATAATAAAAAAAAAATAATTCTATGTTAAACATTTGCGCTTGTAACCATATGGAACAGAACTAAAATCATCAAGAAATTTCCGTTTTTCTGATTTGGGCTGATACTTTTTGGCTTGCGGTACAGTTATAACTTCGTGAAGTTTTGTCCTTTGGAAATTTTGCGAACATACTACAATGTCATCGAAATCATTCGGATGGAGCACAGCCTCCTTTATTGTATCGAAATTGACTTTTTGTGAAGTTGAGTAATCCAGAGTAATTCCTTTCACTTTGCATATAGTTTCCTCAGCTTGTTCCTTAGTGCTGAATACTTTAAAAGCATAATTTTTTGGGCCTCCACTTACAAATTCAGTAATGAAGCTACCAGCCCCATAGCATTCCAATTCATCTGTCATATCTCCGATATAGTCACCCGTTGGTGGGTCGACTTCTCCTTCACGGCTGATGTAAATAACAGAGTCGGTGTCATAGTACAATACTCTGTCATTTAGCTTTTCTAGATAATCGTAAAGCTTTAAGCGTGCTTGAGTTGTTGTATATGCGGCAATGCATACATTTACTGTTGCTAAACACTCAGCTACTTCTTCTCTATACTGCCAATTTACCACAATAGTTTGCTCATTGATCGGGAGAATATGGCACACCTCTATTGCGGGGTTTGTAATCAATTCATATAATTCTGACGGCGAGTTTATAATAACAGTCTTTTGTAGATTTTCTCTTTGTCCAAATTTACCCCAAAATGAATTCAACATTAGTTTAGCGAGTGATCTCTTTCCAGGGTTACTCATTATTACCGAAGAGTCCATTTTGACGTCTTCAATGTTTTGAAAACCTTGTACGTAATTCTCTTTGTCTTCATTAGTGACACATTTGATCGGCCAACCGGATGCTTCTTGTTTCAATTTTATGAATTTGTTCATCATTTCTGTGAACAGTCCTTCCGATTTCTTTGACTTATCATATTGTACAACATCGTATTCCCATATTTCGTAAATTTCTAATATTACATATCCTTTCTCAATTGCTTTTATTTCCTCATCAACTACCCATGTGTCATTTAAGGCTCTATCTTCGTCAGTGTGAAAGCAAATTTCTTCTTGATTTTTATGATTACTACATTTTTGACAAAGTGAAAACATCAGTTTATTATTTTGCTTCGTAGGTAATACAGGATGCAGCAGTTGAGCAGGTGGTAATATTTTACACTTGATGAGGCCGTTCAATTTCTTAAAATCCAATTTTGAACATTCCGAATGGCCTATATGAACTTTTGGGTGTTTAGTAGGAAACTTTCCGTATTTACAAACCCAAGGATACAGAGAACATATATCAATGTATTTAATCTTTTCGTTATCTTTACATTTATAATAACTGTATACATTCCCTGTACGACCACCATAGAATGCGTCGCGCGGATTCAAAGGCGTATAGTTATTCATCGGATGTGTTCGTAAATATTCCATTTGTTTGTTACTGTTCATTAATTTATCAAACTCACATTCCCACATCTCAATAACATCATACTTTAAGTCCTTCAATCGGTTTACTTTTGCTATCGATCTTTCGAAACGCTGATTTAATGTATCGTTAGGATCGTCGTGTAAAGGCTCATCTCGATTATTTTTGAAACATAAAGGATGTCCGTGATAATAACATCCTTGGAATTCAAAAATTTTATTGTTTTCTTTACAAAATCCGTCGACTTTTACACCTGCAACAATTGCTTCGCGTCCCTTGGCTGCGTGTTGTATATTACTCTGTCGCTTATTTTCTTCCCAGATTAACCACTGAATGGCTTTGGTTGACTGGTTATCAGTGTATCTGTAGCCACCGTTTGGTATTAATCCTATAGTTTCGGATTGTAAGAAGTTTCGTCGAAACACAAGATTACACGCTGATGCTATAGTTGTAGCTTCTAAAAACGGATCCACTTTACATTGATCAATGAATAACTTTCTAAATTTTAAACAAGCATCAGTTAATATTTTGACATCATTAATGCAATATTCGATCATATCACGTTGCATATTAAACTCATCCGTTTTATGTCCGTTATACCACTTTAAAAAGGCATCACGTTCCTCGATCTTCATAGTATCCGGGGCATAGTATTCAATATTGGGTAAAGGACCCTTATAATTTTCATTTTCTTTTGTATTAAATAAGTATGGAAAATACCCCTTCTGCAATGACGCTAAATCAAACGCTTTCGGTAGTTTCGAGAGTGCCAGCGCCCGCTCTAAGGGGGGGCAAGCCGGGCGGTCGCCCGGGGCGCCAAATTTTAGGGGCGGCTTTTCGGCTAAACTCGACTAAAAAAATGGAAGAAGCCAAAACGAAAAATTCAATATAAATTTCGATTTAGTGGAAAGGAAACCATAAAAAGATGAAATAAAATGGAATAAAGTTTTGTTTAAGTAAAGAAGCACATCAATATTGCTTGTTTAGGAAACACGTTAATTTTTTAATTTAACTGAATTATTAGTTCTCTTTTGAAAGTTTTGTTAAAGAAGCAAAGTCCTGACTAGGCTTTGAAGAGCCCACAATTGATACGAAAAACTGAAATTAGAATTTTAAAATGTTTAGTGAGATTTGCCCAAATTGTACGTCTGTGATGCTAGCAAAGTGGGAAAATTTGCTCATGCTGCGATTTGGCTTGTTTTGCTATCCATTTTCATGAGTATAATTTTTGTGTTTCTGATATTTTCTGCTATATGGCGTACAGAAAGTATCGCTAGTGGCGATAAAAGGAAAGAACAATTTTTCTTTCGAGAGCTAATAGCGTAATGTTTCAAAGATCGGTGTAAGATTTGCACCTTGGATTCCTCTAATCACACTGCCGGCAGTTGACCGAACAAATGACAAAATTGAATTCCCCAACACCTCTGTCCCTTCCAGGCGGGTGCTGTCCCCAACTTTGATTTTCTGGGCGTGGTTTTGCAAACCCCGATCAGTGTGGTTGCGGCTTAATATTTTTGTTAGGCTGTTTAATAATAGGAGATCATGTCCACTAAGTAAATATTGAACCCCCGGAGAAATCATATGAAATGGAAACACACAGCGCATAAAAGCGGTATAACCTAAAAACCTCGTGTCGGAAATTTCTTTCCCGAAGACACTATCCTCACCAGATTTTTTTCAATCATTTTAGAAGACTTCCATTCATATTTGGCAGCAATTTAACTTCAATTCATCTGCTTGCGGATGGTTTCATTGATGTATCTAGCATTGAGTGGGCACACTTCGAACAACTTCGTTTGGATTTCAGCAAGGTGAGGAATGGAACCACAGTACACATTTCAGAGCCGCAATAGCATACTCCTCTCTAATCTGTTTCAAGACAGGATAATGCGTATCGGGATTTGGCTAGGTTGCCCCGATTTGACTATCTCTGACCTTATTCTTTATAAAAATTCACGAGATAATGCATTTATGAAAATAAGCCACCCAAGTTAAAACCACTGAAGAAACTCGTCCATGAGAAACCCGGATAACTGAAGTTGATCAGCTCCGCAGCATGTAAGGAAGTTATCGGAGACTACTCCAGAAGATTAGTAATGAAAACGAGCACCATTTTTTGGCATACTATTTTCGAGAGCCCAGTTTTCCAAAAATGTGTTGACAGTTTTAGTTGAAAACAACTGTTTGCTTTAATTTTCTATCTCTTACGTCTTTCTAAAAGCCGCCGGGTTTCCGTGTGCCGTTTGTATAATTTTTTTTCCTGACAATGGTGAATATAATGTGGCTGGGGGAATTCAATACTTTACTTTAATTTTTGAATTTCAAACAAATTCTCTATAAGGCCTTGCCGAACTGCGGTGAACTGCGCTTAAGAGTATGATTGATGGTGGAACAGGCGTCTACTCTACATACTATCTGGGCCTCTCAGTAAGTAGACATTCTATTCTGAATTATTATAGTGTTGATTCCAATCCCACTGTGACTACGCATTTTTGTTTTGATGTGTTATCCTAAGGCAGCCATCCTGAAACCGATGTGTTACAACGACTAAGAGCTGCCAAAATCACCCAATTCAAGAATAAAAAAATCTCTTGAAGTGCTTATACAACAAAAACCATACATACATCTACTATCAATCTGCCTGGTACAGTACCTACTTAAAGGGCGCCAATTTGTCCTTTCGCCCGGGGCGGCTTAAGTGCTAGAGCGGGCGCTGGAGAGTGCCATGGGTAAGTAATTTAATGAATCAATAAATTTTATATTGTCAATTTGCATAAGTATAATTTTACTTCCACGCATTATTAGTCTAGGTTTTATATTTGTATTCTGAAGAATGTAATTCAATATAAATTGATGGTCGTACGATTGTCCATTATGAGCTACTACAATTACTTTTTTGAAATCTTTTTTAATCTTTAAAATATGATTCATAAACTCATTTATAACATTCTTCTGTTTAATGTTCAGCCGATACTTGCATTTTTGGCAAAAGTAAAGGTTTTCATTTAAGCATTTGTCACACAGTTGCTGAAATACACATAAGTTGGGTTCATGTAGTTTTACTGATCCGTTTTTCTCATCTGTAGTCATATTGATAAGCTTTTCTTGTCGGCTTTCTAAATCGTAAAATATGTAAGACACATTTTCTGTTATAGGTTCACGTTTATCAGGTTGAATGAAACATAAATGATCTTGCGGCACATGACTACGACACATTTTGCAAAAATATTCTCCGCATATATGTTTTCGGGTTATTGGGTATGTTTTTAAGCACTCGCAGCAACGCTTTATTTTCTCGCAAATTGACTTTTCTTTCGAGGAAATGGTAGTTTTGTGATTGTTAAAGCAGTCTTGTCCTCTGAATGAACGGTTGCAGCATTCACAAATAATTTCTGTAGAGACTCTGGGGCATTTAGGGGATTTTTGACATTGTGGGCATGTTCCGCCGCATCTATGTGTACTTTTCAGATTGTATGGTACATGACATTTTTCGCAATAATAACTACAACAAAATGCTGCAGTTAATGATGTTATGACATTATAATGACCAGTGTTGTATAATAAATTTATCACTTTTCCATCATTAGATCCTTCAAAAATAACGTCGTGTCCCTTTGTTCCATACTGGTAAACAACTATTTTGTATTTTGATAAGAAATGTTGAAAAGATCGCAGTTCTGGTATGCTACATCCAGTATCAGGAATTTCAATCCCTGATTCGTTTATCAATTCTAACGCTCGGGCTGTTTGAAGCTTTGAGTTTGCCTTTCGGATTTTCATATACTCGGGAACCTTTTCAATATTAGCTATAGCAACAACCAATGCACGCGGTAAACACAAATTATCGTTTGCATCTATCGTTATTATACCTCGCCGCATTGCACATTCTTCATTAAAAGTAGTATATTTATTATTTCGACCTTGCCCTTTTTGTATGTTTACAGAAGTAATACCCAAGCAAAATGTATCTGTGCTCAGACCATTGGAGTTACTCTGAAATATTTTTGATATCATCTCCCACACATCTGCAAGTTGGATGTCAGAAGCACTTCTAAAATTCATCCAACCTGGGCCTCTTTCTTCGAAACTTTTTCCGCAAAACGTTATTCCCACTTTGTCGTCCGGTTTAAGATTCTCTGTGCTAAACTTCAGTATCTCCTTAATAGCTCCTTTAATCCACCCGGTAGGCTCAACTTCTTCGGGGATTGGCTTAATTTTGAAATCGACTTTACGCCCACGTATGCCGAATCGTTTAACATGACAATTGTAGTCTTTTATTACTTCAAAACGAACCATTATAAAACACTTTTGATTTTTTTTTTAATGCAGTCGTAGTACTTTAAGACTTTATTAGATGAAGACTGGTCTTCGAATGATAGAACTTAGAAATGACTCAGGTATTTATACTCTTTCAAATAATCAAAATGGTGTAATTGAAATAAAAAAAAAATATTTATCTAAATGTTGCCATGTATAATCTTCATAATTTTATGTATACTACATAAATGAAGTCCAAGTCACACCATTAACACTGATTTTACACCGCATTCGGCCACCACTGCGTGGATTCGGGTTGCATTTACGTACTCGTATTACTTTCGAGGTACACACCCCTTTCGAAGAAACAAGTCTCTTTTCAGTCTACCTTAAAGGCGGAGGTGTGGGTCTAACGACCTGGAACTGTGCCATCTACACTCATAGTAATACTTTCCTCATTGCAACACTCTTCCGAATAGCGAACTAGTTGATTTCTTCAATTCCAATAGATCGGATATTAAAGAGTCTTCCCCTAGCCACTTACGTATAAGTGTTAAATTATATCACGACTCGCCCCTGGGTTTGAACCAGGGTGCTCTGGGTTAGTAGGCAGACGCTCTACACACCAAACCAGAAACGCAACGATTCGCCAGAACTCTAGAAACTAAGAATAATAATATACATACATACATACATACATATAAGGAATGAGTGCAAACCTAATGGACGAGAATAATCTGTTAGTACTCAGAAGCATAATGTTAATCAATATACACACTCCTATACATACACGTATGTCTGAATTAGGAAATTACTGAAAATAAAAGATAATAAAGACAATTTAATGTTATGCCAATGCCATTTCTACAATCAAGTTGTGGTCAAGACTTGTGGTCATTATACATCTCTCTAAATACGTACTTAGTATATGTATTATGAATAAATGAGTTGAGGGCGATAAGACCAAAAACAAAACAAAAAATGACTAACGTATACGGTATACCCAATTGCAGATAGTCTTCACAAACCCAGATAGCCTGTGGGTCGGTGTTGTAGCTTCGCACCCCAAAGGTTACGTGTTCAATTCTCCGTAGGGTAATACTTTTTATTTTAAAATTAGTCTTCTTCATTGAATTATCGATTTATTGATCGATTATCGATTTGTTACCTTATCGTGGGCATCATTCATACTGGTTCCCACAGACTTTCCGACGGGGACTAGTCACCACACTTCTCGAAGGCTCCACGCCCCCGCCCCCTGAGAGTGGCAGGGAGAGAGAGAGAGGGAGAGATAGAGGGAGAGAGGAAGGGAGGGGAAGGGGTAATATGTGACAGGTAAAAGGTGTCCTCAATGATAGATAACAGGTGTGATCTAAAAATAGACAACAGGTGTGATCTAAAAATAGATTACAGGTGTCATCAATTACAGGTAACTCATATCAAGGTCAACTCAAGGTCATTCAAAAGTTCCCACGGTCTGAAAAATTTTCCCAGGCCCAAGTGCACCATTACCTACTGACTTCCGTCATATAAATGGCCTTTGGCTAAAATTACCGCGGTACATTCGGGAAAAGACAATCTAGTGCGGGTCGTGTCGGTAATAAAAAACGGAAATGTTTTCCAACGGAATATTACGAAAATTTCTTTGCTACCTACAAACGAATGAATGAAATAATAAGATAAATAGGCACTTTCCAAATCTCCCTTTAACTCGTTCCTCAACCCATACCCCAATACCCTTCATCTCACTAACAGCACATAGTATATTTTGGAGGAACAGGTCAAAGTAGAGACGAACCGGCAGCATAGCTGCCTGAACTTCGTCCTGCTTTCCCTGGAAACCTCGAGCATCTTGGCGACATGAAATCATAAGGAAGATCGAAGAACGAAGTCGATATCTAGACACAACATACATGGCCCAATTCGGATATTTTGCTTTCCAACTAAGACCGCGTCTTAGCGGGGGGAAAATGTTTCGTACTAGCATTTCTAGCACTAGCATTTCTAGCATCATTTGGGATTATTATCTCTAGCATTATCACTACTATCATTTCTAGCATTCGCATTACTAGCACTTTGTATTAGATTGTATTAGATTTTCATGTAAAACAAGTACATACCGCTATACATTTTTTGTTATCTTTATTTTATAAGGATTTCATTCTCATTTCTAGACAGGTGTACGCGGGTTCCCAATTTAATTTACATGAATGTAACTGCTTCCCTTTACTTCAAACTCACGCCACGCCACTGCTCTTCAGTCTACCTTAAAGGCGGAGGTGTGGGTCTAACGACCTGGAACTGTGCCATCTACACTCATAGTAATACTTTCCTCATTGCAACACTCTTCCGAATAGCGAACTAGTTGATTTCTTCAATTCCAATAGATCGGATATTAAAGAGTCTTCCCCTAGCCACTTACGTATAAGTGTTAAATTATATCACGACTCGCCCCTGGGTTTGAACCAGGGTGCTCTGGGTTAGTAGGCAGACGCTCTACACACCAAACCAGAAACGCAACGATTCGCCAGAACTCTAGAAACTAAGAATAATAATATACATACATACATACATACATATAAGGAATGAGTGCAAACCTAATGGACGAGAATAATCTGTTAGTACTCAGAAGCATAATGTTAATCAATATACACACTCCTATACATACACGTATGTCTGAATTAGGAAATTACTGAAAATAAAAGATAATAAAGACAATTTAATGTTATGCCAATGCCATTTCTACAATCAAGTTGTGGTCAAGACTTGTGGTCATTATACATCTCTCTAAATACGTACTTAGTATATGTATTATGAATAAATGAGTTGAGGGCGATAAGACCAAAAACAAAACAAAAAATGACTAACGTATACGGTATACCCAATTGCAGATAGTCTTCACAAACCCAGATAGCCTGTGGGTCGGTGTTGTAGCTTCGCACCCCAAAGGTTACGTGTTCAATTCTCCGTAGGGTAATACTTTTTATTTTAAAATTAGTCTTCTTCATTGAATTATCGATTTATTGATCGATTATCGATTTGTTACCTTATCGTGGGCATCATTCATACTGGTTCCCACAGACTTTCCGACGGGGACTAGTCACCACACTTCTCGAAGGCTCCACGCCCCCGCCCCCTGAGAGTGGCAGGGAGAGAGAGAGAGGGAGAGATAGAGGGAGAGAGGAAGGGAGGGGAAGGGGTAATATGTGACAGGTAAAAGGTGTCCTCAATGATAGATAACAGGTGTGATCTAAAAATAGACAACAGGTGTGATCTAAAAATAGATTACAGGTGTCATCAATTACAGGTAACTCATATCAAGGTCAACTCAAGGTCATTCAAAAGTTCCCACGGTCTGAAAAATTTTCCCAGGCCCAAGTGCACCATTACCTACTGACTTCCGTCATATAAATGGCCTTTGGCTAAAATTACCGCGGTACATTCGGGAAAAGACAATCTAGTGCGGGTCGTGTCGGTAATAAAAAACGGAAATGTTTTCCAACGGAATATTACGAAAATTTCTTTGCTACCTACAAACGAATGAATGAAATAATAAGATAAATAGGCACTTTCCAAATCTCCCTTTAACTCGTTCCTCAACCCATACCCCAATACTCTTCATCTCACTAACAGCACATAGTATATTTTGGAGGAACAGGTCAAAGTAGAGACGAACCGGCAGCATAGCTGCCTGAACTTCGTCCTGCTTTCCCTGGAAACCTCGAGCATCTTGGCGACATGAAATCATAAGGAAGATCGAAGAACGAAGTCGATATCTAGACACAACATACATGGCCCAATTCGGATATTTTGCTTTCCAACTAAGACCGCGTCTTAGCGGGGGGAAAATGTTTCGTACTAGCATTTCTAGCACTAGCATTTCTAGCATCATTTGGGATTATTATCTCTAGCATTATCACTACTATCATTTCTAGCATTCGCATTACTAGCACTTTGTATTAGATTGTATTAGATTTTCATGTAAAACAAGTACATACCGCTATACATTTTTTGTTATCTTTATTTTATAAGGATTTCATTCTCATTTCTAGACAGGTGTACGCGGGTTCCCAATTTAATTTACATGAATGTAACTGCTTCCCTTTACTTCAAACTCACGCCACGCCACTGCTCTTCAGTCTACCTTAAAGGCGGAGGTGTGGGTCTAACGACCTGGAACTGTGCCATCTACACTCATAGTAATACTTTCCTCATTGCAACACTCTTCCGAATAGCGAACTAGTTGATTTCTTCAATTCCAATAGATCGGATATTAAAGAGTCTTCCCCTAGCCACTTACGTATAAGTGTTAAATTATATCACGACTCGCCCCTGGGTTTGAACCAGGGTGCTCTGGGTTAGTAGGCAGACGCTCTACACACCAAACCAGAAACGCAACGATTCGCCAGAACTCTAGAAACTAAGAATAATAATATACATACATACATACATACATATAAGGAATGAGTGCAAACCTAATGGACGAGAATAATCTGTTAGTACTCAGAAGCATAATGTTAATCAATATACACACTCCTATACATACACGTATGTCTGAATTAGGAAATTACTGAAAATAAAAGATAATAAAGACAATTTAATGTTATGCCAATGCCATTTCTACAATCAAGTTGTGGTCAAGACTTGTGGTCATTATACATCTCTCTAAATACGTACTTAGTATATGTATTATGAATAAATGAGTTGAGGGCGATAAGACCAAAAACAAAACAAAAAATGACTAACGTATACGGTATACCCAATTGCAGATAGTCTTCACAAACCCAGATAGCCTGTGGGTCGGTGTTGTAGCTTCGCACCCCAAAGGTTACGTGTTCAATTCTCCGTAGGGTAATACTTTTTATTTTAAAATTAGTCTTCTTCATTGAATTATCGATTTATTGATCGATTATCGATTTGTTACCTTATCGTGGGCATCATTCATACTGGTTCCCACAGACTTTCCGACGGGGACTAGTCACCACACTTCTCGAAGGCTCCACGCCCCCGCCCCCTGAGAGTGGCAGGGAGAGAGAGAGAGGGAGAGATAGAGGGAGAGAGGAAGGGAGGGGAAGGGGTAATATGTGACAGGTAAAAGGTGTCCTCAATGATAGATAACAGGTGTGATCTAAAAATAGACAACAGGTGTGATCTAAAAATAGATTACAGGTGTCATCAATTACAGGTAACTCATATCAAGGTCAACTCAAGGTCATTCAAAAGTTCCCACGGTCTGAAAAATTTTCCCAGGCCCAAGTGCACCATTACCTACTGACTTCCGTCATATAAATGGCCTTTGGCTAAAATTACCGCGGTACATTCGGGAAAAGACAATCTAGTGCGGGTCGTGTCGGTAATAAAAAACGGAAATGTTTTCCAACGGAATATTACGAAAATTTCTTTGCTACCTACAAACGAATGAATGAAATAATAAGATAAATAGGCACTTTCCAAATCTCCCTTTAACTCGTTCCTCAACCCATACCCCAATACCCTTCATCTCACTAACAGCACATAGTATATTTTGGAGGAACAGGTCAAAGTAGAGACGAACCGGCAGCATAGCTGCCTGAACTTCGTCCTGCTTTCCCTGGAAACCTCGAGCATCTTGGCGACATGAAATCATAAGGAAGATCGAAGAACGAAGTCGATATCTAGACACAACATACATGGCCCAATTCGGATATTTTGCTTTCCAACTAAGACCGCGTCTTAGCGGGGGGAAAATGTTTCGTACTAGCATTTCTAGCACTAGCATTTCTAGCATCATTTGGGATTATTATCTCTAGCATTATCACTACTATCATTTCTAGCATTCGCATTACTAGCACTTTGTATTAGATTGTATTAGATTTTCATGTAAAACAAGTACATACCGCTATACATTTTTTGCTAGCATGTAATAGAGAAATTTTAAGTCACTTGGATTACGACCAGCAAGCGGTAAGGGTCATTAGAATAATTGAACTAATATTGTAATTCTTCATAGATTTGAATGTTCTACTGGAATTTGGAATTGGATATGGATTTGCATTAAGTATACGAATGGAAAACTACAAAACGCTTTTTTTTTCAATTTATGGTTTCAAGGATATTTCGTGATCCGCTACAGTTTTTGGTCCGTCGAGCCGGATCGGTCGTCGGGTGAGTCCTTTATATCCTCCTTATTTCCCTCAAATTTGTGCCATTCGGTTTCGGTTCGGTTTATCTAATTAATATGAACAAATTTGAACATTTCGGACAATTCAATTTTCTATGAAAAATTAATACGCGGTTTCAAACGGAACAGTATTTCGGATTTTTTTGATAGTGTACATGCAGTAAATGGTCTTAGACTTTGCGGATAACCTCTGCGGCTAGTATAATCCAAGTCCGCCACGTGTGCATTTACGCTTTGAACAATTATGTCCTTTCCAAGTGTTCTTAAAATGAACAAGTTGGTGCAGGAACAAACACTCAAATTTAGTGCATTTTCGCGGCTAAAAACTAATTTTGAAACATGTTCGCCTGAGCATAAAACCCATAATTATGTTAGACGGTTAATTGCGAAAATCGATACATTAGGTGTGTTTTTTTGGTTATCCCGTGCAGGTTTGGGTAACAAAACTCCATATAAAAAAAATGACAGGTGCGTCAGCTGTCATTTTTTTATATGAAGTTTCGTTACCCAAACCTGCACGGGATAACCAAAAAAACACACCTATTGTTTAAAGACTTTTCCGGGGTCCACAAAAAGATACTTGCCATTCTAACCGGCAACGATGAAGAAATCAAGCATACGTATTTCGCGGAGGCCCAATTTGCTTCGTTTGAAGAAGAGTGCTTAGAGTTTCATCCAAAAAGTCCTCTAATTCGGATTGAAAAATTACATTATTTAAAGTGTAGTGTCAAGGGCGAAGCCGCGCATTTGTTGAGTTCCTTTAAAACAACTAAAGACAATTTTGATTTGGCCTGGCGTACATTATCGGATCGCTATGATAATAAGGCTGCGCTATTAAATACACAATTTAAAAAATTAGTGAACGGTGACACGGTTGTAGAATCCTCGAACTCCATACGGGGGTTGCTTGATAAGACTGTCGAAGCCGTTCAGTTGCTGGAAAGCATGAATGTGGACAACTTATGGCACGCAATGGTTGTCTTTCTCGCGGTTCAAAGGTTTCCTGCAGCCACGCGAGCATTGTGGGAGCAGGAGCAAGCCTTGAAAAAGGAGGTATTTTCGTTGAACGATTTAAAGACTTTTTTAAACAAGAGATTTCGAACTTTGGAAGCGACTACATCCAAACCGACTAATCGTCCTGTTAGGCGTGTTCACGCTCACTATGTCGAGTCGAAGGTTGAATGCTCCCTTTGTCGTCAGCAACATAAAACGAGGGACTGTAACAAATTTGTTAAGGCAAATCCGAGTCAACGTTTCGACATGGCGAAGCATAATGGATTATGTCTTAATTGTCTAGTTAAAGGTCATCGAGCTTCAGCATGTCCAAGTACATCTAGATGTTTTAAGTGCAAGGGGTTGCATCACACTATGCTTCATAAAAATGATCAGGCTTCAACACAAAGTAATAGTCATTCCACTCAAAGCAATAGTAATTCAACCGTCCCATCTGCTTCAGCACCTCCATTTATACCGGCAAGTGTTAGCTCGTTGAACAGCACTCTATCGGGGAACGTTTTGTTGGCAACTGCCATCGTAACTGTTGTGGGAATGAAGGATGAAATCAAATTGAGAGCGCTTTTGGATCAAGGGTCTCAAGCATCCTTCATAACTGAGGAAGCAGTGCAACGCTCCGGATTGAAAAAGGCCCCTTCTGATACACGTGTAACTGGTATAGGAAGATCCAACACAACAAAGGCTAAAGGACTTGTTCAAGCCTGTATCAGGACGGTCGACAACGAAGACATACCCTTTGAAGCATTAGTTTTGGCCAAATTAACGAATTGGCTACCTGCACAACAAATTCAAGTGCCCCATCACTCGGATCTAAACGGTATTTCCTTAGCTGATCCCAGATATAATGTTCCTGGAAGGATTGATTTAATTCTTGGATCTGATTTGTACGGTAAATTACTTCTCAATGAATCGAAATTGTTATTCGATGGACTGATATTGCAGCAAACAAAGCTCGGCTGGGTTATATCTGGAAATACTCGTAATATGAAATGTTCTTCGGTGCACTCATTCAAGGTTGAAATATCGGAGGAACAAAATTTAAATGAACAATTTGAAACGCTTCTGGGAATTAGAGGAGCCAATAGTAACTAGGTTGGAGAAGGTGGAAGATAATCTATGCGAAAGTTTGTATAAGGAGACTACTACAAGAGATGAAACTGGAAGGTTTGTGGTGCGTTTACCGTTCAAAAATGAGACTATCAAACATGATTTGGGCAATTCGCGTCGTTCTGCTGAGATTAGTCTACAATGCCTTAAAAGAAGATTCAATCAGAATGCAGATCTGAAGCTGGACTATATGCGTTGTATTGACGAGTACATTAAAAACGGATATTTGAGTAAGGTCGATGATATCGAAGAGCATGCAATTGTTGATGGTAGCAATATTTGTCAGCCACACTTTCTTCCACATCACGCTGTTCGCAAGGACAGCTCAACCACTAAAACACGGATCGTTTTCGACGCTTCGAGGAAGACGACATCAGGCCTGTCTTTGAACGACACTCTGCTAACAGGTCCATCAATACAAAATGACATGTTTTCTGCTCTTATTCGATGGAGATTATGTCGATACGCCTTTGCTGCTGACATCGAAAAGATGTATTTACAAATTAGAATGCACCCTGGAGATCGAGATTTTCAGAGAATATTATGGAGGTTTCACAATCAAGAAAGAATTACGGAATATCGCTTCAACACGGTTATATTTGGTGTAACGAGTGCTCCCTTTTTAGCAATTCGTACATTGCAACAGTTGGCTGAAGATGGTAAAGCATCTTATCCATTGGCAGCGGAAACAATTTGGAGAGATTTTTATGTCGATGATGTACTCTCCGGAGGAAGAAGTCACGAAGAGGCGATAGCAAAAATTGATGAACTTAATAAACTTTTAAAATCTGGGAGATTTCATCTTAGGAAGTGGGTTTCGAACGACACTTCTATTCTTCAAAACATTCCCGCCGAAGATATTGAAGCTGTTCATACGTTGGATCTCAATTTCGAAGAAGGGCACAAGTCTTTAGGCATATTGTGGTACCCAGGATCCGACAATCTGGCATATCGTTATAATCTACCTGACAAATTCGGCCCAAATACCAAATGTTCAGTATTATCAGATATTTCACGATTGTATGACCCGTTAGGTTGGATTGCTCCTATTATAATTACGGCAAAATGTTTGATGCAGAGACTATGGATGCGTGGACTGGATTGGGACGAATGTTTACCTACGGACATGATGGATCATTGGAACAAGTTGCGGCATAGTTTTCAAGTAATACAACATATTAAAATTCCTCGGTATATTTTGTCAAACGAATCGGAAGAAATCGAACTGCATGGTTTTTGTGACGCTTCTCAAGTAGCGTATGGTGCAGCGGTATACTGTGTTACTCGAACCAACGAAACAGTGCAATCACACTTGGTCATGGCGAAGACCAAGGTGGCTCCTGTAAAGCCGATAACAATTCCACGATTGGAATTATGTGGAGCATTGCTGTTATCAAAAATCATGAAACAAGCACACATGATATTCTCCGGAAGAGTGAAAATTGGGAGGTCCTATTTATGGACAGACTCCAAGATCGTGCTATCTTGGCTACAAGGGCATCCTAGCAAATGGGTAGTTTTTGTATCGAATCGCGTTTGTCAAATTGTGGAAAATGTCCCTAACATACCTTGGAAGTATGTTCCTTCTGAGCAGAATCCTGCAGACGTAGCGTCTCGAGGAGCGAAAGCTGAACATTTGGCGAACAATAATCTATGGTGGAACGGTCCGGAATGGCTACGAGATTCTTCAGACAAATGGCCTGCGGTTATTGATATTGATGCCACGGATATGAAATCAAACGAAATGCGGTAGTTTGTCTTAGCGTATGGGTAAAGGAATCAGTCCTACAAGCGCTTCTCTCGAAATACTCATCACTCCTTCGCTTGATAAGAGTTGTCGCCTACTGCTTACGTTTTTGCCAAGCTGTTCGAAGACTTAACGTTAATCGAAGTTATCTGTCAACAATGGAGCTTAATGCAGCTACAGATTTAATAACTCGTTATGTTCAAGAGACAGAGTTTTCGGAGGAGTTCGTCTTTTAAAAAGCGGCAAACCAGTTGATAAAAGAAGCAAACTTAATAATCTTAACCCATTTTTGGATGGTAATGGGATCCTGCGGCTGGGTAGTCGATTAGTTTACGCCAACATGACATTTGACGAAAAATATCCGATCATATTGCCGAAGGATGGAAATTTCAGCAAACTGCTAATCGAACACATTCATCGAACAACTATGCACGGCGACATTCAGCTTATGTTGTCTTCGTTAAGACAAAAGTATTGGATCTTAGATGCGCGGAATATGATAAAGAAATGCGTTCATAATTGCATCAGGTGTTATAAATCGAAGGCTCAAGTCGCAACGCAATTGATGGGAAGTCTCCCTTCACCTCGAGTAAACGTAACACGTCCCTTTGTTCATGTTGGAGTTGATTACTGCGGTCCAGTTAGTATAAAGAATCAAAAGGGAAGAGGAGGTCGTATTCACAAAGGCTATATATCAATCTTCGTTTGTATGACAACTAAAGCTGTGCATATCGAGCTTGTCAACGATTTAAGTACGGAAGCATTTTTGGCAGCTTTTCGGCGATTTGTCTCTCGACGTGGATTATGTTCTGACGTATACAGCGACTGCGGAACGAAATTTGTTGGCGCGAATGCAGAGCTACAAAGGATTATCAAGGTCAAGCAACAAATTTCGGAGTATGCAGCTAACGAGCATATAAATTGGCACTTTAATCCACCTGCTTCCCCACATTTCGGCGGTTTGTGGGAGGCGGGAGTTAAGTCCTTGAAGCAACATTTAAGGAAAACCCTTGGCAATGCGGTGCTCACTTTCGAGGAACTATATACGGTCATCACTCAAATTGAAGCAGTTCTTAATTCTCGACCTCTATGTCCTATGTATGACAATCCTACTGAACCCACTGCTTTGACACCGGCTCATTTCTTAATCGGTGATACTCTAATAAATGTTCCAGAGTCCAGCATGTTAGATACTAAGGATAACCGCTTATCTCGCTGGCAATATACCCAAAAACTCGCGCAAATATTCCGGCAACGGTGGTCCAAGGAATACTTGGCGCGACTTCATCAACGTTCGAAATGACAAGTGCGACAGTGTGAGCCGAAAGTTGGTGATTTGTGTCTTATAAAAAATGAAAGACTTCCGTCATATAAATGGCCTTTGGCTAAAATTACCGCGGTACATTCGGGAAAAGACAATCTAGTGCGGGTCGTGTCGGTAATAAAAAACGGAAATGTTTTCCAACGGAATATTACGAAAATTTCTTTGCTACCTACAAACGAATGAATGAAATAATAAGATAAATAGGCACTTTCCAAATCTCCCTTTAACTCGTTCCTCAACCCATACCCCAATACCCTTCATCTCACTAACAGCACATAGTATATTTTGGAGGAACAGGTCAAAGTAGAGACGAACCGGCAGCATAGCTGCCTGAACTTCGTCCTGCTTTCCCTGGAAACCTCGAGCATCTTGGCGACATGAAATCATAAGGAAGATCGAAGAACGAAGTCGATATCTAGACACAACATACATGGCCCAATTCCGATATTTTGCTTTCCAACTAAGACCGCGTCTTAGCGGGGGGAAAATGTTTCGTACTAGCATTTCTAGCACTAGCATTTCTAGCATCATTTGGGATTATTATCTCTAGCATTATCACTACTATCATTTCTAGCATTCGCATTACTAGCACTTTGTATTAGATTGTATTAGATTTTCATGTAAAACAAGTACATACCGCTATACATTTTTTGCTAGCATGTAATAGAGAAATTTTAAGTCACTTGGATTACGACCAGCAAGCGGTAAGGGTCATTAGAATAATTGAACTAATATTGTAATTCTTCATAGATTTGAATGTTCTACTGGAATTTGGAATTGGATATGGATTTGCATTAAGTATACGAATGGAAAACTACAAAACGCCTTTTTTTAATTTATGGTTTCAAGGATAATTCGTGATCCGCTACACTATTAAAGCGATTGAACAAACCAAAAGGATGATTCCATCAAACTTCCAACAAACTTATTAGATATAAGAAACACAGATGATTACATGGCATTGAGTGGATATTTGATGATTTTTGATACAACGGAGAGCGAACTTATTAAAGTAAAAGCGGTGCCCAATTATGTCAGAGATAACATTTTCTCATCAAAGCTGTTCCAACCATCTATTTTTGCTGTCCGAGTTAAACAACAACATTTCTTTGAAGTACTTTGGGATTGCAGCTTGCACACTCCAGAGTTTACGATAACGCCTGATCTTCAACAGCATTTCCCACCGCTTAAAATTTGGTTTAAATCAGAAGCAGTTAATTTTGATATTCAGTCGCTACCTTCCAAACCCGTAGACGTTAATATCAGTCTCATAAAGTCCGATGAAACATTTTCTGATTTTATCCAGGAAGCCAGTAGCTTAAATGATCATTTCGGAAATAGTGAATGGAAAGCTATTACCAAACACCAAGGATTACCGATCGCATTGGTATTCACTCTACTAGTGTTACTGTTCCTATGGAAAAGGGGCACTCGATGCATACCGAAGAAACGCCTTCATCGTACACGATCTTCAACGTGTCGAAAAATATCACCAACAGAACCCGCCATCAATTGGAAAGATCTCACTGCATCCATAAATGACTTGAGAAATTTATTAATTAAGAATGGAGTTCTTGGTGGGCGGTTTGTTATGTAAATTAAATACGTTATTAGCATTATTTTGTCGCAAACTGTAAGTCAAATGTAATTCTGCTGACAACTTCATATTAGGTATGTTTTTTTGGTTATCCCGTGTAGGTTTGGGTACCCAAACCTGCACGGATTGTTTATTTTACACTAATTATAGGTTAATGGTTTTATGTCGATATTGATGATATTAGCAAAATATGTAAATTTAAGCAATTGTAAAATTAAGAAATAAACGAGTCTAAGAATAATAGCAGGTGTTCTTACTACTTCAAGGCAACAGATAAGTTTAGGCTTAAACAAACAATTTAGTTTTTGCTCTTTTGATTGTGAACATTTACTAAACCCCAAACAAGTGTTTTTTTTCTATTCAATTTCTTTTTTGGAGATGTTTGGCTGGATTCGCTGCGAACGGTAGGCGCACCGTGTATCGCCCATCCTCGCCTCGCTTAGTGTATCGACAGTAGTGCTCTTCCGCATTTTCTTCTTCAGGAGTAGGCATCCGATTTTCAGGAATTTCTTCCTGTTCCCAAAACTTGGTTAAGTTCTTGTCCAATTCCGCTACGCTTATGAAATTGAATCCACCCATAGCTAGCAAGCGTGTCATTTGATTCCGCAAACTTGTGGCATCTGCTTCAGTATCGGCGCCAGTTAACAGATCGTCTACGTAAAAATCCCTCCTCAGGTATTTGACTGCTTCAAAAACCTCACTTCTTCATCCTTAGCAAGTTGAAGCAATGTTCGAGTTGCCTGAAACTGAGCACTTGCTTCGCCAAAGGTTAGTGTCTTCATTTGATAGTGCCTTATTATGTCATTCTCGGATGGCCGGAAAACGATTCGTTCGTATTCCCTATCTTTGGTATGAAGATTCATCTGCCTGCACATTTTTTCGATATCAGCGGTAAGGACAATGTTATGAAATCTCCAACGCATCAAGATTTCTATTAACGATTCCTGGGTCATAGGTCCCACCATTACCAAATCGTTTAGCGAATGTCCAGAAGTGGTTTTCACGGAAGCGTTGAAGACTACTCTGACTTTAGTCGTAGTTCTATCTTCCTTAACTGCAGCATGGTGAGGCATGTAGTAGCAAGGTACCTTAACCTTTGGGTTAACTTCCTCCATATGGCCGAGCTCAATGTACTCTAGCAGGCATTTGTTGTTTTCGTGGAAAAGCCGTTGATCTTTTCTCAATTGCCGCCCCATTTTTTCATATTGTACAATAGTTTCTGCAGCGTTTTTTGCGAGATGTTTGGCTGGATTCGCTGCGAACGGGAGGCGCACCGTGTATCCCCCATCCTCGCCTCGCTTAGTGTATCGACAGTAGTGCTCTTCCGCATTTTCTTCTTCAGGAGTAGCATCCGATTTCAGGAATTTCTTCCTGCTCCCAAAACTTGGTTAAGTTCTTGTCCAATTCCGCTACGCTTATGAAAGTCATGGTCGAAGTCTTATCATTTCCTCCATCCAGATAAGATCCATCCTAATTTAGTTCGCTGATTTGATCAAACTGTTCTCCAAAATGGTTCCATACAGATCAGAGCCGATGAGTACGTCAATTTTGCCGCTAGCATGGACGTTTCTATCGGCTAGTTCTTCCTCCTTTATCGTCAATTTAGGTTTAAAGTCTAAACTCTTAGATGGGATCATTTTTGATCAGCGTTGATGAACTCCTCGGACCATTTTTCCTTTATATCGATGGACATTGTTCCCTTGGGGATGATAGAACTACTTCCGATGCCGTGAATTATAAACTCGGATCGCCTCCTGGGTAAGCCCAATCGTTGGGCAGCTCGTTCAGTTATCATTGATCGCTGAGCTCCTTGGTCAATTAAGGCACGAAGCTGGGTCAGGCTGCCATACCGATTTCTGACTATTATTTCTGCTGTCGCGAGAAGAACATCAGTTTTACTTCCATCAGCATATTGGACTTGGATTTTGTTTAGGTTTCCTTCCGTTTTAGCTTCCATAGGAAGTAACGTATGGTGATTTTTGTTGCATTGTTTGCATTTGTACATAGAAGTACAGTTTTTCGAGCTGTGTCCTCTCCTGAGGCAATTAAAGCACGCGTTGAGGCTCCTTGCCATTTCTCGTCTTTTTTCTGTATTGCCTTGAAGAAACTTGTTGCACTTGTTTAGTTCGTGCACTTCTGGGCACAGCCGGCATTGTTGCTGTGTTGCGGCTTTTAAGGCCACTTGTTTTGTTTGTTTTGAAGTGTTAGGCTGCATAGACTCCATTATGAATATTCTCGATTGTAGAAATTCTAAGAATGATTCGATAGTATGCAGCTCTGCTTCTTCTGCGACACGCTTCTGCCATTCGGTCTTAGATGTCATGTCTAGCTTCTCTTCCAGTAAGTAAAGCATCGACGTAGTTAGTACATCGACATCCAAGTTGGTCATTCTGTATAGAAATCCGTTCGTGGTATCCAACAGCTTTCTGATACCATCTACATTCCTTGACGAACAGGTTTCGATGTCGCAAAAGCTCTTGACCATCGAGTGCGCAATGGCACGTTTGTTTTCGAACCTTCTATGTAGTTATAAGATCCCACACTGTCTTGTGAGTTCGATGCTGTAACCGCAAGATGTCTTAACACCTGTTCCGCTGTTCCTCCGACCGCGGTTTTTAAGCACTGCATCTTCTGTGTGTCGCTGATGTGCTCGTTGCTATGAACAAGACACCGAAACATGTCCTTAAAGGACAGCCATTCTTCGTATTTCCCATCAAACTTGGGAATCTTTATTCGTTCAAGTCTGACAGCCTCTTCGGCTTTCGCTGGGGTATGGTTTGGTTCCTCTGATACACCACCCGCTGAACTCGTTGACTAATTTGCAATTAAACCATTTGCATTCTCCTGAATTGTTTCCGGTTTTTCCATTCCGAAGCATCCTATCCCTTGTTGGAATATCATCTGGTATTGCTCACATAGTTGTTCGGAGTTGTTGTAAGCTCGCTTATATTCGGCTAAAGTAGTAGCATCACTCCGTACTGCCTTTAGCGTCTTCCAATGCAAGGATTCACACTCCTTCTATTTCGCTTCTAACTTCCCTAATTTCATCCTGAAGCATAGGGGATTGTGCCGACTCTGGGAATCCTTCCGGAAACTGGTTATAACCCGATTGAAATCTACCATGTTAAACCTCTGCTTTTCCAGATCAGCCATGGTGCGATTTTCCAATGAAGTACCACTTGTATAACCAATTTTACTTAACAACAAAAGAATAAGACTCAGTTGCTTTGTAACAAGTCGGCTCCTGGCTGTATGCTTCGATGGCTCGACGGACCACTTGTTTGGGGTTTAGTAAATGCTCACAATCAAAAGAGCAAAAACTCAATTGTTTGTTTATTTACTAATTGCACAGAAAAGCCTAAACTTATCTGTTGCCTTGAAGTAGTAAGAATACCTGCTATTATTCTTAGATTCGTTTATTTCTTAATTTTACGATTGCTTAAATATACATATTTTGCTAATATCATCAATATCGACATAAAACCATTGACCTATAATTAGTGTAAAATAAACAATATGACAAATTTGACTGCAACAAAATAATGCTAATAACGTATTTAATTTACATAACAATATGAGTTGTTATAGTTTGTAGAAACCTAACATAACTCGATGTTTACATGGCCCTTGAAGTATCTTTAGAAGATTCCACTAACACACGACCTCTATAAAAAATATGTAGGTAGCCGTAACAATATTCTGACAGATAATAAAAAAAGCAAACACATTGTTTTAGATTATTTAACATTTTCAAAGTGCTATATCTCTCAATTGAACTTTTGGCGGATTTAAGGTCTTAGATAAATACACGTTTTAAGTTTTTATACATTAACATATTATGTAAGATGAAAATATATTATGTACATACTACAAAAGGGTAGGTTTACACATATCACATATTGTGTTCAAACTCAGACTATTTTATGGTGCAACAGACAGTTCATTGTATTATTTCTTTTAAATCTAGAGGTCAACAGCTTGCAGTACTCCGTCTTCAATGATTCGCTTATCACGTTTATAATGCTTCTCACAAAACTCGGCGATTCGCAAACATGCCTCGCGTATCATGTCACTGGGCACCGTTAATACAATTCGAAGATAGTTCGGATAAAAAAAGCATGTGCCTGACAAACAGAATACACTCTGTTCTCGAACTAAGCCTTGAACAAACAACATTTCCGTGGGATATTCTGGAAAATTATCCGTATCGATTCCAATCATCATGTACATAGCTCCGCTTGGCATAACGGGCTTTAAACCGTGAACATCTTTCAGAATATCAAAGGCTAGTAGCGCATTTTTCTAAAATAAAAAAAATTCAAGATAAATATTATTGATGTAGTCCTAGGGTACTAAAATGGTCACTTACGTGCAGCAAAGTAATGGTTGTGTCAAAGAAGGACTTTGGAGTGTCCTCTAAAATCGCTTTAAGAGAAGCTTGTATTATCGTATTAGGACCTAATGCACGAGCTGCTACGTTGGTTAGCCCTCGTCGCACTTCATTAAAAACGTTGTTGCGATCATGAATGACAATCCAACCCATTCTCCAGCCAGGAACAAGAAACCGTTTTGTCAACCCGCCACAGGAGATAATAGGTACATTTTCAGACAATGTGCTCATGGCTACAAATTCTTGTCCCGGAAATACGAAATGTTCATAAATCTGAAGAAGAAAACATATTTTCATTACACATTCCACTTTGACCGTGTATATATCGAAGCAAAGATAAAAAGTTTTAAGCAAAATTAAATTATTTTTGGACGGCATATACGGGCTGCACTAACTAATTGAAACTAAATTTAGTCCCACTCGCAACAAATGGCGAGGTGCTTGCCAATCCATTATGCCTAGACAAGCGACTGTCTCCTGAAATAAATTTATCCAGGAAAAGCGAAGTCGTCTTGTTATTGGGGTGATATCGGTTTTGATTTTCGTTTCGCTACAAAGTTTATATGAAATTCCTGGTTAGAAAAAACGCGAGATTAACAAATTCCAATTATAATATTGTCCAAATAATCAAAATGTCAGATAAACCATATGTAAACATCTGCACACTCCACAACCAATTCGAATAAAAAGAAGAAGAAGTTAATACGCGAACTAGACTAGGACGGTATATTCACCTCATGGAAAAGGTACTATGTATCTCCAAAAATGTTTTAAGATAGTAGATTAAGAGTCGGTATATAAGCGCTCACTGTTTTCATAATCAAGTTTAGTTTACTTATAGTTAAACAAAAACCCAAATTTGCCTAAATCTTAGTGTGCCCAGATATGTTATGTATCTTAACTATAGTTCCGTTTACAAACAATAAACTTATACAGGAAAGTTACGAAAGGCATTGCGATTCGAATCATATTTATATTAGAGATGATAGTCATTGCTATGGTTTACATTTGGAAATCCGCTATGCTCACCCATCTTTCTGGACTAATGGACAACGCAAAACGGAACAGAATTATGTTTCTCATTTCTTTCTACGATACTTTAATTTAGAAGTTGTACGCTTACCTCGTCCGCGATTATAGGCAAAAAATGTTTTTCAGCCAACTGAATAATATCCAATAAGTGTTCTCGCGAAAACACACTTCCACATGGATTATTTGGATTATTAACAATAAGAGCCGCCGTATTCTCGTCAATCTGCTTTTCAAGATGATCTAGATCCACTTCCCATTTGCGCTCAGGTATCAAGTTATAAAAACGAACTTCAACTCCATAACCCGCTGCAAGAGTTTGATAGAGGGGGAAGCCTGGCCGCGGAATCAATATGTTTTGCCCCCTTTCAGCAATAACGGCAATGCTTAAATCCAGTGAAGTCGAACAACCGCTACATAATATGACATCTTTTGCCGTAACTGGACCTTGGTGAGCTACATATTTGGCCACTGCTTGTCTAGCTTCTTCCAAACCAACCGCAGGTCCGTAACCATGACATTTGTTACTTTGAACTGTTTTAATAATGGC
Source organism: Microchrysa polita (assembly GCA_949715475.1). Taxonomy (NCBI): domain Eukaryota; kingdom Metazoa; phylum Arthropoda; class Insecta; order Diptera; family Stratiomyidae; genus Microchrysa; species Microchrysa polita. Next base: position 49,009,609 of record OX454417.1, read on the forward strand.
ATTAATAGTTTCTTTGGAGGCGTTTAAATTTCCAAATGTTGTCGGGTCACCTGAAAAAAAAATAATGGGCTTTAATAATAGTACATATTAATCTTTGATTCGTAGATTTTTAATTATTTATCAATGTTTTACTTTATTTTCTCATTAATTTAAACCTTGCAATACATTTTTTATTTGAGAAATCTAGCATGATTGCTACAGTTATAACTTATTTTATGCATTTGTACTGTAATTGAATTTTAAAAAGTCCATGCAATTGTTCTTAAAATTTGTACATGCTTTGTTCTTCCCAGAACTCAAACCCCAACCGTCAGCAACAAGCTGATATTTAGAATGGACGACAGTTTATATCGTCAAGGGCGACGAAGGACGCAACAACACGATGCGCGTCGCATTGTTTGAAAATTCGTCAACCGCGAAGATTTTTTGCAAGTTGAATCTTAGAGTCACCATAGACTGTCCAATTGATTGTATGTACAATTAAGCTCATTTCTCTAGCAAATTCGGTAGTGAAACCTAAAAAAGGAGCTTCATTGTACAATCGATTGTGGCCAATCGACCGGCCGAGAAATCTTTAGGTTTGTAGCGCCCTTAAATGAACGCTCGCTCGAATCTGATGTCAATGGACATGTCAAAATAAGCTGAATAATCTTGTAAGCTTTCGGTCCTTAGTTTGAAAGCCTCTCTCGCAATCTCCGCAAAATGAATTTCAGCATGAACGCATTCCTATCGGCCGAAATTTAAAATATGTCTTGAAATGGTTGGAGCAGTTTGGCTATTTTGGCATGTTCTGCTATCCGCTTTAATAGGGGGAACTTTTGTGTTTCCGATATTTTCCGCTATATGTCCGCTATATGGCGGACGGTAAGATAAGTGTCGCTAGTGTCGATAACAAGAACAAGAAAATTCTTCTTGCGAAGCTGATAGCGTAATCATATACAAATAATACATATATGGTTTTTTTGGCCATGTAGTCCGATCGGCACCCAATGTCACAAATACGACAATACAGATACACGTATACAGGCTATTAAAGCTATTTGCTCTTTTGCTACACAGTTCAAGTTGAAGAGAGTTTAGATACTCTGCCAGAGCAGGTTTTCGTGCATTTGTCGACTTCATGAGTGTATCTTCTTCCACTGTCCCATGCCATGGGTCGGGGTGGCTTAAGGCGCGTTTAGATGGCATCAAACTTGTTTGCATCCAACTTTTCCCTCAAACTTATCCAAGTTGGAAGGCTGTTTACACGTACGATATTCTCTCAAACAAATCCTATCAAACAAATCCTATCCAACTTGTTGGCCGTGTAAACAGTAGTTGAAAGTTGGAGCGGTCGTAAAACGTTATCAGTTTTTGCAATACGTATTAGTACAGGAAAAATATATTTGCGTTTTCTTTAATTTTTTCGTGAATATTTTAAACATTGAAGGAAACATGCCCGAATGAGTATACAGCGTGCCCCAAAAGTCAACGGAACGCCAGAATTGGATGATAGCGCACAGATATTGGTAATCAGGCGCATTAATTCTTTATTATTAGAAAGTATATTTATATTTCGATTGGACTATAATCAATGCATCTCAAACAAGTTGTCCAACTTCTGTTTTCACGGTGGATTTGTTTGAATGCTCGTTCCACTTCAAACTTGTTGTCCAACTTCTGTTTACACGATGGATTTGGTGTCCAACTTGTTTGAATGCTCAAAAGTTGGACGACAAATCCATCGTGAAAACAGCGCTTTACGCAAAAGTATCTGCGCCTGCGAAAACTGCGTATTGAAAAAAGATGAAAGATGATTTGATCACAATGCATTTCTTGAGGTTGCGGAACAGGTAGCCATGCGTTCATTGACCTCATTAGTGCATTTCGTAAGTTGCATGCCGCGCTGTTAATGCAATGTGGTGGTAGCATGCGGTAGAGTGAGTGGATTTAGTGCAGGAGAAGGTAACACAACTTCCATACACATTTGAAAAGAGTTATATTTCTATACAGAACATCAACTGAAAATTTGTATGCAGGTTGTTCTGTCTGGTTCTGTACTCCATTCAATTAGAGGGATATGAGAACGAGAATGAGTTGAGTATTGATCAAATAAAAATACGATATTTGATCGGCAAAAATCGTATATCGCTGGATTTTTGCAGGATGGTTGGTGATGCTGATGGCGTCCTGATTATGGAAAAAAAAAACTCCCCAACGATTGGAGGGCTCCAACCTTGGAAAAAGGGGATAGGGGAGTATTTTTTTACTTTTTAGCAAACATTTCAAAACCGACAAAATACATATACAGAAAAATGGTCTGAGAACGAAAAAAAAACACATAAAATTACCCTTGCAATTGTATATAATACATTAGGATTTTAGTGAAAAATTTGTCGCTAGACTAAAAAATAAATTAGAATATTTTCATTTTAGACTCTTTTAAAAACCTCCAACCTCTGAAAACGCAAGTACGCCTCCCTCCTTTTCAAGGCTGCAAACCTATAATCTGTTGGGACTCCCCATAATCAGGAGGCCATCCCCAAAAATCCATCAATGTAAGATTTTTGTCGTTCGACGTCCATATTTTTTTTTCTTCGGCTATAATAAGATCATATTGATTAAATTGTTTGAAACAAATCAGAATGCCCACTTTAGTATGAAAGTTTGTTAACGAAATTTGTATCAGAAGTCTGAAAACGCAAAAGTCTCTATTGGAGAGTAAGGAATATATGAGTTTCAATTTTGGATTGATTTTGATATAATTTGAATAAATTTTACCAAATTGCAGATCTTTAGGGGCAGTTTCAATTGAATTGAAATAGAGCTAAAATTAACCACAGTTTTCTGTACTTAAGGCATTAAAACTGTTAGAAATACGGAAGATAGAATAAAATGATGTAAGAAAGAAATTATCTTTGGACTATGCGCCAATTTTGTGAAGAATCGTACGAACACCTCACCTTGGCAGAAGTTGCAGGAAATTGAGATGGAAAAATATTTTGTTTTTGGGTCAAATCACAAAAATTTGACTTTGAAGTTCTGTAAAAACCAAACCTCTTATCCGATTTTAGTGCGGTTAATTTTATTTTTTGGATAAATTTGTTGGCTTTAATAATCATTTTGTTTTGCTATTCTAGCTAGTATAGCTTTTGAGATAATGACGTTTTAGTCGTCAAAGAAAATTTTTTTTTTAAATCTTCAAATGCCTGTGGCAGCTAAAGGGTTAAGCTAAGGGGGTATGTTCAATACAACTTTTTTACTAAAAATCAATGAGGAATCACAATCCGGTGCGTTTATGCGGCAGACACCCTGTATATTTTCCTAACTTACGACTAATGAAAAAAAACTATCGGAAAATTGGTTTTGATACCGAAATTTATACTTTTAGGCCCGTATTTATAAACATAGCTTAACTCAAGGCGACCTTTAGTCAAGTATACCGAAATTCAAAAAAATAGATGTCATTTCCAGTAGTTTATATTACAAGTCAATTAAGTCATTTAAGGCGAAACTCAAGGAGACCTTAAGCTGTTAACACAATTGTAATATAATAATAACTCAAGGTAGGTAACTAGCTATACATTGACTTCAAGTGAGGTGGACTATTGCAAGATTTCAAGGCTTCCTTGACATCGCCTTAAGTCAAGGATGCATTGACTCGAGAAATTAAATTATTTCAATGAAAAACTACTGGAAATGGCATTTATATTTGAAGGTAAGGTATGTTTAAAAATACGGGCGTTAGTTTTGGCTAATTCTTGCTATGATTGTTGCCACGGCCGGTCAATAAACAATACTATGTATACTATAAATTAAAAAATCTACAGCTGTCTAGACGGGAATGCATATGTAAATGCAAATTTAGAGAAAGTATTGAATAAATTGGTCGCAACATGCAGGAAGAGCTTCTTACAAAAATCATATGTGCAAAATTTGAACTTCCTTTATTCTGTCAGAAGTTATGGAGTGTGTAAAATGAACGAACGGAATAACAAAGAAGGTATTTTTTCAGAAACTCCATGTCTATGACCCTAAAACTCATACCTACATTTATATTAATTATTATCGTCTCCATTAGAGACTTTTCTTTTTGACACCAAAGCCTTCATAGCCTGCTAAATATCTCCCTTTTCTGATTATATAAAAAATATTGATAATACATATGTATGTGCTTATTAATAATTAATGCATATTTCACTAAAATAAGGTAAATTTAAGAATAGACTTCTCCCCACGCAGTGTATAAAAAGAGGAGAAGGCAGACAATTTTTCTGTATCTCTTACCTTTTTTGAAATAATTGCAAAAAAAACGAAAAGAGTCCCCCTTTCCCCCCTTTTTTTTAAGGTTGCGGATCACTAATCGGTTGGGACTTTTATTGCCATAATCTGGGGACCATCTCCAACCATAATTAAAAAAAATTTCCATGTAGGATTTTTGCCGACCAAATATGCCATTTTTCTTAGACTTGTCGCATCGCTTGGGTTGCTTCGAATTGACTCTCAAATATCATAGTTTTACGATTAGAATTTTCCTTTCCAATCGTTTTGAATTAAAGACCGAGTTACTCAATATTTTTAATATATTTTCATTTCGCTCGTCCTGAGCTCACTTTAGGAACTAACTCTTACAAACTAGAAACATATATTTATATTTTAAATTCTTATCATTCTATTAATTACTTGTTATTGAAAACATTACATTGATTCTTACATGTTGGTATACATTCATTACATACATCTCTTATCTCTTATCATTTCTGTTTGTTATATAATTAAAGGGTAATTAGACATTCGATGATCTTATCTTCTGGTTACAATTCCGAATATCATTAAGGGTTAATTACTTATGAGCTATGACATGATGACTCATCTGCACAAGAATATATTAATTATGGTTGTTTATCCATTTAGCAGGTATAGATGAGTGATCATGGTATGCATCATTACTTGATGATGTAACTCCTCCCATCCTTGACTTAAACCTGTCCTCAGGTTTGTTAACATTAATACGTATTTTCTTTGTACAAAGTTTATTTTTTATAAAAAGGATAACAATTATTAATAATACTATTATCGTGAGGGCAAATGTAGGTAATGTATAAGTCAAAAAGTTAAAGTTAAAGTGAATTGTCTAGTTTCAATAATTTTTGCATTTCTAATAAATGTATTGTTTTGCAACTGTTCAAAATGATCAAAAGTAACTGACTTTAATATAGTATAATTCTTAATCGGATTACTTTGTGACAATATTCTAGTAATATAATTTTCTCAAGTTTTACTCACAAATTTCCACGAATTAATGTCAACAGTACACGATTCAAATGTTAGCTGAAAGTTCCTATATTCTATTAACATTGTGTGGTTTTCTGAATTATTGCATGAGTATATAAGATATTTTTCTTCAATATTGGAAACAGTATGTCTCTTGATATACCTTTTGATACATAAAATTTGTCAATATTTTTTGAAATTATTCGAAAGTGGTTGGCACTAGATAGTGGAATTAGTTGGTTGACTGAAATTAATTGTATTCTAATGGTATTTGAATAAATATTTATCAAGCTAACAAATCTTTTACCAGAACGTCAGGTCTAATATGTTTTAAGTTAGTTGCAACTGTATAAAATCTAGGTTGCAGTTTATTTTGGCTAGTATTTTCAACAAAGCTTTTATTAATTCCGTACTCTTTATTTTTTTATTAATTCCATACTCTTTCTTTTTTGAATTTAACCTATATATTTTTCTTTATATTGCTTAAGTTTTTCATAAATGGCTTTCTTATCCTTACCGCATTTATTAAAAAATATGTTGGACGGGTTTTCCTTATGAACAAAATGATATGTATTATTGTAAATGTTTAAGCATTCTTCTATTGGATTCAAATTCATTAACTCCCTATTTTCAAATTTTTTTCGCAAATAAAAGGTTCGTAGATTTTCATTTAGAGTGCGATGGGCTACTTTAATGTCCCTATTTCCTATTTTATTATGTGGTGAACAAAAGTGAATTTTAATACCCTCCTTTTGTAACCAATCTTTAGTTTTCATTGAGTCAAGTGCTCCTTTATTATCGGTTACTATTTTCTTGGGCTTACCTATTCTATTAAGCATTACCCGTAAGGATTGTATGACAGTATCCCATTGCCGATTTTTCAATGGTTGCATAGTCATAAACTTTGAAAATGTATCGATACAAGTTAAGTAAGGTGAATTTTCATCTTTAAACCAAATATCGATATGGTATATATCCCTTACATCCCTAGCTGTTTCTGTAAGTTTAAATGGTAAATTCTCAGGAATTCTTTCATATTTGCTTTGGGTACATGTTAAACATTTACTAATATAATTAGTAATTCTCTGCTTTAAATGTGGATAAAAATATTTATTTGATAATATTTGATATATTTTATCAATACCTTGATGATTACTGCTTTTATGTTCTTTGGCAATCAATTCTTCTATTTCTTGTTTAGAGCAATTCCAAAGATGTTTATTAGCTTGGACTATTGAGCAGTTTGGATTATCAATTTTCCATTTATTATAATAATTTTGAAAAAGCAATAATGTTTTTCTATTGCGAAACTTTATTCCTATGGTACCTACAAGAGCTAAATGATTTTTAAAAATATATTCTACAGTTTTCTCGTCATAAGCCTTATAAGTGAATATTATTAAGTTGCGGTTATTAAAAATTTTCCTTTTGAGACTGATAGTTTTTCCTAGTTTTAAAATAATTTGATTTTTATAAAAATTTAATGGCTTTTTTGAAATAGAAATAGGAATAATATTATTTTCATTTGCTGTGTGGATTGCAGCTAATATTGATTTATTTTCTTTCCCATTTAGTGCATGAATTTCAACTGGTGATAGTTCATCCGCAACATGATTTTCTTTTTCTTTCATGTGATTTTTCTCGCTTGTAAAAGTCAAGACCTCATTTTTATCACTGAATTCACCTCTTATTTTATCAACAAAAAAGGTTTCTTCACTTAAGTCTCGAGTTTCTTTCATATCTGTCACATGCTCTGTGATTGGATTATTTTGTTCCACAACGGTACAATATATTTCCTCTTGATTTAAGCTCAAGGGAGTTTTAATTGAATTTATTGTTAAGCTATTATCCTGAAAATTGATGATTGCTTTTGTTGGTACAAGAATATTTTGCCCTATTATAGCATCAAATTCTCGGTTTTCAATAGGTACCAGCTTCCACTCAACTTTTCCATTTATATCAAATTCTTCTGGAAAGTTAGTAAAAAACCCTTCTGTGGCGAATGAATTGCCATTAACACTTGAAATTGTTAATTTATTATTAAGTTTATGCCTTCTATGTTCGGCAACTCGTTTAAGATCCATTATAGAAGTGGAACAACCCGTATCGATCAGGCATCTTACTTTAATATCATCTATCGTTAAGTGAACAATAGGTAGTTTATATTTGGATCCGAGGTTTTGAACAGAAAAATTTGATGCTTTTGATTGAATATGAAATAATGTGTCCCTAGACACTGCTGTGTTCATAGAAACATCCGTAGGTAACGAGAAATCATTATTATTAGACTGCACATTAGATCTGAGGTTTTGAGAAAAATTGTTAGGTGATTTTAATACAACCTGACTTATTTCACTACCACTTGCCTTTTTTGTATTATTAGTGTGTTCAAAAGAATTATTTCCATAATTCAGATAACCCGTATGAACCAAAACCTTATACGCGTCTTCAAGTGTATCTGGTTTGTACGAATGTAATACACCGCGTATGGGCTCTGGACACTTATTAATAAAAGTATTTTTAGCGATTTGGTTTTTGGTCCTAATCAATTCAGTTTTTTGGTTCAAATTATAACTACTGTTATGACTAATTTTTTGATTAAGTTTGAAAAGACACTTACATATGTAACTGTATAGCTGTCCTGCCGTGGTGAATCTTGCCGCCAATAACCTCTCTATGAGCTGGTTTTCATTTTCCGGTGTATCAAAATGGTTGATTAGCAACGCTTTCACTGACTCCCAATCCGTTGTTATATGTGAATGTAAGACCTCTCGTGCTCTTCCAATAATTTTCGTTAACAATTGCTGGTGGAGAATCGCTTTGAATGCGCTAGCTTCCAGATATGGTTCCACTGCTTTGACCGAATCTATAAATGGAAATAAATCTATTTGGTCGCCATTGAAATTCGGTATTGCCGATATGTAGCTGCTGAGTTGTTCGAAATCCATTTTCGCTGAATCTCCGAGTCTTAACCCTGCTAGTAACTTCTCCAATGTATCCAAAGTTGGTCCGTGTCCCGACTGCGCCAGTTTTACGATTAGAATTTTCCTTTCCAATCGTTTTGAATTAAAGACCGAGTTACTCAATATTTTTAATATATTTTCATTTCGCTCGTCCTGAGCTCACTTTAGGAACTAACTCTTACAAACTAGAAACATATATTTATATTTTAAATTCTTATCATTCTATTAATTACTTGTTATTGAAAACATTACATTGATTCTTACATGTTGGTATACATTCATTACATACATCTCTTATCTCTTATCATTTCTGTTTGTTATATAATTAAAGGGTAATTAGACATTCGATGATCTTATCTTCTGGTTACAATTCCGAATATCATTAAGGGTTAATTACTTATGAGCTATGACATGATGACTCATCTGCACAAGAATATATTAATTATGGTTGTTTATCCATTTAGCAGGTATAGATGAGTGATCATGGTATGCATCATTACTTGATGATGTAACTTCATATTTAAATATCTGCTCAGATAATCTGAACCTCAAAATATAGATACACACGCCACAGACGAATTATAAATTTCGTAGGCGCATACACAACGTGTTTTCGTTCTCTCTACCCAACTTGGTCCACTTATCTTGCGCGCGCCGCGGTGCCATACATCGCACACCACACAAGAAGCGGGCGGGACGTGGCAGTGAATGAATTTCATAATCATTTTTGTGTTCATAACATAACATATTGTCCGCAACGGCAACTTCCTCTCTTCCTCGGACCCACTCGGTCCACTTGTCATGCGTCACACGCCAAATACACCTGCAACTTGGTTGCCAACCTAGGTTGCAGGTACGTTACTACACACTTGCAACATTCCGGCAACCACGCCATTCACGTTCTTGCAACCTGGTACTGCAACCTGCAACATGCCTACAAATCACTTAATTTCCGGTTTTTTGGCGTGTTGCCAACTTAGGTTGGCAACCAAGTTGCAGGTGTATAAGAGCTGTCACGGAGTACGGAGATATCTATCTCCATCACACACCACGGAAGTCGCAGGCAATGGCAAGCGATGAGTGATTCTTAAAAGATACTATAAAAAGAGTCTCTTGACTCTCTTGAACTGGAAAACGTTCTCTCAAATTGACACGCACACAGGCTCATGCGATTCGCTTGAAAGCTCTAGGAAATTTCAGATAAATTTTCATAGGAACAACATTTTGTACCAATTTGGACATATATGTCTTATTTGTATATGGCGTAATGTTCTACTAAATTTGTTGCAGATGGTATTGAGCAGGGAATGCAGGTTGATGTGGTTTATACCGATTTCTCGAAGGCTTTCGATAGAGTAGATCATAATAGGGGGATTCATGCTCGCGTTCGTATATTGAAATACGATGTTATATCGTATTTCGGTTGTCATTAAATTCAAAAGTCTGTTATTTCTCTCCGAATACGATACCTGAAATAACATTTTGTGCTGGGGTGTTATTTGAATATCGTATTTGGCATAGTATGATATGAGTAAAAACTGTAATTGCCTATTTAGTCTAAGAAAATTGGACCAAAATATGGCCATCGAACGGCAAAAATCCTACATCGGAAATTTTTTTTTGATTATGGTTAGGGATGGTCCCGAGATGATGGCATAGAAAGTCCCAACCAATCGGTGGTCCGCAACCTTAAAAAAAGGGGAGAAAGGGGGGCCTTTTTTCGGTTTTGTGCGATTATTTCAAAAACGGTAAGTGATACAGAAAAACGATCTGAGGACGAAAAAAACTACATAAAATTATCTTTGCAATGATATATAACACATTAGAGTTCAGTTGAATATTTCGGCGTTAGAATAGAACATAAATTAGAATATTTTCATTTTAGACCTTTTTTAAAAGCTCCATGACTTTTGAAAGAATGTTAGTTCAGCCGTAAAATTTTGTACAAGTATTAACAACAAGTTTAAGATAATTTTAACGTAAACGCTGAGTCGCTCCGGTCAAGGACCCCCATTATCCCCCCACTTAAATTTGTCAAAACGGCATGTCCATAGCTCCCCCCAAAATTACAGAGTGCTAAATTTTGGTTTGTTGCGATTGGAGGTCATAATCACCCCACCCACCAAAAATCAGCTCATTCGGATAAAAACTAAGGGTACCTCCCATACAAAGTGACCCATGACAACTTTGTTCTACAGTGTATAAAATGAGTAGTACGTAGAACAAACTCCTGATGGGTCACTTTGTATGGAAGATACCCTTAGTTTTTATCTGAATGAGCTGGTTTTTGGTGGGTCGGGTGACTATGACCTCCAATCGTAAAAAACCAAAATTTAGCACTCTACTCCAATTTTGGGGGGAGTTATGGATATGCCGTTTTGAAAAATTTAAATGGGGGGATAATGGAGGTCCTTGACCGGAGCGACTTAATGTTTACGTTAAAATTATCTTAAACTTGTTGTGAATACTTATACAAAATTTTACGGCTGAACTAGCGTTCTTTCAAAAGTTATGGAGCTTTTAAAAAAGGCCTAAAATGAAAATATTCTAATTTACGTTCTATTCTAACGCCGAAATATTCAATTAAACTCTAATGTGTTATATATCATTGCGGATACAGGAATTATTAACCCTTAAATGCATAGCGTACCATTTATGGTACATGGCTAGATTCCTGTAAAAGTCTAGCTATTAATAAATTTTTGATTTTTTTGTTAGTTTTTCCCAAAGTAGACAAAACAAGGATTCACATAAATTAAATTTTGGCTTCCCGAAGCTTTCCTTGAATTGTCTGTGCGTCGTCAAAGTGGACGAACGTTATTTTTTGTGAAATTTTAAAAGCTATTTTTTAGAGCTCAAAATATTGGCGAAATTTACCGTTATTTGGAAAAGGAAAAATACTGGTGAGTAAATTGGAATGTGTTCTTTAGGTTCTTTTGAGATTTTGTCCAAAAAAAGTCACTAAAGGTATTGTTTGCACCAATTTTGCAACGTACCATATATGGTACACCATGCATTGGGGCATATTCAGAAATATCTATACATATATTCCGATCGTTCTTAGCTGATGAAATTAGTCTCCTTTAGTCTTGGGTAGGGTAGGATATGTTCATAAAATTTTAATTATTAGCTCTTTCAACATGATGGTGCGTTTTATTGGGCCCAGAACAGGTCCAAATAACTTAAATTTTCTTACAAATTATGTCATCAATCCATTTTTCCAGGCCATTTACTGCCATTTTTATGAAAGCTTGGTTAATCAGAATCCAAGGAAACTGAGCTGTAATAGTTGATCTAGAAGGATCGCTTTTGTCATTTTGTTTTCTATAGCACACCGGTCAGGGCTTAGCGTTTCTGTAGCTGTTTCTTATAATCCCTGTCTTTTTAGCTGGCTGGAAAAATGGTCACATCTTTTGTTTTGTCCTTAGGACACGCCACTAACCGCCACACTAAAAACCCGAGCTTCCGTACTTGACTTCTTAGTAAGATAATTGGACTTTCACCAGGACTCAAGCAGCTGCGCCTTGATATCCAAATTCTTAAACCATTTGATTATGAAAAGTATTGTCTTGTAAGTCCACGGTCAGGATCCTCAGAAAATGTGCTTCTAGGATCAATCATTTCATATGGAAGACTATGTGGAGTACCACATTCGATAAACAAAAAAGTACATCGATGTAATTCTTGTGGACATGTCCTGGAACCTGCACAAATTTGGGTTATAAAGCAGGCAGCAGTTCATTTCCATACTCATATCCTAGCAAAGTCAATCTAATCCATATACTTTTCAAGAAAGGAATCCCATTAGCTATGATAAGTCAAAAGAAGTCTCGAGATATACGTTTAACAGTGGAACATGTTTATAACGAACTATTATATAAAAGATTTATTTTATAACGAGAACGAGTTCTAATCGCGCTAATAACATGATGAGTGTATACTCTATACCCATGTACAGGACTATAAGGCACGCAAAGCCCTAAAGAATCAATTCCGTGTTTCGGAAGGGGTATATGAGTCGGATCTGGCGCAAATTTTAATATTTTATAAGGACATCCAACAGCTACCACTTGACCCACATTTGAAGTTTTTCGAGAGATTGTATCAAACGACATGGCTAAATTTAGGTTTGAAGGGGATGTTGGGGTAGTAAGACCTACTCCACTTTCCATCAACTTCCAAGATATGCCACAAATAGGCATCGATACAAATTTCAATAAGGAATAGGAAACTAATAACGCACCTACGCGAGCTCCCTTTTAGGAGACTGAATATTTCCGATTTCCTATAGAAATTGCCATTTTTCCTTTAATGAAAAGGAGTTCATTATATCGAGTTTCCACTATAATTTTAATAAAAACTGTCAATAATCATTATCCTTTCTTTTTTGCATTGTCCCTATTAAAGTAAGACGCAGATTAAATAAACTTTGAAAAATGTCTTTCATTTACAACATATGGCCTGAATGCATGGCGTACCATATTTGGTACACAATGCAAATTCTACTATTTTCACTTTTCTGGGAAAACGGGCTATTTCCTGGGAAAATAAAGGCCGATTCCGTGTTCAGTGACCGATTTTACATAAGGGGAGGTCAGTTACAATAATGGGTTCAGACCCCATGCATTTAAGGGTTAAGGAAAAAGAGATTAGTTGTGACGTCATCTTGACTCAACCAACGCCATCTACTCAGCTCAGCTGTACGATGATGGTGTGGATCTTGCATAAATTGTTCGCGGGACACGGGTTGCCTGTACAGCTGAGCTGAGTAGATGGCGTTGGTTGAGTGAAGATGACGTCACAACTAATCTCTTTTTCCTTAATAATTCCTGTATCCTTCCGTTTTCAGGATGAACAAACGCCCTACAAAATGACCAACGACTGGCTTTCGGTTGATACCAAACCTATACCTTTCCGACCCATATTTAAAATGACTGGCTAAGTTCACACTCACAATTTTAAAGTTGCTATAATTAAATAATTAGAGAAGAACAAACGATATTAATTGGCGAACAATCAAGAACAAACGTAGCCGCTGTAAAACAAACGGTTCACCGAGCAAAAGGACCTAATTTCAAAAAAATGACTGGCTAACTTCAAACAGCCCAGGAATTCCAGAACGGCTGGCTCTTTTGTTAACCCAACCTCGGAACCTGAACATCGGAATGAAACAGCAGTGGATGTGTTTACTACGGCTCTCCTCGACCGTGAACTACAACAGGCGTTACGACTAGCTGACAAGCGGACGATCAAGGACGCACTTGAATACAGCTTGACATTTTTTCTCCGAATACGATACCTGAAATAACATTTTGTGCTGGGGTGTTATTTGAATATCGTATTTGGCATAGTATGATATGAGTAAAAACTGTAATTGCCTATTTAGTCTAAGAAAATTGGACCAAAATATGGCCATCGAACGGCAAAAATCCTACATCGGAAATTTTTTTTTGATTATGGTTAGGGATGGTCCCGAGATGATGGCATAGAAAGTCCCAACCAATCGGTGGTCCGCAACCTTAAAAAAAGGGGAGAAAGGGGGGCCTTTTTTCGGTTTTGTGCGATTATTTCAAAAACGGTAAGTGATACAGAAAAACGATCTGAGGACGAAAAAAACTACATAAAATTATCTTTGCAATGATATATAACACATTAGAGTTCAGTTGAATATTTCGGCGTTAGAATAGAACATAAATTAGAATATTTTCATTTTAGACCTTTTTTAAAAGCTCCATGACTTTTGAAAGAATGTTAGTTCAGCCGTAAAATTTTGTACAAGTATTAACAACAAGTTTAAGATAATTTTAACGTAAACGCTGAGTCGCTCCGGTCAAGGACCCCCATTATCCCCCACTTAAATTTGTCAAAACGGCATGTCCATAGCTCCCCCCAAAATTACAGAGTGCTAAATTTTGGTTTGTTGCGATTGGAGGTCATAATCACCCCACCCACCAAAAATCAGCTCATTCGGATAAAAACTAAGGGTACCTCCCATACAAAGTGACCCATGACAACTTTGTTCTACAGTGTATAAAATGAGTAGTACGTAGAACAAACTCCTGATGGGTCACTTTGTATGGAAGATACCCTTAGTTTTTATCTGAATGAGCTGGTTTTTGGTGGGTCGGGTGACTATGACCTCCAATCGTAAAAAACCAAAATTTAGCACTCTACTCCAATTTTGGGGGGAGTTATGGATATGCCGTTTTGAAAAATTTAAATGGGGGGATAATGGAGGTCCTTGACCGGAGCGACTTAATGTTTACGTTAAAATTATCTTAAACTTGTTGTGAATACTTATACAAAATTTTACGGCTGAACTAGCGTTCTTTCAAAAGTTATGGAGCTTTTAAAAAAGGCCTAAAATGAAAATATTCTAATTTACGTTCTATTCTAACGCCGAAATATTCAATTAAACTCTAATGTGTTATATATCATTGCAAAGATAATTTTATGTAGTTTTTTTCGTCCTCAGACAATTTTTCTGTATCTCTTACTGTTTTTGAAATAATCGCAAAAAAACGAAAAAATGCTCCCCCTTTCCCCCCTTTTTTTAAGTTTGCGGACCCCCGATCGGTTGGGACTTTTAATGCCATAATCTGGGGACCATTCCCAACCATAATCCAAAAAAATTTCCGATGTAGGATTTTTGCCGACCAAATATGCCATTTTTCTTAGACTAATTTGTGTTCTTGTGGAAACAAAATTTATCCTTTTCGACCTGTTTTATTTATGGTGCAGGTGTTTTATAAATTGGTGAGTTGTTTAGTATTGACGGATTGGGAATTTAAGTTTCAAATGAACTACCGTATGGTATCAGTGGAGGAGTGAAAGAAGTAACATTTGTGGAAACATGCATTCCATTCAACTCGTTTGTGAGACATGGAAAAAAAGGGTACATTACGCTTTCAGGTCCCCAAGGGAAATATTTGATGTTTCCGATATTTTCCGCTATGTGTCCGCTATATGGCGGACGGTAAGATAAGTGTCACTAGTGTCGATAAGAAGAACAAGAAAAATTTCCCTTGGGGACCTGAAAGCGTAATATACCAAAAAAAGAGTTGTGGCATTTGAAAGAATGTATCGGTGGATGGAGGAAACAGGTAAAGCTTGTGGAATATGCATGCATGAAGGGGTGTACCGCTCTAGGACGTGCAAAACACAATTTTTTTACTTAAAATTTGGAATCAGCTGCCCAAAATTGCGTTAGTGATTCCGCCATTGTAATTTGACGGTTATTTCCGGATAAAACTGGGTTACTTTTGGGCTAGCAATCCAAATTTCTTTCTTGTTATACCCTTCGCTCATAGAGTGAAAGGGTATATTAACATGAAGTTTGTAACGCATTGAAGGAAGCATCTCCGACCATATAAAAAGTATGTATACATATATGATCAGCATGACTTGGGGAGTCGATTGGGCGATATCCGTCTGTCTGTCTGTTGCGACGCGTTTTACTCGGCCAATTTAAAAGCTATGAAGCTGAAATTTTGCATAAATCCTTGTTTTTGCTGCAGGCAGTTTGTATGTTTGAATCGGTAAAACAGAAACGGTAGTGTCTCCCCCACATCTCGAACGAGATCGACGACCAACAGCAAAAAATATAAAGTTGAAACACGGTGACTGTGCTCCTTTCGGCACAGCTAAATGAAAGAAAATACATCATACACCAGATATAAAGGCTTGATGTTGGATTGCATATACATTTTCACTGTTTAATATTACATTTCTATCCAAGCTACTACTTTTTTCGGCTGCCTGCCCCGAAATCTTATTCCGCTTTGGATTTATGCTGAAGTCATGGTCATGGCAGCGTTCATTTTCACCCCATAGCATTAGAGGGATAAATCTGTTTGAGCATCTACCTTTTTCATTGATGAAAAAAAAACAATGCTGTAGATAAGCATAGTGTCAACGGGTAATCAAGCATTTTGCACATGGTTATCTGATTGCCTGTTATTTGACCAAAAATAACATACCTAATAAGAACACGGGTTCGGGCCTGTTATCGAATACGAGAACTAATATAGGCAGAATAGGGACAGAAAATACGAAAATCGCAAGAAAATCGTATAAAATTTATTTTTTCCTAGTAACCAGGTTGTTTTTAATTGAGCGGAAAGAGAGACATTGGGTGAGGTTATAAAACACAACGTTCGCGCAACGTTACCTTTAATTTCAAATCAACCGGCCGTTACGGATCAGAAACTTCTCCCTACAAACAGATTCCCTAAGCGCTTAGGGGACAATGGACATGTCAAACGGAATTTGTCAACTTTAGGAAACAAAAGCGCGTTGCTTGCTCGGCTAAATGGACGCATTGAGAGATGAAGGACAGGATCCCGATACGGTGGAGTTTCGAGAAGAGCAAGACACTTGTGAGGCAAGTGCAGACGAAGAAGCCGGAGACCCAATGATGCAGTTACTAAGAGCATTGTCAGAACTAAATCAGCGGTCGGCGAAGTCAGAGGGGGCACTCATCGCATTAAGTGAACGATCAGCCAAATCTGAGGAGGCAATGAGCAAAATCGAGGAATCGATAAAATCTGAACTGAACGATAAAGCAGGAAGAGGCGATTAGCCATTTAAAGAACAGCCTCGAAGAACAATTTGAAAAACAGAAAGCAGAAGTTCTATAATCGACGAGAAGTGTCGAGAAAATCAAAACGGTGGCTGAAGAAGTCCAGAAGTTACGGAACGATCTAGATACATTGAAAGCAACGAACATAAACCATTACCAGCAGAGTTCCGTAATAGCTCAGGAATTCGGCTGTGTGAAGTTAGCCAGTCATTTTTTTTTTTAATGAAAGTTCCTTTGTTCACTGGTATGTTGGTTTTACAATAATGACACGGTTGTTTTTCACTTTTCCAGCTTCTTATTTTTTTATTGCACGACGTTTCGCTCTACATTATGAGCATCTTCAGGTTGAAAGATAGATAATAGTTAGTATTTCGTCCTATTTCTTCTACGTTACTCCATGTTACCTTAGAGGTAACAAACAGAGGTAACATGTTACCTTAGAGGTAACATGGAGTAACGTAGAAGAAATAGGACGAAATACTAACTATTATCTATCTTTCAACCTGAAGATGCTCATAATGTAGAGCGAAACGTCGTGCAATAAAAAAAATAAGAAGCTGGAAAAGTGAAAAACAACCGTGTCATTTTTTTTTAATTACGCCCTTTTGCTCGGTGAACCGTTTGTTCGACTGCGGCTACGTTTGTTCTTGATTGTTCGCCAATTAATATCGTTTGTTCTTCTCTCATTTTTTAATTATAACAACTTTAAAATTGTGAGTGTGAACTTAGCCAGTCATTTTTAAATATGGGTCGGAAAGGTATAGGTTTGGTATCAATCGAAAGCCAGACGTTTGTTCATTTTGTAGGGCGTTTGTTCATCCTGGAAACGGAAGGATACAGGAATTATTAAGGAAAAAGAGATTAGTTGTGACGTCATCTTGACTCAACCAACGCCATCTACTCAGCTCAGCTGTACGATGATGGTGTGGATCTTGCATAAATTGTTCGCGGGACACGGGTTGCCTGTACAGCTGAGCTGAGTAGATGGCGTTGGTTGAGTGAAGATGACGTCACAACTAATCTCTTTTTCCTTAATAATTCCTGTATCCTTCCGTTTTCAGGATGAACAAACGCCCTACAAAATGACCAACGACTGGCTTTCGGTTGATACCAAACCTATACCTTTCCGACCCATATTTAAAATGACTGGCTAAGTTCACACTCACAATTTTAAAGTTGCTATAATTAAATAATTAGAGAAGAACAAACGATATTAATTGGCGAACAATCAAGAACAAACGTAGCCGCTGTAAAACAAACGGTTCACCGAGCAAAAGGACCTAATTTCAAAAAAATGACTGGCTAACTTCAAACAGCCCAGGAATTCCAGAACGGCTGGCTCTTTTGTTAACCCAACCTCGGAACCTGAACA
Organism: Microchrysa polita; assembly: GCA_949715475.1. Classification (NCBI taxonomy): domain Eukaryota; kingdom Metazoa; phylum Arthropoda; class Insecta; order Diptera; family Stratiomyidae; genus Microchrysa; species Microchrysa polita. The sequence goes on from OX454417.1 coordinate 49,027,778, forward strand.
TCGGAATGAAACAGCAGTGGATGTGTTTACTACGGCTCTCCTCGACCGTGAACTACAACAGGCGTTACGACTAGCTGACAAGCGGACGATCAAGGACGCACTTGAATACAGCTTGACATTTTTTCTCCGAATACGATACCTGAAATAACATTTTGTGCTGGGGTGTTATTTGAATATCGTATTTGGCATAGTATGATATGAGTAAAAACTGTAATTGCCTATTTAGTCTAAGAAAATTGGACCAAAATATGGCCATCGAACGGCAAAAATCCTACATCGGAAATTTTTTTTTGATTATGGTTAGGGATGGTCCCGAGATGATGGCATAGAAAGTCCCAACCAATCGGTGGTCCGCAACCTTAAAAAAAGGGGAGAAAGGGGGGCCTTTTTTCGGTTTTGTGCGATTATTTCAAAAACGGTAAGTGATACAGAAAAACGATCTGAGGACGAAAAAAACTACATAAAATTATCTTTGCAATGATATATAACACATTAGAGTTCAGTTGAATATTTCGGCGTTAGAATAGAACATAAATTAGAATATTTTCATTTTAGACCTTTTTTAAAAGCTCCATGACTTTTGAAAGAATGTTAGTTCAGCCGTAAAATTTTGTACAAGTATTAACAACAAGTTTAAGATAATTTTAACGTAAACGCTGAGTCGCTCCGGTCAAGGACCCCCATTATCCCCCCACTTAAATTTGTCAAAACGGCATGTCCATAGCTCCCCCCAAAATTACAGAGTGCTAAATTTTGGTTTGTTGCGATTGGAGGTCATAATCACCCCACCCACCAAAAATCAGCTCATTCGGATAAAAACTAAGGGTACCTCCCATACAAAGTGACCCATGACAACTTTGTTCTACAGTGTATAAAATGAGTAGTACGTAGAACAAACTCCTGATGGGTCACTTTGTATGGAAGATACCCTTAGTTTTTATCTGAATGAGCTGGTTTTTGGTGGGTCGGGTGACTATGACCTCCAATCGTAAAAAACCAAAATTTAGCACTCTACTCCAATTTTGGGGGGAGTTATGGATATGCCGTTTTGAAAAATTTAAATGGGGGGATAATGGAGGTCCTTGACCGGAGCGACTTAATGTTTACGTTAAAATTATCTTAAACTTGTTGTGAATACTTATACAAAATTTTACGGCTGAACTAGCGTTCTTTCAAAAGTTATGGAGCTTTTAAAAAAGGCCTAAAATGAAAATATTCTAATTTACGTTCTATTCTAACGCCGAAATATTCAATTAAACTCTAATGTGTTATATATCATTGCAAAGATAATTTTATGTAGTTTTTTTCGTCCTCAGACAATTTTTCTGTATCTCTTACTGTTTTTGAAATAATCGCAAAAAAACGAAAAAATGCTCCCCCTTTCCCCCCTTTTTTTAAGTTTGCGGACCCCCGATCGGTTGGGACTTTTAATGCCATAATCTGGGGACCATTCCCAACCATAATCCAAAAAAATTTCCGATGTAGGATTTTTGCCGACCAAATATGCCATTTTTCTTAGACTAATTTGTGTTCTTGTGGAAACAAAATTTATCCTTTTCGACCTGTTTTATTTATGGTGCAGGTGTTTTATAAATTGGTGAGTTGTTTAGTATTGACGGATTGGGAATTTAAGTTTCAAATGAACTACCGTATGGTATCAGTGGAGGAGTGAAAGAAGTAACATTTGTGGAAACATGCATTCCATTCAACTCGTTTGTGAGACATGGAAAAAAAGGGTACATTACGCTTTCAGGTCCCCAAGGGAAATATTTGATGTTTCCGATATTTTCCGCTATGTGTCCGCTATATGGCGGACGGTAAGATAAGTGTCACTAGTGTCGATAAGAAGAACAAGAAAAATTTCCCTTGGGGACCTGAAATCGTAATATACCAAAAAAAGAGTTGTGGCATTTGAAAGAATGTATCGGTGGATGGAGGAAACAGGTAAAGCTTGTGGAATATGCATGCATGAAGGGGTGTACCGCTCTAGGACGTGCAAAACACAATTTTTTTACTTAAAATTTGGAATCAGCTGCCCAAAATTGCGTTAGTGATTCCGCCATTGTAATTTGACGGTTATTTCCGGATAAAACTGGGTTACTTTTGGGCTAGCAATCCAAATTTCTTTCTTGTTATACCCTTCGCTCATAGAGTGAAAGGGTATATTAACATGAAGTTTGTAACGCATTGAAGGAAGCATCTCCGACCATATAAAAAGTATGTATACATATATGATCAGCATGACTTGGGGAGTCGATTGGGCGATATCCGTCTGTCTGTCTGTTGCGACGCGTTTTACTCGGCCAATTTAAAAGCTATGAAGCTGAAATTTTGCATAAATCCTTGTTTTTGCTGCAGGCAGTTTGTATGTTTGAATCGGTAAAACAGAAACGGTAGTGTCTCCCCCACATCTCGAACGAGATCGACGACCAACAGCAAAAAATATAAAGTTGAAACACGGTGACTGTGCTCCTTTCGGCACAGCTAAATGAAAGAAAATACATCATACACCAGATATAAAGGCTTGATGTTGGATTGCATATACATTTTCACTGTTTAATATTACATTTCTATCCAAGCTACTACTTTTTTCGGCTGCCTGCCCCGAAATCTTATTCCGCTTTGGATTTATGCTGAAGTCATGGTCATGGCAGCGTTCATTTTCACCCCATAGCATTAGAGGGATAAATCTGTTTGAGCATCTACCTTTTTCATTGATGAAAAAAAAACAATGCTGTAGATAAGCATAGTGTCAACGGGTAATCAAGCATTTTGCACATGGTTATCTGATTGCCTGTTATTTGACCAAAAATAACATACCTAATAAGAACACGGGTTCGGGCCTGTTATCGAATACGAGAACTAATATAGGCAGAATAGGGACAGAAAATACGAAAATCGCAAGAAAATCGTATAAAATTTATTTTTTCCTAGTAACCAGGTTGTTTTTAATTGAGCGGAAAGAGAGACATTGGGTGAGGTTATAAAACACAACGTTCGCGCAACGTTACCTTTAATTTCAAATCAACCGGCCGTTACGGATCAGAAACTTCTCCCTACAAACAGATTCCCTAAGCGCTTAGGGGACAATGGACATGTCAAACGGAATTTGTCAACTTTAGGAAACAAAAGCGCGTTGCTTGCTCGGCTAAATGGACGCATTGAGAGATGAAGGACAGGATCCCGATACGGTGGAGTTTCGAGAAGAGCAAGACACTTGTGAGGCAAGTGCAGACGAAGAAGCCGGAGACCCAATGATGCAGTTACTAAGAGCATTGTCAGAACTAAATCAGCGGTCGGCGAAGTCAGAGGGGGCACTCATCGCATTAAGTGAACGATCAGCCAAATCTGAGGAGGCAATGAGCAAAATCGAGGAATCGATAAAATCTGAACTGAACGATAAAGCAGGAAGAGGCGATTAGCCATTTAAAGAACAGCCTCGAAGAACAATTTGAAAAACAGAAAGCAGAAGTTCTATAATCGACGAGAAGTGTCGAGAAAATCAAAACGGTGGCTGAAGAAGTCCAGAAGTTACGGAACGATCTAGATACATTGAAAGCAACGAACATAAACCATTACCAGCAGAGTTCCGTAATAGCTCAGGAATTCGGCTGTGTGAAGTTAGCCAGTCATTTTTTTTTTTAATGAAAGTTCCTTTGTTCACTGGTATGTTGGTTTTACAATAATGACACGGTTGTTTTTCACTTTTCCAGCTTCTTATTTTTTTATTGCACGACGTTTCGCTCTACATTATGAGCATCTTCAGGTTGAAAGATAGATAATAGTTAGTATTTCGTCCTATTTCTTCTACGTTACTCCATGTTACCTTAGAGGTAACAAACAGAGGTAACATGTTACCTTAGAGGTAACATGGAGTAACGTAGAAGAAATAGGACGAAATACTAACTATTATCTATCTTTCAACCTGAAGATGCTCATAATGTAGAGCGAAACGTCGTGCAATAAAAAAAATAAGAAGCTGGAAAAGTGAAAAACAACCGTGTCATTTTTTTTTAATTACGCCCTTTTGCTCGGTGAACCGTTTGTTCGACTGCGGCTACGTTTGTTCTTGATTGTTCGCCAATTAATATCGTTTGTTCTTCTCTCATTTTTTAATTATAACAACTTTAAAATTGTGAGTGTGAACTTAGCCAGTCATTTTTAAATATGGGTCGGAAAGGTATAGGTTTGGTATCAATCGAAAGCCAGACGTTTGTTCATTTTGTAGGGCGTTTGTTCATCCTGGAAACGGAAGGATACAGGAATTATTAAGGAAAAAGAGATTAGTTGTGACGTCATCTTGACTCAACCAACGCCATCTACTCAGCTCAGCTGTACGATGATGGTGTGGATCTTGCATAAATTGTTCGCGGGACACGGGTTGCCTGTACAGCTGAGCTGAGTAGATGGCGTTGGTTGAGTGAAGATGACGTCACAACTAATCTCTTTTTCCTTAATAATTCCTGTATCCTTCCGTTTTCAGGATGAACAAACGCCCTACAAAATGACCAACGACTGGCTTTCGGTTGATACCAAACCTATACCTTTCCGACCCATATTTAAAATGACTGGCTAAGTTCACACTCACAATTTTAAAGTTGCTATAATTAAATAATTAGAGAAGAACAAACGATATTAATTGGCGAACAATCAAGAACAAACGTAGCCGCTGTAAAACAAACGGTTCACCGAGCAAAAGGACCTAATTTCAAAAAAATGACTGGCTAACTTCAAACAGCCCAGGAATTCCAGAACGGCTGGCTCTTTTGTTAACCCAACCTCGGAACCTGAACATCGGAATGAAACAGCAGTGGATGTGTTTACTACGGCTCTCCTCGACCGTGAACTACAACAGGCGTTACGACTAGCTGACAAGCGGACGATCAAGGACGCACTTGAATACAGCTTGACATTTTTTCTCCGAATACGATACCTGAAATAACATTTTGTGCTGGGGTGTTATTTGAATATCGTATTTGGCATAGTATGATATGAGTAAAAACTGTAATTGCCTATTTAGTCTAAGAAAATTGGACCAAAATATGGCCATCGAACGGCAAAAATCCTACATCGGAAATTTTTTTTTGATTATGGTTAGGGATGGTCCCGAGATGATGGCATAGAAAGTCCCAACCAATCGGTGGTCCGCAACCTTAAAAAAAGGGGAGAAAGGGGGGCCTTTTTTCGGTTTTGTGCGATTATTTCAAAAACGGTAAGTGATACAGAAAAACGATCTGAGGACGAAAAAAACTACATAAAATTATCTTTGCAATGATATATAACACATTAGAGTTCAGTTGAATATTTCGGCGTTAGAATAGAACATAAATTAGAATATTTTCATTTTAGACCTTTTTTAAAAGCTCCATGACTTTTGAAAGAATGTTAGTTCAGCCGTAAAATTTTGTACAAGTATTAACAACAAGTTTAAGATAATTTTAACGTAAACGCTGAGTCGCTCCGGTCAAGGACCCCCATTATCCCCCCACTTAAATTTGTCAAAACGGCATGTCCATAGCTCCCCCCAAAATTACAGAGTGCTAAATTTTGGTTTGTTGCGATTGGAGGTCATAATCACCCCACCCACCAAAAATCAGCTCATTCGGATAAAAACTAAGGGTACCTCCCATACAAAGTGACCCATGACAACTTTGTTCTACAGTGTATAAAATGAGTAGTACGTAGAACAAACTCCTGATGGGTCACTTTGTATGGAAGATACCCTTAGTTTTTATCTGAATGAGCTGGTTTTTGGTGGGTCGGGTGACTATGACCTCCAATCGTAAAAAACCAAAATTTAGCACTCTACTCCAATTTTGGGGGGAGTTATGGATATGCCGTTTTGAAAAATTTAAATGGGGGGATAATGGAGGTCCTTGACCGGAGCGACTTAATGTTTACGTTAAAATTATCTTAAACTTGTTGTGAATACTTATACAAAATTTTACGGCTGAACTAGCGTTCTTTCAAAAGTTATGGAGCTTTTAAAAAAGGCCTAAAATGAAAATATTCTAATTTACGTTCTATTCTAACGCCGAAATATTCAATTAAACTCTAATGTGTTATATATCATTGCAAAGATAATTTTATGTAGTTTTTTTCGTCCTCAGACAATTTTTCTGTATCTCTTACTGTTTTTGAAATAATCGCAAAAAAACGAAAAAATGCTCCCCCTTTCCCCCCTTTTTTTAAGTTTGCGGACCCCCGATCGGTTGGGACTTTTAATGCCATAATCTGGGGACCATTCCCAACCATAATCCAAAAAAATTTCCGATGTAGGATTTTTGCCGACCAAATATGCCATTTTTCTTAGACTAATTTGTGTTCTTGTGGAAACAAAATTTATCCTTTTCGACCTGTTTTATTTATGGTGCAGGTGTTTTATAAATTGGTGAGTTGTTTAGTATTGACGGATTGGGAATTTAAGTTTCAAATGAACTACCGTATGGTATCAGTGGAGGAGTGAAAGAAGTAACATTTGTGGAAACATGCATTCCATTCAACTCGTTTGTGAGACATGGAAAAAAAGGGTACATTACGCTTTCAGGTCCCCAAGGGAAATATTTGATGTTTCCGATATTTTCCGCTATGTGTCCGCTATATGGCGGACGGTAAGATAAGTGTCACTAGTGTCGATAAGAAGAACAAGAAAAATTTCCCTTGGGGACCTGAAAGCGTAATATACCAAAAAAAGAGTTGTGGCATTTGAAAGAATGTATCGGTGGATGGAGGAAACAGGTAAAGCTTGTGGAATATGCATGCATGAAGGGGTGTACCGCTCTAGGACGTGCAAAACACAATTTTTTTACTTAAAATTTGGAATCAGCTGCCCAAAATTGCGTTAGTGATTCCGCCATTGTAATTTGACGGTTATTTCCGGATAAAACTGGGTTACTTTTGGGCTAGCAATCCAAATTTCTTTCTTGTTATACCCTTCGCTCATAGAGTGAAAGGGTATATTAACATGAAGTTTGTAACGCATTGAAGGAAGCATCTCCGACCATATAAAAAGTATGTATACATATATGATCAGCATGACTTGGGGAGTCGATTGGGCGATATCCGTCTGTCTGTCTGTTGCGACGCGTTTTACTCGGCCAATTTAAAAGCTATGAAGCTGAAATTTTGCATAAATCCTTGTTTTTGCTGCAGGCAGTTTGTATGTTTGAATCGGTAAAACAGAAACGGTAGTGTCTCCCCCACATCTCGAACGAGATCGACGACCAACAGCAAAAAATATAAAGTTGAAACACGGTGACTGTGCTCCTTTCGGCACAGCTAAATGAAAGAAAATACATCATACACCAGATATAAAGGCTTGATGTTGGATTGCATATACATTTTCACTGTTTAATATTACATTTCTATCCAAGCTACTACTTTTTTCGGCTGCCTGCCCCGAAATCTTATTCCGCTTTGGATTTATGCTGAAGTCATGGTCATGGCAGCGTTCATTTTCACCCCATAGCATTAGAGGGATAAATCTGTTTGAGCATCTACCTTTTTCATTGATGAAAAAAAAACAATGCTGTAGATAAGCATAGTGTCAACGGGTAATCAAGCATTTTGCACATGGTTATCTGATTGCCTGTTATTTGACCAAAAATAACATACCTAATAAGAACACGGGTTCGGGCCTGTTATCGAATACGAGAACTAATATAGGCAGAATAGGGACAGAAAATACGAAAATCGCAAGAAAATCGTATAAAATTTATTTTTTCCTAGTAACCAGGTTGTTTTTAATTGAGCGGAAAGAGAGACATTGGGTGAGGTTATAAAACACAACGTTCGCGCAACGTTACCTTTAATTTCAAATCAACCGGCCGTTACGGATCAGAAACTTCTCCCTACAAACAGATTCCCTAAGCGCTTAGGGGACAATGGACATGTCAAACGGAATTTGTCAACTTTAGGAAACAAAAGCGCGTTGCTTGCTCGGCTAAATGGACGCATTGAGAGATGAAGGACAGGATCCCGATACGGTGGAGTTTCGAGAAGAGCAAGACACTTGTGAGGCAAGTGCAGACGAAGAAGCCGGAGACCCAATGATGCAGTTACTAAGAGCATTGTCAGAACTAAATCAGCGGTCGGCGAAGTCAGAGGGGGCACTCATCGCATTAAGTGAACGATCAGCCAAATCTGAGGAGGCAATGAGCAAAATCGAGGAATCGATAAAATCTGAACTGAACGATAAAGCAGGAAGAGGCGATTAGCCATTTAAAGAACAGCCTCGAAGAACAATTTGAAAAACAGAAAGCAGAAGTTCTATAATCGACGAGAAGTGTCGAGAAAATCAAAACGGTGGCTGAAGAAGTCCAGAAGTTACGGAACGATCTAGATACATTGAAAGCAACGAACATAAACCATTACCAGCAGAGTTCCGTAATAGCTCAGGAATTCGGCTGTGTGAAGTTAGCCAGTCATTTTTTTTTTTAATGAAAGTTCCTTTGTTCACTGGTATGTTGGTTTTACAATAATGACACGGTTGTTTTTCACTTTTCCAGCTTCTTATTTTTTTATTGCACGACGTTTCGCTCTACATTATGAGCATCTTCAGGTTGAAAGATAGATAATAGTTAGTATTTCGTCCTATTTCTTCTACGTTACTCCATGTTACCTTAGAGGTAACAAACAGAGGTAACATGTTACCTTAGAGGTAACATGGAGTAACGTAGAAGAAATAGGACGAAATACTAACTATTATCTATCTTTCAACCTGAAGATGCTCATAATGTAGAGCGAAACGTCGTGCAATAAAAAAAATAAGAAGCTGGAAAAGTGAAAAACAACCGTGTCATTTTTTTTTAATTACGCCCTTTTGCTCGGTGAACCGTTTGTTCGACTGCGGCTACGTTTGTTCTTGATTGTTCGCCAATTAATATCGTTTGTTCTTCTCTCATTTTTTAATTATAACAACTTTAAAATTGTGAGTGTGAACTTAGCCAGTCATTTTTAAATATGGGTCGGAAAGGTATAGGTTTGGTATCAATCGAAAGCCAGACGTTTGTTCATTTTGTAGGGCGTTTGTTCATCCTGGAAACGGAAGGATACAGGAATTATTAAGGAAAAAGAGATTAGTTGTGACGTCATCTTGACTCAACCAACGCCATCTACTCAGCTCAGCTGTACGATGATGGTGTGGATCTTGCATAAATTGTTCGCGGGACACGGGTTGCCTGTACAGCTGAGCTGAGTAGATGGCGTTGGTTGAGTGAAGATGACGTCACAACTAATCTCTTTTTCCTTAATAATTCCTGTATCCTTCCGTTTTCAGGATGAACAAACGCCCTACAAAATGACCAACGACTGGCTTTCGGTTGATACCAAACCTATACCTTTCCGACCCATATTTAAAATGACTGGCTAAGTTCACACTCACAATTTTAAAGTTGCTATAATTAAATAATTAGAGAAGAACAAACGATATTAATTGGCGAACAATCAAGAACAAACGTAGCCGCTGTAAAACAAACGGTTCACCGAGCAAAAGGACCTAATTTCAAAAAAATGACTGGCTAACTTCAAACAGCCCAGGAATTCCAGAACGGCTGGCTCTTTTGTTAACCCAACCTCGGAACCTGAACATCGGAATGAAACAGCAGTGGATGTGTTTACTACGGCTCTCCTCGACCGTGAACTACAACAGGCGTTACGACTAGCTGACAAGCGGACGATCAAGGACGCACTTGAATACAGCTTGACATTTGAAGTCGAGAGGTAGTGGACGAATGTGTCTGTCAGCGACATGGATGGATGCATCAATACGACTTATCAGCGAAGATGCAATTCGGTGTTGGAACTGCGGTGAGAATGGTCATATCCGAAGGAATTGTCAACAGCCGAGGAAGACCGGTACATTCTGCAAGAAGTGGCCAGCAGGCGAGAAAAACGAGTTGGCAAAGAGCGAACCGAGTTCGAGAAGTAACGGATGATTACGTTGTCGAAGAATCGATGTATCGAGACGAGTTGTTAACAGAGTTTCGATTCGATGCTGGAAATGCGGTGAACACGGGCACGTGCGAAATAGCTGTGAACAGCTGAGGAAGGCAGGCACACTCTGCAAGAAGGTTGTCAACGGTGATTCAATTCGGTGCTGGAATTGCGGTGAAAATGGTCCCCTGCGAAGGAACTGTCGTCTGCCGAGAAAGGCAGGAGCATCCTGTAAGAGATGTGTGCAGCGAACCAGAAGAACAAGTTGGCGAAGTCTATAAGTCGGAAAACATGTATAAACGCCAATCTCAAGGGGCAGAGGTTTGCGTGTGGAAGTCATGCCCCGAAAAGTGCCATCAACGTTCCACCGGCTCATCGTGGTCCATGTTATTTTGGACGAAAGCACTGTCCTCGATCGGAAGCAGCGGATATACGAAGGCTGAGCATGTTGCCTATGGAAGGTTTGAATGCGGAGGAAGTACACAAAGCCCAGCTGAATGACGAGGATATCGGTTGGATACTTTTGTGGAAGAAGCCTGGAGAAAGGCCCAGTTGGAACGAGGTGTCAACTTATGGGTCAACTACGAAAAGCTATTGGGCTCAGTGTAATTTTCTTCACGTTGAGGATGGCATGCTGAAACGGAAATGGGAATCGGCGGATGGAACCTCGAGTATAGTGTAGCTGATACTTCCGCGAAGCAAGGTTGATGAGGTATTGCGGGAAATGCATGAAGGAAAATCGAGAGGATATCTTGACGTCAACGGGACATTGGCGAAAAAGCGTGAACGATTCTACTGGGTGCATGCTCGACGTGACGTTGAGGAGTGGTGCCGCCTGTGTACGAGTTGTGCAACTGTTAAAGAACCAGGGAGGAAGCCGAGGGCGAAAATGAAAATCATGCATGTGGATCCACTGGCACCCTATCAAGGCAACGATAGGGAGGAGACCAAAGCGAGTTCTGTTCGGGACGAACAGGTTTAAGGAGGGGGTAATGTCGTGTGTCTAGGGTACGTCAACCACAAATCGAATGCTCTTAGTTTACACCAGAGGGCGCTGATGTCACTAACGAGAAATAAGGTTGACGTCTTGATTTACACAACAACCAGGACTTTCCGGAAGTTTCCGGAAAGTGCATCACCGAAGTTTCGGGAACAGTGGAAACGAGTATATAAGGGCGTCGACTAGTGTCGACGAGTCAATCAGTATAGTTTTACCCGTGGATTATGTCGTGTCAGTAATTAGTGAAATTGGGTGAGGTTATAAAACACAACGTTCGCGTAACGTTTCGCGTTTTCCGAAACGTTTCCTATTGTGTTCTGTAAACGCATAGATCCGGATCAGACTTGGTGTTCCCATCGCCATCTCTCGGAAAGTGACAAATGTGACAATTGACACATTACAGCTGATACGTTTTGCTCGAAAATTAAAATTTCCAGTTTTAAACGAGATGCAGATACATTTTATTTTGATTATAAATAGTTTAATAAATAAATGAGGGCGGAAATGCACGGTTCGACGGCAGATTGTAAATTTCTGCCAATCAATGAAGCTATGCCTCGCAAGAGGGCGCTTAGAGGATCTGTTTGTAGGGAGAAGTTTCTGATCCGTAACGGCCGGTTGATTTGAAACGTTGCGCAACGTTGTGTTTTATAACCTCACCCAATGTAAACCGTGTGTATATCCGTGTGTGTTGTAATAAATAGTGTTACAGTAAAGCGAGTGTTGTTCATTATTGAGTACGCGAAAATCTGTAGAACCCACTGGAACGTCTAGAAAAGACGATAAAAATATAACAATATTACATAGGTATATATTACGATACGCTGAGAGATGAACTATTTAAGACAGCACTCAGGCATAGCGTTGTTTCTCTCAAATGTAGTATGAACAAGGGGGCGCTCGCCGCGAGTACCGTCTCGCAGGGGCGAGAACGATAACGCGTGTTGAAATATAGTACAAATCTGTTGTTCAAAACAGTTTCTCCGTACTTTATTTTTAGAATTATCATAAATTTTTTTTTGTATTCGAAATTGAATTTCCTTAAAATAAAGGAATAAATTCTACAATGGCATGGACTCGTTATGGTGAGAACTATGAATGAATTTCACAAGCAAGCAATTCATTCGACTGAAATGGACGCGAGTTTTGTCAATTGTACGATGAGTTGGGAGTCTCGAAAATCGTGAAGCTACACGAACTGCGATTGACGTCAATCGCATGGTGGCACCGCGCGCCGTCTCTATATTAAGGCCGCAATGTAGAAATCTTTTTTTGATTGGTGACCTCATGTTCGCGTGATGACGAAATGCCATATGAAATCAGTGGCTTGTCACTTTTGCTTTTTAATGGCGGTCGTGCAATTGTATTTCTATCGTGGCAATCGTGGTAATCTAATTATGTAATGAATTGGTGCGACAAAAAAAGTGTGCGACAGAAAAAAGTGATTAAAATTACGGCGGCATACAAATTATTGGTTCGTTGTGGTGCTATTTGGTGGTGGTGGTGCTACATATTTCACATGTTTAGATGTACTGCCTTCTTCTTGTTTTAATTACGTCACATGTTTGATTTGGTTTTCTTTTTCGCATCCGTCTATAGTTTAGTAGGCAAACTATGACGGCATGGTACAGCTGAGTTACGGCCTTGATGCATCTAGATGGCGTTGATGGTGGTCAACCGACAGCTCGCCGAGATTCCTAAGTTGGTTAGGACGCCAATTTCGAAACTGGAAAATCAGGTCATATTTGGAGCTCAACGATAAAGGCGACCCAGCTTCGACGTCGAGCTATTGTGCACATTCATTACTGATGTGCCAAAAGCAAAGCCATCTTAATACAAGCCCGGAAGCAGAACACGGTCATATACTTAAACGTCAAATCATAGGCTTGAGCAGATGGAAAATGTACATTGCGGTAAAGGCAAAGGTTGGGTCGCGGCAAACTTTACACGAAAAGCTTTGGTTCCCGGTCGATTTTCGTCGCGAAAAGTGCAATGTGTCGTGAATTGAAGTGTCTGAAATGCAGTGAAAGAAAACAATCCCGACAAAAAGTGAATTTTTCACGTGTTTTCGCGATTTTTATCAGAGCAGATACGGTTTTTTACATGCGCTGTTCTTGAGTTAGGGCATCGTGCAACGTATATACGACATGTTCATAGGCTTGATGTGTGTGCATGTATTGCTGCTTCCTGGCTTTCTAATTAAGGTGGTTTTGGCCAAAAGTGCTGAAAGGAAGTAAACGACAAAAATTGTGAAATTGGACTTTTTTTATTCAGAACTTGTGGTAACTCACAGGGAGAGATTTACTCCGCGGAGACAAAACGACTCCGCGATGAAGATACTGTGCAGCTTAAAACTAACTCATACGGAGATACTAAAGTGTCGGAGACTCAGACTAAAGCAACGAACACAAGACACAAGAGCTAAAATTAACCCTTCTGCACTTTAGGCATTAAAACTGTTAGAAATAATGAAGCTAGAACAAAATGATCTAAGAAAGAAATGATCATTAGACTATGCGCCAATTTTTTAAAGAATCGTACAAGTAGGGTAGGGCGGGGCTAGTTGAGCATAGGGGGCAAGTTGGGCAATCGAGATATCTCGGAAACTATTCACCGCACGCAAAATCATCACATAGTGGAAATAACGGGTCGCGGGAGTAGAATTCATTGCACAAACGTCAGTAGCGACTCGTGGATCAACTGAAGTACACGAGCGCATTGTTTATTTTTTGACCAAAAAGTAAAATAATCGCAAACCTCAATATTTCGTCTGTAATAGTCAAATATTATCCTTCTTTAATCAGGAAAGTGTTAAAAGTTCGTAAATTGATTGTACTTTTGATATGTATAGAGTTTCTAGGTATAATGCTAACCGTTTTTTTATAACTTCAATTTTATTTCAAAATTTCGGGTTGGGGTTAGTTGAGCCATAGTTGCTCAACTAACCCCAACCCTAAATTTTGAAACAAAATTGATTTAAGTTTTGTTGTTTTGTCATTTAAAGTCTATAAATTAAAAGTTGATTACTAAACAGAAATTTTATTTCATGCCTAGCTAACATTAAACACATGGTTCGGCTAAATTTCTATGTGCTCAATTTGCCCCATACCCTTGCTCAACTTACCCCACCTATGGGGTAGGTTGAGCATATTTGATTTTCTACATTTAAACAGATGCAGCTCCTTAATTTGACTTTTTAGAAATAATTTCGTTGGGCACATTTGCAAAGGGATATACCACCAATCTATCAGTATGCACAAGAAGCTATTAAGACTTACCGTTGAGGAGCTATAAACGCTCAAGTGAAAAATTGCTCAACTAGCCCCGCCCTACCCTACCTCAACTTGGCAGAAGTTGGAGAAAATTGAGATGGAAAACCATTTTATTTTTAGGTCAAATCGCAAAAATTTTACTTTGAAGTTCTGTAAAAACCAAACCTCTTATCCGATTTTAGTGCTGTTAGTTTTATTTTTTAGGTAAATTTGTTGGCTGTAATAATAATCTTATTTTGCTATTCTAGCTAGTCTAGCTTTTGAGATAACCCATTTTGTACTGGTGGTTCGTTTTCGAACCACCATTTTCAATATTTTTTTTTATATTGAACAACTTATATTTTTAACTTTATTTTGATGTTATCAGCACTGTTAGACTGTCGCCTATAGATTTGGGTCATCTGCAGGTTTATAAATTTATTAATTATATTATATTTTGGAAAAATGGGATGACCTTCTTTTTTCGACCATTTTTCAAAATTAAAAAAAGTATCTATAAAATCCATGAAATTTATTGAAATGATTGCATTCAATAAGTAAAAGCATGTATTTTTCTTTTGAAATTATAATTTGAAAAGAATAACAAGAAGTTTTTAGTTTATGAGCTTCTAAATTTGGGTGGTTCGAAAACGAACCGCTGGTACATAGTGTATCTAAATTTCTTCCTTGTTTAATTTTAGTAAAAAAACCTATCTAATGCCTTGGTTACACAGTGCGAGCTATCGTGCGAGTTGGTCTAGACAGCTACTGCAGAGCAGCTACTTGCACCATGTGACCGCATCATACGAGTTACTGTCATGTGCGATTCGGTCAGTAGCTCGCATCCGAGTTACTACAACATTTTTTGTTTTGACTCGGCCACTCGTCCCCAGTCAGCGTCAGCTGGTATCGCATACTACGATTCGGACATTCGAAATTGCACCGTAGCTCGAAATTAACCGCCGGGTGCATTCGCCTGTAAATTTTGTCGTTTACAGTGTGAGCTTATTGTGCAACAATGGATAGATGGACTCCGGAGCAGAATTTGAATTTTGTCGATTTATACAAGGACCAAACAAACCTGTGGAATTGTTCGGATCCGAGCTATAACAACCGAGATTGGCGTAAAGCGTCTCTGGAATTTATTCGTGTAGAAATGGCATTAAAATACATAAGTGATGTAACTAAGAAAATTAAAAATTTACGTTCTACATATAACCAAGAGGTTTTAAAAATTCAAAAAAAGTGGAAGTGGTACTGACGACAGCCCGAAGTACGCTAAAAGCGCAAAGTATTTTTGTAACCGCTCTTATCACGATAGAAGCAGTGTTCACTCGTTCACTTCACGACAACATTATACGAGTGACATGCTACTGAGATGAAACTACATACGTGCAGTAGCTCTACTCTGCCGACAGCTCGCATTTGTGTGACCGGGTGATGCGAGTCGAGCTACTTTCATGCGAGTACACAGGTGCAGTAGCTGTCCACTGTCAGGTCAGCAACTCGTACTGTGTAACCAGCCCATAAATGTTGTTACGTACTCGTATTGCCGACTGTCAGTCTGCTTGCCTGTGTCTACATATTTAGACGTGAAGTGAATGGTATAGTGTTTCGAATAATCAGTGAAGATAATACCTATGAGTTCTGTTGTTTGGATTATTATACTCGGATGTAATTATTGCTGCAAATTCTCAGAAATTGAGGCCTAATGCTGTATTGAATTCGTGGAATTTCATAGACACCATTATGGTACGAAAGCATAACAATGACCTTTCATATGAGTACCCACACACCTCTCTCCGATGAATAATAAATAACTCAACTGTTTTCACCTGTTCCGACACACCCTGTTGACTTGGCCCTACATATTTTAAAACTAATCGTAATAAGTAGAATTTGCATTTTATGCATTTCTACCAAATTTTATGTCGATTGGTTGAGCCAATAACGAGATGTTTAGTAAACAGGTGGAAAGTCGCTAGCCTGGCAATGTGAAACGCCCTTGGCAAATAGTAGATTCGCTTTATTTAGAAAAACGGAGGGGGAGGGTACCGCAAAATCAACTTCAACCACCAATAATTCCGATAATGTTACTCGAAACCGGAAAAAAGAAACCGATATGAAATTTACTCGTCGTACTCTTTGATTTAAGTACACACACGCCAACCTACGATAAAAAGTAAAAAGTCTGCCTTTTTCGTACCGTCGGGGACACCCTGTTATCTTCGTCCTACCAAGTTCTAAGGTATTCGTACCAAAGATTGTGACCATTCTTCACATACCTACCAAATTTCAAGTCGATCCGTTGAGACGTTCGCGTATCCTCTATGTCGCTCCAGTTAACAGACGAGCGGACGGACAAAAGGACAGACGGACGGACAGATAAGTGTTTTCTGGAAAGTTTTCTAAAAAACCCTTAAAACCGAAAATAAATATAAAATTTAATAATAAATGTATTTTATTAAGTAAACCCACGCAACACCTTCCTCATTGCATACAACACATACCATGTCGCTTACTTACCAACGGTTCGTTTTCGAACCACCCCATAACACATAAACAACAAATCGGGAAAAAAAAATTCTTCGGAAACGTCATCAGAGTGTGCTTATAGACAATATATACAGGGCCGGATTTCCCATATGGGCAACCTGGGCTACTGTCCGGGGCGGCAGAATTTGAGGGGCGGCAAATTCTCAAATTTTTTCATTGGTCTAAAATTATGGGAAAAATGCATTTTGAAAATTCAAACATAATTGTAGAAAACAGTTTGCTTTTTTAATTTATTCTAGTTAGATGTAGGTACATATTCGTCTTAATTCAAAGCACCTAATCGCAACTTCCACTCAAATTATAATGTGATTCCACCTTCAAAAATTAGGACTACTCAAAAGCTTTACTTGAAGCATACCCTCATTCACTCTGAATGGCGTGGCGGCCTTTAGTTCAGGAGTATATTTAGAGTAGGAGCATAAATCATCTTTGTCTTCACTTAAAACATTATGCCTGAAGCCACATTAAATGATATAAGTACGCTAGTATACTTGGCTGCCAGCTCCTGTTTTCAAGCTTCTAAAATTACCCCAGACTTGAAGAAAAAAAACAAAAATTTTTTTTGGTGATAGCGATCCTTTGGAAAGTTCAAAACGCCCCCAAGCAAGTAACTCATCTAACCACACATTTTCGTGTGTTCAATTACTTCCTAAATTTGTCCCCACATCAAATTCGCTGGGGAGCAAGGATTTGGTTTCGGGAGAGGTCCAAGTTTCGATATTAGAAATGCGGCATTGGCTATCAAATTTTTGAGTTTCTATCGGATTTAACTAAATTTTTAAGCATTTTTACGCTTAAATTTTCAGATTTGCAATTTTTTTCAGAGAAAAAAACGGGAAATTCTACCGAAAATAAAAATTTTTTTAAATAGTTGAAATCAGGAAAATCTAGAACTCTTTGGGCACCGAATGATTTTTGCTGAATAGCATCAGTAAATGCTTTCCAATTCGTTTTCGTTATCTTTATCACCGAAAAGAAATTAGGTCAAGGTGTGTTCAAATTATACCGTAAGCTTACTTAATTTTGTTTTTTTTTCGGTATGACGTTTTCGGGCTAAATATTATGCTAATATAGGAAATTTCATTTGTTGGGGTAATTCGCAAATTATTTTCAAAACGATCGAAAGAAAAAATTTTGAAAACATGAAAAAAATTAGAAAACCGAATGTAATAAGAATTGTACAGTTTTCTATGTTATCATTGGAGTTTCAATCATTCTTCTTCTTCTTCTTTATGGCACGATAGCCCGACGTCGGGCCTTGGCCGCCTGGATTGAAAACCTCCAATTGTCGCGGTCACGCGGCCTTGTCCTCCAATTCCGAAAGCCTAGCATCTGGTGGGCGTCCTCACATACAGAATGCTCCCATCGGGCTCTCGGTCGTCCACGCAATCTGGCTCCGTCCACTCGTTGCGCGTTCATCACCTTTTTGGGCATGCGATCGTCGTTCATCCTTTGTACATGTCCCGCCCATTGCAATCGCTGCAATTTCACGATCTTCGACACCTGTAGCTCATCATACAGCTGGTACAACTCAAGGTTGTACCGGATGCGCCATTCACCTCGTTCACGAACGGCCCCGAAGATTCTTCGGAGAACCTTTCGCTCGAAAGTGTCCAACAGGTGTTCAGAGTTTTGGGTTAGGGTCCATGCCTCGCAGCCATAGCATAGCACAGGTCGGATTATGGTTTTATATACGTGAAGCTTCGTCTTCCTGTGCACCAGCTTCGAATTCATAATTTGGAGGACCGCAAAGTAACACTTATTAGCTAGTTGTATCCGTCGCTTTATCTCATCTGTTTCGTTGGCGTCCTTTGACAAATTGCAACCCAGGTAAGTGAAGTTGTCTACATATTCTATATTGAGGTCCCCCACTGTGATGCTTGAATTTACTGGCGTTCTAGTTTTTGATTGTATCATGACCTTGGTTGTAGATTCGTTGATATGTAGCCCAACTTCTTTGGCGGCGTTATTGAGATTATGCAGAAGGCTTTCTGCATCACCCAATCTTCGAGACATGATGTTGATGTCGTCGGCGTAGGCTACTAGTTGAGTCGATTTAATGAGTAGCGTTCCGCTGCTGTCCAAATTCATGGCTCGAATCACATACTCCAGAGCCAGGTTGAAGAGCGTCGGCGCCAGCCCGTCGCCTTGCTTGAGTGCAGTACGAGTTTCAAATAGGTCAGTGAGTCTGTTCTGAACTCTGACCTGCGAGACGGTATTAGTCATCGTCATCCTTATGAGTCGCACTAGCTTAGCCGGTATTCCAAAATGCAGCAAAATGTTGTACACTACGCTTCGATCGATACTGTCGTATGCCTGCTTGAAGTCAACAAATATTTGGTATACGTCGATGTTGTATTCCCAGCACTTCTGGAGTAAAAGCTTCACTGTAAAAAGCTGATCTGTCGTCGAACGACCAGGTCTAAAGCCGTCTTGGTACTCGCCAATGATTCCCTCTGCGTACGGATTAATTCTATTTTCCAGAATCTGAGATAAAATCTTATAAGTCGTAAAAACTAATGAGATGCCTCTGTAGTTTATTTCAACTTATCCCCTTTTTTGTGGATTGGGCAAATGATACTTTTACGCCAATCTTCGGGTATTATTTCGTCGTTCCATACTTTAACGATAAGTGTGTGTATAGCCTTAACAAGGCTCTCCCCACCATGCTTCAGCAGTTCAGCTGAAATGTCGTCAGCGCCCGGGGCTTTATTATGTTTTAGTGCTTGCATGGCGAGATCGACTTCTTCTACTGTTGGGGGTCGAACGGGAGGGCCTGTTTCAGCCATCAGCTCCGGAGCTTCTTGTGTGGGGTTGTTCGGTTGAACATTGAGGAGCTCTTCAAAATGTGAGGCCCAGCGTTTATCAACGCTATCGGTGTCGCTAATGATATTGCCATCCTTATCCTTACAGAGGCTGGTCCTGGATTGGTATCCACTTTTAATTGAATTAATCAGCTTGTACGCTTGTCTACTGTTCCTACTAGCTAGTCTTTGGTTTATTTGCATCAACTGCTCGTCAAGATGCTTACGTTTCTTACGCCTAATTAACCTATTCGAAAATCGTCGAAGCTCGTCATATTTTGTTTTTTTGGCTCTAGTCGCGCGTTCAGTCCATTGGCGATATGCCTCGTTTTTAGCATCTACCGCATTTTGACATTCTTCATCAAACCAATCATTTCGGGCTCGCCGGGCTTTGTATCCCACAACCTCCTCTGCGACCCCTTTGATGGTGTCTTTGAGTGTATCCCAGATCTCAAGGGCGCTTTGGTGCTGATGTTATTTAGCAAGGGCGTCAGCTTCTCCTCAAGGGCAGTCGTATAAGTGACCACCGTGGCATCATCCAACAATTTGTCAACCGCAAAAATTTTTGCCGGGTTGAACCTCGAATGTTGCACCGAAGAAATTCTGCACCTATAAGTCGCCTTCACCATATAGTGGTCAGAGTCGATAATTGCTCCACGATAGGACCGAACATCCATTATGCTCGATGCCCATCTCTTGCAGACAAGGACGTGGTCAATTTGGTTGACGGTATGTTGATCTGGAGATCTCCAGGTCTGCCTGTGAATGCGACGATGCGCAAAACAGGTAGAGCTAATGACCATATTTCTGCTGGTCGCGAAGTCTATTAGTCGTTGGCCATTGTCGTTACAGTCTTCATGGAGGCTGTACCCTCCAGTAATCCCCCTATGCCAACTTTCATTTCCGACTTTGGAGTTAAAATCCCCTAGCAGCAATTTGACATCATTTGATTGAAGTGAATCGAAGAGATTTTCTAGGCGGTGATAGAACTCGTCTTTAACCGTGTCTTCGCTGACTTCGGTGGGGGCATGCGCGTTTATGAGCCAGAGATTGAAGAACCGGGTTTTAATGCGAATCGCACACAGCCGCTCGTTTATGGGTTTGAAGTCGATAACATGCGGCTTAAGTTGATTGTTTACAACGAACGCCACTCCAAACTCCCTGTGGCCCGAAGGTTTTCCACTTGTGAAAATTGTGTACGAATTTCGGTCATCAATCTCGTTACTAAGCCATTTTGTTTCCTGGAGTGCAAAAATGCTCAGCTTATATTTTTCGACCTGATCCAAGAGGGCCCTTAAGGCCCCTGGCCTATTCAGGGAGCGTACATTCCAGGTTCCGAAAGAGTAATCAGTTGTTCGTTTGCGATGTCGTCGTTGGGTTGTATCCGTCCAATCCGAGGCTTTCATTCCAGGTTTCTTGACGTAGAATTTTTTCCAAGGATGGGTTGTCGGCCCATCGCTTAACCATGATAGTATTCGTAAAACGAAAGAGGTCCATCATGGAGAGGCCTCGGAGGTGCTGCTTCGGTGATTGACTGTTCGGTTTTTGTCACCCTATTACGTTTAGTAACCTGAGACGCTGAAGTTGTTAATACAGCACTCAGGCGCAGCGGTTACTCGGATAATGCGGGAAAGTAACGCCCCGTAGAGAAACATAGGAATTGGCTGGAGCCGTTCACCCTATGAAGCTCCTCCTGCATAGCTAAGGGTCCGCAGTTATGCCACAACTGAAGAGGATATAGGAATCGGCCGGAGCTTTTCAACCTTTATCCTCCTAAAACAATTTTGGGAGGTGTACGGAACACCTGTATTCCTCCCTTGGGAAGCAACATAAAAAAATTTCAAGCAAACAAAATACGCTTACTGGTAAAAAATATTAAATTTTCAATTTTTTCACATACGCCCGCTAACGTTTTGTCTACATTTCCTTTTTGAGCTGACAACTGCTACCTTCAAGCTTGCTAACATTGATGATATCATTTCAAATAGCTCCTACTGCGTAAATAAATTCTTTATTGTACACCAAAATGTTAGAAGTCTAAGAGAAAACTTTTCCTCATTAATAACCCATATTGATACATTTGCAAATGCTCCAGATATTATTCTTGTATCTGAAATCTGGGTGTATGGCTTTGAGCTTAATGATTATAGTCTACCTGGTTATACATTCTTTGCTAATACTAACGAATTCTATGCAGCAGGTGGAGTATGTTGCTTTATTAAAAGTTGTTTTCTTGTCAAAGAAATGAAATGCGTTGAGTTATCTAGTGCGGACGTGTTGCAAGTTTCTTTCGAGGTAAATAATATTGAGTTTGTTGTTTAATGTATCTATAGACTGCACAAGTTCAATGTTGTGCAGTACTTAGAAGAATTTTCACGATTATTGGACAGTCAAAAATGTGACAATTTGATAATAGCAGGGGATTTCAACCTAAACTTGCTAAGCAACAGTGAATCCATAACCAATTATTTAACTCTTCTGGCGGCGCATGGTCTAACTAGTTTTGTAAATCAACCTACAAGAATGTCCTCGGGTACGTGTTTAGACCATTTTTATGGCAGATTCGCTTATATTTCAGTAGATTCTTGTGAGAAATGTAATTTTAATTTTGGCATAACAGATCACGTTATGATCGGTTTAGTTTTTGATCTCGGGTTCAAAAAGGTTTTAAAACGGACGGCAACTGGAACTATATTTAAAACAAGGATTGACTTTTTAAAGCTTAAAAATAAGTTATTTCTTGAGTCATGGAATGATGCTTACGAAGAAGACGATGCCTCAATTTCATATTCACTTTTTGCCAATTCGCTTTGTAGTTATATTTCTGAATGCTCTACTAAACTGCCTGTGAAAACGAATTCAAAGAGGTTAAAACCTTGGATTACCCACGCACTTTTAAAAAGAGTTAAGCTCAAAAATAAACTTAGAATTAAATTGAGTAAGCACCCTAACAATCAAAAATTGAAAACTAAAGTAAAAAAGATATGCAAGGAACTCAAAAAGTCCATACCGACAACTCATGATATCTATTATAAAAACCATCTCAATAATATGAAGGGGAATTTCAAAGGCGAATGGCGGGTTGTTAATAGTATATTGAATCAATCTTGTCCGAATAGTAAACCTAATAAGCTTCGTGTCGATGGTCACATAATCTCGGAGCAGCATAGTGTAGCAAACGCGTTTAACGGGTACTTTACGTCCGTAGGGCGTAATTTATCTGTAGTGACTAACTCAAGCTGCAACTTTTGTTCGAGGTACAGAAATATAACTCACATCCAAGAGTCGAGCTTTGCATATGAACCAATTACATCTTTGGAAGTTTTAAAACCAATAGGTTCTTTAAAAAACTCGTATGCGTGCGGTTTTGATGGCATTTCAAGTTATGTTCTGAAACAGATAGGATATTTTATTGTAGATATCTTAGCATTTTTTTTTCAACCGCAGTATATTTTCAGGTAAATTTCCTGATGCTCTTAAATGCGCAGATGTAGTACCATTATTTGAAACAGGCGCTGCCACTGATATGAACAACTATAGACCAATTTCTCTGCTCCCTGTTATTAGCAAGGTCTTTGAAAAAATTGTCAAGAAACGTGTCTTATCTTTTCTTAATTCTTCAAAATTCTTCAGTCCTCTTCAATTCGGATTTCAACAAAATAAATCCACTGAAGACGCGCTTTTACATTTTTGTTCTAGAATTTTTTCTAACGTTGATGCAAACAAACTCACAGCTATATTTCGATATTTCCAAGGCGTTCGATATGGTTAACCATACTTTTCTACTAAGTAAACTTGAACAAGCGGGTTTTCGTGGTTTTATTCTTGATTGGTTTAAGTCTTTTTTGACTAATAGGTATCAACGTGTAAAAATTGGGGAAATTCGAAGTGAAATGAAGTATTTACTCTTGGGTGTTCCACAAGGCTCCGTTTTAGGCCCGATTTTATTCCTGGTTTATATAAATTCTTTATTTCAAAAAAAGGGAGAGTTGACTGCTTTTGCTGACGATGTAGGCTGTACTTACGGTTCTAAGAGTTTGCTACACTTAACTGCCGATATTAATTGGGACCTTAATATTTTCAGGATCTGGTTTGCTGAGCATGGTCTAACTTATTGTTAGACCAAAACTAAAATGATGTTCTTTAGCTTATCGTCTTCTACCATAAACATCGCTAACTTTTGGTGATTTAATAATTTAATGTGAATTAAAAATTAGCGTTTTGATTTCGGCATCACTGGAGGCAATACAACAAAAACACCCTCTAAATTGACTAAACTTTTTCTTCTAATCTTGCGTGGTTAAATGAACGAATTTAATAGTATTTTCAGCTACTAAGATTAGAGAAATCAGCAATTTCTTTGGTAAAACTATCTAAATTTAAGTCAACTACTTCACTTTAGATAAAAAGTCTAAACCATTTTTTTCAGTGTAGTTTCGTGTTATTTCACATTCAAAATGTTCTTAATTGAATTATTGTTTATTTTGCATTTATATGCCATATTCTGCTTGGTTACGCCATTGTATGAAATTGCGCAAAAATTAAATTCAATATAAATTAAAAGCTTTCTGAAAATTGTGTGCGTCTTTTCTATACGATAAGACTACCAATTAGATAAGACGTATGAGAAACTGACCCTACACTGAACCAAATCGCCTGCTAAAGTAAAGAAAATATGGCTCAAATCAAGAAAAAAAGACAATAAAAAACAGCCAAGAAATATTTCTCTTCATTTGAGAATTAGTGACACTGATCCAAGTGAAATGCCATTAGCAGCGCTTTAAGGAAAAGTAACTTTGAATCAAGACAACTTTTCTTATGAAAAAGACAAGAGAATCTAAACAAAAATAAAAAAAGAAACTTGCATCCAACCAACATCGAACACATAACCCCATTCTTCCCAGTCAAACGCGCTACCCACTGAACCATAGACACGTCTGACTAATCTACTACAACGCTCCAATATAAGCTAAAGCTAAAATAAAGCTTTTCCACGAGCTTTGCACGGAAAATGTCAAAAAAAATTTATTATCAAGCATTTGTTTGCTTGAATTGAGAATAATGGTTTAGGCTTGAATCTACTTCCTATTTCTCAAAAGAAGGTTTTGAAAATAGGATCGATTCAAGAAGAAATTGTCACATTTTGAGAAATTTTGTCTAAATTCGGGAATTTTGCAAATGAGAAAAGAGTTTCTTAATTTTAGATAGCCCAATTTTTCCAGTGTAAGTGTACATAATTAGGTAGAATTAAGTATGTACAGTACTCCCCGGCTATAAGCAACCCGGATAAAATCAACACCCGCTTTTAATCAAATCTGATTAACCCTGAAAATTTTTCTATATAAAGCTACATACATTTGTCCCCGGATAAAGTCAACCCGGTTATAAACAAATCCCTGTTATACTCAACAAAAAATTACATTACAAAATTATATTGACGTAGGAAACAACCTGTATATAAGCAATTGACAAAAAAAGTATCGTTTACAATAGTTTGTTTTTTTTTCTTTGAAAGAAACGAATTATGTTGAGTTTCATTAAATTTTAGTTTAAAACTTGCTATACTTTGCTGAAACATCCGACTCGTTATAAATTTAAAATAAATATTAGTATAGTGCCGTACGCAGAACAAATCATTGGCGAGTATCAAGGCGGCTTCAGACCTGGTCGTTCAACGACCGATCAGCTTTACACAGTGAAGCTACTACTCCAAAAGTGCTGGGAATACAACATCGACGTATACCAAATCTTTGTCGACTTCAAGCAGGCATACGACAGTATCGATCGAAGTGTACTGTACAACATTATGCTGAACTTTGGTATACCGGCAAAGTTAGTGCGACTCACAAGGATGACGATGACTAATACCGTCTCGCAGGTCAAAGTGCAGAACCGACTCACTGACCTATTTGAAACTCGTACTGGACTCAAGCAGGGCGACGGGCTGGCGCCGACGCTCTTCAACCTGGCTTTGGAGTATGTAATTCGAGCCATGAATATGGACAGCAGCGGAACGCTACTCATCAAGTCGACTCAATTAGTAGCGTACGCCGACGATATCAACATCATGTCTCGAAGGTTGGGTGATGCAGAAAGCCTCCTGCATAACCTCAATAATGCCGCAAAAGAAGTTGGACTACATATCAACGAAAGCAAAACAAAGGCCATGATGCAATCGAAAACAAGGACGCCAGCAAATTCAACATCACAGTGGGGGACCTTAATATCGAGTATTTAGACAACTTCAACTATCTGGGTTGTAACTTATCAAAGGACGCCAACGAAACCGACGAAATTAAGCGACGGATACAACTAGCCAATAAGACATATTTCTCGGTCCTCCCTATAATTAATTCGAAACTTGCGCACAGGAACACGAAGCTCCGCGTGTACAAAACGATCATCCGACCCGTGCTATGTTATGGCTGCGAAACATGGACCCTTACCCAAGCCTCCGAAATTTTGCTAGACCGATTCGAACGAAAGGTCCTTCGGCGAATTTTCGGGGCCGTTCGCGAGCGAGACCAATGGCGTATCCGATACAACCATGAGTTGTATCAATTGTACGATGAGCTGGAAGTATCGAAAATCGTGAAGCTTCAACGTCTGCAATGGGCGGGGCATGTACAACGGATGGACGACAATCGCATGCCAAAGAAAGTTATGAACGCACAATGAATTGACGGAGCGAGGTTGCGTGGACGACCGAGAGCTCGCTGGGAGAACTCCGTAGGTGAAGACGCCCACCAGCTGCTGGGCTTCCGAAACTGGAGGACAAGGTCACGTAACCGCGACAATTGGAGGTCAACGATTCAGGCGGCCAAGGCCCGACGTCGGGCTATCGTGCCACATTGATGATGATAGTGATTTAACTGAAAAAATGATGAAACCCAAACATCCAAAAAAAGAGCTGACTTTTGATGCCAAATTGTTCTATGGCCTGACGGCCTTACGCAGTAAAAAGTTAGACTTTTTTGCGCGTCACATTTGGGGGGGAGGGGGTGGCAAAGGGGCGAAATTATGATTTTTCGCCAATATCTTGTTAACTGTAATATTTACAGCAAAATGTTCTGAGGACGATTTAAACTACACAAAATTTCCTTTCTAATGATATATTATATCATATACCTTCTTTTGGCAGATTATATACTAGACCTTAAAACA
Organism: Microchrysa polita; assembly: GCA_949715475.1. NCBI lineage: Eukaryota > Metazoa > Arthropoda > Insecta > Diptera > Stratiomyidae > Microchrysa > Microchrysa polita. The sequence continues at coordinate 49,054,486 of OX454417.1, forward strand.
TTTGGTGTAATTTAGATTTTTTGATAGTTACATTTGGCGCTCTAGCTCCTGAAGTAATTTAATTGGAGCCATGGTAATTGGGATAACTATTCCTAACAATATATAGCTGTCCCACACGGAGACTCAGGCTGCCCCGACAAAGCATTCCCCTATACTACCTATTAACATTTAAAAAAAAGACATGCCTGTAACTTTTCGCCGAATCACAGCAGGCGGGAAAAATTTTGGTAAACGTTAAGGCTAAGTCCCATTAGACCCTCCACCAAATATTACTTCGATCAGATTAAAACAAAGGGTACCTTCCATACAAATTATTCAAATTCAATGCCACTAGTTTACAACATCGACGTATACCAAATCTTTGTCGACTTCAAGCAGGCATACGACAGTATCGATCGAAGTGTACTGTACAACATTATGCTGAACTTTGGTATACCGGCAAAGTTAGTGCGACTCACAAGGATGACGATGACTAATACCGTCTCGCAGGTCAAAGTGCAGAACCGACTCACTGACCTATTTGAAACTCGTACTGGACTCAAGCAGGGCGACGGGCTGGCGCCGACGCTCTTCAACCTGGCTTTGGAGTATGTAATTCGAGCCATGAATATGGACAGCAGCGGAACGCTACTCATCAAGTCGACTCAATTAGTAGCGTACGCCGACGATATCAACATCATGTCTCGAAGGTTGGGTGATGCAGAAAGCCTCCTGCATAACCTCAATAATGCCGCAAAAGAAGTTGGACTACATATCAACGAAAGCAAAACAAAGGCCATGATGCAATCGAAAACAAGGACGCCAGCAAATTCAACATCACAGTGGGGGACCTTAATATCGAGTATTTAGACAACTTCAACTATCTGGGTTGTAACTTATCAAAGGACGCCAACGAAACCGACGAAATTAAGCGACGGATACAACTAGCCAATAAGACATATTTCTCGGTCCTCCCTATAATTAATTCGAAACTTGCGCACAGGAACACGAAGCTCCGCGTGTACAAAACGATCATCCGACCCGTGCTATGTTATGGCTGCGAAACATGGACCCTTACCCAAGCCTCCGAAATTTTGCTAGACCGATTCGAACGAAAGGTCCTTCGGCGAATTTTCGGGGCCGTTCGCGAGCGAGACCAATGGCGTATCCGATACAACCATGAGTTGTATCAATTGTACGATGAGCTGGAAGTATCGAAAATCGTGAAGCTTCAACGTCTGCAATGGGCGGGGCATGTACAACGGATGGACGACAATCGCATGCCAAAGAAAGTTATGAACGCACAACGAATTGACGGAGCGAGGTTGCGTGGACGACCGAGAGCTCGCTGGGAGAACTCCGTAGGTGAAGACGCCCACCAGCTGCTGGGCTTCCGAAACTGGAGGACAAGGTCACGTAACCGCGACAATTGGAGGTCAACGATTCAGGCGGCCAAGGCCCGACGTCGGGCTATCGTGCCACATTGATGATGATAGTGATTTTAGCTGAAAAAATGATGAAACCCAAACATCCAAAAAAAGAGCTGACTTTTGATGCCAAATTGTTCTATGGCCTGACGGCCTTACGCAGTAAAAAGTTAGACTTTTTTGTGCGTCACATTTGGGGGGGAGGGGGTGGCAAAGGGGCGAAATTATGATTTTTCGCCAATATCTTGTTAACTGTAATATTTACAGCAAAATGTTCTGAGGACGATTTAAACTACACAAAATTTCCTTTCTAATGATATATTATATCATATACCTTCTTTTGGCAGATTATATACTAGACCTTAAAACATTTGGTGTAATTTAGATTTTTTGATAGTTACATTTGGCGCTCTAGCTCCTGAAGTAATTTAATTGGAGCCATGGTAATTGGGATAACTATTCCTAACAATATATAGCTGTCCCACACGGAGACTCAGGCTGCCCCGACAAAGCATTCCCCTATACTCCCTATTAACATTTAAAAAAAAGACATGCCTGTAACTTTTCGCCGAATCACAGCAGGCGGGAAAAATTTTGGTAAACGTTAAGGCTAAGTCCCATTAGACCCTCCACCAAATATTACTTCGATCAGATTAAAACAAAGGGTACCTTCCATACAAAATGACCGGAAAATTGCCTACGAGCAAAACTTTAATTTTAGTTGACTTGTTCCCTTATTTCTTAATAAACTAGTGGCATTGAATTTGAATAATTTGTATGGTAGGTACCCTTTGTTTTAATCCGATCGAAGTAATATTTGGTGGAGGGTCTAATGGGACTTAGCCTTAACGTTTACCAAAATTTTTCCCGCCTGCTGTGATTCGGCGAAAAGTTACAGGCATGTCTTTTTTTTAAATGTTAATAGGGAGTATAGGGGAATGCTTTGTCGGGGCAGCCTGAGTCTCCGTGTGGGACAGCTATATATTGTTAGGAATAGTTATCCCAATTACCATGGCTCCAATTTAACTACTTCAGTAGCTAGAGCGCCAAATGCAACTATCAAAAAATCTAAATTACACTAAATGTTTTATGGTCTAGTATATAATCTGCCAAGAGAAGGTATATGATATAATATATCATTAGAAAGGAATTTTTGTGTAGTTTATATCGTCCTCAGAACATTTTGCTGTAAATATTGCAGTTAACAAAATATTGGCGAAAAATCATAATTTCACCCCTTTGCCACCCCCTCCCCCCCAAATGTGACGCGCAAAAAAGTCTAACTTTTTACTGCGTAATGCGGTCAGGCCATATAACAATTTGGCATCAAAAGTCAGCTCTTTTTTTGGATGTTTGGGTCTAGAGCTAAAGTCACTATACTATATGTACTTTGAATATGCACGGTGGCCATATAGACTGCACTTTTTTTCGTGTAGTACATTGGGTTTAGTTAAGGTTGCAGTACTTGCGCACTTTTGACCCTGAACTACGAATGTGGCGAGCCCATCATAGGTTAATGGAAGGCAACTATTCTCAAACTACTCAACGCCAGTTTTTTTACTTTCCAATAAGGAGTATATTTTCCCATTCTTATGAATAGACAAATATGCATATAGGGTTTGGATGGTTGCTGAACTACCATCAAATTTTGACAAAATTTGAATTGGAAATTCAGCATCAAATTCGTATTTGTTCTGAAATTCAGGAGATTATATTATTATTATTTTTATTATTCACTTAAGTTTGTCTGAAATACCCGTTTCATTTAGTAAGCGGTATTCCAAATGTGGTCGTTGAATAGGGCCCTTTAACACGAAGGAGCCCATTTCACAGTACAATTGGAAGTCCTGTCTTATTTTGAAGTTTTAAGCCCTTTTCAGCAATAGTGTTTTTTTCCATCAGAGGAAAAGTCGTGTCATCAGTCTCTCTTGATTTAACTCCTAGTGGAGCGTGGTGCGTTGAAGAACCTACAACCGAACCGATTCAAAGACAACTGAATTCGGAGTGTGATACGGTTGTCAGCCCCATTGTTAGTTTATCCGTATTATTCTACGATAAGAATATTTCTAATCATCTTTTTCTGAATAATAAACATGCGACGGGCCATCCCGAGGTTCTCTATGAATCTCTACATCACAGAGTGGCGACCGAACAATCAGGGCCACAGAGTACGACAACAGATTCATACGCATTAGGGTAAAGATCCAGTGCAGTAAACGTTTTCCAAATTTCTTATGTTTGAAATCAATAATAAGGATAATCGACGTAACCCCTAAAATAAAATTTTCCCCGACAAAAAGCCAATCCCCTGTCGGGAAGCAGCTGTTTCTGGGGAATGGGCTAGAGTAACTAGCAAACAAAAAAATATATTCTGATGTTGACCTCATCAAACCACTGTAGGAGTCAGTGACTGGTCAAACAGTTCCACCCTTTTCCAACAGCCCAATGTCGACAAATATGTTTTACTTGATGTCATGATGATTTCAATTTTCAAATACTCAGAGACTAACACAACTTAACCTTTTAAGAGCAGCACTATTCTTAAAATATAAAATCACGAAAGGAATTCTCCATCAAAACACTTTTGGCTCGACATTAAAAATGAGCTGAGACAATTTAATAACTTTGACGAGGTGTTATACCCGGGTATAAGCAACATTAGGCGTGTTTTATTGTGCTGGGGTGTAGGTTAGTTTAGGGTAACTACAATAACAACATAACACAGATAAACCCAGTAATGTATCGGGGGTACGTACTCTGACCAAAGTTAACCCGGAAGAATTGTTACAGATGTGACAACCAGAGGCGCTCTAACACGAAAAAGCATGAGCTAATACCAAAACCATTGGTTAAAGTTTACTGTGGGAGGTTGAGTGTTGCGATAAACCGACCGCAATGTTCATTGTTGTTTTTGTAAGACATATTAATTTAGTGGCTATTTATTTATCACAACTTTGAAACTTCAGCCTTTTACAAAGTTCATGGTTGGTGCAATAGATATAAACAGCTTTTAACCCAAATCGTTTTTTGTGCTTATATACCCCAACCTGCACCTTTTTTACAAAAAACACGCTTATTGTTGTTTATAGGTGGGACCCCAAATATAAACATATTTTTTGACTATATCCGGCGACCCGGATAATAGCAAACTCGATTATAGTCAACGCAATCGCTTGCCCACTTACGGTTGACTATAACCGGGGTCTACTGTATATGTAATTTGATATGAAATGTTTGGTGCATATGATGATCTAGTAGTGCTCAAATCATAATTTTAAATTAATCAACTTCGAAATATAATTACACGTACGCACGGATTTTCTTCAAAAGAAAAGGATATCTGGCGCCCATATTAAATAAAAAAGCGGTTTACTTGCCTGAGTTCTTCGTTTTGTAAAACCATCAGACTACTTGCGTTAGTCTTAAAAAAAGGGATAACCAAAAAATAAGCATAAACTAAATTTATAAAAGCTGCTCTCCAAAAAGAAAGTCGTACTCGTATTAACATTGAATAAGTGTAACATTCATGCAATATACATCATAATCTGTTCCCTGCATTGCATTAAATATTTACACAAATTCACAACAAGTGGAAAATTCCCATAGTGACAGTATTCTTTATGAATGCATGCAAACTACATTTTGTGGTTCGCTTGAATATTATTTTGCTGAAAAGCTACTCTTCAAGTTTCTAGGGCAACGAATGGGTCAACTGGATTAACTGAAATAAATATATGCATTTTTTTAATGCAGTATTATGTACATATCGGTTTTATTGAAAAGAAATGGCCGTCATCAAGGACATCAAGATCTTTCGAGAACGCAAGAATTGCCGGTTATTTTTACTTTTCATATGTTGACTTATACATACTTTCTTTTTATTATAGTTGTTTGTGATAATTTAAATATTATTGCAAATAAATGTTTATGTAAACGTTGTTTGTAAGTATTGGATACAGTCAAAACAAAAACAACATTCCATTGGTTGATCAACTATAACTACTTGTATTATCATATCAAGAGTGCTATGTTGGATTGTAGGCCGTGTTATGATTTAGAAAATAATATACAAATATATGCGAAAGCGAAGGTCGAAGAATATTTTGCTAAAAACGTAAACAAAAGCGAGAATGCGTTAAATTATCTACTGCTGTAAATTTATAGAAATCGATGTGAATCCCCTTGAGGATCCAGTTTACATACGTCACAAACACACCCCTAAAGTAGAGGTGCGGCCACCGCCGTCTAGATATTAAGGCCGCAATGTAGAATTTTAGACGTCAAGTTAGCAGTTAACATTGTCGTCATCATCCCAAGTAGTGACGTCATGGTGGCCATATGGCATTTAGCCAGTGGCTTGTTACTTTTTTTTATCTGTGCGGTTGTACGATGGCAGCACCGCCGTCGAAACGTTTTACGTACTTACTCGTTTTTTTCCTACAATATCCGTACTATCTATTCGCGATCACAAATAAACTTATTGGTATCCCTAAATGGGGAAATCTTTCACTCTATGACACCTTTTCCATGCACTACATTTTGAGTATAAAAACTTCTGCACACTGTCAATAATCCACATAACCTGCCACTATCTTTTTAATTAATTGTTTGCCGTTCAAACAACACATTTTCTAAACGAAACTCGCGATAAAAGTACACTCGCCCGTCTGCTTACCATGATCTGTCAAATGTGTGCCATTTTGCAATGTTTAGTCTCACTGCCTTGTTCTTGCTGTTGATGACGTGCTTATGTTTGTTTCTGTTTTTTTTTGCAGCCGTCAATAAATTGAATACGGATCCATGGCGTCATTATACAGCTGAGTTGCGGCCTTGATGTATCTAGATGGCGTTGGTGCGGCCCGTGCAACAATGTATTAATATGTATGGCATGGTATATGCATGGCTCCCAATTTATGTACATACAGTGCGTACTCGATAATCCGGACTATTGAAAACCAGGGTCGATCCGGACTACAGAGGAATTCGGACTAGTGGAAGCCTTTAATTTGCTCTAAATTTCCAGGAAATGGACGAATTTAATCAAATTGTTCAAACATTGATCTTTAACATGTTTATGGACTGGTTTTTGGAGAAATGTACTGTTTTGAAGTTATAAGCCAAAAACGGAAAAACCCCGAAAATGTACGGTTGATTTTTTCGATTTTACCCTGTTCCGCAACGAAATTTTGGTGGGAAACTCCGGATTCAAACTCAGCAAAAAAAAACATAAAAAAAAACAAAACAAAATTGTCTCTACCACATTTGTAATCTGAAATCTCCTAATGACTACACTATTGGTCTTTGATGAACAACAATGAAATCCGCAGCTCTATCACGACCGAATGATGGCTACATAAACTAAAAAACTGAAACTAATTGGACATTTTTGCTGTTGCTGCTTACTGTCCATAATCTATTATTCGCGTAACGTAACGACTTACATTTTCTGCGGCCTTATGCTTTTTTATGAGTTAACACCGTTAATTGTTGAATTTATTAAGAAAACTTGCAAAAAAAGCATACAAAATCCAAAAGATGTGTACTTGCCTAGTGTCTAGTGATGTGCGATTCCGGGTATTTTTGGAACCGGTTCTGGCGGGTCCGGTTCTCAGAAGAACCGGGTATTTGGACCGGTTCCGGGTCCAAAATTAAAATGTTGAAAAATACGAATTCTTAGGTCTTTGCCATGTCGAAATTATCTCTTCTAAATTTATGTTACAAAAAATCTGTTAATAAAATCAATTTATAGCCCTCGATAAATACTCGTGGATACACAAATATCATGTTTTTACATTATCAAAAGAAATGCGAAAAATTCCCAAGCGTCACTTTTAAATCTACCTTCTGACAATGACTTTATTCAGTCGTCATTAAATTAAAATATAAAAATGTCACTATCGTATTCCACTTGTACATGGATACCTTTAGAATTCAGTAGAAAACATTGCTAATTTCTAAATCACAAAAAAGAAAACACCCGTCCCTATATTCATCAATAAACCATGCGCAAAGAAAAGATACGAAACGCACAAAAAAATCGAACAACCCAACACGTTTGCAAATTACATTTACCGCATTGCATAACGCGAGACCAACATACAGCATCCGACATCGACAAGAAAATTTCCCGTCGGAACCGAGAATCGGTTCCATCCACTGCCATCTAGATAGACAGGCCGGATTATCAGCTGATCTGTCAGTGGTCATGCAACACTAGTAGTGCCATGGTTGGTCATGGTCCGCGCTTAGTACTGCCAAAGTACCGCTCAGTACAATCCACAAATTGTCCACAATCCAAATATCAGTGGCTGTCAGCCTGTCATTTCGTGTGACTTGCTATGATATACACATGCCAGTGCGTTGATTTTTTAGATAAATATGGTAAGTACGATGTTGATGTATACTATTTTACCACTTGCACATCAAAAACACATTAAAGCAAACCATAACCTTTGTCTCGTAATAAACGCTCGGCATATTTAAACTTTTGGGTTCAGAAGCACTGGAGGTTGTGGGCTTTACATATGTCAACTGTCACTGGTCACGAACGCACTTGTCCACTTGTAGACGAACAAATTTCTGCAGTTCGGCCTGTCTATCTAGATGGCAGTGTTCCATCAGAAACAAATGCCGGTTCTGTGGAACCGGACAAGCGCCGGTTACAGTCGGTTCTGCCAGAACCGAATATCGATTCTGTGGAACCGGACTCGGTGGTCGGTTCTTTTGGAACCGGCGCTCGGTTCTTTGTAGAACCGGTCGACTCGGTTCTTGTTAGGAACCGGGTACCCGGGTCCGGTTCCGCTTTATACGGGCACATCGTATTTTGTATGGTCGCTAATAGAGGTGGTCGTTTAAGAAGGGTAAAACTTGTATGGGACAAATGAGTGATGTAGTGGTCGTTGGTCCGACAAACAGGTGGTCGCTTAATACGGGGAACAAATGTATGGAGTTGTATGGAAACGAATTCCGTTCCCGAAAAATCGGTCGTTATGAGAGATGGTCGCTTAATACAGGTGGTCTTTTAGACAGGTTTCACTGTACATAGAAAATTTGGAAAATCAGCTCCAGCAAACCATTTCATTTCTATCGTCCACGATACGAATTCAATTCGCCTACTAGAAAACATTTCTCGAATTGCGTTTCGAATTCGGTTTAAAGGCGTCACCCCCTTCGAGAAGGAGTAGTCACCAATATTAATTCGCCAGGAAGATAATTGTAATACTAGACTTTATCTTCTATTTTATCTTTCACTTTTTTTCAACTTTAAATTTACCTTTTTACACTTTGCATCTACTGGGAATCGAACCGGGCACCTATCGTTTCATAATCCTTCGTCTTACACCTGAGCTATTAGGGGCGATTCAGACTATCGACAAGATTGACTAAATCCTAGATTTAGTTGACTGTTGTACCATATTGTACTGCAATTTGAATAATGCAAGTACATTCTACGATACATTTCGAATTTAATGACATACGATTTAATCTAGTAAAAAAAAACATATAATTAATTACGCATAATGTCTTAAAATTTATCCAAAAAATAAAATGAAAATGAATGCATTTTTTGCATTTACTATCCAAATACCCATTAAAACCATTATTTGCACATAGATATCTAAAAATGAAAAAAATTGCATTAAAGGAGGGTTCTCAGCTTGACGTGTTTATTGGCCAAATTATCAGAATCAGAACACTTCTAACTTAAAAACCAGTTCAGTGATGCTTAATAAAATTTCTGTTTCTTATTAACTGACTATCAGTCGATTACTACACGTGCTTTATGTAAATTTCATGCAAATTATGCGATTTTATAAATATCTGACGATGTAGGTATGTATATTTACTCTGTCTATCCGAATCGAAGAGCAACCTTTAAAATTTTCCTAAAAATAATCTGACCGGATCAAGTAAACAACATGGCAACGGGAAAATAATATTATGTATGTTATAAAATTTTGCATTCTTCGCAAAGCAAAGACGTAGAACTTGTTTGATGAGTCAAGCTCGTATTATTTTTGTTGGATTAACCAAAATAATCTGGATCCTATTATCTAGGCGAATAAATACCTGTTTCAGCTGCTTTATCAGTTGCATAATTAATCTTTGCCAATTTTTAGAAGTCTATAAAATTCGATATTATTAGTTGAATAACAGACGATTATTATAACAGTCCGAGTGAAGACCATGCATCAACCAATTTGAGCAAGGTTAACATTTGTATGTCTTTCTATTGAACCACTACCATCTTGATATACAGCACAGGCCGAACTGCAGCCTAAGTTCCACCCGAGTCCACTGACAGTTTACCTGTGTTGGCTACTGAAGTTTCCTGTTGTTGCTATTGCTATTGTAATATTGTAATACGTGTTACTTGAGTTCATTGCCACTGACAGATTCATTTTAATCAGCTGAAGATCTGGCTTGTATATCTAGATGGCGTTGATTCAACATATTGTTCAGTTCAAGATTTAATTTTACCTTGTTTCGAGATAATAGTCTTTATGACAGCCTTATGATTTATTATTCCTATTTCAATCTTTCCTATATGTCATGTGACTTGACTATACATAGGCACAAGATTAACGGAGGTTGGTAAACACAGGAAAAGTTTTGACAGAAAAAAACTACTTCTTGGTATGTGGCTTCTATGACCTCTCAACGACATGGTGGTCCGATCCTATTCATTTATACCAAAACCATCTAAAACATCCAGCCAGGAACTAGAGAAACCCATTATACCTTCTCTATCTAACGAATGCAAAATGATAGCCATAACAAACAATTGCCGATATATTCTCACTAATGCAAAGCATTGTAGCACGGGGGTCCGCTAATCCTAATACATACATAAATGCAATTCTGTTCCCGGCTGTGAGTAACGATGGTTTTGGTCACCGCCATCTTGATAGACAGGCCGGACTGTCGAAATTCGATTTCGAAAATTTGGTACCTTAGCGCCTGTGGTTGTTGCTATTGCTATTGTTGTAAATGCGGTTCCATAGCCACATGACAGCTAATTTTATCAGCTGATAATCCGGCTTGTCTGTCAAGATGGCGATGTTTTGGTTTAAACACTTATGCATATATAGCCTATTATAACATTGAGGAAAAGCACAGGAAAATAATTTCTGGAGCGATTTCCAGCAAAAAAAAATGTTTTCCCAATCATTTCAATTAACAGTAGGTTCGTTTTTTACTACATCCCGTGTAGGTTTGGGTAACGAAACTTCATATAAAAAAAATGACAGGTGGATCAGCAGGCATTTTTTTTATATGGACTTTCGTTACCCAAACCTACACGGGATAACCAAAAAACACATCTAATATTTTATAAGAGTTTCTTCTTTTTGATTATGTATGAAGTTGTAGTGTAGAACAACCAACCTAACAGTTCCATGATATATAAGATGTTTTTCTATACGATAGCGGGACTTATCCGGGAATATTTTTATCGGTATACAGGTGATTTCGCGAAGATAAAAGTTCAAGACGAAAAGCTCGTTCAGCCTCAGAGAGGGACGACAGTTTCATACTTCAAGTAGCCTAGGAAGTCAGCAAAAAAATCCTGGAAGAACCCACATTTGGATGTGAGGTTTCTATCATAAGGACACACACGTATGTTTGGTTAAGATTGGACCATAAACCATTTTGCAAATTTCAGCTATTATCCTATTATTCAGCTAATTCAAAAATGCACAAAGATTTTTACAAATATAGTGCATTGCACTAGTGGTGAGCATCGAAAGAAAAACATCGATGTTTGATATAGGAAAATACACAATTCAGCTTTGTCGTCAAAGTTTCATATATCTCAGTTGTGTGTTTAGATGACATCCATGATCCATCCTATAAAAAGCCTTTTATAATTTGGATAATAGGTAGATTTCGAATTGGAGGAGTGAAAAAAAACGATTTATCTGCAACATAACATAACCATAACAAAACATCATTAATCCAGTTATCTGTTATAGGGGATTCACACTTCCGACAGGATTTACTAAAAATTCGTAAATTCTGAAATCAAAATCTTACATGGATAAAACAAATTTTATTAAAAAACTACTATCCGCCCGCATTGATAGAGAAAATTATTGGCGAAGTACGATAAATCCGAAATGTTAACTTGAATAGTTATGCTTTCCTAACAACCGAAAAAAGCTCTACATCACTACCAGCAAATGCCGAAAAAACGTTTTCTTCCATGGTTTACATACCAAAGCTAAGTCCTGTAAATATTTTGTACCGCAGCTTGACATAGCCATGCGTCCGCATGCAAAAAACGCGACTTTGTATACACCCCCCTAAAGTCGAAAATCCCTACTGAAGAAAAATAAGGAGTAGTATATAAAATAGACCGCTCTAACTGCGACGCAACATATATAGGCGAAACGTTTCAAAAGTTAGGCAGCAGCGTGAGCCAACATCAAAACGACGCCAAAAAGGCGCTTACTAATAACTTATCGGCCTTAGCCAAACACGCAATTAAAGAAAACAACGACTTAATTTCATGAAAGCGAAAATCATGACTAATGAGCGCAAAAAAACCAGATTGCAAATAAAAGAAGTAAACCAAATTATTAAAAATGAGGATACTTCTTGTAACAAAAAAAAAAAGTTATAAACGAGACCGAGTTCTAATCCATGTACAGACCTAGAATGCGCGTGAAACCGAAAATATTCAATTTCATTTTTTTAAGGGGAAAGGGGTAGGTGGGTCGAATCTCGCACATCTTTAATATTTTATAGCGGCATCCAGCAGCTTTGCTTTGCTATAAATTTGACGTTTTCGCGACATTCTATCAAAAGAAATGGCGGAATACTGCTTTGTAGGGGATGTAGGGGTAGTCAGACCTTCTCCACTTTCCACCAACTTCAAGCATAAGTCACAATTAGGCACTGATCAAAATTTTAGGTCGCTAGCGATATTCTGTCAAAAAATATGGCCGTATGGGAGGTAGGGGAACCCTTGGTCCGATTGGGCCATTTTCAATACTATCCAAGTTTTTATCAAAACAATCATCTGACGAAAATTTCAAAACGCTAGCTTCATTATTTCGGGAGTTATCGTGCGAACTGACAGACACACGGACGGACAGGCAGACAGACAGACGGACATGGCTTATTCGAATCAGGGACGTTATCATTTATATATATATTTTGCCATACTTCCGGTGGCTCCTTTGAGGTGTTACATAAACCGTCGTAACAAAAACAATATACCCTATACCATCTTATGGGTATAGGGTATAAAAAGACTATTCGAATACGTATAAATAAATAACAGGCGCGACAATCCAACATTGGACTAAGGCCGCAGGATGTGTTAGTGACATCCTATTTCCAAGATCTTATCTGCTTTTTTGATGAGGTAATGAGATCAGCATCACGCTCAGCAGTGTTATTTATCCCCATAAATGGGTACTCGTTTAACACCTGAGTGAGATCATAGTCTGTCACAAGCTCGTGAGTTCGAAAAACACAATGGAACACGGTGAGATTCGAACTCATGAGCCTGTGCACCGAAGGTGCGCGCACTAACCGCTCGACCAGCCAGACTACATTCGAATACGTATACTACAATTAAAATTTGGATTAAATAATAATTTTACATTATAATAAACTAGTACATACATCCATTTTGCTTGATTTTATTTGCAATATCAACTATGACTTAGAATTACTCAGGATTTGGTTCAGTTCTCACAGGCTTTCTATAAGTGAAAAAACCAAATTGTTGTTGTTTAATTCACCTAATACCTTACCTGATTCTTATACGTTTTGGTTTCATCACCAAAATTGCAAACGGTTTTTAATTACTAATGAGTCACTAGATGGATCAGATATCACTTTCTGTTCTGACGGTTTATTTTCATGCTGCTTTCCAATCGAAATTGTTCCCAATTTTAGATATCTGGGTGTATTTTTGGATAAGAATCTCGATTGGTCTTGCCATGTTTCCAATTGCAAAATATGGCGTAACTATGCAAAGTAAATATTCAATTCAATAGAATATTCAAGCGTGTATGTAACTACTTAGGGACAAACGCAAGTACCGAACCACCAGGATCCTTATTTCCTATCGTATACTATTCATGAATGAAACGATTGACCTTGTATTCTTTCGGCAATCCGTCGATATCTCTGCAATCCTTTGGTGTGGCGGATCGACCGAGGTGGCGCTAGACTCACCATAAAATTGCCGAAAGGGTCATCGGATCCTCTTTATTTTTCCGGTCAGTGCACAGGGTGGTCAGAGATAACGGTCAACGCGGATGTTGGCCACAGCAATTTCACAATCAACTTCGTACTACTTCGATAATCCGTCGATATCTTTGGAATCCTTGAGTCCAACGAAACGATCAAGGTTTCGCTGGACTCGCAACAAAATTCTCTAAGGTGGCGTCGGAGCATCTTTCCTGCGAAGCTTACAAGGGGATAACCCAGATAAGTACAATAATTCACAAAATGTAAGCTTTTGTTAGTTGCCGACCTAGATGCACTTGGAAAATAGTCTATTTGGAAAATAGTCGATATCTCTGCAATTCTTCGGCCGAGCGATACGATCGGGGTGTCGCCGGACTTGCCAGAATAGGGCAATTTATTTGTGTAAGTCCAAACAATGGGTAAAAACCTTCCTTCTTTGGAATTTATGTTTCCAAAAAGGTTACTTCTTTTACTCATCCACTTATACCATAAGACATTCAAAGCTTAAATGCTCGGTCAATTCCTAAACAACTCATTCCAAATCTACATCTTTTTCGGGTACACTAACATCAAGTTGTACTACACTGCACCTGTCAAATAAATTATTTTAATAAAATGACATTAGGTAGCAAATATTCGAACCGGAAAAAATACTGCAAAACTGGCGAATATTCGCGTTGGTGTGGGCATCTCCATACAACGCAGTGTGTTACAATTTTGACGCCGCGGAAAAATTCGCCGCGAATATTCGCTGACGCGCCGGTGTGGGCATCACTTTAACGTCCCCTAAAAACTCCTAGTACTCCTGCTCACTCGCCCTGAGTTTATCAAAAAATATTTCTTTTTATTTTCAAAGGGAAATATTTTTTAATTTCCTTGAAAATAATTGTGGCAGTAGTTGAAAAATATTTACGGTTTCGTCTGAATCCCCTGTAACTCATTATACACGGAAATCTGCCGATTTGTGATAGTGCCATAAAGACCCCATTGCGAAAAGTGAGTATATATTATATATATGTATACAGGGTTATTGGTTAAGTCGACCTATTCCCTGCAACACGTTATAATAGGGTCAAAATGCAACAAAATGAGGCCATAAATGTTAGGCCGATTTTCAATGGTCACTGAGATATTTGAATTTTTAGGTGTCTTTGAAATAACCTTGAATTTTACCATTTAAAGTAAGAATTAAAGAAAACTACTAAGATAATGGGTTGAAACTTATTTTTGAATTTTAGTCAACACTATAGCAGACATTTCTTAATCATTTAAAATTTCAAAAACCCATCAGAATTCAAAATTTTTAATTTTTAATAAAAAAAAATTTCTTAAATTTTTTTAAAGTTGATTTTGAATGTAGTATTACTAAAAAAATTATATGACACGGAGTCTGCAGATTACTGGAAAAACATACTCGTGGTGTCAGCTTTCCAAAAAGGTGTCAATGTCATTATAAATATTTGAAATAATTGAATCAGCTAGCTGCAACTTGTTCGGGGACCATAATTTCTCTTGATAAAAAACGGAATAAAAGGTATAGTGTAGTAATAAGTTTTTATTGTGTTATGGATTTGTCGTTTTTTATCAAACGAAATTATGGTCCCCGAACAAGTTGCAGCTAGCTGTTTCAATTATTTCAAATATTTATATTGACATTGATACCTTTTTGGAAAGTTGACAACACGAGTATGTTTTTCCAGTGGTCTGCAGACTCCGTGTCATATAATTTTTTTAGTAATACTATATTTAAAATCAACTTTAAAAAAATTTTTGATAATTTTTTTTATTAAAAATTAAAAATTCCGAAATTGTGATGGGTTTTTGAAATTTTAAATGATTAAGAAATGTCTGCTATAGTGTTGACTAAAATCCAAAAATAAGTTTTAACCCATTACCTTAGTAGTTTTTTTTTAATTCTTACTTTAAATGGTAAAATTCGAGGTTATTTAAAAAAAAAACCTAAAAATTCAAATATCTCAGTGACCGTTGAAAATCGGCCTAACATTTATGGCCTCATTTTGTTGCATTTTAACCCTATTATAACGTGTTGTAGGGAATAGGTCGACTTAACCAATAACCCTGTATATATAAATCAGTCTCGACCAAGCCTAAGCAGGTATATGTAGTAACTCATAGAAGCAGTCAACTAGGTCATGACCAGTGTTGCCAATTTAGCCGTTTTCCGGCCAAATTTAGCCGGAAACCGTGCTGTTTAGCCGGAAGAAATTTCTAATTTCGGCTGGCCGGATTTTTAGCCGGAATTGATTTTCTTCGGCCGTTTTTCCGGCTATATTTTATGATTTTTTTTTTACTTTGAAACTAGAATAAATTTTTCAATATTCACAAACAAAATAATTAATCGCCGTGAAACTATTTCAATATACACTTATTATCGTGTAAAGCGCAGTATAGACCTCGGGCGGAATGAAAATGAAATTTTTGTCCGCTGCGATTTTTTCAATGAAAATGCATGCTTACTGTCGTGGAACATGTCGGAAATGATGGGGAATTCCATAAGCTACAATCCGAATATGGTTCCAAAATTTTTCTCGGCCATTTTATGTATTATTTTTCGATTCCCCCGTCATTAGATATTTTCCACGGTGAAATGACGGGGGAATCGAAAAATAATACATAAAATGGCCGAGAAAAATTTTGGAACCATATTCGGATTGTAGCTTATGGAATTCCCCATCATTACCGACATGTTCCACGACAGTAAGCATGCATTTTCATTGAGAAAATCGCAGCGGACAAAAATTTCATTTTCATTCTGCCCGTGGTCTATTCAGGCCTTAATAGGGTAAATACCTACTGTGGCCACGTAGAGGAAAACTTGCATTTATGTCTCCTGGGAAAAATTTACCGCGGAGACTTGCCTTTCTTCAATAAATTTAGGGTTTCATGTAAACTGACGATATTAGTACATAGTCTAAGCATGTAATTTACTAACCACCAATATGCTGAATAATTTGCAAAATGGAAGACAGTTTCTTAGATAAAATTCTTTGCTGAGCAATTCTTGAAGCATGTGGGTACCTGAACATTTTTCCATTTTTCAAAGTGTAAATTCTTTACCACAGATACGGTATCTGTGGTGCCAGATTAAGTACAAGCGCTTTTAGCGCTATTCATAGATATTGATAATATCGCCAGAGCTTTGTAGTGTTCAACACTAACGTTGTGCACTAATCCGACAGCTTGCCCAGTAAACTACAAAAATTAGAATTAAGTGAGTATATATTTCGGGGGCAACTTTTCCCCTTCTTCAGCACTTAGCTTTTGTGCTGAAGAAGGGAGTAAGTTGCCCCCGAAATATATACACACTTAAATTTAATTTTTGTAGTTTACTGGGTAAGCTACTTACACAACGTCTGACGATTCATAGAAACTACACATTTTCGTAGATGCATTACATTTTGTTGTTGGGTTTGTGGCCACAAATTTATCAAAAATCTACACCATTTCCCGGCCAAGCTCATGATTTTGGAACATCAATTTCGTATCTTTGGAGCATCAAATTCGTAATTGCGAAACATCAAAAATGGAACATCAATTTCGTAACTATTGAAAATGAAAGTTGGGGTGCTCAAATTCGAAAATGAATAACAACACATATATTCGAAAGACACAAATTTATCATCATTAGCACGAGTTCCAAATTACGTATTTGGACCATCATTTGCTCAATAATGACTGGGGACGCTATCCGTTGTAAAATTGTAGAACAAGAATGTTTAAAAAAATATTAAATTTCTTATCAATCTTTACATATTTCTACTATTCAAATTCTTTAAGAAAAGTGTGTCCTCAAATTATTAACAGAATATTCATCAAAATATCGCAATTGTGAGGGAAATTTTCACCATTTACACAAACGTCAAAAGTAAATGACGAATTCTAATGACGAAGTATGTGTCACTCCAATTTCGATGATAAACATCATGATGGATTATCGTCATGATGATTTTGATATGTGTCTTGGGCCTAAAATAGTTAAATTTTAATCAAAGTATAAGATTGTTCAGGTGCGATGATGGTAAGATATCCACACATAAATACGGTTGCCCTTGCCCATAGTTACGCATTGGACGTTCCTTCTACGAATTTTATGTTCCACAATTTCGAACTTGGACTTGACCGAGAAATTGTATCTGTATACAACAATTTTGACTGTATCGCCAGCGATTGGAGCATAATATGTAATAAAACTAAGAAATCTGTCTGCATAGTTTACGGGTAGTACTCCAGAAAAGAAATAAAATTATTAAAATCAGTTGTTTACTATATTTTTTCGTAATGTGACTGTTTTGTATGATTTAGCCGGTTTTTTGGCCGTTTTTCTGGCTGAAATTTATTTAGCCGGAATTTCGGCCGTTTTTGAACAAAATATAGCCGGTTTTCCGGCTAAATTTAGCCGTTTTCTAAATTTCCAGTTGGCATCACTGGTCATGACACTGCCAAAAGTCAGTTCCTCTAAGGAAACTCTTCTCCGTAGACACCAATTTAAATCCTCACCTCACACATGTGTTGACAGAAATGAAATGGACGAACTTCAACATAGGGCTACCGTGGAACTGTTAACTCATAAAAAGGAAAAATTTTATTCCAATTAGGAGAGTATCCAAATTCGAGCCTACACTGAAATTATCCTTTTTCCTCGATTCTTTATTTAAAAAACCTACTATGTTTCTTTATTTTTCATTTTTGTTTCATCTTCTAATTTTGTCATAATTCATTTCCTTTGAACTAAAATTTGTCGAAGAGACATACACTCACCGATTGATAGCGGGATCATAGGCTTTTCAGGATTTGGTTCAATAATCATTTCTTCAACCACTTCACGAATCAAATTGCGTGTATTATACGCAAAACTTGATATATGCACATTCCACGTAGATCTTCCATTATTAAAATTATCACTTAAACCATTTGCGGGCATGCTCACTATAAGTATTTTGTATAAACTTTAACCGTAGCTATAGAAAAAATGTAGAAAAAGAATTCAGTCTTATGACTTTTTATCACTATCAAATTATATCGTCTTATAATCCTCGTTAATTCACAGATTTGGATATATTTCCGCACAATATAAAAGTTTTACTCAGTACTAAGACGGCTTTCACAGAAAAATCCGGACCACTTCATTAGCTAAAGATACTCGAAACTAATAAACTGAAATAATTTCTATAAAACTGATGTTTATGTATCAGAAAAAAATTGCTGGCGCTTGAAATGCTTTATCTTGATTGTACCTTGTTCTGCATACGAAAGGAGACTGTTTCATAAGAAATCTATCTTCAGGTTTATATTCATTTCTAAAATTCAATTTCTGAGCTCAATATTCATAAGCATAAGTTGATCAACGTGGAAATATCTAACTTGTCGTCTGTTGTCGGGATTGTGGAAGTTAAAAGTGAGAATAATTGTTTAAATCTTTACGATTTAGATGTTTGGATCTTAGTAAACGTTCTAAGTTCAAAGATATAAATTTTATTAATTCTACTCGATATTCTAAATTGTTGAATTGAATTATGGATTGCAGTTACTAGTTCTACTGTACTGTACATCGTAGAAGGCAAATACCTACACTTGGGATCGGGAGGTGCCATTTCACATGAACAGATTTATTATATTAATTGAAAGATTTGGACTTAAGACCGATAACTCGTACATCATATCTAAGGCCCGTCGCGTCGGCTGGTTAGTCTTATCGTATAGACAAGACGCACACCATTCCCCGAAAGCTTGTACATTGTATTGTATTGAATTTGTGTTTACTTTGCATAGTTACAATTCTAAAAAGCATTACGCAATTTCATACGCTGGCGTAACAGAGCAAAATATAGCGTAACTAATGTAAAGTAAAGAAACAATAAATTCAATACAATTCGGCTGAGTCTTGTTTATTCGATAATTAACTTGGTTAATATTTGCAGCTCGTAAGCACCAGCCGTCAGGGCTTCCCATACAAGCTTTATGTCTCGAGCTTGCGAGCCGTACGGCTCGTTGTTTGCACAAATTGAGGATTTTTGAGGTTTTTTCGTTATTGACCTCTTAGTATCGATAACCGTCACACACACACGGAGAATCCATGGATTCCGCATCCAACGAAACTCCGTATAAAAAATTACAACTTCACCAGCTGTCATTTTTTTTATATGGAGTTTCGTAGCCTTTTACTCCTTACATCATATATTACCTTTACGTTTTTTACCAAATTTATCGCTTTCAGTGTGCCCTTCCGGCTCGTCCATATATAAATTTAGTAAACGGCAGTGTTTAATTTTAATCTCTAGATCTGGACTCTTTCACTTAAATATCTATTATATAAAAGAAACATTATTCTGCCAAAAACAATTATGATATTCTAGAAAGCAAAAAACACGAAGATTTTTTATATGTGCCGAATGATTCTTACGGCTCGTTCGTATAGCTGCTAACCTTTTTTACTGTTTTATTTTTCAAAAGTGAAGCGGGTAGGCGCAAATTTATAGATAGCGTGAGAAGCCCACATTAGGGTTAAAACTGCTTACCTGATTGTAGTAAATGGCAAAAATTAAAATCACACGTGTTTATGCGTGCGTGTATAATTAGAATTCTATCTATAACATTAATTGCTGAAAATAAAATAATAAAAGACTAAACATAATAAACAAAATGAAAAAAAAACTATTTTATACGAGTATTGTTTGTTGTAGACTTAGCCATACGTTCGATATCAACATACAGTGTAAGGCCGTTTAACCGAACTTCGGTTAACCGAAACGGTCGAAAACCATTAACTGAGGCTCAAAACAGTACAGACACGCTAGATGGCAAAGGAAAACAAAATTCTAATATGTACTCGTATACGTGGCAAGCCTTTTTTACTTAGACGGTACAGTCCAGTTATAGTATAGTGATTTTAGTTGCAAAAGTGATCGTAAACGTTAAGGCTAAGCCCCATTAGACCCTTCACCAAATATTACTTGGATCGGATTAAAACTAAGGTTACTTCCCTTCCCATACACGAAATCTTTCCTCCTCATAAGCCATCTACAATAGAAAAAAACAAGGCTAATTTCGGGCGCGGCCGAAATTTAGATACCCTTCGCTCCCCTCCGGCTAAAAGTTTTTTCGGGCGTACCTACGACTTGTATTTAACCCCCCCCCCCCCATTCTTTTCCTTCTGTCTTTAAAAGTTCCGTTGCGTCAACAAAACAATATTTGTATGGGGTTTGGTGGGAATAAGTGGGTAAATAAAAATATTTACTCAGAAAATTTTATTGGGGGATGCGGGAGCATGGCCCCATAGTACGGTTCCATTTGTTTTTACCTTTTTAGTTGCTTTGATAAAGACACATTAATTCAAGGTTTTGTGAAATTGGTGTAAAAAATGTTTCTTAGAAGAACCAAAAGGGGGGGGGGGTTTGTATGGCGGCCCCATGACCCCATTCTTACGTATGTTTTGTGTCATCAATAGAAATACAGTAGAATTTGGTTGAAATTGGTGCAAAAATAAAAAAGTTTTTCTTAGAAGAACCTAATTTGGGGGGTTAGGTTTGTATGGCAGCCCCATGACCGCCAGTAAATTCAAGCATCACAGTAGGGGACCAAAATATAGGGTATGTATAGACAACTTCACTTACTTGGGTTGCAATTTGTCAAAGGACGCCAACGAAACAGATGAGATAAAGCGAGGGATACAACTAGCTAATAAGTGTTATTTTTCGGTCCTCCCAATTATGAAATCGAAGGTTCACAGGAACACGAAGCACAACGTGTGTAAAACCATCATCCGACCTGTGCTATGCTATGGCTGCGAAGCATGTACCCTAAGGTGACCAGAATCCCGAATACTCAATGCTGTACATATGCTTGCGGAATTCGGTTTTCGGGCAAATCCTCAGCCATAGTTGGGTTTCTTCAAGAGCTGTTTTCAGATACTGCGACTGCCACAAGAACAGATCACGGAGGTTTTAACGTCACAACAACAACACACGGTAGTCATCAACGCACCATGCTCCACTAGGAGTTACGGTAATGAAGAGAGAGAGATGGTGATAGAGGCACAGGCACAGTTTCAATGTAGCTATGGAGAGAAGTCTGAAGAGACCCTTCAGAGCGGTAGAAAAGTGTCTTATCCTATTTGCGATATTTTTGGAGGATAATATGCACTTCTCCATGGTTACATTAGTGATTCTATGTTCCCTAGGCCCTTAAAACCATTGTAACGGATTCAAAGGACATATTTTGGGCAAAAATCTTTACCTAAATCTAAACCCTTGCAGAGTCCTTTCTTTATTATGCTTTTTCCTATAGATGTTGATAGGGGAATCTGATGGAGTACAGTTTTGCGATAAACTAAAATCGCATGTTTTGACGGCTGTAATATTGAATCTTGGAAGCTAGAACCTTGAAACGTTCACCAAATGTGACAGCGCGGTGCCCTACAAGTCTGCCAAATTTCAAAATTTCGCTCAATAATTTCCAAGTAATAGACAATTTTCGAGTAGAAAACACAAAAGTGCGATTTGGGCAGCTTCCAAGCGCTGATAGGTAGGACCTTGAAACTTTGAGAAATTGTGCGTCAAGCAGCTCTACAAGTGTAGATCAGAAATTTCGACTAAATCTTTCGACGGCTGTAACTTCTGAACCTTCACAGCTAGAGCCTTGAAATTTTTACGAAAGATGAACAGTAAGGTGCTCTACAAGTAATTTAATTTCAAAGTTTTTTGTTTAGGAATTGTCAAGTTATGGACATTTTCCAATTAGAAACTCAAAATTGAGATTTGGGTAGCCGTAACTTCAGAGAAAATGTAAGCTCCAAATAGCTACAAGTTCCCGAGTTATCGAAAATGAACGATTGTCAATTGTCAAACGCAAAAGTGCCATTATCTCGCTAATTATCGATCGTGCAGGAGTCAAACTTTACACCTTAAAAGCTGAAAAGACTGATCAAAAGCCTCACCGAGGAGCTTATTATTTGGTGATTTAGGTTTCATTGTGTGTCATGGGGAATGCTGTACATTTTGCTGTACATTTCCCAATGCTGTACGACAGGTAAAAATGCTGTAGTACTGTACAGCAAAACGCTGTACGTCTGGTCAGCTTAATGTACCCTAACCCAAAACTCTGAACACCTGTTGGACACATTCGAGCGAAAGGTTCTCCGAAGAATCTTCGGGCCGTTCGTGAACGAGGTGAATGGCGCATCCGGTACAACCATGAGTTGTATCAGCTGTATGATGAGGTACATGTGTCGAAAATCGTGAAATTGCAGCGACTGCAATGGGCGAGACATAATATATATTTAGATATATAATAATAATAAATAATATATAAATATATAAATTAAATGTCATTTCCCATACTTTTTCATAGAAATCATTTATATTCACGAATCAATGCATCCTTGATTTATCATTTAATTTATTGAATTTCGGCATCATTCACGCAAGGTTTCCTTGAGTTAAGGAATGTTCATAAATACGGGCCTTACAGAATGATGTGACATTCTGGAGGAACATGGACTAAGGGTTAGTACTGGACTCTGGAGATTTCTGCGATAAGAAAATGCCACTAAAGCTAAAGGACAAGTTGTCCAAAACAGTTGTACGTCCCGCACTCTTGTATGGATCTGAATGCTGGACCATGTATGCCGACCGAAATGAAAATGTTATGCATGTCAATTGGTGTAACCAAAAGGGACCACATCAAAAGCAACTACATCCGAGGCAGCTTGCCCATAGACCAACAAATAACCGAAAAGCTCGACGATCGACAAATGGATTGGTATTGCCATGTTCAAAAGCGTCCGCCTGAGAACCCCGCGAAGAAGGCGATATCAATGGTTATGTCCACACATGTGCGCTTTCGTCTTCACTATCGTCTTCAAGCTTCGTATCCACTTTCAATATTGAACGTGTTGTTGATTGCGTCAAGTGAACAGAAGAGATCAATGCCTCATTCTATCCACATCTGTTGATTATTTATCGGGAAATATGTGTCGCGGCTTTGATCAGGACGGATAAATGATAAATTCTTTCATGAATAGTATGAATAGATGATGAGTTTTTTATATTTAACATTAGCAATCGCGTTCAAGAATGAATGCGTTTCTTCAATAGCGCAGGCATCTCAAGTTTCAATTGTCAAAATGATGAAGACGAACGAAAATTGAAACTGTCTAGACAGGCACAATGAATGTTCCACTTGATGGACCCAAAGCCAGAGGCAGACCGAAGAACACCTGGATGTGTCAAATGAAAAAGCAACAACAACGCATTGGTATCGGCAATGACACAATCCAAAATACATTTACATATATACGTATGTATGTATGTAGTTTAAAAAAAATCTTTTTTGCAATTTTGAAAAATTTCAAGTTACATATAATAATTGGAAAACGGCTACATCTTGCAAAAGTGATCGGGAACGATTGAGACTGTGCAAATAGAGTATATTTATGGAAACTAGTGTTTTTTTTTAGAATGAGTAATCTATTTCAACTATCATGAGTTGTGCGTTCTGGTTATTGATGTATGTACATATAAGCAATAAGCTGAAATGAAAATCTCGAAAACTGTAGGAATCGAATGAATAGAAAAAGCCCAGTTCAGGATGTCGCATTGGGTTGTATATTTCCGTTTTGACAAGCGTTTTTTTTTTAAGAACTTTCATGTTTTCTGTGACTTATACTTCATCTGATTTGATATAAGAGCAAATGCCACGAATAGGAATTGTACTGCACAATTCGAACGTGATGCTTGAAATACATTTGACGCGTCAGCATCGGCATCAGCAGAAAAATGTCAATTTAGAACACATGTATATTTCCGTTTTGACAAGCGTTTTTTTAAGAACTTTCATGTTTTCTGTGACTTATACTTCATCTGATTTGATATAAGAGCAAATGCCACGAATAGGAATTGTACTGCACAATTCAATATTTCAATTATTGAGCTTTCTCCGCAGAAGATGAGCTTAATTTTACAATCAATAGCACAGTCTATGGCGACTCTTATATGTTTATATGTAAATAGTTCTCTGTAGATTTTATATTTGTTCTGTAAACGTCTGCAGACTATCTTGAAAGTAGTTCGTTAAGAGGTTTTCTATATAGTTAGCCACTATTCACAAAAAGAACAATTTTAATAGAATTACAAATTTTAATATGGTAATTAATTCTAATATTCAGAGATCATGGTAGTGTTGTTGTCAACAACCGGCTGGGCAACTCCCTATATCGTCATTTTGCAAACTTGTTAGTGTTTTGCCTATCACAAAGTTAAAATAATGGAACAAATCAGTTGAAAAGACTTGATGCGCAATTACCTGATCAATGTAGTACCTGAGCAGAGAGAACAAAATTGAAAAAAAAACTCCGACCGTACCTAATATTTAATACGTATTATTATACATATGTATATGTATGTAATAAATAGAAGTATGTTTTGTTCTTTAGTAGATCAAAATAGTTAATTAAAATTGGATAATTCAAAAAGCTTTTACTGTGCTGCTTAGATGGTAA
This sequence comes from Microchrysa polita, assembly GCA_949715475.1. Taxonomy (NCBI): domain Eukaryota; kingdom Metazoa; phylum Arthropoda; class Insecta; order Diptera; family Stratiomyidae; genus Microchrysa; species Microchrysa polita. Next base: position 49,079,614 of record OX454417.1, read on the forward strand.
CTGCACTAATTTCGGGGAAACCCCTCAATCATTTAATCAAATTGACTTGATTTCAGTCGTCTACTTGTGCAAAGAATATCTCGTGAACTGCTCAGCATGTAATTTGTCGAATATGAAAATTAAAAGGACGTCAAAATTGAATGCTGTGGCGTTTCGATCACACAACCTATTATACAAAACCCCAAGGTCAACGTCATGCGAATGGATGGGGTTATAAAACACCACCGTTCTGTCTGTCCCGGAAACCGTTTGCCGTTCTGATCCACTAACCGGCTCTCTTTCTTCGTTTACATGTCTCACAACACAACTGATACGGCGTTTAGAGAATAGAATGGATAATAGCACCGCCGTCTATATATTAAGGCCGCAATATAGACTCGTAAACGTCAAATCCGCAGATTAAATTGCATTGCCTTGTTGTTGGTTCTCATGACATTGTTGTTGTTTGCCCGTGTCCGACGAACAATTTAAGCAGGATCCATGCCGTAATCGTACAGCTGAGTTGCGGCCTTGATATATCTAGATAGCGTTGATAATAGTTTGCAAAACCCGGCACTGTTTTCTGATCAGACGGAACTGTTTTGTATCATCGCCCTATCCAATCAGCGAATGTGGTATAAAATATAGTTGAAATAGATTACACGCGTCAGCAGCAGCATCGGCAGAATTTCATAGCTGACAAATATGCTGAATGCCAAGTCTTCTGCTCAACATTTTTGTCAGCAATGTAAAATGCATTGGGCTTGACGGTTCGCGATGCCGATGCTTCTGCTGACGCGTCTAATCTATTTCAAGCAAAACATTTAAAAAAAAGCAGACACCTATTTTTACAGTATTGTGCATGCAATCAAAAGAAAGTTAACAAATGCATGCCTTGTTGTTTCATAGGCTGAAACTGCATACCTCAGTATTTACGTCTTTTCCTCTATTTATTACAATCCTAGCTTTTGAGAGAAATGTAAACATTTGTGTGGAACCGAGGGATTAAACTCATTGTTTCGTCGAAGTTAGAATCACTGTACTGGAAAAAAATGCACCAGGTCGCTGCGACAAGTGATTTTTTATCTGATTCCTGCATAGAGACTGCAAATCCATGTATTCAAATCCATAACGAAACTTCATATAAAACAAGACCGAGGCTAATTTTTAGCGCGGCCGAAATTTGGATACACTTCGCTCCCCTCGGGCTAAAAGTTCCGTTCCGTTGCGTCGGCAAAACAATATTTGTGTGGGGTTTGTTTGGAAAAAGTGGACAAATAAAAATATTTACTCAGAAAATGTTATTGGAGGATTAGAGAGCATGGCCCCATAGCACGATTCCATTTGTTTTGAACTTTTTAGTTGCTTTGATAAAGACACATTAATTCAAGGTTTTGTGGAATTGGTGTAAAAAAATGTTTCTTAGAAGAACCAAAATGGGGGGTTGGGTTTGTATGGCAGCCCCATGACCCCATGGTCCGTTTTGATCCAATCTTACATATGTTTTGTGTCATCAATAGAAATACATTTGTGTGAAATTTATTTAATTTTGGTGGACAAATAAAAAAGTTTTTCTTAGAAGAACCTAACTTGGGAGGTTGGGGGCCCCATGACCCCATTGTCCGATTTGATAAATTCTTACATTCATTTTGTGTTATCAATAGAAATACATTTGTGTGAAATTTTTATGAAATTGGTGCACAAATAAAAAAGTTTTTCTTAGAAGAACCTAATTTGGGGGTTAGGTTTGTAAGGCAACCCCATGGTCCGATTTTTTCCATTCTTAAATATGCTTTGTGTTATCAATAGAAACACATTTGTGTGAAATTTTGTTTAAATTGGTACAGAAATAAAAAAAAAATTCTTAGAAGAACCTAATTTAGGAAGTTGGGTTTGTATGGCAGCCCCATGACCCCATCGTCTGATTTTACCGATTCAAACATAAACATAAAAAGAAGCATTTGTGCAAAATTTCAGATTCAAAGCTTACAAATTGCCCGAGTAAAACGAGTCGCAACAGACAAACAGACGGACATCGCCCAATCGACTCCCCAAGTCATGCTGATCATATGTGTATACTTATATGGACAGAGATGCTTCCTTCAATGCGTTACAAACTTCATGACAAAGTTAATATCTATGAGCGAAGGGTATAAAAATACAACAAAATACAAATAAGTAAGTTTCGTTGGATTCGAATCCATGGACATGTCGAGCGCGTGCGGCCACCGCCATCTTGAAATATCATAGCCTCAACTCAGCTGTACAATGCCGTCATAGTTTAGCTCTTAAATTTTGGATTTACACGAACAAACAAGCATATGACGTCATTAAAAACAAGAACAATGCAATGTAATTTCGACTCTTAATTTGACGGTTAAGAGTCTACATTGCGGCCTTAATATCTAGACGGCGTTGGTGCGGCCCTAGGTCTCTGGAGAAGAGAGTCGAAGTCTTGGAAGATAAAGAAGTTTAGTTCGAAATTATTCGAATGAAATAACCTTCAATAATTGTGTTTGCAAATTATGGTCTACAGTTAGCGCCTCATTGAACCCCAAGGGAAAAAATGCCTAAAAATTCAGTAACAAACGATCTGCAAAGAATTCTAAGAACCAAATGAAAATCTACAGCAAATCAATTGGCGATTACATTCCGCGTCAGATATAGAAAGGAGTACACAGTACATACGTAACATATAACTTCTCCACATATTTGGAGTTGGAAGTCTGGCTGGTGTAGTGGTTAGTGCACACAGGGTAATGGGTTTCGAGACTCACCGTGAACAAATTCAGTTTATGGTGTTTTTCGAACTCACGACCCTTGTGACGGACTATGATCTCACTCAGATATTAAACGAGTACCCAAATAAGACTGCTGAGTGTGCTGTTGATCTCAACACCTCAACAAAAAAGCAGTTAAGATCTTGGAAATTGAATGCCTCTAACACATCTGCGGCCTTAGTCCAATGTTGGGACTGTCGCGCCTGTTATTTATTTTACATATGTGGGGTTGTATATTATACAGAATACACTATAACACCGATATTGGTCGAAGAAAGCTAGAGCAGGTAGCATTCACGTAGCTCAGTGGTAGACGACAGTTTATCTCTGAGTTCCCGGAGCGTGGGTCGAGTCCCACTGTGACCATGGACGTTTGTGTCTTTAAAAATGCTCCTGTTTTTCCATATAAATCGTAACGGAGATACCCGTTATTATATGGCATCGATTCAAGAGCACTTGAATCAACAACAACCTACGACCCTGTGCTTCGAAGGCTAACACAATAACCACTACACCGACCAGACTGCATCCTCATAAATGGGTACAAGAGTCCCGTATTTGAAACATTTTTTGAATTGCTAACGTCTGCGAAACGAGCAAGCGCGATATCAATCATACTACTTGATAGTATTTATTTCACCGTCAAATTCTGGCAGAATATAAAAACAACGAGACCGAGGCTAATTTCGGGCGCGGCCGAAATTTGGATACCCTTCGCTCTCCTCGGGCAATGTACGACTTGTATTTAATTCCCCCCCCCCCATTCTTTTATTCTTTTCGTTCCTTCGTTCCGTCATCACAAAAGTTCCGTTGCGTCGACAAAACAATATTCGTTTGGGGTTGGTGGGCAAATAAAAATATTTACTCAGAAAATTGTATTGGGGGATGCGGGAGCATTGCCCCATAGTACGATACCATTTGTTTTGAGCTTTTTTGTTGCTTTGAAAAAGACACATTAATTCAAGGTTTTGTGAAATTGGTGTACAAATGTTTGCTGGAAGAACCAAAATGGGGGGGGGGGTTGTATGGCAGCCCCATGACCCTATTGTCCAATTAGATCCATTCTTACATTATGTTTGTGGCATCAATAGAAACCATTTGTGTGAAATTCGTGCACAAATAAAGTTTTTCTTAGAAGAACCTAATTTGGGGGGGATCGAATCTCGGCGTGGTCCAAATTCTCCGTACATGGAAATATATAGTGCTTGCGGATGGGAAATATATAGTGCTTGCAACATTATATACACTCCGTAATGATATGCAATGTAACGTTGCCTCGAAATCGCCTATAAACGGCTGAGTTAACGCACCATGCCCCAACATGGGGCTATACGGTACGGAGAAGAAGAAGGTATTTGTTAAGTACACATCCCGAATCCCAGTTCCTAGAAGGTAACTTTATTTCCCGTGGCTAGTGCTGTAGCTTTCTTTGACCAATATCGACAATATGTATTCTATACTATGAAAAGACCTTCATAATGTATTTTATACTATGAAAAGACCTTCAAGTGTACAATATGCAACCCCAAATCTATGAAAGTTATATTTTATGTATGTAATCCTTTCTATATCAGCCGCGGAATTTAATCGCCAATTGATTTGGTTCTTGGAATCCTTTGCAGATCTGCTTGTAACAGAATTTTATGCTAATTTTTCCATTGAGGGTGAATGAGGCTGTATACCATAATTTGCAGATACAAGGTTATTTCATTAATGTCTTCCTGCAGTTTTAAACTTGCCTCGTAATTTTATTGTTAAGTTACTGGAATAACTTGGATTGGTGTTTCTAACATTCATCTGCTATCCTAGCGGTACTAGTAACTATATTTAGTAAAACCAGGAATAGCTCGTGCTTTGACAATAACGTTCCTAATATTCTTTTTGTCCTCATGTACATTTACGGTTTTCAATATCCCTGTTAGACCTAAAGAAAATTTCGTTCTATCTACGTTGAGCCGTTCGCTTATGCTTTGCCCTTACGTTACATCGAATCCTTTACAAAAAGAAGCAATACACCGACTCCGTTATCTACGATACTTCCAGACATTCCAATATTACCGTATCTGCCCCGTAACCGAAAATAATCACAGTATTTCACAAAACATTTATCTTGTGATCTTCAATTCAATACGTTTACAAGCACTTTCCCTCGAAATCGGTGTATTCTAATCTAATATACGAAAGAAAATAATCTGATATAAAACAATTTATTTTTATAATACATACGAAAAACTATTTTTCGCGAAATATTTGTATATAATAAAACTAATATACTTAATTTCTGAAAAATAAATACATATTGATGACCAAATGATCTTTAGTTAAAATTATAAAAAAAAAAATAAAGTACAACTTAGTTACTATGTACCTATACATGGTACAGCGTTCATTTTTTCCTTTGAAATAGATTGCTTAATCGTCTCTTAGGTGGCGAATTCTGAAAAATAAAACACAATATCAAATATACACATATGTGGACGAATACAATGGAAGTAGATGTAATCAACAAGGATAGGGGAAATTAATAAATTGAAATAATTGATATTTATCATCAAATTAGTTTTATTAAATAAATATGAGCAGATAGACATGAATAACAAAAATAGATATAACGTATTATGGAAAATATAGAAATACTGATAATTTAATGAATTACAAGGAGTAAAATTTATAAATACAAAATAGAAATGAAATCAGAATAAACCAAATAACAAAAATAATGGATCTAACAAAAACATCTAATTTATGCCGATTGCGATAAATATCTAGGAACGTAATTTTCTCATTTGCACTCAAATTTGCATTCTCGATCATTGTTTTATTAACATGAGGCAATTTGCGATTTTTTATAATGCTCCCCGAATAAAGGGTTTTCTGTGATGTGTGTTGTGAAGACGATGTTGGTGTCAAGTTCACTTCGCTTACTTCAAAGGGCGCATTCGATTCTTTTACGGTTAATAGTTCTTCGAACAATTTCGTGTCAGCATTATTAGCATTGCATTCTATTGATTGTCGTGATTCCCATTGAATTGAATCATGGCCGTATGGTATGCTATCATCAGTTGATGACTGCGTAGATGGCTTTATGGAACTAATACGTCCCAAAATTGATTTTCGAAGTTTAAGGAAACTGTCTCGCTGCAGAGCTTTTCGGCTTCTATTAAAGTGCATGGAACGCTGATGCTTTGCTTTATTTCGAAATTCCTCACGAGTGCTGCAGCCTTTCGACGATTTATTAGTGCGTTTTGCAAACATATTTCCATGTATAATAAACGATGATCTTCGATCTTTCCGCTTATGTATAGACAATTTTCGTACAGTTTCCACGAAGACAGTATCTTCTTCTGTGTCCACAATGCACGGTGAATTGGAATCAGATGTACTATCAGATGGTAAAGCCGATTCGCGCCATTTAGTAAACCTTTCTGCGGCCGGCTTCGTTTGAAAAAAATCCAACTGGCTAGTAGTGGCCATGTGTTGATCTGACTTGATGCCACCAAAAGGGCAAAATTCACTTAATATCAATTGCTCTAAATGCCGTTGTTGGTCGAAGCGAAAATGACTTTTACGTGGAGTTGACGTAAACCGATTATAAATTGAACGGGTAAGAGATTGCCTTCGCCTCCTTTGAATAGCATTACGTTCTCGCAGTAATAAATGTGGGAGCTGATGAATATATGTATAGGAATTTTATTTACTAAACTTACTCGTGTAGCAATTAAAAACAGAACAAGTATTACGGAAACGCTTATCAGATACCAACTTCTTGACGAATTATTTGTATACTTGGAAAGTTTTGGCGAGCCTGTTTCAATAGCTATTAAAAGGAAGACAAGTGTGGATTTTATTTTTGTTATTATGTCTTCTAAATGTTGACCGTTCCGGGCAAATATTTTGGATGCCCGGGAATCTTCGAGATGAGTAGGAATTCAGACGCGAGCACAGCCTAGTAAGCAGGGCTAATGTCAATGTCACTATTGGGGACAATGTAGGGGGTGGGGAGGACTACACACAGTAGGCGCCAACGCAACATGCTCCCCCAATTGTTACGGTGTTGAAGCAAACGTTGAGATCGATAGTTCGAAGTTTAGAGCAGCCGATATTCGATGGCGGGTATACACTATACAATGTCAACAACTCGACTGCGAATCCTTCATTTTTCAATTGAGGATGGTGGTCTTGGGGGTACTCAATAAATTGTTTATTGAACAGTCTTACGTAGCGTTGTGTGACCGTATACCATAAATCGCCGATACCGGCTGAAAGATTACTTGACGTTTGATTGTGGACATATCTAAGATCGATCAGATTGACGCGTCTAAGGTCACCTTACGTGCTACCTTTGACAATGACGCTCGTTAAATTCTTTCGGCACTACTGAAGTCTGTTGGAAGAGGTAGCGCGATGAACTTGGCCGTAGTTTACTCAGTTAGCCTTTTTTGCGATCGATACGCCGCTCTGACTTCATGACTTATAACGGTTTATGATAGTTTAAGATGGTTTATCAATCTTTATTATAATATGAGAGGGTGGTGAGAGAGCCGTAACTGTTTCACTTGTCAAATTGCCACTAGCAATATGTAGTTGCGTCAGGTTAACGGCTGCAAATTGAATTTTCATTCAATGGGCGAAAATCTGATAGATTTAATTTTTGCGCAATGTCTATCTGGTGTCGTTGCCGAGAGGTGAGCATTGTAGGATCCTATGATGGCCAGTATGGAGTGGACATTGGTCCATATTCTACAGGGTGTCCGGAAACTGCCGCATAAACGCACCGGATTATGATTCCTCAGTTGATTTCCAGCAAAAAAAGTTGTACCGAACATACCCCCTCAGCTTAACCCTTTAGCTGCCACAGGCATTTAAAGATTTTTGAAAAAATCATTTTCTTGCACGACTTAAAGCCTAATATCTCCAACTTCTGCCAAGTTGAGGTGCTTGTACGATTCTTTTAAAAATTGGCGCATAGTCTTACGATCATATCTTTCTTACATTATTTTATTCTAGCTGCATTATTTCTAACAGTTTTAGTACCTTAAGTGCAGAAAACTAGGGTTAATTTTGGCTCGATTTCGACATACTTTGAATAGATTTTACCAATTGCAGATCTTTAGGGGCAGTGTAAATTGAATTGTATTGAATTCGAGCTAAAATTAACCCTAGTTTTCTACGCTTAACGTATAAAAACTGTTCGAAGCAATGCAGCTAGATCAAAATGATGTAAAAAAGATATGATCGTAAGACTATGCGCCAATTTTTAAAAGAATCGTACAAGCACCTTACCTTGGCAGAAGTTGGAGAAAATTGAGATGGAAAAAAAGATTGTTTTTGGGTCAAATCACGCAAATTTGACTTTGAAGCTCTGTAAAAACCAAACCTATTATCCGATTTTAGTGTGGTTAGTTTTATTTTACAGGTAAATTTGTTGGCTGTAATAATCATTTTATTTCACTATTCTACCTGGTCTAGCTGTGGAGATATTAGGCTTTAAGTCGACGAGTAGCTCGGAAGAAGCTGAATATTATTACAGCTAACAAAAAAAACCGTTGGAGTTTGCTAATAAATACGTTAATAAGGACATGGATTTTTTGGCAAAAGGTGTTCCCGTATATATGCTAATTTTTACTTTCTAACATTAGGCTTTAGGTGTTATTTACAGATGAAAGTAAATTTAACATCTTTAGTTCAGGGGGTTAGCAGATTGTGTGGTGGAGAAAGAATGAAGAGTTAAAGATGAAAAATATCCATTCGCAAACAAAGCACGGCGGTGGATCCGACATGGTTTGGGGTTGTATGGCGGGTAGTGGAACCGGCAAACTTCACAATATTGAATGTATTATGGACAGATTTGCGTATGTGGATATTTTATAACAACATAATCAAGAAAGTGTAGAAAAACTAGGAATCGAAGAAGACTTCTACTTCTGCCAAGACAAGACCCGAAACACAAATTCCGGGTTGCGCGCGGAATGGTTTTCGAATAATTGTCCCCATGTTTTGTAAGTGCCGCCACAGTCCCCGGATCTAAATATTATCGAACATTTACGGGCCCGTTTGAAGCAATAGCTCCAAAAACGCAGCATCAGTACAAAAAAGGACCTTTTGGAAGACATACAAATAGAGTAGGAAGCAATTCTGTCTAGTTACACTTCAAATCTACTCCAATCGATGCCCAGCAGTTATTAATGCAAAAGGGGGGCCAACAAAGTATTAAGATGTGTTTTATTTTGGGTTTTATTTGGGTGGCTCACTTTCATTGTGACATCTTTTTTCGACTTTTTTTAGTTCAGTTGTTATTTTTTCTCGTTAAAATAAAATAAGACAATTGTGAGACACATTAAATAAAAGACTGACGTTTAGCAGGTAACGGCCGGGTATCTGATAGCTCTTATTCAGTACCTGTCGGCTGATTAGTCTCATCGTATAGAGAAGATACACACAATATTCAGAAAGCTTTTCCATTGTATTGAATGGAATTTTTGTTTATTTTGCATAGCTACGCCATATTTTGCTTATTTACGTCATCATCTTAGATTGAAAAAATCAATGCGCACTTTCATCCAACAGCGTAAATAAGCAAAAGAAAACTATTCAAAATTAACAAAAAATTAATTCAATATAATGGAAAAGCTGTCTGAAAATTGTGTATGTCTTCTCTAGGCGATAAGACTAAACATTCTATAAGATCTACGAGAGAATGGGCCAAAATAATATAAAATACAATTTAGTTTGATTTCCTTTTCATTGGTTTTTCTAGAATTTTCGTTTGTTACTCAAGGTGGCTAACTTTGACTGTAGGTTGAACGAAGTATTGAATTTTTTATATTGGTATTACGGGACTGAACAACGATGGCTTGTATTTCCACCATGATGACGTCATTAAATATTAAATCTAATACATTGTTTTGCACGGACCTGTGTATCATAAGTACAAGGTCCCTTCTGGATTAGGTTCCAAGAGAATGTTACGTGGGTCCGTAAAATTATACATAGAAAACGAGAAGTGTGGAAACACATTCCATGCTTGTAAAGTGAATAGACACACAATCCGCAAACATTTAAGACTAAAAGTAGGTACTAACATCGTCAGTTCATGTGAAATCCATGCAAATACTGTCAAAATTTTGATGATCGTGAAATCGAATTCGCTTGGTGGTACTTACTTCACATGAAAGTCTCCACACCGGTTTTTGACATTTCGCCAGCGAAAATAATGCAGTTGCACTTTATTTCACAATGGAAAGATGTCATCGACAATCAATCAGAACGCGAGTGAACATTTATCTTACATTGAGTGAATAAAAAGCAAGTCTCCACGGCACCGTTTTCACGGGAGACATATATGCAAGTTTTTCGCTAAGTGAACGCAGTACTTACCTTAAAGGTATGTACTGAGTTCACCTAGCGAAAAACTTGCATATAAAGGCGTTAAGGCAAGTCTCCACGGCGCCGTTTTCACGGGAGACATATATGCAAGTTTTTCGCTAAGTGAACTCAGTACTTACCTTAAAGGTATGTACTGAGTTCACCTAGCGAAAAACTTGCATATATGTCTCCCGTGAAAACGGTGCCGTGGAGACAATTTGAGATAAATGTTCACTCGCGTTCTGGTTGATTGTCGATGACATCTTTTCACTGTGAAGTAAAGTGCAACTGCATTATTTTCGCTTGCGAAATGTCAAAAACCGGTGTGGAGACTTTCATGTGAAGTGAGTACCACCAAGCGAATTCGATTTCACGATCATCATAATTTTGACAGTATTTGCATGGATTTCACGTGAACTGACGATGTTAGTACCTACTTTAAAGGAGAAAGACAATAGTGAAAGATATAACGAGTACGTTTATAAAATGTGTGAGATTGCTGCGCAGGCAACGTCGAAATGAATTCAGAAATTCAATACATTATTGACCGAATACAGGTTGAAGAAACAAACAAAATAATATTATGGGCCGGTTTCTGGTAGATATTTATCAACCACTTTAAGCTATCAGCTCTTTAAAGCGTTGTTAAGTTATCAAATCGTTAATGCATGTATAATTTATAAATGTGCGTTTCCTTAAAGTCTCGTTAATTGTATCCTAAAAGTATGCAAGACGCACATTAATATGATTGCTTAATTCGTCAAATAAAATGTAAAGCTCTCTTTGATTTGTGTAATTGTAGGCTGGCAATACTTATAGCATATGGAAATGAGTTCATAGTTCAGAAACGATAAGTAAGCGTTGGTCCAATGGAACAGCGCTTATATGAAACAAACGTAAAACATTATTCGTCGTTTGACGTTATTCTTCTGCTGAGTGAGTGAATCGAAGTGTAAACCTAAGAGGTACCATAGACCCTCCGATCGATCGGTCAGGTTTTTTGATTGTGAGATAAATCGGGACCATCGGATTCAATTTTTTGATTTTAAATGTGGAACGTATTGCCAATGCAATTTTCCGTACAAGCTGTCATGACAATCATGTCCACAACGCCAGTTAAAAGTGCACATGATGCTAAGGAATTACTCTGAAGAAATAGGAGAAAAATATTTTTAATGCTTTTTTTTTGTGTTAGTGTCATCTTAGATTAGAGACCAGAAAATGTGATAGATAGATACGTCGAACTATGCTTCATTTCACTGCTAAGGCACCATACATAAGAGAGAGCGCTCAAAGGATATTATTCCTCTGCTCCTAGAAATCTACAGTCGAAATAACGTTCTAACTGGCACTAGCCAGCAGTTCCTGGGGCAAGGATATAGAAACCATGCTGGCCACATAAAGGTATTGTTCGAGCAATTCCTGACTATGCATCACCGGGGTGACCACAAGCCGTATGCGACACAAACATTCGTAACATTCGCATTCGTATTGCGATGGAAAAGTATAGAGCAGCACGAAAGGTATTGCACTTTGTATTCATCGATTTAGAAAAGGCATTCGATGGATTACTTCGTGATGTCCGATATGCAGGTTTTATTCCAAACTAAAAAAAATACGAATAGGAATTAAACAAATGCATTAATTTACCTCCGGCAACACAAACAATGCGAAATGAATACGTCATTGTGACGTCGGGTGAGATTTCGAAGACAATTAGCTTTGATCTGGTATTGCCACACGAGCGGACAAGTTTTAAAACTTTTCCAAAAACCAGGTGCGTGTCTCGTCTAAACGATAAGTCTTAACCAGCCCATGGGTACTGAATAGCGAAACTTTAAATGTCAAGACATTGTGTAAGCGAGATGTCGACTTAAAGCAATCTTGACAAGATGGTTAGCTATCGCGTTAGTAAAATTTCTACGAGAAACTGGGCCTGTATGTTGCAAAGACAATATATGAGGTGCTATTACATAATATGAAGACAAAAGACAGATGCGTGGAACATAAAGGTCCATGTAGATTAGTCGCCAAATGGCGTCACGTGCAGCGAAATGGCTGTTGTCATTCCATCCAAACTGATCGCCATTTGGGTGTGCGTCCAGTTTTGATATTCAATATGACAACTCAACCAACCGCTTTGACAACCGCTTGTCAAATTCAAAGTGACAATTTTGCAGCTTTTGTTCGTTCTTTTGTGTGAAATTGAATAATTCTTGAATGGCCGTGTAATAATTCAAATGCGCAGAGTGCGATTTTAATAATTGAATTAAAAAATATAACCAAAACGAAATTTTGGTTATGCCATTTTCTGTCTCCATTTGGCTGCTAGTGTAGATGCTAAGTAGCAGCCAAATGGCTGTACGCGATGCCAGTTTTTGGACGCGCAGCCATTTGGCGACTAATCTAGATGTACCTTTAGAGTAAAGAACCGGCCAAAAGTGGCAATAGTGCACTAAATAAGCTTCAATTGTGGTGAGAAAAGCCATTTAAGTGTAGACTGTTCCGTAAAAACAAAAGGCGTTAAGTGTTTTAAGTGTAACCATAACCAATTCAGACATAAAGCTATGGAGTGCAAAAATAGTGAAGTTAACTACGCGATAACAACTGCTAAGAATCCAATAGAAAAAACAAGTGATTTAGAAGTAACTGCTCTAATAGACACTGGCAGTCAAGTGAATCTGATAAGACGTTTATGAAAAAATTAAGTTGTCCCCAACAAGTCTCGTTCTTATTGGGTTCGGACGTAGTGTTTTAAAATCCATGGGATATTTCGAAACAAGAGTCGACCTGGATTATTATGTTACAAAATTTTATGTGGTGCCACAACACATGATGCCACCTGTCGTTATCGGGAACGACCTTTTAAATCAAGCTGAGACAACAATAACAAAGGAGTCGATCCACATAGAGAAAATGGCTTTAATGGTCGAAAAATTTGTCAGTAGATATCAACCCATGAAATTGGACGACGCAAATGTTAAGATGACACTCACGGTCACCGAAAATAGACCAATTTATTCCCATCCGAGGCGACTACCTGTACCAGAAAGAGAGATCATCGAGAACCAAATTTGTACGTAGTTGAAAGATGGCATCGTGAAGCCTTGTTCGTCGGAATATGCCAGCAATGCATTAATCGTAAGGAAGAAGGACGGTACACCGGGAGTTTGCATTGGTTTATAGAAGAGTCAACAAGGTTATTGTGAAAGACCGTTTTCCTCTTCCACCTATTTGATAAGCTTCAGGATTCGACTCTATATATCACGATTGATCATAAAAACGGATTCTTTCATGTCACTATGGATGAATCTAGAAGGAAGTATACTTCATTCGTCACGAGCAAAAGTCAGTATCAGTTCTTGCGTGTACCTTTTGGCCTATTACGCCAGGAAATTTGAACAAAAATTTGGCCAAACTTCGGAAAAATTAAGGGAAAGCTGAATTTTTGCATGAGCCTTCCTTTCGAGGTCCTAAACAAGTCCCTAAAAGTCCCCGTCCCTACGAGTGCCGCTAGCGGTGCTACAGAGGGTCAAAGACCCTCGAAAACAGGTTTCTCTGAATATTTCGATAACGGTAGCATATACAAAAAAGTGGTGTATGGCAAATTTAAAGCTCTTGTGAATTCTCAATAAACGATGCAAAGACCGAATACTTTCGGGCACTCCTAACGGCGCCAAGAAGTCTAACGGTATTTTTAACAAGGTTTCATTAAAATCTCTATAACGGTAACTCGTACTAAAAACTTTTGTATGGAAAATTTGTAGCCTATGGGGTTTTGAAGAAAGTGGCCAAATTTCATATCAATATGTACAGCCTTAAGGGCGCTATGGGGGTTCAAACCTTAAAAAAAACGTGTTTTTAGAAGTTTTTCGTAAATGGTGCTAAGACGAGGGAGTGCGCTCTAAGGTGTTCTAGGAGAAATTTGTAGCATCTGTGGCTGTTAGTAAGACGCCAAAAGTCCCCAAAGATGGGAGCCCCCCTAACGAAGTTATGAGGGTCCAAACATTCAATTAAGCAGTTTTTGGGGAATATCTCTATAACGGTAACGTGCACCGAAAGCTGTTATAAGGCAAATGTGTAGCTTATATAACGCTTAATTAAATATCTGAATTTCAGATTGATGCGTGCAATACTAAGGGCGCTATGAGGGTATGAACCGTACAATAACGGTATTTTTTCGTTATTTTCGTGGATTTCTTCATAACGGGAACGCATTCGGTTGGGAAGCCTGTAACAATTTGTTGCTTCTATAACGTCAACTTAAAATGCCAAAACAACTTATTTATGCGGGCACCCCTAAGGAAGCTATGAGGGGTCAAAACTAAACAACTAACTAAACAAAAAAACCGTTTCTCGGATTTTTTTTGATAACGGGAACCTCTAGAGGGAACCATCTGAAATAAATTTGTAGCTCCTGTTGCTGTTACTAAGACGCCAAAAGCCCCCAAAGATGGGAGCCCCTCTAACGAAGTTATGAGGGTCCAAACATTCAATTAAGCAGTTTTTGGGGAATATCTCTATAACGGTAACGTTCACCGAAAACTGTTATACGGGAAATTTGTAGCTTATATACCGCTTAATTAAATATTTGAATTTCGGATTGATGCGTGAAATGCTAAGGGCGCTATGAGGGTCCGATCCGTACAATAACGGTATTTTTCGTTATTTTCGTGAATTTCTTCATAACGGGAGCGCATTCGGGAAGGAAGCCTGTAAATATTTGTTGCTTCTGTAACTTCAAATTCAAACGCCAAAACAACTCATCTATGCGAACACCCCCAAGGAAGCTATTAGGGGTCAAAATTAAACAATAAACCGTTTCTCGGAAATTTTTTGATAACGGGAACCTCTAGAGGGAACCCATCTGAGGGAAATTTGTAGCTCGTGTGTCTGTTAGTGTGACATCAAAAGTCCCCAACGATGGGAGCCCCCATAGGGAAGTTATGAGGGTCCAAACTTCCAAATAAGCAGTTTTTAGTGAATATCTCTATAACGTGCACCGATAACTGTTATATGGCGAATTTGAAGTTTTTACAACGCCTAACTTAATGTTCAAATTTCCCTAGGGGGGCTCCCATCGTTGGGGACTTTTGATGTCACACTAACAGACACACGAGCTACAAATTTCCCTCAGATGGGTTCCCTCTAGAGGTTCCCGTTATCAAAAAATTTCCGAGAAACAGTTTATTGTTTAATTTTGACCCCTAATAGCTTCCTTGGGGGTGTTCGCATAGATGAGTTGTTTTGGCGTTTGAATTTGAAGTTACAGAAGCAACAAATATTTACAGGCTTCCTTCCCGAATGCGCTCCCGTTATGAAGAAATTCACGAAAATAACGAAAAATACCGTTATTGTACGGTTCGGACCCTCATAGCGCCCTTAGCATTTCACGCATCAATCCGAAATTTAGATATTTAATTAAGCGGTAAATAAGCTACAAATTTGCCGTATAACAGTTTTCGGTGCACGTTACCGTTATAAAGATATTCCCCAAAAACTGCTTAAATGAATGTTTGGACCCTCATAACTTCGTTAGAGGGGCTCCCATCTTTGGGGATTTTTGGCGTCTTAGTAACAGCAACAGGAGCTACAAATTTATTTCAGATGGGTTCCCTCTAGAGGTTCCCGTTATCAAAAAAATCCGAGAAACGGTTTTTTTGTTTAGTTAGTTGTTTAGTTTTGACCCCTCATAGCTTCCTTAGGGGTGCCCGCATAAATAAGTTGTTTTGGCATTTTAAGTTGACGTTATAGAAGCAACAAATTGTTACAGGCTTCCCAACCGAATGCGTTCCCGTTATGAAGAAATCCACGAAAATAACGAAAAAATACCGTTATTGTACGGTTCATACCCTCATAGCGCCCTTAGTATTGCACGCATCAATCTGAAATTCAGATATTTAATTAAGCGTTATATAAGCTACACATTTGCCTTATAACAGCTTTCGGTGCACGTTACCGTTATAGAGATATTCCCCAAAAACTTCTTAATTGAATGTTTGGACCCTCATAACTTCGTTAGGGGGGCTCCCATCTTTGGGGACTTTTGGCGTCTTACTAACAGCCACAGATGCTACAAATTTCTCCTAGAACACCTTAGAGCGCACTCCCTCGTCTTAGCACCATTTACGAAAAACCTCAAAAAACACGTTTTTTTAAGGTTTGAACCCCCATAGCACCCTTAAGGCTGTACATATTGATATGAAATTTGGCCACTTTCTTCAAAACCCCATAGGCTACAAATTTTCCATACAAAAGTTTTTAGTACGAGTTACCGTTACAGAGATTTTAATGAAACCTTGTTAAAAATACCGTTAGACCTCTTGGCGCCGCGCCGTTAGGAGTGCCCGAAAGTATTCGGTCTTTGCATCGTTTATTGAGAATTCACAAGAGCTTTAAATTTGCCATACACCACTTTTTTGTATATGCTACCGTTATCGAAATATTCAGAGAAACCTGTTTTCGAGGGTCTTTGACCCTCTGTAGCACCGCTAGCGGCACTCGTAGGGACGGGGACTTTTAGGGACTTGTTTAGGACCTCGAAAGGAAGGCTCATGCAAAAATCCAGCTTTCCCTTAATTTTTCCGAAGTGAAATGCCAATTTTCCTGGGGTATATGCAATTCTCCGGCAGTTTTTCAACGATACATAAATACTATATTTCGACCGTTGACTTAACGAAGGTGTTGCGTTAACGTACATCTCTCTTGATTACCGTAACTCCTAGCTGAGCATGGTGCGTTGATGACTACCGTGTGTAGTCATCAACGTTACAAAGACAACTAAATTCGGAGTGTGATACCGTTGTCAGCCATACCACTTCCTCTTCGCATTGTTAGTTAATTATTCTACGATAAGAATATTTCTTATAATCTTCTTCTGAATAATAAACTTGCGACGAGTCGTGCCGAGTTTGGAAACTCGTTTCTCTATGAGTGTCTATTTCACAGAGTGGCGACCGAACGATCACGGCCACAGAGCACGATAACGTACATGGACAACATTATTGTCTTGGGAAAATCCGAAGATGAAGCGATTGAACGACTTGCAAGAGTGCTACAACTTGCCTCGGAATATCGTTAAATCTAAAAGAAAGTCAATTCCTGCGGGGGCGGATTGAATTCCTGGGCCACGTTGTTGAGAACTTATACCATCTCTTTACAAAATTAAGTCCGTTATTAATTTCCCAAAACCCAGAAGTATAAAAGACGTCCAAAGATTTTTGGGACTAACAGGGTATTTTCGCAAATTTGGATGGTGGCTTTCTTTAAGCTCAAGGTTTTAACGCAAGACCCTGTTCTTAACATTTACAACCCATCATAGGTGACAGAACTTCATACAGCAAGTTTTGTTTCGGAGCTGTTCTACTTCAACGCGACGAAATGGATAATCAGCCGCATCCAGTCTATTTTATGAGCAATAAGACGGCACCTTAGGAGGAAAAACTACACAGCTACGAGCTTGAGGCATTGGTCATTGGGAACACATTTTAAGATTATCACCTATAGTTTTATTCTTGAAAGGATGGTAGATAAGAAAGTGGTCCTACTAGCGACCATTCCTCGATCCAGGAGGGTTGTGTCCGTGTATGACTGTGTATATCTGCTTATGTGTGGATGTGTTCTAATGGGTTTTTTCGTCAAATGGGGAGTATTTCATCTCAGCGCGGTTGCTCTCAATTCTCCTAATCCGCGTCGGCATCGGAACCAATAAACCGCTACAACAACAATATGGATAAGATAGACGGTAGATGGGCGCTAGCATTTGCAGAATACAACGAGACCGAGTTCTAATCGTGCGAATAGCACGATGAGTGTATACCCATGTACATACTTAGCATGCGCGTAAAACCGAAAATATTCAATTTCATTTTTTTAAGGGGAGAAGGGGTAGATGGATCGAATCTCGCACATCGTTAATATCTTATAACGGTAACCAGCAGCCATCATTTGCTATAAATTTAAAGTTTTTCGCGACATTCTATCAAAAGATATTTCGGAATATTGCTCTGTAGGAGATGTATGGGTAGGATTAGGGGTAGTCAGACCTTCTCCACTTTCCACCAACTTCAAGCATATGTCTGAAAATTTCAGGTCGCTAGCGATATTCTGTCTAGAAATACGGCCGAATTAAACTATCACGATGGGGTCATTTGTATGGGAGGTCGGGGAACCCTTGGTCCGATTTGGCCCATTTTCAATACCATCCAAGCTTTTATTAAAACATTCATCTGATCAAAATTTCAACGCTGGCTTCATTATTTCGGGAGTTATCGTGCGAACTGACAGACACACGGACATGCCATGTTCGAATCAGGGACCGACCCTGATCATTTATAAATACATGGTGGGCCAATTACAAGTTCGTTTTTAAATCATAGGTTAGGTTGACACTGACAGCTGTTTTTCGATCGAAATCTTGATAGAAAGTCAGTATCATACCTCCGCGGAACGACATGAGTCGCTTTACGCTTGAACAACGTTGGGAAATATTGAAAACTTATTTTCAAAGTGAGTGCTGTCTAGCCCAGAGCCAGTTACAGAGCCATGTGTGACTTTTTTTTACTGAAATTGAAGACATGGATTTGGACGACCTCTGGTTCATTCAGGATGGCGCGCCATGCCACACAGCCCATGCCACAATCGATCTTTTTAACGCACCAAATTCCCAAATCGTGTTATCAGCCGTCTTGGCGATGTCAATTGGCCGCCTCGGAGCTGCGATTTGACCCCTTGGGACTTTTTTTATGGGGAACCGTTTAGGACCGATGTTATGCCAACAATCCAGAAACGAGCAGCACTTAAGACCAATATCATCCAAGCAATCCGTGAGCTACAGCCCGAAACCATCAAGAGGGTCTTGGAAAATTGGTGACAGAATGCGCTACTGCCGGGGCAGCCACTTGAATGAAGTTGTGCTCCATCATTAATGGGAGTTTACCTATTTTCTAATAAAGCCATAAGACATGGAAAAAAAATAATTTTGTTCAATTTATTGCATTTTTAAAAACGAACTTGTAATTAGCCACCCGTTATACTTTTTCATACCTCCGGTGGCTCCTTGGAGGTGTTACATAAATCGTCGTAACAAGAACAATATACCCTATACCATCGAAGATCGACAAGGCAGCCGATTACCTCATGTGGATGCTCTCAGTCGTTATCCGGTATTACTGGCCATTGAGGACGGTTTACATGCGCAACTAAAACGGGCACGAGAAGACGATCCTAAGATTCGTGGTCTCAAAACTTGGCTTCAGAGTCAACCATTCGAAAATGCGGGCTGAATGATGCACTTTTTTGCCAATTTGAATTATTGGTAGTACCCAATGGAAATCGAAGTAATTATACGCATACAAGAAAATGGTCACTTTGCTTTGGAAAGAACCGAAAAAGTAATTGCAGAGCAGTACTTTGTCCCAAAACTAAAAGAGAAAATAGGAGGTACAATTGCGAACTGTATACCTTACATTATGCTTCAACGCAAAGCCGCAAAGCAGGAAGGGTTTTTACACCCACTATTCAAGGAAAGTATCTCGCTGCACACTTTCCATCTGGTCATGTTGATCCATTGGAGTCACATAAGGGCTATAGGTACTGTCCATTATAGATAGCTTTCAGTAAATTCAGCAACAACGGCAGAGGTAATAGCGAAGCGACAGATTCAGAGAGCATGCTACGGAAATCCTGCGCAAGTAATCACGAATAGAGGAGGTGCCTTCACCTCTAAGGACTTTGAGGACTGCTGTTCATCTGAGGGCATACGCCATCATCTAATAATGACTGACCTACCACGGGCAAGTCGAGTGACTTAACGAAGTGGCCAAGTGGTATCGAAATGTTGCGGATATTCAGCGAGCATTTAATTCAACATATCAACGGAGCATAGCAACGACACCTTTTGAGTTAACGATTGGAGGTCCGATGGGAGGTGCATTTGATTCATCAATCAACGAGTTAATCGACGAGAAAATAAGACTCAACTTTTGCGAGAGCAGGAAGAATTTACGTAACCATGCTAGGGAGAAAATCCTAAGGGTTCAGGAAGAAAATCGCAAAACATCAGCCGACGGCAGCGAGAAGCGTGTATTTTCGCACATCGGCGACATAGTAGCCATGAAGATAACTCAATTCGGGCCCAATCTCAAGTTGAAAGCCAAATATCGTGGACCCTACCGAGTGAGCAATTTAAGGGGTTACACATAGCCTGTCAGCACCCACGAAAGCCCCAAAAACACCATGACTTGTGCGGAGTTTATGAAACGATCGGCCAGTTACTACTACGATCAAGAACATTTTTCCATGTGGGGAATCGTCATTATTACAAAAAATTAAGACAACAGTCGAAATACTGACAAAAATACTATAAAATTCAACCCTTCAAATGAACCATATAACAGTAAATGCTAGACACTGTTTTTTAGATGATAAAAAAAATAGTTTATCAACGCAACCATAAAAAAACTATTACATAAATCACTCCTTATTAACTTATGTTACTTACTTCATCTTTCATTTTATATGATGAAAACATTCTTCCAAACTTTGACGGGGTCGACATTTTTTTTACATTCGAGAAACTGTTATCATTAGATTCTTTCAATATTTCTCGCGGAGGTTCAATGGCACTGCCGAAAGATAGCCGTCCTCCATTTTTACTAGGTGTCGGTGGACCAGGTTTCTTATACGAAGTGGTTCCTTGCATTTTTTTCCGTTGACCTGCGTGGAGTAATGAGCTTAAACTATCGTCTAAGTCTATTGGAACATCCTGTTAAAAAAAATACGAATAAATTAACATAAGCGAATTGGGTTGACAACGCAAAATTTAGTAAGGACTGATCTTACCTTAATATCTTCTTCGCGAAGATGGTGATCTGGATATTGAGCCATGTACGTGCTTCGTAAATGAGGAGGAGCCAACGAGTTGCGATAGTGCAGTTCACTGACACTGCGAAAAAGAGAAAAGTTACGGTACAACATCGTACCACTATGCCGATATCCACCAAGTTACCTACCTGACAGACTCTCTACCAAACGGTGACGATCGTCCACTTTTCAAATCGGCCAAATAAGTGTTGTTAAAAAGTTCACCTTCTTCATCTTCCATTCGTAAATTAGAACTGATCATTTGCGGCGCGAACTGACTATGTCGTCTTAATGAAGACGATGACGGGACAGATTCGAAGTCCTTAATTCGCGTTTCCATGAACTTATTTTGTTTTTGTAATTCGAGTATTGTTTCGTTTAAGTGAAACACTTGTTTGGCAAGCTTTTGAACGTGATCTTCGTACTTTTGATTCTACAGGAAATTTCAATAAAATTCTGGTTTTAAAAACGCAAGTTATCAGGAAAAGAAAATCCCAAGTACCTTAACTAGCAATGCCTCAACCTTGGACTTATAATCAATTATCTCTCGCTCGTGTTTAGATTTTATTTTAGTAACCTCTTCATTGTAAAGCGACTTCTGTTAGATGGAAATAAGAAAACATCCGTAATCGAAATATTAAGAAATAGATAATAGCTAGATATATAAAAGCTCATAAGAATATTATTTGCCTCACTATACCCCATTAACTCTCTACGAGTGTATTGTTGTTATATAGTTATTGAAATGCCATTAAATAAAGCAAAATAAAAAAGTTGTACTTTTCAGTCAATTTATTGGACAATTACCATACATATATGTAAAAATCGGATTATGTACAATCACTTAACACATCACACCAAGTATAAATATGATCAAAAGACAGTAGGAACAGTCCTTCTTACAACTATTTCTAAATTATTTCTGTTAATAGTATACTTTACAATTATAGCAAGAAATATGTTAAACATAACTATGACAAACGGATATTTAACTACACTAAACCATCGCCGTTTCCAATTGCGCAAACCAGTTGGTTGAAAAGAGTCGCTCCTCAATGGCGATCGAGAAAGCATAGCAGTAGTACTGAAGGAGCCGTCACAAAATGTACTTGAATGTTGTGATCTAGATATGTTTTCAGTCGGCGGCTTTAAAAAGAAATGTGAAAATAAAATACTAACGTCCGATTTTAGTATTATGTATAGCAATAGAAATAAAACATCAAGCGTTAATATAGAAGACAAATATGAGTGAAAAGAAATAAACTGTTTTAGAAAAGGTTGATAAATGAATAAAGGTATGTCAAGTTTTAGCACAAATTAAATTATTATTACTGCATAAAATGGGACATTCTACATACGAATTATGTTCTTATCGGTGAAATTGTTGATATAGAAGCCCGGTTTGCTCAAAAAATAAAACAAGATAACTATACCGAGTTCTAATCGTGTGAATAGCACGATGAGTGTATGTATATATATAAGGAGGAACACAAAAAATGCCGAAAATGCATATTCAAGTTTTGGAAGGTGAAGTATGGTATCGACGGGTTCGATCTGAATCATTTCCAATATTTTGTAAGAAACCATCGTTGCTAGCACTTTATCCAAATTTGAAGTTTTTTGTGTCGAAATATATGGTTATAACTTTGTATGGGGAACTTGACACCATTATCAATTTGAATTGTATGGCTCATCTCGGGAGTATCCAATATCAGGTTGCTAGCGATATGCTGTCGAAAATTATGGACAAATTAAGGTATTAAAAGGAAATGCCATTTGTATAGGACGTAGGGGAATCGTTGGTCCGGTTTGGTCTATTTTCAATACCGTCCAACAACTTACCAATTCAAACATCCCAAATATCAAATCGCTACCCACTAAACAATTTGTCGAACTTTCGCGAAAATGAACAAAAGTCTGATTCGAGTTCTCTTCGACTAGACGAACTATGCTCGGCATGTACGCAAATAGTACGCCATGATGTAGAATATTTTAAGTCAAAACGAACATTCTTCGTCATGGCGAATAATCTGAGTATCTCTCGAATATAAGTCACGGTGGCGAAAAGAACTCGAATCACTTTTCATATTGCGACAAAAATTAGCTGAAGCCACACTTCACAATATGTATCGTATTTAGTTCGCCAGGACACATCTTTTTCGGATTATTGGGGCGTATTGTTTTCGGTTCACAGCGGCAATTCGCAATATTCTTCTCAGGCGATCCGAAAATGAGTTCGCGGGTGAACAAATTTCTCGTCTTGGTAAGTCGCCTACGAATCATTTTGTTTGGTGGGTACCTTTTCGGGAATTATAGTGCGAAGGGACAGAGAAATGCACCGTTGAACAGACAGACAGACACAAATAACTTCAGGGGTCGATCTTGATAACTTCGCTCACCAGAATGGGTTCAACGTTTGCCAAAAATAAAATAGCTTTATCTCTAATCAATTTCAATGTAATAAATTTTTATAAATAGTCAATGAAAGGCGAGAGTTTGGGGTTTGAAGCATACGTTGTAGTTTAGTTAATTATACCTTTCGCTCATAGAGTGAAAGGGTATATTAACTTTGGCATGAAGTTTGTAACGCATTGAAGGAAGCATCTCCGACCATATAAAAAGTATACATATATGATCAGCATGACTTGGGGAGTCGATTGGACGATGTCCGTCTGTCCGTCTGTCCGTATGTCTGTCTGTTGCGGCCAATTTAAAAGCTATGAAGCTGAAATTTTGCACAAATGCTTGTTTTTGCTGCAGGCAGTTTGTATGTTTGAATCGGTAAATTCGGACAATGGGGTGATGGGGCTGCCATACAAACTCCAAATTAGGCTCTTCTAAGAAAAACTTTTTTATTTGTGCGCCAATTTAAACCAAATTTCACACAAATATGTTTCTATTGATAACACAAAACATATGTAAGAATGGATCAAATCGGACCATGGCGTCATGGGGCTGTCATACAAACCTAACCCCCTCAAATTAGGTTCTTCTAAGAAAAACTTTTTTATTTGTGCATCAATTTCAACCAAATTTCACACAAATGTATTTCTATTGATGACACAAAACATATGTAAGAATGGATCAAATCGGACATTGGGGTCATGGGGCTGCCATACAAACCCAATCCCCCAAATTAGGTTCTTCTAAAAAAAACTTTATTTTTGTGCTCCAAAATCAACCAAATTTCACACAAATGTATTTCTATTGATGACACAAAATATATGTAAGATTGGATTAAATCGGACCATGGGGTCATGGGGCTGCCATACAAACCCAACCCCCCAAATTAGGTTCTTCTAAGAAAAACTGTTTTATTTGTGCACCAATTTCAACCAAATTTCACACAAATGTATTTCTATTGATGACACAAAACAGGTATAAGAATGGATCAAATCAGAGCATGGGGTCATGGGGCTGCCAACTCCCCATTTTGGTTCTTCTAAGAAACATTTTTTAAACCAATTTCACAAAACCTTGAATTAGTGCGTCTTTATCAAAGCAACTAAAAGGTCAAACAAATGGAATCGTACTATGTGGCCATGCTCCCGTATCTCCAATCAAATTTTCTGAGTAAATATTTTTATTTGCCCACTTATTCCAGCCCAACCTCACAAAAATATATTGTTTGATCGACACAACCGAACTTTTTTGAAGACAGAAGGAAAATAATGGGGAGGGGGGATTAAATACAAGTCGTAGGTGCGCCCGAAAACACTTCTAGCCCGAGGGGAGCCAAGGGTATCCAAATTTCGCCCGCGCCCGAAATTAGCCTCAGTCTCGTTTTATTATTAAGCCACGCAGAGCGACTGTATTAAATAGAAGAGGGTTAAATAAAAGGCTCCCTCGAATAAAGCCTAAATCAGCGTGAAATGCTCTACAACAACACATAAAAGACACTTATTTTTATTATTATTATTATAAGAACATAGAAGTTTCTCAGTTTTGTATCGAAAATTATCTCTAAAAGTGATGCAAATACCTATTAGCTATTACAAATCATAAAAAAGTAATGCTAACCATTCAAATTTTCTATAAAACCGAAAAAATTAACGTTAAGAATGATAAATAATATATAGGGTATCCGAAAACTACCGCATAAACACATCGGAAAATAATTTCTATCAAAAAAAGTTGTACGGGCCATACTCCAAATTATTGACCCGTTAGCTTCCAGAGTAATTTGAAGATAAAAAAAAAACACATTTTTTCCCACACAACTTTAATCACAATATCTCCAAAACTAGACTAGCTAGAATAGAGAAATAAAAAGATAATTACAACTAACAAATTTTCCTAAAAAAAACTAACTGCAAAATCGAATGAGTAGTTTATGCAACTTATGCCCAAATCAAGCAAATACTGCATTTAAAGTATTAAGTGTATTTAAGTGTTCGGAAGTGAATTTTTTCCATGCGGATCGAAGCCACTCGTCTTGAGCAAATGTTGCCCCGAGTAAACAAACAGTTAGGAAACCCATGCTCTAGAAATTCCATAGTCATCAACCGTATGATCACGGCTACGGGATCTGATAACCATCTACTAATAGGGGATATTTTCCTTGACAGAAAAATTATGTGGTTGCTGCGTTAGGGATATCCCGCATTGCTATGGGGTTGTCGTCACTGACTCCTGACATGGGCACATTAATACAAACAGTCCACATAATTATGTATACAGGGTGTCCGGAAACTGCCGCATAAACGCGGATTGTGATTCCTCATGTGATTTCCAGCAAAAAAGTTGTATGGAACACACCCCCTCAGCTTAAACCTTTAACTGCCACAGGTATTTAAAGATTTTTGATAAAAATCATTTTCTTGTACGATTAAAACTTCAATATCTCAAAAGCTAGACTAGCTAGAATAGCAAGGATGATTATTACAGCCCACAAATTTACCTACAAAATAAAACTAACGGCACTAAAATCGGATAAGAGGTTTGGTTTTCAAAGTCAATTTGTTGTGATTTGACCCAAAAACAATGTGTTTTTCCATCTCAATTTTCTCCAACTGCTGCCAAAGTGAGGTGCTCGTACTACGATACTTTTAAAA
The DNA here is from genome assembly GCA_949715475.1 of Microchrysa polita. Lineage (NCBI taxonomy): Eukaryota > Metazoa > Arthropoda > Insecta > Diptera > Stratiomyidae > Microchrysa > Microchrysa polita. Next base: position 49,105,655 of record OX454417.1, read on the forward strand.
ATTGGCGCATAGTCTAACGATTATTTCTTTCATACATCATTTTATTGTAGCTTCGTTATTTCTAACAGTTTTAATGCCTTAAGTGCAGAAAACTAGGGTTAATTTTGCATCGATTTTGATATAATTTGAATAAATTTTACCAAATTGCAGATCTTTAGGGGCAGTTTGAATTGAATTGACATTAAATCGAGCTAAAATTAACCCTAGTTTTCTGCATATTAAAACTGTTAGAAATAAAATGATGTAAGAAAGAAATGATTGTTAGACTATGCGCCAATTTTTAAAAGAATCGTACGAGCACCTCACCTTGGCAGAAGTTGGAGAAAATTGAGTTGGAAAAATAGATTGTTTTTGGATCAAATCACGAACATTTGATTTTGAGCTTCTGTAAAAACCAAACCTCTTATCCGATTTTAGTGGGGTTAGTTTTAATTTTTAGTTAAATTTGTTGGCTATAATAATCATCTTATTTTTCTATTCTAGCTAGTCCAGCTTTTGAGATATAGAAGTTTTAGTCGTACAAGAAAATGATTTTTTCAAAAATCTTCAAATGCCTGTGGTAGCTAAAGGGTTAAGCTAAGGGGGTATGTTCCAACTTTTTTGCTGGAAATCACATGAGGAATCACAATCCAGTGCGTTTATGCGGCAGTTTCCGGACACCATGTATACTACTAAAAGTTCCTTTTAAGCCTGATGTAAACATTTGAACAAATCAACAATTGCAGTTCCCTGCAAAGTATGGTATGATAAAAACCCACGGGAACCTAATCTCTCAAGATCAGATGACAGCGAGGAAAATTTGAGTGGCATCCATGGGTTCTGGGAGGAGCTCAAAGACAGCATCAAGGAGTCGCAGAAAAGGTCGTGGTCTATAAAGGCCGGCGCAGACGAGCAGACTGGTTCGACGACGAATGCAGGGCCTCGATTGAGGCGAAAAATGAAACCTATCGCCAATACACACAACGCGCATCCCGAGCCAAGAAAGAAAGATACAACGAACTTCGGCGAGTATCTAATAAGTTAATTAGACGTAAGAAACGCAATCATTTTGACGAGCAGTTACAGCAAATAAACCAAAGATTAGCCAGTAAGAACATTAGACAGGCGTACAAACTTATAAATAATATCAAGAACGGATATCAACCCAGTACAAGCCTATGTATGGACGAGGATGATAACATCATCAGCGACATCGTAAGCGTCAACAAACGAAGATTTTATCGAAAATTCTTGAAAAGAGAATTAATCCGTACGCAGAACGAATCATTGGCGAGTATCAAGGTGGCTTCAGACCTGGTCGTTCAACGACCGATCAGCTTTTCACAGTGAATCTATTACTCCAAAAGTGCTGGGAATATAACATCGACGTATACCACATCTTTGTCGACTTCAAGCAGGCATACGACAGTATCGATCGAAGTGTAATGTACAACATTATGCTGAATTTTGGTATACCGGCAAAGTTAGTGCGACTTACGATTAGACGATAACTAATACCGTCTCGCAGGTCAGAGTGCAGAACCGTCTCACTGACCTATTTGAAACTCGTACTGGACTCAATCAGGGCGACGGACTGTCGCCGACGCTCTTCAACCTTGCTTTGGAGTATGTAATTCGAGCCATGAATATGGACGGCAGCGGAACGCTACTCATCAAGTCGACTCAATTAGTAGCGTACGCCGACGATATCAACATCATGTCTCGAAGATTGGGTGATGCACAAAAGCCTTCTGCATAACCTCACTAACGCCGCAAAGTAAGTTGGACTACATATAAACGAAAGCAAAAGAAAGGCCATGATGCAATCGAAAACAAGGACGCCAGCAAATTCAAGCATCACAGTGGGGGACCTTAATATCGAGTATGTAGACAACTTCAACTAGCTGGGTTGTAACTTATCAAAGGACGCCAACGAAACCGAGTATCGAAAATCGTTAAGCTTCAACGTTTGCAATGGGCAGGGCATGTACAACGGATGGACGATAATCGCATGCCAAAGAAAGTGGTGAACGCACAACGAATTGACGGAGCGAGGTTGCGTGGACGACCGAGAGCTCGCTGGGAGAACTCCGTAGGTGAAGACGCCCACCAGTTGCTGGGCTTCCGAAACTGGAGAACAAGGTCACGTAACTGCGACAATTGGATGTCAACGATTCAGGCGGCCAAGACCCGACGTCGGGCTATCGTGCCACATTGATGATGAGGAGTGTTGTAATAATTATATGCAAGAACGATAGAAATTTACGATCAATGTCACCTAGTGTTGTTCTTGGAGATATAGCTGCAAGGAGTACTGAGAGAACTGTCAAAACTCACAATGGATAAATTCACTTGTACGGTGTGATACACAATGGAAAGGGTTTCGCATGCTAATGTCATGTCGTTTTGAAGGAATTTGGTCTATGATGATTCGGATAATCCCCACAATAGCAACCAATTGTGTCTTCTGATGTTGATGGCCCTATGGGGATATCAGGTGGAATCATGTAGCGATTAGTACGAAACGCGGACAAACTTTAAATGTATTCAGCAATCCATGGAAATATAGGCAATCTAAATTGATGGTAATTCATCAAATCACTTGAACATTTTCTGCAGGTTTGCGAAAACTATCGAATGAAATAACTCGGTAAGTTTTTTGACGCTTAATTAGACGAGCAGGAGTCAAGTCAAGAATTAACAAACAGTATCGTTATGGGACGATAGGATTCACCGAGTAACTTGTTGATCGCATCGAAATTAAGAAACGGTATTTAGTCGTATCTTATTTATCCTCCGGTATAAAAGATTAACAACAAACATTATGAAGGTCATGCAATTAAAATAAAGTAAAAATATACACTATGTTCTTGCGTTTAGTACAAACAAAATCATCCATGCATTAGTATACGGTAATTGCTAAGTTCAAATTTTGAAATCAAAAACATGCATTATATTGGATTAAAATATTACTTACCATCTTATTTTTCATTTTCTCCAATTTCCCCTCCATTTCCAATCGATGATCTTTAATACGTTCGTCACCAGCTCTGATCTTCTCTTCGAGTTTAGAACGTTCGTCCATCCATTGCTTTTCCATCTCATCGGTTATTTGGCGATTTTTATACAGCTTAGCCTGGAAAATGGCAATGTCTTTTTTCAATTTTTCATTCAGCTCACATTCACTTGCCAGTTTTTTCTGCAACTGTTCAGTTGTTGAAGCGAATTCGCGATCTTTCCTTTCTAATTCCGGATTTATATTTTCAAGTTTATGCTCAAGCAGAGCAATTGATCGAGTTTTCTCATCCAATTGCTGTTGACATCGTTCGAGTTGTTCTTTTAGCAGATTTTGTGAGACTGTTTGCTCGTATACTACCTCATCACGCCTAGTCTCCAATTTACTCTCTAGTCGTACCTTTTCGGAGCGTAATTCGTCACAGGCAGATTCAAGATCATGTATGCCTTTCTGCAAATTGTTATTTTCTTCCTCCAACATGGTAACTTTTAGTGAATATTTTGAAAGCTTATCACTGAGTTGAGAGTTTTCTGCGCAAGCAGCTTCTAGATTAGATGCCACCACCTTATTATGTATAACATCGATATTCAATTGTTTTATTCGCTCTAGCAAAGTTGTGGTTTTATGCTGAACAGAATTAACATCATTAGGTGAATGCTCTTCGATTTTAACTTCAGTATTCATGAGAGCTTCGTAAACATTCTCTAGGTCTCGCTTTAAGGTTGAGTTTTCGTCCCAAAGACGTGCTTTTTCTTTTTGAATGGAATCAAGAGATGCGTTCATTTCCTCTAACTCTTCCGTCAATTGACCGATTTTAGTTTCCAACTCATTCTTAATACCGTCCATATGTGAATTGGACTCCTTAAGCTTCGTCATTGCCTCCGTATGCTGGTCCAGTAATAGGGTCAATTCAGATTTATCAGTTTCTAGAGATTTTATCGTATCTCGTGCAGCATTTAACTCCACTTCTAATGCAATACAGTTTTCCAACTTTTCTATCAAACGAGCATTTTCTTCTTGTAATTGATCATTTTTACTTCGGATTTCTCCAAATTCAGTATTTATTTTGGAAATTGTTTCCAATTTATTCTGCAGATTGAATTTCACTTCTTCTAGAAAAGAGCTTTGATTTTGAATTTCAAGATCCTTGCATTCAAGCAATCCACGTATTTGCTTTAGTTCGTTATTCAGTGATTGTGATTTGGCCGAGTCTTCGTCATAACGCTTTTGTAATTCAGAAATTTTGTTGCGGGTCAGCTGCAATTCGTCTTCAAGTGAAGCCTTTTCCTCTAAATGCTTGTTCGTAAACGCTAACAATTCTGCATTCAAAGCTATGCTGTGTGCTGCCTCCTGATCATATGCTTTTTGCAATCCATTGACTTTTTCGTTAGCTGCTTTTAAATCCTTCTGTGTCGTGCCAAACTTCCCCTGCAATTCATCATTTCTAAATTTAGTTTGTTGATATGTTTTTTGTAACGATTCCATTTCAGTGCGATACTCGTTATTGGATTTTTCTAATTTCTGAACAGTCGCCTGAGTCTCACCCAGTTTCAAAGATACCTTCTCCAGCCGTTTGGTAAGTTTGGAACAACTCTCCTCCAGGTTGGTTTTGGCTTGAAGCAATTGTTCATTTTCGGCACATGTTGCATGGTGTTTGAATTGCAGATTAATATAATCGGTTTCGCGTTCCGTATTTTCTGCATTGGAAGCCTTCAGCTCATCAATTTTCGAAAGCAATTCTACGTTCACAGTTTGAGCATGTTTTAAAGAGTTTTCAATTTCATCGATGTTTTCCTGCAAGGTATTATTTGCAATTTCTAAAGATTTCTTTTCACTCTTTAATACGTCGATTTGATTTTCCAAGCAAGCAATCTTTTCGGTATTGGTCTTAACGACTTGTTTGTATTTTGCTTCAGCAGAAGAAATCATGTTATGGCAATCGTCCAGACTAACATCCTTTTCACGCATAAGACGTTCCAGCCTTGTATTTTTTTCGATTAAGCTTTTCAAATGTGAATCTTTATCATTAACAGAACTTTCAAGTTCATTGATTTTAAATTGACGCTCACGAATATCTGCTTCCAATTCTTTTTGACTAGTTTCTAGTATTGCTTCTTTTTCTCTTAGACTAGATATTTCTTGAAGAGCATCTTCTAGCGAAGTTTGCTTTTCTCCAATGATTTCCTCGAGTTGCTTAATCCGTTTTACATGCTCTAACGATTCTTTCTCGATAACCTCCTTTTCTGCTATTTCATTAGCATACTTGTTAATTAGCTCTTGAAGAGAAATCTTCTCATTCTCCATTTTGTTGATTTGAGAAAGCATTTCTACTTTCGACTCTTCCATTGTCGATTGACTTTTTTCGATTTCCTTAACCAATCTCGAATGCTCTTCTCTTGCTTCTAAGCATTGGCGATTAAGATTTAAAATCTCCTTTTTCGTATTCGATTCCCTTTCTATGCGGGCGGCGACATCTGACTGAATTTCTTCCAGTTTTTGTTGTAATACTCTTTCGCTATTTTGAAGGGTATTAATATCATTGGATAGTTTGTTTTCTTGTAATAACGAAACTTCGATTTTTTTCTGAAGAGATTCCATATCAATTTCTGATTGCGCAAGTCTATCTTGCAGTTTGCATTCATTGTTTTTCAAATCTATTATTTCATTCTTCAGTTCCGTAATGTTTTCCTCTAAAAGGGATTTTTCAGATTCTAAGTCTTGAACTCTAGACTCGGAGTGAGCATTCTCTTCTGCAAGGTTTTTGCAGACAACACTCAAGTCAAAACTGGATTTCTTTAAATCACTTATCTGATCTTTGAGATCAGAAATCACAGAATGCAGTTTATCGCCGGATTTCGATAATTCAGTATTAGACTGTATAAGTTCACAAACTTTCTGTTTGAGAGCTTCTATAGGATTTCCTGTTACTTCATTTTGATTAGTTGCATTTTTATCATCTGGCGATACTTGTTTCAAAATTAATATTAGCTCCTTTTGAAGATCATCTGTACACATTTGAAGAGAATTATTTTTATCTTCCAATGCACGTTTCTCACTCTCAAAACAATTCTCCACTAGTATCTTTTCCTGCAGCAAATTTTCAAAATCGGCTCGCAATGAAAGAAGGCTGTTATCCTTTTCAGTAATTTTTGAATGAAGCTGTGTATTCTTCTCGTTAAGAGTCTCAACCTTCAAATTCATATCATTAATTTGACTCTCATAATTTCGGATTTTCTGACTGCATTCATCTCGGATTGATTGCAGCTCAAATTCTTTTTCCTTACAATAGTTTTGAAAACCATTTTGTGTTTCTACTAAATTTTCTTCCTTTTCAAGGAGTTTGGCATTTAGCGAGGATACTTTTATTTCCAAAGCTTCGATGTCACTTTTTAAGTTCTGATGACTAACGGATATTTCAGAAATTTGATTTTTAAGTTCCTCTATTGCTTGATTTTTTTCCGATAATTTGAATTCTAAATCACGATTGCCTTTAACTAAATTTCGCACTGTCTCTTCTTTTGACTGAAGATTGGTTTTCAATTCCTCGATTTCATTTGTCTGTTCAAGTTTGACTTGAGTTTGGGTCTTATACTTGCCATGTAGATTGTCAAGCTGACTTTTTAAACTCTCGAAATTTAATTGCGTCTTATCGGCATCGTCTAATAATTGACTTTTTTCTTCGTTCAAGACTTCAATTGCAGCTTCCAATTTAGCAATCATACATTGCATTTCTTCGGCCCTCTCTACATGATCACGTATTTCCAGCACATGTGATTCTATGGTGTCTTTCATAGATCTATGTTGCTTTTCATTTTCTTGTAACTTCTCATTTTTCGCAGCAACATCTGCTAAAAGATTGTCAACACGCTGGTAGAATGTTTTGTTATCCTCTTGAATTTGCTTTTTCTCTTCCATGAGTTGTTCGTGTTCATACTGCACCTTTTTCAACAAAGACTCAATTCTAGAATTTTCAGCCATTAACTCGTGTATTTTCTGATTGCTCTCCTGTTTCATGGTATCACATTCCTGTCGGGCTTGCTGAAGGCTCATCTGCACCTCCGTATGAATTTCGTTTAAACGATCAATATCTTTCCGGTATTTCTCAGTATCCAATGAATATGTTTTGTTCCTTTCTTCCAAACTAGATTTTTCAGATTGCAAAGATTCTATTTGAACTTGACAAGCCCGCAGCTCTATTTCAAGATCAGCAATTTTATTAGCCATTGCTGTGTTTGTCCTTTGTAATTCGCAACTGTGTTCTTGTATTACCTTAATATCTCTCAGAGAGACCATATACTTATCGACCATTTTTTCCACATAATTCTCGAAAACCATAAATGTATGTGTTATATCAGCTTCATCAATTAAGACGGAATGCTCATTACAAATATCAAATGCAACGGCATAGCGAACGATAAGTTGACATACGTGTTCGGCCAACTTTTTGCTGTCAGTTTGCATTTGATCGATTTGCTCTAAGAGTCTCGAATTTTCGCATTCTTTCTCGCGTAATTGCACATCAACAACTGATACACCTAGATTTTCTGGACTGCTCAAAATACTGCTAGAACTGTTCGTAGTACGCGTCATAGAAATATCAAGACATTCTGCAGACACGTCCAACCGATGGGACAGAGAACGAGATTCGCTTATGTAGAGTTCCAAATCGTTCTTGGTTTCTGTTAATGATCTGATGGTAATATCCCTTTTCTGCAAGTAAAAATATAAAAACATTGAAAACTATATTTGCATGTACTTAGTATATTTTTTTAAATATGCCTATGGAACGAGAAAACAGATTTTTTGCATGGTCCTAAGAGCCGGTTAAAGAGGCACGAAAGAAGAAAACACTTAGCTCCTTACGTTTTTACACAATTATAAAATGTTAAAACAAAGCAACAAAAACATTGTTGTTGGACGGTGGATAACTCAACTCATTTTTTGAGCATGTTACATCCACCGTCCAACAACAATGTTTTTGTTGCTTTGTTTAAACCCTTTCTCTGACAGAACGCGGCCGTATCCAATCGGTGGCTAGCCATTGCCTTGCCTATTTAAAATGATTCGACACCAGGGTGTATTTCGTGTCCAATATAAGAGGATCGTACATCTTTGCCTAGTTGAGTCCGGTAATGCCTCTGTAATAGTATTACATGACGCGCTGCACGGTGGATAACTCAAATTATTTTTTGAGCATACTACATCCACCGTCCAACAACAATGTATGTTGTTGCTTTTTGTCTGTATAACATGTTAATAACAATGTAAAAAAAATAGGAAAGAGCCCTCCTGCAGTTAGCGAGTAGAATTTGTCACAGTGATCTCCGCTTTCCGAGCTAAGCATTTAGACTGGCTTGTTACTTACATACCTGAAGAAAATTCACTCACAAAAGATTAAATGAGGCTCGGATACAACGTACATACTTACTTAGCGGCAACGACCTTCAGCTATAAACAACAATTTGAATACAGTAGTAAAAGACTCACAGAAATCGAGCGGGAAATGACCGCCTATAAACTCGCAATAATGGGACTGAGCAAAACAACATTTTCCTCTCAGTTCCCAAACTGGACTTCTTTACCCTGACAATTTGAGACGTTTGATGTGCTACAAAAGATGATTTAATACTGAGAGATACTGTAAGGGGGAAGATAAAGATTGAAAGGCTCCGGCTGATTCCTATATCTTCTTCAGTTGTGGCATAGCTGCGGACCCTTAGCTATGCAGGAGGAGTTTCATATGTCTCTCTACGGCGCGTTACTTTCCCGCATTATCCGAGTAACCGCTGCGCCTGAATGCTGTATTAACATCTGCAGCGCCTCAGGTTACTTAACGTGATAGGTGACAGAAAACATTTAACTAAACCACTAAAGCAGCATCTTCGAGGCATGCCCATGATGGCCTTTACTCGACGATTAAACCCTATCATGGTTTAGCGATGTGCCGACAACTCATCCTAAGACCACGTTATCGGCTTCAAACCCATCAACGAGCGGCTATGTGCGATCCGCATTAAGACCCGTTTCGCTAATCTCTGGCTCATTGATGCGCATGCCCCTACAGAAGTAAAAGAAGACGCGATTAAGGACGAGTTCTACAACGACCTAAAAATACTCTTCGACTCACTGCCATCAAACGACGTCAAGCTGCTGCTAGGAGACTTTAACGCCAAAGTTGGAAACGAAAGCTGGCATAGGGGAACTACTGGAGGTCATAACCTCCACGACGAAAACCACAACAACGGTCAGCGACTTATCGACTTCGCGAGCGGCAGAAACCTGGTCATAAGCTCTACATGCTTCCCTCATCGACGAATCCATAAGCAGACCTGGAAGTCTCCAGATGAATACACCGTGAACCAGATCGACCACGTACTGATCAGCAAGAGATGGTTGCCCTGTGGCATGGGTTACGAATGATGCCACCGCTTTTCCAGGCGTGTCTCGTAGAAGGCGACAAAGAAAAGGGACAGGAGAGATGAGAACTCTTACAGTGACAAAAAATCCCTAATCCAAGGTGGATCAGCATGCGCCGATGAATGCATGGTCAAGAGGGTGCTTGGCCCTAGTATGCGAAGGTAGCAGGCAACCATTACATCTGAATATGCAATATAATTTATTTTAAATTGTTTACTATATTCCGTTTCGTAACGTAGTATTTATTTAATTTTATCTGTTTTCTTGTTTTAATATATCGTTTTCATTAATTTTTGTTTATATTCCTTTATTTCGTTTCGTTATTTAAACTTTTACTTCTTCATTTTTTAAACCACCCTGTGATATAAATTGACATCATTATGTGGCTGTGTGAAGTTAGCCAGTCATTTTTTGAAATTAGGTCCTTTTGCTCGGTGAACCGTTTGTTCTACAGCGGCTACGTTTGTTCTTGATTGTTCGCCAATTAATATCGTTTGTTCTTCTCTAATTATTTAATTATAGCAACTTTAAAATTGTGAGTGTGAACTTAGCCAGTCATTTTTAAATATGGGTCGGAAAGGTATAGGTTTGGTATCAATCGAAAGCCAGACGTTTGATCATTTTGTAGGGCGTTTGTTCATCCTGGAAACGGAAGGATACAGGAATTATTAAGGAAAAAGAGATTAGTTGTGACGTCATCTTCACTCAACCAGCGCCATCTACTCAGTTCACCTAATTCAAAGAAGTTTTATATGACTATTATTTTATAAATTGGTAGGGTATGCACTGCTTATTGGCATATATGGAGTGCACGCCACTGAGTAATATATCATTCTAATCGTATGTACATGAGCATTATATACGTATTTTAGCAGGTGAAAACATTGTTCTTTTAATTTTAGCAATAACAATATCATTGTTTTTCCCCAATTAAAGTTATTGTCTACAATTACATTTTATCTCACAAAAACAACTCTGTTGTAAAAAGTGTCCGCCAAAGAAAAAGTTGTCAGCCGCAAAAAGGATTGATACAATACAATCCCGCCAAAATGCTCGCAAGGATATGCATTCAGAAGTGATTGAATTAGTTAATAGTTTCCACCAAAACAGCGTGGTGCGGTATGCGTCAGAATTTGTGAAATAATTTCCGCCGCGATAGACCACGCTGAATTTGCCATTTGTGGAGTCTGTATTGTGTGTACCGCGTAACGTACCCGCGCTGGTTTGGTGGAAGCTAATTCCTTTCAACGCTTATTGGCGGGGAGCTGACGAGGGTGCTATTTGCTGCTATGCTCTTTTCTTGATCAGATTTAATCTCGAATCTTCCCGCCTTGTAAATAAAATGTGTTTTACAAACTTTTTTTGCTTTCCTTCCTATAAACGACTTTTCCCTTTTTTATACAATAAAGTTCTTTCGTAATTTTCATAAGATTGGTTTTATCCTGCAATTACCCCTATGAAAGCTCCCCACCAAACAGCATTGCAAGAAATTAGCTTCCACCAAACCAGCGCGCGTGCGTTACGCGGTACACACAATACAGATTCCACACGAATTGGCAAATTCAGCGTGGTCTATCGCGGCGGAAATTATTTCACAAATTCTGACGCATACCGCAACACGCTGTTTTGGTGGAAACTATTAACTAATTCAATCACTTTTGAATGCATATCCTTGCGAGCATTTTGGCGGGATTGTATTGTATCAATCCTTTTTGCGGCTGACAACTTTTTCTTTGGCGGACACTTTTTACAACAGAGTTGTTTTTGTGAGATATCATATTTTTTTGCAGTTTTCAATTGACAAAATCAACTTAATATTCACTGCCCTTTTATCACCCCCGCAGGGGGGTTTGTGTCCGTGTGACACTCAGCTCGGAAGGCTGTTTGTAGTCGGACAGAGATCTTTGGTGAGTTGTGACACCACGGACCTAACAGTGCAAGGGAGCCCCTGGTACAGTTGATACGCCATGGCGAGGATCTGTACAAAGACCATTCGGGCGCTAACGGTCCCGTACTCCTGAGTTATGCACGGGTGGCTCCTGGCGTGCCTACCTCCCCCCATAGTTTGCGGGAGGGAAGCACTAAAGGCCTAGCACGATTTTGATGTCCCCTGGTGGGGGGGTGCATCATACGGAAGTCGTGTGAGCTTCGGAGGTGACGGCTCCGCATGACCCGAGTCGAGAAGGGGCTAGCTAGGGAGAACGGCCTTGGTGGAAAATGCCTACGCGCCTATATCTAGCTAGTTTGTGGATTGATGACCACACTGCCTGAGTCGCATTGCTGACTAGTAAACTGAAGGGGCCGCCAGGATGTGAAAAGCAGCGCTTCGTTGTCTGCACAGACGCGGAGTCACAGGTCCAACGAGCCTGGGGTGTGCATGCCCGAATTCGCCGTAAGGCTTAACCAATAGGGGGCCGAAGGAGGATCACACCTGCTATGGAGAAGTCCATAGCGAATAGTGTACCTCGGGGATGGGCGAGCCCAGGGGACCATGGTCCCTTCCCATCTTGGCGTTGGTCTCGAGGGGGCTGTCGGTTGTTAAGCAAGACATCGAGCTGGTGATGCAGCCCCGGGGTTGGGTTCCTGAAGGTGAATGCATTCACTGGATGGAGAAATCCCCATCTGACTTCAAGATCCGAGTCAGTAAACAAGCTGGAGGTCCAAACCGCTTTCGCAAGGACCGGGGTATAAAGCCATAGGCTAGGTGACCCTTAGACAGTAACCTCGTAGATGGTATGCTTGCCCTTTTATCACCCCCGCAGGGGAATCACAGAGTAACTACATTGAATTGACATTTGAATACAGCATTATTAGTTAATTTCATAATTATACCATGCTATATAAACGTACCACTTAAGATGACAGCTAATAATAAAACAGTTATAAAAGAAGACGTCAAGAGTTTATAATAACATGGCGCAGCCGCTTCGGAAAAATTAAATAATTGATTAAAGTAAATTGATAAAAAGTCGTTCTTAGTGAAAATACTGAAGAACCTGAAAGTATATTGTGACGAAAGTGCAATATAAGCAGTCCGGAAGACGGATGAACAAAATCAAGTTGGAATTTGGAGAGATTTCAACCAGCAGCATGGAGTTTCACCCACCGGCACCAATGCGGTTCTCCGGAAATTTGGCCGAAAATTGGCGCAGATTCTCGGAACGTTTCGTCATATTCTTGGAGGCATCGAAAAAGGATAAAGAGGAACCCAAGCTGAAAACGGCGAAATCTACTGGGCGATGACGGAATCGAAATCTTCAACACGTTTCGCTTGGAAGAGGCTGAAAAACGGGATTATGAAAAAGTATTCCAAGCATTTCAGGACTACTGTAATCCACGTAAAAACATAATTTACCAGCGATTCCGATTTTACTCACGAAAACAAAAGGCGGGCGAAGATTTTGATCTATTTTTAGGTGATGTACAGAAGCTGATCAAATTGTGCGAATTTAAGGATCAGACTGACTCGATTTTGAGAGACATCATCATCCTCGGTCTAAATGACCAAGTTTTGCAAGAAAGGTTACTGCGATTGAAGGACGATGAGCTTACGTTGGACAGAGTGATCGAACATTGTCGCGTTGCAGAACTAACAAAACGTCAGATATCCGAGGTACAGCAAAATAATTTTAATGTAAGTGAAATCAAACATCCTAATTATACTAAATACAAGAAGTTTCAACCAACAAATTATTCCAAGAAAAGTGTTCATAAGTGTTCTAAATGTAATGGAGAACATAATTTCAACGAAAAGTGTCCTGCGAAAGGAAAAATGTGTTTTAAATGCGGAAAGCCTGACCATTTTTCCTCTGTGTGCAGAACTAAAAAAGTAAAAGAAATTAAGGTGTCAAATAGTGACAAAAATTGGGATAATTTGTTTGTTGAACCGATTTCAATACAACGTAAATAGCAATTCGGCTAAAGGCGAGTGCTGGTACGAATATGTTTCGATTAACGGGAAAATTATTAAAATGAAACTTGACACAGGGGCAGAAATTAATGTTATTTCAATGGCATTAATTGAGAATTTGAATCTAAAACGCAATATGGAAATGAGTTCGGTAGTTTTAGAAACCTATGGTGGTTTTAAAATGAAGGCTGTTGGAATAATTAGATTGCCTTTGATGATAAAAAACCAAAAATCAATCCATGTTTTCGTGGTCACCAATGGTGATACAAACCCAATTCTCGGTATTGCATCATGTAAAGAGTTAGGACTGATAAAGCGGGTCGATACTTTAATAAAGAATGATATAACAAGGGAAGAGTTTTTAAAAATTAACGAGGATGTGTTTTTGCCAGGAGGAAAATTTCCTAATAAAATTAAAATAAAAGTGAAAGAAGATGCTAGACCGATATCATATCCTCCGAAGGATTCCTTTAAAACTTAAAGATAAAGTTAGGACAAAATTAGAAGACATGATAAAAGGGGATATAATAGAAAAAGTAGATGAACCAGGTGAGTGGGTTAATAAAATGGTGGTGGTTCACAAGAAGAATGGTGACATAAGACTATGTCTGAACCCACAAGAATTAAATAAGAATATTATAAAGAATTATTTTGAGATGCCTTCGCTGGAAGAAATACGTAGCAAGCTGGATGGCTACAAGTTTTTTACAGTTTTGGATTTGCGTGAAGGGTTCTGGCAGCTGGAATTAGATGATGATTCAGCCAATCTATGTACATTTAGCACTCCATTTGGCTGCTTCAGATTTAAGCGTTTGCCATTTGGTATTAATGTTGCTGCAGAAGAGTTTCAGAAAATGAACCACAAATATTTCGGTCTATTGCCTGGTGTGCATATACACTGCGCGACAAATGCTTAGGTTCATGGATATTTTCCTTTAAAATTATATAATTTCTATGTACTCTGATCGGAAATAATTTTTAAATAATGCTCTCTCAACTAACGGTTATTTTAATAAATATTACATTTCTATTAAGCAACTCGCATAGCTAACGGAATTTTTTAAAATGAAAATCGCAATTTCCACTGCGACAATTGTATAGGTTCACTTACTTTAAAGAGTTATCTCGTCCTGGTGAGAAGTGTTTGTGGAAACATTTTTTTCGCGTTAAACTCTGTGAGTCGTATAGTGGATAATGTGAAAAGGAAATCAATTTTCTGCCGAGGAAAAGGCGACAATTTCCATACTAAACCAAGAAGGATATTCAAACCGAAAAATTGCAATATGGATTCAGCGGAGCTCCAACGTTGTTAATAATTTTATACGAGATAGTGGAAATTATGGCCGACGATACGCAGGAGGCAGAAAAAAAGCGATTTCCGGTGCATCAAGGCGAAGTCTCTTAAGAGAAGCCTCGAACTCGCCCTTTACTGCGCGTAAGCTTGGGGAGATTTTGGTGTTATCAGCAAGTGTAAGGACCATCCAACTAGTTCTTCGATCTTCATTTTGCTTAGAACGTTTACGATTAAAGAAAAAAATAGCCTTAACCCCGCAACATCGCCTACAGCGCCTGCAATTCGCCTCAAGATTCATGAACTGGACATCACAATGGAGGCAGGAAATATTTACGGATGGAAAACGGCTTTGTGTGGACGGTCCAGATGGGTTCTCCTACTATCATGATTATATAGGAAGGACCCTATGTACCTGTCACGCCATCACTTCCGAATAGGTTCCGTTATTGTATGGGGAGCCATATCATATCATGGAACTATCGACTTGGTCATTCTACGAGGTTACCAAACCAGTTCATCTTATAAACAGCTCTTAGAAGAGGAAATCCCTATGATAAATGTCATGTACGGAGGCGATCCTTGGATATTGCAACATGATCTTGCCCCAATTCATACAGCGAGGGTGGTTAAATCGCTTATTGAGGAGAAAAATGTGGCTTTGTTAGACTGGGTGCCCATCTCCCCTGGCATTAAACATTTGGGGGTGGCTTGTTCGGGAGGTTTACTGTAGTGGTAAACAATACGCCTCTAAAGAAGAGTTAATTCATGGAATTAAGACAGCTTGGTCTAAAATACCGATATCTGTGCTGCATTCTTTATACGATTACCTGCCTCGAAGGCTTTATGAAATTTTAAATAAAAATGGCGAAAATACACACTATTAAATTACAAAAAAAAAATGCTCCTGTTTTTTCGTATTTATCCTCTTTCATACTTTTTTGAAATATTTTTCAGCGAAAACATTATGTAAAACGGTAAAATCGTCCCTGAACCTAAGCAGTTGTCGCACTGGAAATTGACTCTTTGAATTAAATCAATTACTGTAATTTAAGGAAAATGTCCTGTGGGGATTCAGTCCATTCATTTTGTTTGTGATATTTAATACTTCCAAAAATAACATTTCTTGAACTGGTAAGGTTTTATTTTACCGCTTCATGGAACGAAATATGAGTGAACCTAAGCATTTGTCGCGCAGTGTATATGTAGACGACATTTTAGTATGCGGCTCGACAATAGAGGAACATAACAGAAATTTAGAAAAGGTTATAAAAGTAGCTAGGGAAAAGAACATCAAATTCAACCCTAGTAAAATACAATTTATGGTTGAAAATGTAAAATATTTAGGCTTTATTTTTGGAAAGAATGGTATGAAACCCGACCCTGAGTATGTGAAAGCAATTAAACAATATAAACTTCCCGCGTGTAAGAAAGATTTACAACGATATCTGGGAATGGTTAACTTTCTTAGGGATTTTATTCCAAACCTTTCCCAATTAACGAGTAATTTAAGAGAGTTACTTAAAAAAGACTCGCATTTCGTTTGGTTGCCATCTCATACTGATGTAGTGAACCAAATTAATGAGTTGATTGCAAATTCAGGTGTTTTAGCTAACTTCGATACACAAGCTGAAATAAACATCCAAACTGATGCTTCGCTAGACGGTCTTGGTAGCGTAATGCTTCAAAACGGTAGACCGGTCTCATTTGCGTCAAGGAGTTTGAATGATGCTGAAAAAAATTATGCATGCATTGAGAGAGAATTTTTAGGCATATTGTACGCCTGTCAAAAATTCAGAAATTTTATATATGGAAGGCATGTTAAGGTACAAACCGATCATCAGCCTTTAGTTGCATTGATGAAGGAAGATTTAAGTAAAATTGGTTCTTCACGATTAAAACGAATTAGATTGAAATTAATGGAATACGATATTGATGTTCAATACCTTCCAGGGTCAAAAATGTACATTGCGGATTCATTATCAAGAGCTCCTTCTAATGTAAAGAGCAATGATGATGATTTAGCAGGGGATAACGTAGATTACTCAGTTCATGAAGTAATATTTTCTGTAGATCAGGACAAACAATTCAGAGATGCATTAGAAAAGGATGCAATATTGAAGCAGGTAAGGGAATGGAATTTAAGAAATGAAATTTACGTGGAAGATAATTTACTGTATTATAATGATAGGTTAATAGTGCCAGAAAGTTTACGCCAGCGTTTTCTAATGGCATTGCATGAATCGCACTTTGGATTATCCAAATCTAAAGCACGTGCAAATATGCTTTATTATTGGCAACATATGAATAGAGATATAGACAATTTAGTGGCAAACTGTCGAATCTGTGAGAAATATCAGTTCGCAAATGTAAAGCAAAAATTAATCAGTCATAGCATACCTGATTTACCATTTAACAAGGTAGGCTGTGATATACTAGAATATGGTGGGAAACCGTTTTTAGTTCTTGTTGATTTATTACTCGAAGTATATTGAATTAAAAAAATTAAGCGCAAAAACGGCTGAAGTCATAATTCCAGTTCTGAAGGAAATTTTTGCAACCCATGGAATTCCAGAAATCCTTATTGCGGATAATATGCCTTTCAATGCTAGAAACTTTCATGATTTTAGTAGAGAATATGTTTTCTCAATAGTAACGTCTAGTCCTAGATATCCAAAGTCCAATGGATTAGCGGAAAAGGCAGTGGGTATATGCAAACGGATGTTAGGCAAGAGTAGTGAAGATAATATTGATATTGAAGTTTGCTTGATGGAATATAGAAATACCCCAATATGCGGAATAGGTTATAGTCCGAATGAGTTACTTTTCAGCCGAATTACAAGAACAAGAGTACCTATTGTAAAAGCTAAATTATTCCCTAAAATTAAAACGGATGCTATCAATAAAATGCACCGAAAACAAAATAATACCCAAAAGTGGTATAACAGAGGTGCTAAAGTCTCAGAAAGTGTATTCAAAAAAGATGATTCGGTATTAATTAGGGATGGGAAGAGATGGATTAAGGGCCTAGTAGTAAGTAAAGATAAAAGTCCAAGATCTTACTGGGTGAAAACCGAAAACGGTTCCATCTTGCGTAGAAATTCTTTCCATTTAAGAAAATCTAATATTAAACCTGACGTCAAACAACATTATAATGATTTCCTAGAAACATATTTTGAAAATGTTGATCAGAGCACGGCCCATCATCATCATCAAACCGACTCAACAAACAATGGTCCAGATAGGAACAAATCACCAACAAATAACGAAAGTAATCAAATGGTGAATTATAGGACAAGATTTGGAAGATTGGTCAAGCCACCCGACAGACTTCAGCTTACTTGAAAAACGCAATAGGCATCACACCTTGAGTTTATGTTCTTCAATTTTAAATGAATTAAAACAAGATTTAAACACATTAACAAATAAAAGTAAAACATCCATTTTTAATTAAAACAACCATGTAATTTAAATAACTTAAAAACTTTTATTGTTTGCTTTGGAAGGGAGATTATGTATAATATGAACATTTAGTTTAATATCATTTTAGTGAATTGATACTTGAAAACACTACTACATTGAATTGACATTTGAATACAGCATTATTAGTTAATTTCATAATTATACCATGCTATGTAAACGTACCACTTAAGATGACAGCTAATAATAAAACAGTTATAAAAGAAGACGTCAAGAGTTTATTATAACACAGAGTTTTGGTGGTTTGCGACACCACGTACCCGAGCAGCGCAGGGAGGCCCCTTGTATAGTTGATAGGCCATGGCGTGGATCTGTGCAAAGACCATTCGGGCGATGACGCTCTCGTGCTCCCGAGTCATGTATGGGCAGCTCACGACATGGCTGACCTTTTTCCCCATCCGTTCGGAAAGGCAGTCATACAAGTCGAACACGATACGCAGTGTTTCCTCGTAGGGGAGGAGTCCGATATAAGCGGTCGTGTAGAGCTTCGGAGTTGGCGGCTTCGCATAACCCAAGCCACGAAGGGACTAGTTAGGGAGAATGGCCTTGGTGGAAAATGCCGACGCGCCTATATCTAACTAGTTTGTGGATTGATGACCACACGTCCCGAGTCAAATTGCTGCTTGGTAAACGGATGGGGGCCGCCCAAATATGAACGGTAGCGCTACGAGTCTGCTTTAAGCAGACGAGTAGTCACAGGTCCAATGAACCTGGGATGTGCACATCTGAATTTAACGTTAGGCCTAACCATAAGGGGGCCGAAGGAGGATCACACCTGCTAAAGAGAAGTCTTTAGCGAATAGTGCACCTCGGGGATGGGCGTGCCCAGGGGACCATGGTCCCTACCCATCAAGGCGTTGGTCTCGAGGTGGCTGTCGGTTGTTAAGCAAGCCATCGAGCTGGTGATGCAGCCCCGGGGTTGGGTTCCTGAAGGTGAGTGCATTCGCCGGATGGAGAAATCCCCCTCTGGCAATAAGACCTTGCCAGTAAAGACCCGAGGTCCAAACAGTCCGTCGGGCCGGGAGATAAGGCCGAAAGGCTAGATGCTCCTTAGACGGAATACCCGTAGATGGTAAACTTGCCCTTTTATCACGACCATGTTTGAGAACATAATAACAATAATAACCCTCTTGGTAACCTTTGTAACCTTAGCGTCCTTCGTAACATGAGGTGTGTGTGTTTTGCGAACCTCTACCGTTTGCTGGAAGCTTTAGGATCACCGGGATGTTATTTGTTCATTCAATATTATAGTAATATGTACATACTCGTATAAGAGACGAACCAAATCTGGAACTTTGAGCCCTTGCCGCCGCTCTTGCAGACGCTTTACAACTGAAAACTTTAGAGAACATATACAAGGGATTGTTCGAAACAGTCCTGCCAAATCACAAAACTATACGATTCTTTTCTAGCCATTTTTCGGGCCTATCCCCGACTTTTGCAAAATGCTTCCTTTAAAACATATCAAAAGATTTAAGCGAGAAACTCTATTTTTTCACATTTTCCGCTGTATCTTTTTTTCTACTCCACGGATCGGAGCAAACGATAGCCTATGCACACCTTCACGACAGACTCTATCAATGGGAAAAGAGACCAAATCCCGAGATGCCCTCTGCAAGGCTGTAGCCCTGTCAATGAACGACAAGAACAACGAGAACAAGATTTTCGAAAAAAATGCGATTTTCAAACTCTTATATCTCCAGTGTTTTTCATCGTATCTTCTTGAAATTTTCTACACTTCGTAAGACGCGCTACAGAGGTCCGAAAACCCGTACTTGTTCCGTCGTGTAAACATAGTCTTAGTCGCTTCTCACTTTTTATTAGTTCAAATTTCTTCGTTTTTCTTTGGCGGGCGGGACGCTCCCGCGTCCCTAGATTTCATTTAACTCTTTAAGATTACGCATCGATGGTGAAATAGTCAAAATTTACATTATTGGCCTGGATTTTGCACAGATTATGGTGAGTAATAATTGACATGATTTACTTTACGTGAAGTGATTCAACATCGTTTACATTGAACAATACTGGGCCTAAAACCTCCGCAAGTAATTTTTACGCCACTGCTAAATTATTCGCCAATTTTAAATTGTTTGATGTTTAAATGAAAGAGTATAAATGAAAGAGTTTATACTCGTTTTCACCAATCCCTAGATACCTCTGTTTTCCTAAGAATATGTCGTAGTTTACCGTATCCTAGCCTTTTCAGGTCTAGGAAAACAGCTGACATTTTTAATTTTTATCTATGGCACTAATATTAACACTAGTTCCCTCGTATATTGAATCGCAGGTGATTTTGCCTTCACGCAAGCCATATTGATTCTGAGCTAATAGTTAAAAGATTTGCTGCACCGGACTATTGGCATAAATATCATAAAAATCGCAATCTAAGGGTACATAATGCTAAAAAATATTCTTGATTCAAAATAGAATATAGCGATATTCTGGTGCCCCCAAATGCCAAAAAAATATTTACCACCATACCATTTCAATGACTTCTTCTAACCCGTCCCTATCGTTCGAACCCCATCTTGCCTATCCACAACTAATTTTCGAAATATGTATGTCCTTTTCAGGAGTGAAGATCCTTTCCGAAGAATTCAAAAATGTACTATTAGTATTCAGGGGCACTTGTCTCAGCAAGTCCTGTATTTGCATATCCATATTGCTCATATTGAACTTCTTTAGCAAAAAAGACCTTTTGTCCTTACGGGCATTCCCTGGGATTAGTATGCACTTTTAGATATAAAGTGTCCTGCTGATAAATAACTACCTATGTTTTATTAAAATTTCCGCACGAAGAGAATCAAGGCAAATAATTTAAAGGAATTGCATCGTTAGCTTTACAGGATGATTTACTGTTATTCCAGTCACTGGTGAACTTTGCAATCTCTGAAACATTTGTGTGGTCCCCCCACCAACGGATCATGTATGTCAACAATCTTAAAGATAGCAAAGAAAGTGCTGAAGATATGCTCGAACTTGTCGAAAAATTAATTTAAATTTGGATTTACTGTTATATTACCCGCTAATTACATTTCCGGTAAGAGTATCCAAGTCAGGATCATCGAAAATCAGATCACGACAAATTAATTAAGCACAATGCACCGACTTGATTTCTTTTTCGGTCTTTTACTCGCTTGTTCGTTTTTACCAGATAGCCCCCTTTTAACTTTCTCCGTCACATATTAAGAAATTTGAACATATGTACTAGATTTAAAACACTTATCAAGGACCTTAGCTGGACTCGAAATCAAGGAAAATGGTCTCCAGTATTACACACCGGAATTATTATCGCTATATAAACTTATCTGAGAATATTCCGGTTTACAGACATTGGTTAAAGATATTAACTAAGGGGGCGTGATATGAGGCGCCAACATTTTCAAAAGTTTAGATGAGATTAACTCTTTGTCAGGTGTTTTTTGTTTTTTTGTCACCACAGACTATTTATATGGAATTGTACCAATTTGCTCTGCAATATTCAAATAAAAATTGTTCAATTGTTATTCGTGTGCAATGCCTAAATTAATCTCATTTATCTCAGTCACTAGCACGGCAGCTATATGATTCAAAGGTAGGTTTAGTAGCTTGCCAGGACTATTAGAGGGAAGCGATATCAGTAAAATATTTATCGAGTGGATGATGTGTATCTGCAGAAGGACAAATAGCGAAATCAGACGAAACCAAGAAATAGGTTGTACCCAATAGGGAAGTCTCGAACACGATTCCATATAAAACAGTACCTACCTCTATATCTGCTTTCAATTCATTTATCTGAAAATCCATTTCTTTGATCTTGTCCAGACAGGCAGTGACTTGCTTTTCGACATAGTTCAGCTATAAGGAAAATATAATGTCTAGTCTTTAGTATTCTATTACCATGTATTAAACTTATTTACCTTTTCTCTTAGCAATACTTTTTCTTCACGAAGAGTTTCTAAACTTTCTCTCATGTTAAGTATGGTTTCTTCCTTTTCAGCTATGTCTTTTCGAAGTCGCTTTTTAATCTAAATTGTCAAGATATTTTTAAATACATTGTATTTTACGGATCTATCCAGTAAAAAATTTTGTCAGCTAAAATGACAACTTACTTGTTCATCTTCGCAATTTTGATTCGGCGAGTAATTTTCGGTATTACATGCAAGCAGTTCGTTTTTTAAACTGTAAATCTCGGCTAAATGTGTCTTCTGTTCTTGAGCTGAAATAAACGATAAATATTTATAATATGTATATAAAAATACGATACAATAATTACGAAATCCTAGTTAATTTCACATACTTAAAAGACGCACGAAAGTGTGAAGAAGTGCAGAGTGGACAGAAGAAAAATCATAGTAAACATACTATCCCCGGCAAATATATTTTTACAACCACAAATTCTATAATCTATACCTAAGCAGCCTTTTTCAACTTAAATAATACCAAATTTTAAATATATTTTCTCAGTTTGGAAAAAAAACAATAGAAAGAGAATTTATTGAACTTTTAAACGATAAAAAATTCGAAAAATTAACTAGATATTGATTACTTATTTTTTCACTTCTGAAAGAAAAATGGAAATATTTATAGTTAAGGTTTGTAAAGTAGAAAAGATTGTGCTTGTGATTTAAGAACTCTGAGAAGCCAAGTCTGTTTGATTGCTATCGAAACCTTTCAATCTTCCATTTTGTATGTATCGGTGTAAAACTAATCGTGATATCTTCTCAGATGAAGCGCTGATCGATGCAATGTTAATTGGCCCAATGTACAATATTTTTGAAGCATCTGATATGTGGGTCACGCAAAATTTTGTTTCGGCCTTTTACTACTTTCGAAATAGTTAAATATGTATCGATATGTGTCTTTCGAAGGATAAGCAGTTTCATTCTTTCCTAGAATACCCCTGATAAACATTGGCGACTTTGAGCACATATTAATAACTATAATAACTAGTTTTATCTTATCTGTGCTTTGAGCAAATTATACTCTAGCTGGATTGTTGCTCAGTATACTAGGTTGACTTTTGGGTGCCGTATGTCCTTATTTTATTGTTTTATTTTTAACCTTCTTTACAAGATACCACTCTTTTTATACCCTTCGCTCATAGAGTGAAAGAGTATATTAACTTTTTCATGAAGTTTGTAACGCATTGAAGGAAGCATCTCTCACCATATAAAAAGTATACATAGACATATAGCCAAAAAAATAAGTACACCCTTACTAATTTTTCTTATCACCCTGTAGCAAAGTAGTTATTTGAGGAAATAAAATCATATGGAAAAATTGAATTACTTAATTGGTGAGGAATCAAATAATATGTAAATTAGCATATTATAATAAATAACAGCTTTCATTTAACTTGAAAAAGTTCGAACTGACTAAAATAGGCAGGATAAAATAATAAGTACATGTCAGTTAATTTGATTAAAACTTGTTTTAATTCAAATATTAAGATCTGATTCGACAAGAATTTAATTTATTTTATTATTTTAAGGTAAATGGTCCATTATTTTGAAAGAAAAAAAAAGGTTTTTGCTGGCCCTCTGGAGATAATTCCATATATCCAGTTACTTCCAGGAAATTCCGTAATTGGTCCGTTTTGTGAAAACTGTGTTTCTGGTTCATTGATTCAACTCTCTCTAAACATTCCGGATTTAATTTAACTCTAGTAACAACGTGAAAAGCCACCCGATTTGGTTGAAGCGGATCCTTGACCAGTTTGTGAGGTATGGTTAGGGTTAATATCCTGCTGAAATCCCCATTTAAAGTGTATGGGTTCATCAGTGAAATATTCTAGGACTCTCAACTAACAGTTCTTATAAACCATAGACCATGTTTTTTCGCCTCCATGGGAAATAGCCAGTTGGTAGCGTATATCATATTATTTTTTCCTGAATGAAGAATGTTACGATAAGATTAGTTCCCGATCAAATTTATTGCGATCTCATAAATAAAACAGAATATTCTGTGAGTTTCCATTGTTCGGTTTAGAACAAGAAGAACTATCCCTCCCAAATTTTCTTGAACCGTCAACACTTTTTAACGTCGCCATGGAAAGTTCTAAACTTTTTGTCAAAACTGCTTTACTTCTTGTATTCTTCGATTAACTTTTTAAAAAGATTCTATATTTTCAATATTTGCCGCGAAAATCATCAGTCGTGTCAAGATAACTTTTCTCGCCATAGTGATAATGAGACCGACAGTTGTCCTTAAGGCCCTTACATGGACTTAACCGCATTAGAAACAACCTTTATTCACTTTTTAATGAATTACGCAGTAAATACAATGCTTAGCTGGTTTATTTCGTTAATGAGAGAATATTTTTTCCGCTATTACAACGTTTCGAACTTAAACTTCCTTTTTCGTACCTATCATGCGTTTTTCGCCCCTTGAGGATTTTTGTTTGTTTTATACCTTTCGCTCATAGAGTGAAAGGGTATATTAACTTTGTCATGAAGTTTGTAACGCATTAAAGGAAGCATCTCCGACCATATAAAAAGTATACATATATGATCAGCATGACTTGGGGAGTCGATTGGAGCATGTCCGTCTGTCTGTCTGTTGCGACGCGTTTTACTCGGCGGGTATTGAAGCTAGCAAGCTGAAATTTTGCACACGTGCTTCTTATTGTTGCAGGCTGTTTGTATGTTTGATTCACCCAAATTGGATCACTGGGTCATGGGGCTGCCATACAAACCTAGCTCCCCAATTTGAGTTCTTCTAAGAAAAACTTTTTTATTTGTGTACCAATTTCAACCAAATTTCACACAAATGTGTTTCTATAGATACCACAAAATATATGCAAGAATGGATCAAATCGGACCATGGGGTCATGGGGCTGCCATACAAACTTAACTCCCCAAATTAGGTTCTTCTAAGAAAAACTTTTTTATTTGATCACCAATTTCATCTAAATTTTACACAAATGCATTTCTATTGTTGACACAAAACATATGTAAGAATGGATGAAATCGGACCATGGGGTGATGGGGCTGCCATACAAATCCAACCCTCCAAATTAGGTTCTTCTTAAAAACACTTTTTTAATTTGTGCACCAATTTCAACCAAATTTCACACAAATGTATTTCTATTGATGACACAAAACATATATAAGATTGAATCAAATCGGACCATGGGGTCATGGGGCTGCCATACAAACCAAACTCCCCATATTGGTTCTTCTAAGAAACATTTTTTTACACCAATTTCACAAAACCTTGAATTAATGTGTCTTTATCAAAGCAACTAAAAAGTTCAAAACGAATGGAATCGTACTGTGGGGTCATGCTCCGGCAACCCCAATAAAATTTTCCGAGTAAATATTTTTATTTGCCCACTTATTTCAACCAAGCCCAAAACTTTTGTCAAGACGGAAGAAAAAGAATGAGGAGGGGGATTAAATACAAGTCATAGGTACGCCCGAAAAAACTTTTAGCCCAAGCGAAGGGTACCCAAATTTCAGCCGCGCCCGAAATTAGTCTCGGCCCCGGGGGTTGGCGAGCGAAGCGAGCAGGGGGCGAAGCCCCCTAGTTAATTTAACGCTTCTTGCATATACCAATTAATAAAAAAACAAATCCTTACGGAAAATAGCAACTTGTTGTCAAAAAATTAAAAAAACCGATGGTGTACTTATTATTTTGACCAAGCTGAAAACCCACTTCAAAGCTAATATCGGGAGGGACTAAGATAATAGGGGGATACCATTTAGTTTCTCGGTTCCTTTAACATTGTTGTATCCTAATTGTTGTAATAGCTATCTATTTGGATTAATTCAATTTTAAAAAGGGTATGCAAATTTGGCATAAAAAGGTACATGAAGGATGTACTTTTTTTTTGTCCATATGTGTATATGATCAGCATGACTTGGGAGTCGATTGGGCGATGTCCGTCTGTTGCGACGCGTTTTACTTGGCAAATTTAAAAGCTATGAAGCTGAAATTTTGCACAAATGCTTCTTTTTGCTGCAGGCAGTAAAATCGGTAAGATCGGACAATGGGGTTATGGAGCTGCCATACAAACCGAACCCCCCCAAATTCGTAGAAAAACTTTTTTATTTGTGCACCAATTTGAACCAAATTTCACACAAATGTATTTCTATTGATGACACAAAACATATGCAAGAATGGATCAAATCGGACCATGGGGTCATGGGGCTGCCTTACAATAACCCAAACCCTGGTTCTTCTAAGAAACATTTTTTACACCAACTTCACAAAACCTTGCATTAATATTTCTTTATCAAAGCAACAAAATAGGTAAAACAATGGAATCGTACTATGGGGCCATGCTCCCGCATCCCATCAAAAAAATTCTGAATAAATATTTTTATTTGTCCATATATTCTAACCAAACTCCACACAAATATTGTTTTGTCGACGCAATGGAACTTTTGTGAATACGCAAGGAAAAAAATGGGAAGGGGGATTAAATACAAGTCGTAGGTACGCCCGAAAAAAAAACTTTTAGCCCGAAGAGAACGAAGAGTATCCAAATTTCGACCGCGCCCGAAATTGGCCTCAGTTTAAACTTCCTTTTCCTCTTTTGTTTGACTTTAATAATAATCATAATAGAGTATGAAACGATTGAATGCAATAATGTACATAATGTAATATTTATACTGAAATTGAATGCGGTTGTAATGGCATTTTCTATGAATGTTGAAAAGAATATCTTTAGTTGTAGTTATGAAAACAGCTGTAGTTGTATGAATTAACATTGAAAAAGAAACCAACACTTTTATGATATTGGAAAATGTGTGGATAAATATCTGAACACATTAATCCTGAACATCATTTCTTAAGAGAACATATTAATTAATACACAATCACTTTTGAGTATTGTAGGTATTTCACGGATAAAAACGAAAAGCAGATGTGTGAAGCAAGTTTTTATTCGCAATTGTTTTCAAGAAGTCGGAAAAAGCTAATTTTCGAGTGCGCAATAGAAAACTGACACGCTCTGTGGCTCACTTGGTTGAGTCGCACTCTACGATGCTAGCAATATAGAGGTCCGGAGGTCGAATCTCGGCGTGGTCCTAAATGTCCGTACATGTGCGGATAGGAAATATATAGTGCTTGCAACATTATGTATGTATATACACTTCGAAATTATATGCAATGTAACGTTGACTCGAAATTGCCTATAAATCGGCTGAGTTAACGCACCATGGCCCCACATGGGGCTATACGGTACTGAGAAAAAGAATAGAAAACTGCAAAAACTGATAAGCACAAATTAGAATTTAATGATATGTAATTTTTATTGTTACCAGAGGGCGGTGAGTTCAAAGCAAAGAAAACTATATGGAATTATGGTTTTCTTGGTTATCTTGTTTATCGCAATGGATTTAGAAAGTTATTAAGTATTTCAAACTATCTAGGTATAACCATTTTTAAGTCAATTTCTTTGAAATAAGTAAGACAAACGCTGGTTTATGTTTAGTGAAATTCAATTCTATTCATATCAGGGATCTAGGTTTTGCGATAAAATTCAAACCTAAATCCTTATAATGAGCCGGAAAAAGGACTTTTTAGAATCAAAGGGTCTGCCATAGGTTAGTCCAATAAAAAAAGGAAAACACAAATTAGATTTGGGAATTGGGAGGGTTTTATATGGAAAGGATCCTCAAGCTAAGTCAATCGCAAATCGCTTGCGGAATACATATAAATTTGTAGAGGTTTCGGCACAATTTCAGTATGTGTGATGATGACATTTTATTAATATTGACCTGAAACGATCGAGTCTGCAAACCTTTTTTTGCAAAATCGTAACGGTTCTCTAGATATTCAATGTAAGTTTGACATTTCTATGGGGTAGTTCAGTCTTTAATGGGAAGTTAGGAGTATTTTTACCACAATATCAATAGCATCAATATCAATAGCATTGCACCGAAAATAACATTTTAAATTTAATTGGCCTCGCTATCTATCAAATTTTATAATTGCTGCTCGCAAATATACATATTTAGATTTTTCATATTATTAACATCTTTGCCAAATTGGTAAACCTAACTATTGTAGTGGGACTGATTAAAATTAAAACGTAAATTTGATGGCAACGAACACTTTCTCCAATGTGTAAAGCGGAAATATCCCCCTTTTCTTATCAAATTACTTAACTGGCTTCATAGAAAAGACAAACTATGTCATTGAATATCTGGATTGCAGATTCGATCCTTTCAGGCCAATAGTAATGATTAATTATTAATGCCATCATCCAAATTTGGCGCCACAGATACTGAAATCTCCCCGGGGTTTCGCTTTGAAATGATTTTTATTATAACAAGAATGTTAAATTATTTCTAAAATGAAAAATATTCAAGCAGATAGGAATCGAGGTGAACACCAGGCTGACCTTCTTCTTGTAGCGGTGCAGAAAGGTGTGTAACCTCTGTGCATCTATGTGGGTACGATTTATGGTTCGTCAATGTTTGTGTCCGTGAGGTCTAAGGACAAAAACATAGCTGCTGCGATAGGGTTTTCCCACAGCGATATAGGGGTAAGATCAGTGGGCGCAGCGGGGCACTGAAACAAGTGACCCACATCATGAGGAGTACCATTGCAGTTTGGACAGATGTTTTGGATGTCCGGGTTTATGCGGGAAAGGTACGAATTAAGGCGTGAACAAAAGCCCGACCGAAGTTGAGCTAGTGTTACTCTAGTGGCTCTCGGGAGCCTAATCTCCTCAGGCGAAATTGGTGGTGGGCGCTCTGAGAGGACTCTATTCGCACCTAAACTCGCGATAGACCGATTCACTTCTTCAGTGTGGATCGCTGCCAGGCTGACCTAAGTTGAGCCAGTGCAGCTTTTGTGGCTCCCGGAAGCCTAGACTCTTCAGGCGATATGGATGGTGTAAGCTCTGAGAGGACTATATTCCTACCTAGTCTCCCTATTGACCGATTCACAACCGTTGTGTGAATATCTGCAATGGCCGCGTAGTATGCAGTATCTGCAGTATCATCAAAACGGGATTTCTCTTTCGAAATCTAAGTCCCTCCTGGCATGTTATGGATAACTACCAACCAGACATTGGTTAATTGATGATGCATTGATAATAATTGATTTCGACATGACTATTCGACTTTATCATGGTGTCTATGTAGACCCTAAGGATCCTAGTGTAAGTAACAGTAGGAACAACCCCTCACCATACTTACCATTACAGATCGTAAGTTTCTCCGAAAATGCATGCATCCAGGTGGTGTGAAATGTGTCAGTATGTTTAGACGGCGAAATGATTAGGTAGCGAATTTTGAAAAACTCAACAAGTTTTTCAATGTAATCAACATTATGTATTCGGGTCTCGCTCCCAAATTCAAGTCGTTCCAGAGGCAGTTTTCAAGGGAAAGTATTTGAGTAGTCCATCCATCTTCTTTTACAACGTAGACTTTTTACTGTCATATATTATTATTGCATCGTCCGTCGCTTTCTTCAAATAAGTCCCGAGCCCACGGCTTGTATATGAACCCTTCCTACTCTATATTTCCCCCAATCTCAATTGACTCCTTTTGCTCTAATTCATTAGTCTACCAAAAATAGTGTCCAAACAAAATGTATTGTTACCCACCTAACTTGATGATTTTTTCTTCGTTCTGCTTCAATTGCACTTCTAGGAATCCTTTCTCGTAGCGCTCCGACTCAAGCTGCGCTCTTAACAAATTTAGTTCCTTTGTTCGCTCCTCCAACATGCTGGTTTTTGGAGTGGGCGGCGATATCTTATGACGCGGTGTTCGAATCGGGCTCTCCATTGCCATAAATGATAACGATGATTTTGGCGCAGAATTAGCGATAGCGTCACGAAGGGTTTCTTTGCTGAAATTTTCGCGTTCTAGTAAGATTTTAAAAAATGACGCTATAACTTGTTGAAATTGTTCCGGCAGAGACTGACAAGTTTCGTGGAAAAATGGCTCAGGGCATTTCACACAAGAAAAATGCAGCATCAAGGAGTAAATGTACATGTAATCAGAAGAACTAAGATTATTCTCATCGTCGAGATGCAATTCACACTCTGGATATTGCTCTGTAATTGAAAATATGCAAAATTATTGATAAATTCTGTACCATCCCAAGGAACAATAACACGTACGCTTCATAAATAATACCAAATCCGTAGCACTTATAGGTGTGGACATCTTATTTCTAAATCTTTCGAAGAACTTTTCTACGTTGGTCTGTTCAATGTTATAGTACACTTTGTCCAACAAATTTGTCTGATTTGCCTGAAAATCACAGCATTCATTTATAATATCAAAACTGCTCGATGCAAATAAAGGATTATAAAAAGCATACCCAGTGCAGCAGAATCCTCTTCCAGTTGGAGCTGTCCATTGCATGAATTTACACAAAAGTTCAAAAGAAAAACCACATTAAAAACACGGGGAATTGAAAAGGCGGCCGTGTAATATCGCCAATAATAAATTATTATCAAAGAAGCAAGACTAACGGAATTCGGCAAAATTTTCTCAGTTTCGTACGACCCCCAGACACGACTTTTCAAATTGTTTTGACGGTTCGTGAAATATCAACGCGCGGCTAGTACCAAAAGCGCGCTATTCTAGTACTGATGAACGCGCCGAAACGGTTGATATTTGAATTTGACGTTTGTCTGACCCACAGAGTTTAGTATTTTGACGTGGAGTGGTCACAACCTGGACGAATTATGCTTGATCGTAGGGTCACAAATGGAAAAATTCGCGGATTCATCGATCTGTCAAACTCCATTAAAAAAAACATGCCCAGGGTTTTTTTTATATAGAGCTTGACAGACCGAAGAATCCATGGATTCTCTATATGAAAACTACAACTAACGCCATCTAGAAATATCATAGCCGCAACTCAGCTGTACAATGACGTCATAGTTTAGCTCTTAAATTTTGGATTTACACGAACAAACAACAACAACAAGCATATGACGTAACAAAAAGCAAAAACAAAATTGTGCAACATTGGCGAACACATAGCCCAAGTAACAATTCGTATGCTTTAAAGAAGCACTTCACACTGTAGCAATCATATAAGCGACGTTTTTTTCGTATCGCGTGTAAATCTGACTCGAAAAAAACGATCGCGGGTAACATCCCGGTTAAGACCAATCAGCTGACATTTGACACTTTTCGCGCATCTTTGACTCACCTTTGTCGGCTTATTTTTTAGATGTGGTGGATTTTATCACAAAAGATGATTATTTCTTTGCAAAATCTTTTCTCCTAATGAGAAAAACTCTCACATTTGGTTTGAAAAAACAAATTCCCTTATATTTCCCGTATGCGTCCGCCATCTACATTTGAGCTCTATCCCGTGTAGGGTAATTGCACGCGTAAACTTAACCAGGGTAAGTGTCATTTTTTTTATATGAAGTTCTGCCCAAACCTGCACGGGATAAACCCAATAAAACGTACCTATAGTACCACGAAATTCATTTATCGTGCGACAGCACTTAAAGTAATGTTTTGATCCGATAAAACGCCCTTAAAGTATTTTCCGGAAAGCTTTTATCATCATTATGGAATAAATTTAAAGATGGTGGTATAAAACTTCGATAAAACTGTCTCTAAACGTTAACCTAAAAAGACACTCCTTTAAATACTCCACTCTTGTGTTTATTGGATGATACACCACACACATGCAATAGTCTCTCTAAGCTAACTCACACACATGCATATATTCTTCTATAGCACAGTCGGTGTCATTTTTATAGTGTGACATTCGTATGGTCATCCAATAAATTGTTCACCGTAGTTTTATACAAGGATGGACTTTGTGATTTTTTAATGAATTGGCACTTGACACAGTTTTCTGAAATACACAATTTCTGCATTAGAAATCCTTGAAATCTTTAATGAAACCCACACGTATGCACTCGTTGTAATCTTCGAAATTAATTAAGGTGATCTCTGCGCAGAAATTCACTCTATTTTATTGATAAATGTATGATGGGGTACATTTGCAGAAAAGTCGACAAAGAATTGTCAAGCATTTCTATAGTAGCAACAACCATGTAGTGTTTTCGAGCAATGCCGACCATATGTGAGTTTAGCTGAGTGGTAGCGTGTAGGACGGGCTATCAACAGACATTGGTTCGTTGCCAGCTGCGGAAATTTTGTTTTTCTATTTTTTTTTTTGCAAATTCGTTCAATGACAGAAAATGATGATATAAAGCAAATGACGTACGTCTTTTTTGAAGCATAATTTAGTGCTACAATAAGGTTCTATTGGATTAAAAAACGGCGCCAGATGCCATTATTGGACTGTTATTCAGTGGTTATACCTTGTAAAGTGCCCCTATTAATGCTAGAAGAGAATATTTTACGAAGTATTATAGGAATGAAATTGTTACTTGGGATGCATATATTCTTCTATAGCACAGTCGGTGTCATTTTTATATTGTGACATTCGTATGGTCATCCAATAAATGGTTCACCGTAGTTTTATAGAAGGATGGACTTTGTGATTTAATGAATTGACACTTATGAAGTGCTCTGGAATACCACGTTTCTTGAATTGAATTCTTTGAAATATTGCTTGAAACCACCATTTCCGCACTCCTTGTTAGCTTATGAATCAATTAAGATAATCTCAGCGCAGAAAATGTCTGTATTTTATTGAAGAATGTGTGAATTTAATTAGCTTCATTAGCCTAAGGCCTTAGTTGCTAGTGCTGCAATTCAAACATAGTCTGTAGCATTCATGTTATTTACTATTTTTTAAATAAATAAATAATAAATTAGCTTCAACTGATTGACATATAAAGAAGAAGGTGCATAGGAGAAGGGTCGATAAAGAAGTGTCGAGCACTTGTAGTGTTTACGAGCAATGTTATCTATATGTGAGGTTGGCCGAGTGGTTAGGGCGTCGGACTGGCGTACGACAGTCGCTGGTTCGACGCTGGCTGCGGGAATTTTTTTTCTCTTTTTTTTTGCAATCGCGAGAAAATGACAGAAAATGATGACATAACACATGATGTATGTCTTTCTCGAAGCGTAATTCAGTGCTACAATGGGTGAGGTTATAAAACACAACGTTCGCGCAACGTTACCTTTAATTTCAAATTAACGGGCCGTTACGGATCAGAAACTACTCCCTACAAACAGATCCCCTAAGCGCTTAGGGAATCTGTTTGTAGGGAGAAGTTTCTGATCCGTAACGGCCGGTTGATTTGAAATTAAAGGTAACGTTGCGCGAACGTTGTGTTTTATAACCTCACCCAATGAGGTTCTATTGGATCAAAAAACCGCGCCAGATGCCATTATTGGACTATTATTCAGTGTTTATAGCCTGTAAAGTGCCCCTATTGTCGTTAGAAGAGAATATTTTACGAAGTATTATAGGGATGAAATTGTTACTTGGGGTACGCGATGCCAGTTTTTAGACGCGCAGCCATTTGGCGACTAATCTAGATGAAACTTTACGCTGAATAATAGCACCGCCCCGCGCCGTCTCTATATTAAGGCCGCAATGTAGAAATCTTTCGCCTACTGTTTGCACTGTTTTGTTGTTACTTTTAATGACGTCATATGCTTGTTGTTGTTGTTTGTTCGTGTAAATCCAAAACTTAGTAGGCAAACTATGACGGCATGGAACGGCTGAGTGACGGCCTTGATGAATCTAGATGGCGTTGATAATAGTCCAATAATGGCATTTGGGTTTTTTTAGCAGGTTTTCACACTTACGGCCAGATCACGTAATCTGTGCAAATTACTTAATTTGAGCTGTCAAATTCCATACATTTTTAAACTCACCACACTGCAGATTACGTAATCTGACCAGATTAAGTACAAGTGTGAAAACCTCCTTATCCAAAGAACCTGATTGTAGCACTAAATTATGCTTCTTGTGTCTTATAGTTGAAATAGATTACACGCGTCAGCAGCAGCATCGGCAGAATTTCATAGCTGACAAATATGCTGAATGCCAAGTCTTCTCTGCTCAACATTTTTGTCAGCAATGTAAAATGCATTGGGCTTGACGTTTCGCGATGCCGATGCTTCTGCCGATGCGTCTAATCTATTTCAAGCATTATGGCATAATTTTCGCGTTTGCGAGAAAAAAATAAATAAAAATAAACCCCTTAGCTAACATCGAACCCATGACTGTCGTATCGCCCGTCCTACGCACTAACCACTCAGCCATAACCTCAGATAGAGTCAGCATTTGTTCGTAAATACTAGAAATGGTTAGTTGCTTCTATCGAAATGCTTAACAATTCTTTATCGAATCTTCAGCAATGAACGTTCTACTTTATATATCATGCAGTTGACGTTGATTAAATCCACACATTCATCAATAAATGCAGTCAGTTTCTGCGCAGATATCATCTTAATTATTTCAGAGGTTAACAATGAAAGAGGACATGTCGGTTTCATGCAAGACTTCAAAGAATTCTATTGAAGAAACTTGGTATACTAGACCACTTCATAAGTTTCAATTCTTTCAAAAATCACAAAGTCCATCCTTTTATAAAACTACGATGAACAAATTATCGGATGACAAAACGAACATCACACTTAAGATGAAATAACACAACCGTTTCTCTGATACACACACTTTCAATGTTCGTTCGTCTTCGTCATTTTGACAATTGAAACTTGGGATGTCTGCGCTATTGAAAAGAGGAATTCAATCTTGTCAGTGGTAACCAAAGTTGATTATGTCAAAGTCGAAGAGGAATGGATGGAAAATTGCAACCGACTGAAGTCGGGTTTGCTATCGTTTTCTCTTTCAACAATTTTAAAATTTGCTGTGTGCAGACTTTATGAACTAAAATTGATCGGCATTTATGTGCCTGCGACTTGAGAAAAGAGTGTTTTAATTTCTAAAGTGTGCCACAAACCTGACGATTTCTCGGCCGATCGATCGAGCAATCGATTATGCCCACAATCGATCTGCCGCCCGTACAGCACATACATTAGGCAATTTATCGGGCAATCTGAAATAGACAGTCTCACGGTCCACAAGACACAGCACAAAATAGCGAAAATTATACCATTTTTGGCGATGGAAGATGGACATTAATTGGTACTTTGTTGGAGAATGACCGCCACAACCACAGCATGAAAAACGACCACAGGTTTATGCCAAAAAATCAGCAACTGAGAACACATGATTGTCATGACAGCTTGTACGGAAATTGACAATGCGTTCCTCATGTCAATGGTCCCATACACCTTCCGGTTTATCTCGCAATCAAGAAATCTGGCCGATCGATCGGAGGGTCTATGGTGCCTCTAAGGGGCGCCACAGACCCTCCGATCGAACGGCCAGATTTTTTGATTGTGAGATAAATCGGAAGGTGTATGGGACCGTCGGATTAAAATTTTTTTTGACGTGTGGAACGTATTGCCAGTGCAATTTTCTGTACAAGCTGTCATGACAATCATGTGTTCTCAGTTGCTGATTTTTTGACATAAACCTGTGGTCGTTCCTCATGCTGTCGTTTGAAGATTTGGAAAAAAAAATCATTTTCTTGCACGACTTAAACCTCAATATATCTCCAAAGCTAGACTAGCTCCATTATCTCTAACAGTTCGAATGCCCTTAGTCCAGAAAACTAGGGTTAATTTTAGCTCGAATTCAATTCAAAATGCCCCTAAAGTTCTGCAATTTGGTAAAATTTATTAAAATTATGCCAAAATCGAGCCAAAATTAACCCTGGTTTTCTGCACTTAAGGCATTGAAACTGTTAGAAATAATGGAGCTAGAATAAAATTATGTAAGAAAGATATGATCGTGAAACTATGCGCCAATTTTTAAAAAGCACCGCACCTTGGCAGAAGTCAGTGAAAATTGAGATGGAAAAATAATTAGTTTTTGGGTCAAATCACAAAAATTTGACTTTGAAGTTCTGTAAAAACCAAACCTCTTATCCGATTTTAGAGCGGTTAGTTGTATTATTTAGGTAAATTTGTTGGCTGTAAAAGTGATTTATTTCACTATTGTAGCTAGTCTAGCTTTAGAGATATTAGCTACGTTTTTTTCGTATCGCGTGTAAGTCTGACTCGAAAAAAACTATCGCGGGTAACATCCCGGTTAAGACCAAACAGCTGACACTTGACAGTTTTTGCGCATCTTTGACTCACCTTTGTCGGCTTATTTTTTAGATGTGGTGGTGAAAATGAAACGGTAATGAGCCGGCATAAAAACCGTGGTGAATTTAAAATTTTAGCTTCGAAAAATGCTACAAAGGCGTTTTACGTCCTAAATCATCTTAAAAATAACTAAAAAAAATAATTTCCCCCTTGTCCGAATGCATTTTCAACGTGAAAATGAGTCGACTCTGTAGCATATTCTCCGTCGGGCGTGGTGAGTGTTGCAAACGTCAAACCGATTGGCTACGTCCACACATGTGCGCTTTCGTCTTCCCTATCGTCTTCAAGCTCCGTTTCCACTTTCAACATTGAACTTGTCATTGATTGCATCAAGTGAACAGAAGAGATGCATGTCACATTTGTTCATCATTCGTCGTGGGATATTTATCGCGACTCGTTCAGAACGCGTAAATAATCACTTCTTTTGTTTAAAATTATGAAAAAAGTTTCATGTTTTGTATGAAAAGGAGTAGACTCCGCAAGACTTCTGTTCATTTTTCAAAATCGAAATTTAACGTCAACACATTTTAGCACTTATTCAATCGCTAAGAAATGAAAACACTCTTTTCTCAAGTCGCAGACACATAAATGCCGATCAATTTTAGTTCACAATCTTTGCACACAGCAAATTTTAAAAATGTTGAAAGAGAAAACGATAGCAAACCCAACTTCAGTGGGTTGCAATTTTCCATCCATTCCTCTTCGATTTTGACATAATCAACTTTGGTTACAACTGACAAGATTGAATTCTTCTTTTCAATAGCGTAGACATCCCAAGCTTCAATTGTCAAAATGACGAAGACGAACAAACATTGAAAATGTGTGGACAGGCACATTCACTGTCCACGACGAGTTCATCGTGGAAATTATCTAATGACCGGGGAATCGAAAAATAACACATGAAATGGCAGAGACAAATTGTGAAACCATTCTCGGATTTTAGTTTATGGAATTCCCCAGCATTTACCACATATTCCACGACAGTATGTATGCATTTTCATTGAGAAAATCGCAGCGGACTAAAATTTCATTCTCATTCCGCCCGAGGTCTATCCAGGCCTTTAAGGGTTAAGAATTGGGGTATGCTCACTGCCATCTAGATAGACAGGCCGAACTGCAGAAATTTGTTCGTCTACAAGTGGACAAAGTGCGTTCGTGACCAGTGACAGTTGACATTTGTAAAGCCCACAACCTCCAGTGCTTCTGAACCCAAACGTTTAAATATGCCGAGCGTTTATTACGAAACAAAGGTTATGGTTTGCTTTAATGTGTTTTTGATGTGCAAGTGGTAAAATAGTATACATCAACATCGTACTTACCATATTTATCTCAAAAATCAACGCACTGGCATGTGTATATCATAGCAAGTCACACGAAATGACAGGCTGACAGCCACTGATATTTGGATTGTGGACAATTTGTGGATTGTACTGAGCGGTACTTTGGCAGTACTAAGCGCGGACCATGACCAACCATGACACTACTAGTGTTGCATGACCACTGACAGATCAGCTGATAATCCGGCCTGTCTATCTAGATGGCAGTGGTATGCTCCATACAAATTTTTTTACTGGAAATCACAATACGGTGCGTTTATGCGGCAGTTTCCGGGCACCCTGTATAGAACTTTTCCTTCTTCCTCCTTGCCTCGTTCTTTATACCGCTCCATGGTTCCGCGTTGCTCGACCTGCGGTGTAGGCACATCGCCCGTTTTGGCGATAATTTCTCAGCATATTTCTACAGGCAGCTCTATCTTGGATCGTGTCATCGCCGAGACCAATGCGTTGTTGTTGCTTTTTCATTTGACACATCCAGGTGTTCTTTGGTCTGCCTCTGGCCTTGGGTCCATCAAGTGGAACTTCCATTGATATCGCTCTCTTTGCGGGGTTCTCAGGCGGACGCCTTTGAACATGGCAATACCAATCCATTCGTCGGTCTTCGAGCTTTTCGGTGATTGGTTGGTCTATGGACAAGCTGCCTCGGATGTAGCTACTCTTGATGTGGTCCCTTTTGGTTACACCAACTGACATGCGTAACATTTTCATTTCAGTCGCTGTCATTTCTTTCGCGTAACCTTCATACATGGTCCAGCATTCTGATCCATACATGAGTGCGGGACGTACAACCGTTTTGTACAACTTGCCCTTTAGCTTCAGTGGCATTTTCTTATCGCAGAAAACTCCAGAGTTTTCTCGCCACCTCATCCACCCAACCTTTGTGCGATGTTTGATGTCATCATCGCATGTAGCTCCGCTGTTCACCATCGAGCCAAGGTACTTGAACTTGGTACAAGACTTAAGCTGCTCTCCTTTGACGTACATTTCTGGTATCGGTGCATTTGGGTCTGAGAATTGGCAGCATAAGAACTCAGTCTTTGTTATACTTACCCTCAGTCCATGCTCCTCCAGAATGTCACACCATTTTGTAAGCGCAGCTTGCAAGGCATCGATGTTTGGGCTACTGAGGACTATATCATCAGCAAAAAGAAGTGATATTTCTAGGCCGTCGGAGACACGTGTTAATAAGTAGCACATGATGATGTTGAAGAGCAACGGACTCAATACACTGCCCTGGTGTACTCCGACATTCACCGGAAATTCTTCTGATTCACCGGCTGTGCATCTAACCTTAGTCGTAGCTCCATCATACATGTCTCGTATCATCCTGACGTATGCCTCGGGGACATTAAGTGCTCTCAAGGCTAACCATATCAGATCACGCGGTACTCTATCGAATGCCTTCTCCAAATCGATGAACACAAAATACAAGTCCTTTCGTGCTGCTCTATACTTTTCCATCGCAACACGAATGCACTGAATCGCATCGACTGTAGATCGACCTTCAACAAAGCCGCATTGATTGTCATTCAACCGCACAATCTTTCTCAATCGGTTGCAGACAACTCGCTCGTAGATCTTCAGTGTATGAGGTGTTAACTTTATAGCCCTATAGTTGTTGAGTTTGCGTGAGTCTCCCTTGTTCTTATAGAAAGGAAGAAGAAAACTTTCCCTGAAAGCATCAGGCATCGGTTGCCCACCTTTGATTTTGTTGAAGAGAACTGTATAGAACAACTCCTGTTAAATTTGTAAGGAAGTTTTGCTGTTCTGTTGATTTAGGCTTATTTTTCAGACATTCCCGACTAAAAATTAATTCAGGAAATGTAAGATTTCAATGATTGTTTAACATTTTTTGCTTTCACAAGAATAAGTATTACTGTACTGGAAAATTTTAATTTAATTTTTATTGGAATTAACGCTCTCTTCTCATAATTATCTCTCAAAAATAATATTGAAATATGTAACAACACTATTTGCTCCTTAGTACTCCGACTAATTTAAAACTTGTTTTTGGCAAAATGTAATATCTACTATTGTATTTGTACTACCTATACTTGCATTTTTGCTCAGCTCATTTCTCGTTCTGATCAAATTGTGCGCTCGAGGATTAAAAATCGTTCTTTACATTTACTGCCTTTTTCGATTGAAATACTTGTTCGGGTTTTAACAATTTGATAAAAACTGCAAAATTTCGAAATAAAAAAGATTCTAAAATATTTGCATTGATATAAATATTTTCCCATTCGGTCCGAATACATGTATTCCACTAATTTAATATCGAATTGAGCTAAAATTAAGGCATTAAAACTGTTAGAAATAACGAAGATAGAATAAAAAGATGTAAGAAAGAAATTATCGCTAGACTATGCGAGAATTTTTTAAAGAATCGTACAAGCACCTCACCTTGGTAGAAGTTGGAGAAGATTGAGATGAAAAAATAGATTGTTTTTGGATCAAATCACAAAAATCTGACTTTGAAGTTCTGTAAAAACCGAACCTCTTATCCGATTTTAGTGTGGTTAGTTTTGTTTCTTATCCGATCTTAGTGCGATTAGTTTTATTTTTTAGGTAAATTTGTTGGCTGTAATAATCATCTTAGTTCGCTATTCTAGCTAGTCTAGCTTTTGAGATATTGAGATTTTAGTCGTACAAGAAAATGATTTTTTCAAAAATCTTCAAATGCCTGTGGCTACTAAAGGGTTAAGAATTGGGGGTATGTTCCGTACAACTTTTTTGCTGGAAATCACATGAGGAGTCACAATCCGGTTCGTTTATGCGGCAGTTTCCGGACACCCTGTATAGTCACAACCACATTCGTGTTATAAAAGTTACCGACAAATTAAAGACTTTTTTACCATGCGTCCATTTATTGTAAATATACAGTCGGATAATGTTAACCACTTGATCAACATTTCTCCTGATACTATATAGAATTATGTAGCCTTCGTTTTCCCCGTTTATAAAATTACTCCCTACTACCAATTTGAACACTATAGATATTTATACATATATGAGAATGGTATAAAAAACAAACCTTCCTCCATACCGTAAATTTATTAAACGTTTCAATTACTTTTTAATTAAGCATACGTTTATTCAAATTTATGAACAAGATACAGTGGGTCACAGCTTATTTCAACCAGTTGCTATGAAATAATTTAAACGTCCATAAAAACTAAACTGGAGAGGATATTCAAATTTTCTCAACGCGGATTAATAGTCTAGTGTATACAAATATCATTTATTAACATGTTTTATTTAAGTTTTAATGGCTTCAATTATTTATACGAATTAATAACAAAAATTAAGTAAAGACTATGTCACAGCTTATTTCAACCAGACATGCCAACCATTATTTAAATTAGGTTTAAAAACACAAGAATAAGAATTCATTTATTAGTATGAATGCTCTTTTTGTAACCGGACATTTCATGCCGCTTGTGCATTAAATTGGCTGGATTTGTGTACCTTACAGTGTGATTTTGGTCCACTTTTTTTACCTCCAAGCGCGGACGTACAGGTCAACAAAATAATACTACCAACACCGTGTTTGACTGCAGGCTTCGAATGAATGTTTTGTCATGTTTGTATTTGGCCTATGCGGAACTTATGAGGCTTCATTAGAACCGAATATATCAGATTCTTACTCATCATTACTATAACGGTGTTTCAAAATACAAAATTTTTATCCAACGGTCCTTTTTGTGAGTTTTTAAACAACGCTTTTGCTCCCTAGTAATTATAAATGGCTTTTCCAGCGCTAATACGTCATTAAACCCATGCGGTTATAGGAAATGGTCTAAGGTTTTTGACTGGCATGCTTCTCCCAACCCAGCCTTGAATTCTCTGGTACATAATTGTTGAAGCTTTTAGTGTTGGGGCTACCTTGTGTTTTGCATACTAAATAGCGTTTGTTCGATGAGTTGAAAATTCTATTCGGGGCATTTTTCTCTTCGCGGA
This sequence comes from Microchrysa polita, assembly GCA_949715475.1. NCBI lineage: Eukaryota > Metazoa > Arthropoda > Insecta > Diptera > Stratiomyidae > Microchrysa > Microchrysa polita. Next base: position 49,147,107 of record OX454417.1, read on the forward strand.
CTGGATTATCTTTGTAGATAAATCTGTAAGTAATGCTCTGGGCGGTAAAATGACAACCAGATCAACGATTTCGCCAATTTGCATGTTTGCATGATCAAAATCAATGAGAACAGGTTCTTGTTTTGGGAATTTAAAAAAGATGGAAGAAAATTAAGAAAAAGCCTCCGGACAGGGGTTGGGATAGGATTAAGGAGACCCATTTGGAAAAAAATAAAAAATTGATTGAAATTCAGGAAGTTGTAAATTACAGTGAAGACCATGAAATGGAAAATATAACATTAAGTGAGGTGAATTCAGGAGAAAACAAAATCGATACGACGGTACAAAATTCTTTTGTTTTACAGGATGGTATTGGTATAAAAAATAGTTGTGGAAAAAATATGACAAATGATAGTGGAAAGCAGACGAAAATTAATTATGGGATAAAAAATAGTGGAAAGGATAATGATAATGAAAAAATTTTAAATTTTGAAACGCAAGGAAAAAATGATCAATTGGAAAATAGGGAACACGTGACTGAAACTACAATAGCATATCACAGGGGAGAAATGAATCTGGGTAATTTTAATAAAGAAAATGAAAGAAATTATCAATATGAGAAAAACATCAGGTACGAAAATTATGCAGTGATGGTTAAAAAGAATTCTGAGGAAAGATTATCAGATTTAGCGGTTTTGGAAATATGTGAAAAATTTAAAATAAAGGGGATAATAGACATTCGCAACATAAATTTTAAAATTGTGAGGTTAATGTTTGAGACATATGGGAAGGCGAACGAATTTTTGGAAAATGTGGAAATTAAAGGTGCTGGACTCAAAGCATTTATACCACAAAATTGTGTGTCAATTTTTGGTATTGTAAAATTCATAGATAGAACGTTTAGTGATGAAAGCATATTAAATAAAATCAATAAGAATGGTATAATAGCCACAAACATATACAGATTTAATAGAAAATTGGGGGACGGGTCAATGATCCCAAGTGAAACAATTAAAATAGAGTTTTTGGGAAAAAAATTACCAAAAGAAATTACAATTGGTCCAATTATACGAAAGGTGGAATATTATTTTCCAAGAATTATAATATGCAACAAATGCGGTAGAATAGGACCACTGCCATCTAGATAGACAGGCCGAACTGCAGAAATTTGTTCGTCTACAAGTGGACAAAGTGCGTTCGTGACCAGTGACAGTTGACATTTGTAAAGCCCACAACCTCCAGTGCTTCTGAACCCAAACGTTTAAATATGCCGAGCGTTTATTACGAAACAAAGGTTATGGTTTGCTTTAATGTGTTTTTGATGTGCAAGTGGTAAAATAGTATACATCAACATCGTACTTACCATATTTATCTCAAAAATCAACGCACTGGCATGTGTATATCATAGCAAGTCACACGAAATGACAGGCTGACAGCCACTGATATTTGGATTGTGGACAATTTGTGGATTGTACTGAGCGGTACTTTGGCAGTACTAAGCGCGGACCATGACCAACCATGACACTACTAGCGTTGCATGACCACTGACAGATCAGCTGATAATCCGGCCTGTCTATCTAGATGGCAGTGGTATGCTCCATACAAATTTTTTTTACTGGAAATCACAATACGGTGCGTTTATGCGGCAGTTTCCGGGCACCCTGTATAGAACTTTTCCTTCTTCCTCCTTGCCTCGTTCTTTATACCGCTCCATGGTTCCGCGTTGCTCGACCTGCGGTGTAGGCACATCGCCCGTTTTGGCGATAATTTCTCAGCATATTTCTACAGGCAGCTCTATCTTGGATCGTGTCATCGCCGAGACCAATGCGTTGTTGTTGCTTTTTCATTTGACACATCCAGGTGTTCTTTGGTCTGCCTCTGGCCTTGGGTCCATCAAGTGGAACTTCCATTGATATCGCTCTCTTTGCGGGGTTCTCAGGCGGACGCCTTTGAACATGGCAATACCAATCCATTCGTCGGTCTTCGAGCTTTTCGGTGATTGGTTGGTCTATGGACAAGCTGCCTCGGATGTAGCTACTCTTGATGTGGTCCCTTTTGGTTACACCAACTGACATGCGTAACATTTTCATTTCAGTCGCTGTCATTTCTTTCGCGTAACCTTCATACATGGTCCAGCATTCTGATCCATACATGAGTGCGGGACGTACAACCGTTTTGTACAACTTGCCCTTTAGCTTCAGTGGCATTTTCTTATCGCAGAAAACTCCAGAGTTTTCTCGCCACCTCATCCACCCAACCTTTGTGCGATGTTTGATGTCATCATCGCATGTAGCTCCGCTGTTCACCATCGAGCCAAGGTACTTGAACTTGGTACAAGACTTAAGCTGCTCTCCTTTGACGTACATTTCTGGTATCGGTGCATTTGGGTCTGAGAATTGGCAGCATAAGAACTCAGTCTTTGTTATACTTACCCTCAGTCCATGCTCCTCCAGAATGTCACACCATTTTGTAAGCGCAGCTTGCAAGGCATCGATGTTTGGGCTACTGAGGACTATATCATCAGCAAAAAGAAGTGATATTTCTAGGCCGTCGGAGACACGTGTTAATAAGTAGCACATGATGATGTTGAAGAGCAACGGACTCAATACACTGCCCTGGTGTACTCCGACATTCACCGGAAATTCTTCTGATTCACCGGCTGTGCATCTAACCTTAGTCGTAGCTCCATCATACATGTCTCGTATCATCCTGACGTATGCCTCGGGGACATTAAGTGCTCTCAAGGCTAACCATATCAGATCACGCGGTACTCTATCGAATGCCTTCTCCAAATCGATGAACACAAAATACAAGTCCTTTCGTGCTGCTCTATACTTTTCCATCGCAACACGAATGCACTGAATCGCATCGACTGTAGATCGACCTTCAACAAAGCCGCATTGATTGTCATTCAACCGCACAATCTTTCTCAATCGGTTGCAGACAACTCGCTCGTAGATCTTCAGTGTATGAGGTGTTAACTTTATAGCCCTATAGTTGTTGAGTTTGCGTGAGTCTCCCTTGTTCTTATAGAAAGGAAGAAGAAAACTTTCCCTGAAAGCATCAGGCATCGGTTGCCCACCTTTGATTTTGTTGAAGAGAACTGTATAGAACAACTCCTGTTAAATTTGTAAGGAAGTTTTGCTGTTCTGTTGATTTAGGCTTATTTTTCAGACATTCCCGACTAAAAATTAATTCAGGAAATGTAAGATTTCAATGATTGTTTAACATTTTTTGCTTTCACAAGAATAAGTATTACTGTACTGGAAAATTTTAATTTAATTTTTATTGGAATTAACGCTCTCTTCTCATAATTATCTCTCAAAAATAATATTGAAATATGTAACAACACTATTTGCTCCTTAGTACTCCGACTAATTTAAAACTTGTTTTTGGCAAAATGTAATATCTACTATTGTATTTGTACTACCTATACTTGCATTTTTGCTCAGCTCATTTCTCGTTCTGATCAAATTGTGCGCTCGAGGATTAAAAATCGTTCTTTACATTTACTGCCTTTTTCGATTGAAATACTTGTTCGGGTTTTAACAATTTGATAAAAACTGCAAAATTTCGAAATAAAAAAGATTCTAAAATATTTGCATTGATATAAATATTTTCCCATTCGGTCCGAATACATGTATTCCACTAATTTAATATCGAATTGAGCTAAAATTAAGGCATTAAAACTGTTAGAAATAACGAAGATAGAATAAAAAGATGTAAGAAAGAAATTATCGCTAGACTATGCGAGAATTTTTTAAAGAATCGTACAAGCACCTCACCTTGGTAGAAGTTGGAGAAGATTGAGATGAAAAAATAGATTGTTTTTGGATCAAATCACAAAAATCTGACTTTGAAGTTCTGTAAAAACCGAACCTCTTATCCGATTTTAGTGTGGTTAGTTTTGTTTCTTATCCGATCTTAGTGCGATTAGTTTTATTTTTTAGGTAAATTTGTTGGCTGTAATAATCATCTTAGTTCGCTATTCTAGCTAGTCTAGCTTTTGAGATATTGAGATTTTAGTCGTACAAGAAAATGATTTTTTCAAAAATCTTCAAATGCCTGTGGCTACTAAAGGGTTAAGAATTGGGGGTATGTTCCGTACAACTTTTTTGCTGGAAATCACATGAGGAGTCACAATCCGGTTCGTTTATGCGGCAGTTTCCGGACACCCTGTATAGTCACAACCACATTCGTGTTATAAAAGTTACCGACAAATTAAAGACTTTTTTACCATGCGTCCATTTATTGTAAATATACAGTCGGATAATGTTAACCACTTGATCAACATTTCTCCTGATACTATATAGAATTATGTAGCCTTCGTTTTCCCCGTTTATAAAATTACTCCCTACTACCAATTTGAACACTATAGATATTTATACATATATGAGAATGGTATAAAAAACAAACCTTCCTCCATACCGTAAATTTATTAAACGTTTCAATTACTTTTTAATTAAGCATACGTTTATTCAAATTTATGAACAAGATACAGTGGGTCACAGCTTATTTCAACCAGTTGCTATGAAATAATTTAAACGTCCATAAAAACTAAACTGGAGAGGATATTCAAATTTTCTCAACGCGGATTAATAGTCTAGTGTATAGGTACAAATATCATTTATTAACATGTTTTATTTAAGTTTTAATGTCTTCAATTATTTATACGAATTAATAACAAAAATTAAGTAAAGACTATGTCACAGCTTATTTCAACCAGACATGCCAACCATTATTTAAATTAGGTTTAAAAACACAAGAATAAGAATTCATTTATTAGTATGAATGCTCTTTTTGTAACCGGACATTTCATGCCGCTTGTGCATTAAATTGGCTGGATTTGTGTACCTTACAGTGTGATTTTGGTCCACTTTTTTTACCTCCAAGCGCGGACGTACAGGTCAACAAAATAATACTACCAACACCGTGTTTGACTGCAGGCTTCGAATGAATGTTTTGTCATGTTTGTATTTGGCCTATGCGGAACTTATGAGGCTTCATTAGAACCGAATATATCAGATTCTTACTCATCATTACTATAACGGTGTTTCAAAATACAAAATTTTTATCCAACGGTCCTTTTTGTGAGTTTTTAAACAACGCTTTTGCTCCCTAGTAATTATAAATGGCTTTTCCAGCGCTAATACGTCATTAAACCCATGCGGTTATAGGAAATGGTCTAAGGTTTTTGACTGGCATGCTTCTCCCAACCCAGCCTTGAATTCTCTGGTACATAATTGTTGAAGCTTTTAGTGTTGGGGCTACCTTGTGTTTTGCATACTAAATAGCGTTTGTTCGATGAGTTGAAAATTCTATTCGGGGCATTTTTCTCTTCGCGGACTGGATTATCTTTGTAGATAAATCTGTAAGTAATGCTCTGGGCGGTAAAATGACAACCAGATCAACGATTTCGCCAATTTGCATGTTTGCATGATCAAAATCAATGAGAACAGGTTCTTGTTTTGGGAATTTAAAAAAGATGGAAGAAAATTAAGAAAAAGCCTCCGGACAGGGGTTGGGATAGGATTAAGGAGACCCATTTGGAAAAAAATAAAAAATTGATTGAAATTCAGGAAGTTGTAAATTACAGTGAAGACCATGAAATGGAAAATATAACATTAAGTGAGGTGAATTCAGGAGAAAACAAAATCGATACGACGGTACAAAATTCTTTTGTTTTACAGGATGGTATTGGTATAAAAAATAGTTGTGGAAAAAATATGACAAATGATAGTGGAAAGCAGACGAAAATTAATTATGGGATAAAAAATAGTGGAAAGGATAATGATAATGAAAAAATTTTAAATTTTGAAACGCAAGGAAAAAATGATCAATTGGAAAATAGGGAACACGTGACTGAAACTACAATAGCATATCACAGGGGAGAAATGAATCTGGGTAATTTTAATAAAGAAAATGAAAGAAATTATCAATATGAGAAAAACATCAGGTACGAAAATTATGCAGTGATGGTTAAAAAGAATTCTGAGGAAAGATTATCAGATTTAGCGGTTTTGGAAATATGTGAAAAATTTAAAATAAAGGGGATAATAGACATTCGCAACATAAATTTTAAAATTGTGAGGTTAATGTTTGAGACATATGGGAAGGCGAACGAATTTTTGGAAAATGTGGAAATTAAAGGTGCTGGACTCAAAGCATTTATACCACAAAATTGTGTGTCAATTTTTGGTATTGTAAAATTCATAGATAGAACGTTTAGTGATGAAAGCATATTAAATAAAATCAATAAGAATGGTATAATAGCCACAAACATATACAGATTTAATAGAAAATTGGGGGACGGGTCAATGATCCCAAGTGAAACAATTAAAATAGAGTTTTTGGGAAAAAAATTACCAAAAGAAATTACAATTGGTCCAATTATACGAAAGGTGGAATATTATTTTCCAAGAATTATAATATGCAACAAATGCGGTAGAATAGGACCACTGCCATCTAGATAGACAGGCCGAACTGCAGAAATTTGTTCGTCTACAAGTGGACAAAGTGCGTTCGTGACCAGTGACAGTTGACATTTGTAAAGCCCACAACCTCCAGTGCTTCTGAACCCAAAAGTTTAAATATGCCGAGCGTTTATTACGAAACAAAGGTTATGGTTTGCTTTAATGTGTTTTTGATGTGCAAGTGGTAAAATAGTATACATCAACATCGTACTTACCATATTTATCTAAAAAATCAACGCACTGGCATGTGTATATCATAGCAAGTCACACGAAATGACAGGCTGACAGCCACTGATATTTGGATTGTGGACAATTTGTGGATTGTTCTGAGCGGTACTTTGGCAGTACTAAGCGCGGACCATGACCAACCATGGCACTACTAGTGTTGCATGACCACTGACAGATCAGCTGATAATCCGGCCTGTCTATCTAGATGGCAGTGATAGGACATGTAGAGAAGTGGTGTAGAAGCACCTCAAAGAAATGCATGAAATGTGGGAGACGTATAAATTGTGGGGGAAATTGTAATCCTGAGAATTGCTTCTTATGTAAAAATCCACAGAAAAAATTATATGCGTGTAATGGGGACTGTACAGAACAAAAGTGTATTTTATGTTCAGATAAAAATCATGATTTTAAATACAAATTCTGTCCTGAAAGAATAAAAGAAGAAAATTTGATTAAAGAAATTATAATTAGCGGGAAATCAAAAAAAGAAATACTGGAAAATGGAACGAACAAACCAATTTGCATTATTGGATAATTATGAATATGACGAGCAATTTCCAAGATTATTAGGGGATGAAAATAAAATTAATAAAGGGGGAGTTACTAATAAAACGAAACAAGCAGGAGGAATTAAATAAGCTTATGATTAGCAGAAATAGTTTTGCTAATGTTGCAAGAAAGAGACAGCTTAATGTAAACATCCAAAAAGAAAACCCGAGAAAGATCCTTAAAAGTACGAGTAGGAGTAACAATAGCGTAGAAAATACAAATAAACTCGCATTTAAATATCCTAACGGAAATGCAAATTTTAGTTTTAGTAAAAATAAAAATTCGGAAATATCGTTAGAAAAGAAAATTGAGGAGGTAATAAACAAATTCAACACGGCATATATCCCTAAAAACATTGGGGAGCCGTTGATGAAGTTCTTCAAAAATATAAATGGAAACAATGGAGTTAAAACAAATTCTGAGTTTGAAATGTTATACGAGGAATTAATTGTTAATGAGGTAAATCAAAATAGAAAAAGTCAGGAAGTTGATGGTCCCCAGGGTGGGATCTTCACGTTCTCCTAGGATATTATCTTAATGACGATAAATTGTTTACAATGTAATGTACAAGGTATTAAAGCTAATAAGAGTGAAATCGAAGCGTTAAGTATTAACAATAATATTGATATATTTGGTATTCAAGAAACTTTTCTAAAACCTGATCAAACAGTGTTTTTCAGTGGTTACAACTCATTCTTTGGAAATCGTGATGATGGAAGAGGAGGAGTTGCGATCCTGATAAACAAAAAAATTCGTAGTAGAAGAATAAATTTAAATAATCCGCTGAATTATATTGCAATTGAAACAACTAATCTGAAAAATAATGTTATCCTGGTGAACGTGTACATCCCGCCCAGGAAGGATGATCAATTCGAACAACATTTACCAGATCTCTTAACTGAAATTATCAATAGAGCAGGTAAAACGGTAATATTAATGGGAGACTTCAATGCTCATAATAATAACTGGGGAAGCCATCAAACTCAATGGAGAGGCAGAATGATGGAAGAATGGGTGGAATTAGCTGGTTTAAGTACATATTTGCAACAATGGATCTCCAACATACATTAAAGCAAATAATCCATCGGTAATTGACCTAACTTTTACCAATAATATAAATGTTATTAAATATTGGCATATTTCCGTAGGGGGGAGGATAAAGGTTGAAAGGCTCCGGCCGATTCCTATATCCTCTTCAGTTGTGGCATAACTGCGGACCCTTAGCTATGCAGGAGGAGCTTCATAGGGTGAACGGCTCCAGCCAATTCCTATGTTTCTCTACGGGGCGTTACTTTCCCGCATTATCCGAGTAACCGCTGCGCCTGAGTGCTGTATTAACAACTTCAGCGTCTCAGGTTACTAAACGTAATAGGGTGACAAAAACCGAACAGTCAATCACCGAAGCAGCACCTTCCGTAGGGGGGAGGATAAAGGTTGAAAGGCTCCGGCCGATTCCTATATCCTCTTCAGTTGTGGCATAACTGCGGACCCTTAGCTATGCAGGAGGAGCTTCATAGGGTGAACGGCTCCAGCCAATTCCTATAATTTCTCTACGGGGCGTTACTTTCCCGCATTATCCGAGTAACCGCTGCGCCTGAGTGCTGTATTAACAACTTCAGCGTCTCAGGTTACTAAACGTAATAGGGTGACAAAAACCGAATAGTCAATCACCGAAGCAGCACCTCCGAGGCCCCTCCATGATGGACCTCTTTCGTTAACGAATACTATCATGGTTAAGCGATGGGCCGACAACTCATCCTTGTAAAAAAATTTCGACGTCAAGAAACCTGGAACGAAAGCCTCGGATTGGACGGATACAACTCAACGACGACCTCGCAAACGAACAACGGATTACTCTTTCGGAACCTGGAATGTGCGCTCCCTGAATAGGGCTGGGGCATTAAGGGCCCTCTTGGATCAGGTTGAAAAATATAAGCTGAGCATAGTTGCACTCCAGGAAACAAAATGGCTTAGTAGCGAGATAGACGACCGAAATTCGTACACAATTTTCACAAGTGGAAAACCTGCGGGCCACAGGGAGTTTGGAGTGGCGTTCATTGTAAACAATCAACTTAAGCCGCATGTTATCGACTTCAAACCCATAAATGAGCGGCTGTGTGCGATTCGCATTAAAACTCGGTTCTTCAATCTCTGGCTCATAAACGCGCATGCCCCCACTGAAGTCAGTGAAGACGCGGCCAAAGACGAGTTCTACCACCGCCTAGAAAATCTCCTCGACTCACTTCAATCAAACGATGTCAAATTGCTGCTGGGGGACTTCAACGCCAAAGTCGGAAACGAAAGTTGGCATAGGGGGATTACTGGAGGTTACAGCCTCCATGAAGAATGTAACGACAACGGCCAACGACTAATAGACTTCGCGACCAGCAGAAACATGGTCATTAGCTCAACGTGTTTTCCGCATCGTCGTATTCACAGACAGACCTGGAGATCTCCAGATCAACATACCGTCAACCAAATTGACCACGTCCTTATCTGCAAGAGATGGGCATCGAGCATGATGGATGTTCGGTCCTATCGTGGAGCAAATATTGACTCTGACCACTATATGGTGAAGGCGACTTATAGGTGCAGAATTTCTTCGGTGCATCATTCGAGATTCAACCCGGCAAAAATTTTTGCGGTTGACAAATTGTTGGATGATGCCACGGTGGTCACTTATACGACTGCCCTTGAGGGGAAGCTGACGCCCTTGCTAAATAACATCAGCAACAAAGGCGCCCTTGAGATTTGGGATACACTCAAAGACACCATCAAAGGGGTCGCAGAGGAGGTTGTGGGATACAAAGCCCGGCGAGCCCGAAATGATTGGTTTGACGAGGAATGTCAAAATGCGGTAGATGCGAAAAACGAGGCATATCGCCAATGGACCGAACGCGCAACTAGAGCCAAAAAAACAAATTATGACGAGCTTCGACGATTTTCGAATAGGTTAATTAGACGTAAGAAACGTAAGCATCTTGACGAGCAGTTGATGCAAATAAACCAAAGACTAGCTAGTAGGAACAGTAGACAAGCGTACAAGCTAATTAATTCAATTAAAAGTGGATACCAACCCAGGACCAGCCTCTGTAAGGATAAGGATGGCAATATAATTAGCGACACCGATAGTGTTGATAAACGCTGGGCATCACATTTTGAAGAGCTTCTTAATGTTCAACCGAACAACCCCACACAAGAAGCGCTGGAGCTGACGGCTGAAACAGGCCCTCCCATTCAACCCCCAACAATAGAAGAAGTTGATCTCGTCATGCAATCACTGAAACATAATAAAGCCCCGGGCGCTGACGAGATTCCAGCTGAACTGCTAAAGCATGCTGGGGAGAGTCTTGTTAAGGCTATACACACACTTATCGTTAAAATATGGAACGACGAAATCATCCCGGAAGATTGGCGCAAAAGTATAATTTGCCCAATCCACAAAAAAGGGGATAAGTTAAAATGTGAGAACTACAGAGGCATCTCATTAGTTTGTACGACTTATAAGATTTTATCTAAAATTCTAGAAAATAGAATTAATCCGTACGCAGAAGAAATCATTGGCGAGTACCAAGGCGGCTTTAGACCTGGTCGTTCGACAACAGATCAGCTTTTTACAGCGAAGCTTTTACTCCAGAAGTGCTGGGAATATAACATCGACGTATACCAAATATTTGTCGACTTCAAGCAGGCATACGACAGTATCGATCGAAGTGTACTGTACAACATTCTGCTGCATTTTGGTATACCAGCTAAGCTAGTGCGACTCATAAGGATGACGATGACTAATACCGTCTCGCAGGTCAGAGTACAGAACAGACTCACTGACCTATTTGAAACTCGTACTGGACTCAAGCAAGGCGACGGGCTGGCGCCGACGCTCTTCAACCTAGCTCTGGAGTATGTAATTCGAGCCATGAATTTGGACAGCAGCGGAACGCTACTCATTAAGTCGACTCAACTAGTAGCTTACGCCGACGACATCAACATCATGTCTAGAAGATTGGGTGATGCAGAAATCCTCCTGCATAATCTCAATAACGCCGCCAAAGAAGTTGGACTACATATCAACGAATCTAAAACCAAGGTCATGATGCAATCAAAAACTAGAACGCCAGTAAATTCAAGCATCACAGTGGGGGACCTCAATATAGAATATGTAGACAACTTCACTTACCTGGGTTGCAATTTGTCAAAGGACGCCAACGAAACAGATGAGATAAAGCGACGGATACAACTAGCTAATAAGTGTTATTTTGCGGTCCTCCAAATTATGAATTCGAAGCTGGTGCACAGGAAGACGAAGCTCCACGTATATAAAACCATAATCCGACCTGTGCTATGCTATGGCTGCGAGGCATGGACCCTAACCCAAAACTCTGAACACCTGTTGGACACATTCGAGCGAAAGGTTCTCCGAAGAATCTTCGGGGCCGTTCGTGAACGAGGTGAATGGCGCATCCGGTACAACCTTGAGTTGTATCAGCTGTATGATGAGCTACAGGTGTCGAAGATCGTGAAATTGCAGCGACTGCAATGGGCGGGACATGTACAAAGGATGAACGACGATCGCATGCCCAAAAAGGTGATGAACGCGCAACGAGTGGACGGAGCCAGATTGCGTGGACGACCGAGAGCCCGATGGGAGCATTCTGTATGTGAGGACGCCCACCAGATGCTAGGCTTTCGGAACTGGAGGACAAGGTCGCGTGACCGCGACAATTGGAGGTCTTCAATCCAGGCGGCCAAGGCCCGACGTCGGGCTATCGTGCCATAAAGAAGAAAGAAATATTGGCATACGATGAAAACAAGAAATTTCAGTTCATATCATTTACCAATTAAGAATTCTAACTTTTTACTTTCATCCCATGATCCAAAATCCTCCCTGTTAATTAAACTATTTTTGATATTACCAAATAGGTTATGAATTTCTTTGGGTTCATTAGTATTATTTATTCTTCTAATTGTCTCCTTATATGCATTTCTTTTGGCCAATATTACTTCAGATTTCCACACTCTTTTGGCGTCACGAAAAACGTATAAATTTTCAAGATTCTTCGATTGGTTGAGTTTAGCTGAAGCCTGTTTAAATTTCGTGTATAATTTACCTAATGACGGATTCCACAATTTTTTCGGGGAAAATGATTGCTGGTTAGTTTGAAAAGTCGCTCTTTTGATTGATAGTTCCATCGCCTTGTTAAAACTTTCAATATTTTCCTCAAATTGAATCCTCTCAATATTATCCCTCAAAATCCTATTGTTAATTATTTTCGACTTTTGACTAATTTCATCCTCAATACTAAATTTAAATAATAGTATGAATATTGCAAGAACTATGGAAATCGTGAATAATGAATTAAATAATTTGGTGATTTCAATCAAACAAATCTTTTCAATAAATGATCTGGAAGACACAATTAAATCAAAAAGTAACTCGTCGGCTGCGGGATATGACGGTATAACGTATAAATACATCAAAGCATTGGATGATACAAGTAAAATTAAATTTTTGAACATCATAAATTCAGTCTGGATTAAAGGGGAAATACCTGAATGTTGGAGGGTAATTAAAGTTGTACCAATTCCTAAACCGGGAAAAGACCATAGTAATGTCAATAATTTCCGACCAATTTCACTACTGAGTATTCCATTAAAGATCTTAAATAAATTAATCCTGGGTAGACTCGTAAATCATATCAAAGATTTTAATATTTTACCAGACAGATCATATGCGTTCAGAGGCAATAAGTCGACTTCGCACTGCATTAATGACGTAATCAACATTGTAGATCAAAACAAAATTAATGAATACATTTCGGTTTGCGTAATAATAGACGTTAAAAGTGCGTATGATATGGTAGACAAAAACGTTTTATGTGAGGTTATGAACCAACTGGAAATACCACATGAATTTATAGACTGGACAAGTAAATTTCTCCAAAAAAGAACACTTAAATTAGCGGAGGTTTCAATGGAGATTGAGAATGGGCTTCCTCAGGGTAGCTGTTTGAGTCCTATTTTATTCTCAATACTAACATCGGTACTTCATGAAACTGCTGATAATGAAAACCATATGTTCCAGTTTGCAGACGATTTTTTATTAATGTCAAAGGGTAGGAATTTAAAGGAAGCTATACAAAATCTAGAAGTATTCATTGGGCGATTCATACAAAAGCTTAATACAATTAAATTAATAACTAATGAAGATAAAACTAAATTTTTTATATTTTCGGCGGCTAATTATCACAGGCATAATATCAAAATTGGGGAAAAAATTATAAATAATTCAAGAACGATCAAGTATCTGGGCTATAATTTGTCAGGAAATTTATCGGTAGGAAGGCATTACAATGAAATGATAAGTGCAAACATAATGAATCAAAAAACCTTTTTTGCAATTAGTAATCATCGTGAGGGACTACACCCATCTAAGACTTTAATGCTTTTTAGATCATATATAAGACCAAAGATCGAATATGGAAGGGCAGCGAGCTGTCACATTGGCCAAAATGGGTATAAAAAAATGACTGTGTTTATTAACAAATTCATGAGAAGATGTTTGGGTTTAACAAAAACCACTCCAATAAATAATATATACGTTCTAGCAAATGAAATACCACCTCAGTTTAGGAGTCTATGGTTAGCGGCCTCAGAAATGGCCAAAAGAATGGCCACGGACCCAAGATTTCTGAATAACTGGATTAACAATAACGAACCAACAAATAGTAGAACCAGTTACAACCATGTTTGGGCTTTGTTTGAGGAGAACTTAAGGAGAATTACTTGTGGAGAGGAAAACTCATTAGCGATTCTAGGGGAAACAAAAATGGAAATTAAAACTAATATATTGGGAATGTGGCAAATAGATTATGAAGTAAATGCACAAGAAAAAGGCAAATTTTTTTATGATATAATTAATCAAGTCAATAAAAAACCTTGGTATAAAGAAAAAATCTTTAAGAAGGGCGACCCTAAAATAATTAAACTGGTAAATAGACTTATCACAAATCATTCGTACAATAAAGTATTTCTAAAAAGAATGGGAAAAATTGAGTCAAATTTATGTAACAGATACTTAGTTGTAGAAGATAACGATCACCATATTTTAAATTGTCCGAGATACTTATCAAGGAAAGTAAAGATCCCAGGATGTGGAAGAATTCAAAACATTAAAGAATATTTTAAAAACAGGCCACCTAAAAACTGGTATTTATTAGAAAAAATACTTATTGAGGATAAATCATCATTGTAAGGTCAGTGGCCCATACAAGAACACAGAAACAGAGAAAATTGATTTAATTTATAATAAGAACTGATTCAGAATTGTAAACTTGTTGAAATTCACAAACCGACTATTTTTTGTATCAATTAAGGAGATCCTGGTCGGGAGTCAAATATTTTTATAAGTACAATTTAGAATGGTAGGAAATTTTGAAATTAGAATTATATCCGATGTTAAAAGAATTCTCATTTTTGATAATACAATATAGATTTCTATACATGTTATAAAAAAAAAAAAAATTTTCGAAGAATATATTGATTGATTGAATATTATAATTAATAGTAAAATAGTAGTAAACATGACATTATTTTATTATGAAACACAGAACAGAATCTAGATTTGGACAAATTTCGACATCCAGATAAAACTTAAATTTAAATGTAACGAATATAACAACTGTACTGTGATTAATTGATTATAATAATTGAGATAAACCATAATGTACATAATATTGTTAAGAATAGCATAAGTCATTATATTGTATTCATATGATTACATTATAATTTTTTGAAAATCAATGGACTGTAACAACCAAAGGAGCGGAAGAATAAACAAATATCAGTTGTAATACAAGCAAGCAACATCATAACATTATAATTATTAAAAAAAAAGTAGATGACAGTTAAATGATGCTTTAACAAACAACTGGTGGCAATACAACTCTTCAAGTAGAGTTAGCCAAGGAAAAAAAAAAAGTTTGATTTTTTTGGAAAATTGATGGAAATTTAACTAGAACTCAATACCAATATAATAATTCAAATGTAGACATGCAAAAAAACTGTTAAAAAAGAAGGTACCATAAGATATAATCTGAAAGCTGTAAAGTATTTGGTTGAAATAAGCTGTGACACTGTTTTTGTTACTTTTTTGTTGTTTTAATTGTTTTCAAGCATTAAAAAAAGCATAAAAAAAAGAATTGTAACAAACGATAATGTAGAAAATTCGACCGTTAAATCTGCGATTACCAAGAATTAAAATCTCTTTTCGTTTAGTTCTTATGCGCATTTTAAGTTTTTAATATGCTGTGGTTGAAATAAGCTGTGACCCACTGTATATGCAAGCCCGCTAGAAAAATTCTACCTACGCTTTGTTTTTTTTTTTTTATTTTGTGTGTGAAAAAATGCCCATGTTACTATGGTTTCTCTTAGGTAAAAACAAAAAAAAATTAAATTTTCTGCTCTGTAAAAACCACACCACTATCCAATTTTAATACAGTGGAGCGTCGATTATCCCAAATGTAACATCAAGCAAAAACCGAAAACGTGTAAGATGACTAGAACTGAGCAAAAATGAAAAAAAATCTAGGTAATTGAGCGATGCAGATGAGAGGTTGCTTCCTTCAGACACTTGGTTTTTCATTTTTTTCTATGTCTATCACAATAAAAGAAGCTGAGTTCCCGGTTCGGTTAATTGAAAGTTCGGATAATCGACACTCTACTGTAGTTAGTTTTACTTTTTTTTTGGGAAAATTTGTATGCTGTTATAATAATTTTTTCGATATTCTAGCTGATTTAGTATTGGAGATATTAACGTTTAAGTCGAGTGAGAAAATGTACTTCTTAGATAGTTTCTGTATTTTACCTTTTCCTGTTAAGAAAACATATTTGTTCACTGTATGTTTCTTTTATTTTTAGAGTTAAAAAATGTGTGTATTCCGTTCGTTTGCAAAACCATATTATCACATGTGTTTACAAATGAATGTGGAACGAACATCGCGATTCCTTTGAATCGAACCTTGAAGCGAAATAAAAACAATTATTCGTTTAGAAGTAAATGTAGATTTTAATTTGCTTTATAATGCAATGAAAGTGCAGGGAATTTAGTTCAAATATATTCTAATCTACATAAGCAATCAAATGATAATCATATCCATGAAAAAAAAACCCACAGTACACAGTGGCTAAGATACTACTAAACGAGAATAAAAATTTACGAGTTACGAATTCCCAGGGCCTGTTCCAGTTCAGCTCGTTTTTGGTTAACCTTTGTGAAGAAATAGCGTGAAACGGCTTCTTGAGTCCAAGGTTGATAATAAAACTCGGCTCGTCTCTCTTCCTCTGGATTGCCAACGACATCTGTCATAGTCTGCAAAAAAAAAAAATAATAATTTATTACTGCTATTAAATATGTATTGTCTGTACTTACTTTCAAATCTCGCGTTTGACTGACAATCCACCGATGTATAAACGTTTGTGGATCTTTGGCGAAACTTAAGAAAAATTCACGATTTGTTTTCAACTGATTAATTGTTTCAACCGTTTCGTGAATTTTCGAGTCAAGTCCTTGTATTTCTTGTTGACTGGCCGTACTATTCAAGAAATTGTTCATTTGATTCTTTAAGGTATCATCAACTTCCACATCAATATCATAGCATGCTGTCTGTTTATTCTCTGCCCCGCTTTCAATAAAGTGATTAATAACAATTGGATCTGGTGGATGCAGCAATGGAGTCAAACGTTGTGGAATTTCAGCAAACTTCATTCTCGGGCAACCAAATATTTGCTCTAAATATTTGTCACAATTTATAAACTCCCGCTCGTGAGCGTCTTGAAGCTTGTGCGTTTTTATATATTGCCAGAGGGCACTTATAATAACAGGACGCGTTTGAGTATGAACACCTAGCAATCTTGCAAGTCGTGGATCAAGCTTGAATTGTAACGGTTGATAATCCAAAAGAAGTAAAATAGTGCAGCGAACATTTCGATCTCCCGGACGTTTCACTTGGAATCCATCTGTTTCTTGGGTTGCATGGGTTCGATGCCATTCAACCAAATGGTTGTCTGGCCCATATAATTCCTTGTCCAATTCAATGACGAGCGACTTAAAGAAACTCGAAAATTTCCGCTTGATTTTGTTTGGATCATTCTTATTATCCTCCAACAAACGACCCTCAACACGAAGCTCCCACGAGGCTACTGCGCCGTCTGCGTTATCTCCGCCGTCAGCTGTTTCTTTGCTGGGATAAAAAGTATTCGAGATGAAGATACGCAACTTTCGCTTCTGCTTCATTGGGCGTTTCAATGCTTCTTGAATGTCAAGCCTTTTACGCATAATTGTTGCGTCAAGCTTACGCTCAAATGCAAGCAAATCCATATATGCTTGAGATTCGGGAACCAAATCACGTACTTTTTGTGGCAAAATTTTATCGGCCAACTTCTTTTTCTTCTTGCTTTGATTATAGTCGCCCTTAGCATGAGGATTGTTCATGGAATTACGCGATTCTGCCGATCGTTTGCCGCCAGCACCGGAAGATAAACTGCTGCCTCGAAGGCCACTCTGGAAGCCGGGTTGGCCGGCGCGAGGATGCAGGTTTGAACCACCTGGTGGTGGAGTGCTTCCAACTTGTTGCGGCGGTGTGAAACCACGTTGCTGAAAGAGAAATGAAATAGTCACAAATTAATCCTAATTTATTTAAATACACGACTATATAAATCATTCATTGCAAACTTAAATGTGTACCATACAACTTTACTTTACAACCCTTTCGTCGTTAATTATTCCCAGACACAGAGATATGGTAAGTTATTATCACGTCAGAACAGGATAGAACAGCACAACTCTCTCAGCGAAATCTCGATCGTTTCGCTGGACTCAAGGATTCCAAAGATATCGACGGATTATCGAAGTAGCACGAAGCTGATTGTGAAATTGCTGTGGCCAATATCCAGGTAACCATGCTTAGTAAACAGTTACATATATTCAATTCAAAACAGCCACATAACAATGTTCAAGCTTTGTGTCTTCTCTATACGATAAGACTAACCATTCGATGGGCACAAGATAAGTTCTAAGAGTTTTCGGGTACGCGATAGTCAATTCAAACAATCAAATCGAACACTGCCGCAACTTTTTTTAGGGTATGGTATAACAAGGTTGTACTGCACTGCATATTTCCATCAATTTGCGCATGTCAGTGATTTTATCCTTAGAATAAGTAGAGACGTGGAGAGGTAAAATGTAGAATTTCACGTTGATTTCTTCCGCTTACGCTTTTACATAATAAGTAAAGATGCCGCGACATTTTGATATAGTGCATGAAAATTGCAGCATGATAATAAATGTTAAAATAATTGTATTTGGCCAGTTCTTGCAGTTATTCTCTATCATGTCTAAGTCCCTTCCTTACATAAATCTAATACCTTTTCTAAGGCAACAACATGATATCAGCTGTGAGTGACAGTACCCAGCGCAGCGAATTATTCGTGCCGCGCCGGTGGGGGCACCAAAAAATGTGCCGCGAATTTTCCGGCGCGGATTCGCGACGGAAAATTCGTGACGCGTTGGTCTGGGCATCACTTTATGTGTGAAACAAAATATCGGCCAAATGCTCGCCATGGCTACCGTGGGAGGTTGAATATCGTTAATGTGCTGAGATAACCTTTAGCTCTTGAATTCTTTTTGGCTTATTGACGTACACTTTTTCTTTTAAATATCCCCAGAGAAAGAAGTCCAACGGTGTCAAATCACATGATCGCCGGCGGCCAATTAACATCGCCAATACGAGAGATATCACTGCCATTGAATTTCTCGTGCAAAAGAGCCATTGTTTCGTCGGCTGTGTGGCAAGTGGCCCCATTCTTTTGGAACCACATATCGTCCAGGTCCATATCCTCGATTTCTGGCCACAAGAAGTCCGTTATTTGGTCGATTATGTTGACCAAAAAAATCACGAAGTGTACGAAAAGCATTTTGATTTGAACGTCCATTTTCGTAAAAGGCTTCAACGACCTTAACGCGCTGCTCAATTGTGTACTTCTCCATGGTTGAGTTTGCCAAACACTGAAGCAAAGAAATGTCTAATAAAGTTGGGCGAGAAACTTACCGTTAAGGTGTGACACTCAATTAACATCGTGCATTCTAGTCGGACCAGCCGTCACTAACCAGTCCATGCTACTCCAGAAAGATACACCATTTTGTGAGAGCAGCTTGGGTGGTCTTACGGCAACTGCCTCTACGGGGCGGACCACACCCGTTTTGTTTTGCAAAACGGCCAAAAGCTGCCAAAATGCCTTCCTGGCAAGAGCCCCGGCAGGAGCCCTGAAGGTTCGATGCAGGAAGGTTGTGTTTGTCTGTGTATATGTGTGGGTACGATGTATGTGTTTTTTCGTCATATTGGGAGCATTACATCTCGGCGCGGCTGCTCTCAATTTTACTAATTCGCGCTGGTATTGAAACAAATCCAGGCCCAGAGGTATGGATTTGTAGTGTCTGCAACCAACGTATCGGTTCGAATGCCAGATCAGTGCAGTGTAATTGCTGCAGGGAATGGGTTCACTTTAGGTGTTCAGGGTTACGTAGACAAGGTCAACACTCCTTAGCATATGTTGCGCCAGGTTGTATAAATTCCGGGCAACCCAGGGCTGCTCCCAGCCCACCTTCCCCACCACTGCCCCCTACACCGCCAAACAATATGATAAGGAATGCCAGACCCAGTCTTACGCCTGGCCCTCCCCCTCCAGCAGTTTTCACTGCATTATCTATATTACAGTTTAACTGTAATGGCATTCACCGAAAAATCGCTGAGATCACACACTTCTTGAGTTCCAACAGAATTCTTATCGCCGCCATCCAAGAGACGTTGCTTCACGCAAACTCGTCTCTAAGCGTCCATAGCGAATATGTTATACTGCGGAAAGATCGACCGGCCGCCACGGATGATCCTCACCCTGGAGGTGGACTTGCCTTCCTAATACACAAGTCCGTACATTACTGTGTATTAGATGTAGTTGCTGACGGTACGGCGGAAATTCAAGCCATCTCAGTTCCATCAGGGAGTACCAATATCGAAATTTTTAATATATATGTACCACCTCACTCTAGTTGCCCTTCTGGCTATCGTTTCGATATTGGTCCTCTCCTTTCCGGAGAGCACAGGGTCATCCTTGGCGACTTTAATGCGCACCATGAGCTCTGGCATTCGGACCTCAACAACAATGCCAGGGGTATAGCTATCGCCGAATCACTTGACGCCTCAGAATTCTGTTCACTTAATGAAGACTCGCCGACTAGAGTCGTGGGCACTTGCAGTAGTTCTCCTGACATAACTATTGTCAGTGCCAGTCTAATTGCTGCTTCCCGATGGGAAGTACGTACCACCCTTAAATCAGATCACCTTCCAATCATTATAAAGATTGACAAACCAGCGAACATGACTAAGTCAGAGAAGCGAACGTTTGTCAATCACAAGAAAGCCGATTGGGATGGTTTCAAAGCTTACTCGTCGGCGAAGTTCACCGAGCTAACATCACCTATTACCATTCATGAGGCCGAGAAAAATATTAGGAACGTCATTACCACAGCCGCGGCACGTTTTATTCCGGCAGGACGTATCCCGAAAGTTCGGCCTAACTTTCCCACTAGTGCCGCCAGATTAGCCGATGAACGTGATCAGATCAGAAGCGCTCACCCTGATGATCCCAGAATTCAGGAGCTTAACTCCGAAATTGACCGACAAGTTAAAGACTATAGGAGGGCGAAATGGAATCAGCACCTCGATGAATGTAACCTCAATGAAGGTGTCAGCAAACTATGGTCTACCGTCCGCGCCCTTTCCAATCCTCGGAAAGAAAAGGGCAACAACGCCATTGAATTTGGCAACACTAAAACCTGTGATCCTCTTCAGTGTGCTAGCCTGTTCAATAAACAATTTATTGAACATCCCAAGTCTGACGGCCTCAAGCGCAAAATTAGAAGACGGATTCGCAGCCGGAATGTTGACACCATACCATCTTTTACAGCGGACCAGGTTAAAAAAGTCATCGAGAATGCTAAAAACTCCAAGGCCCTCGGACCAGATGGCATTTCGATGACCATGTTGAAACATCTCGACCTTCCAGCCATTGAGTATCTCACGGCCGCCTTTAACTTGTCGATGTCCACGCTTGCCATCCCTGAAATCTGGAAAACAGGTCGAATTGTTCCCTGTCTTAAGCCAGGGAAGAGCGCAAATCTCGGGGAATCCTACCGCCCCATTACGATACTTTCTCCTGTCGCAAAGACGCTGGAGGCCCTTATTCACCCCACTCTTGTTGCACATGCGAAGCTAGAACCTCACCAGCATGGCTTCAGGAAGATGCATAGTACCACCACTGCCCTCGATGCGATCACTACACGCATTCGTGATGGGCTAAATCATCGCAGTCGTTGTCACAGAACTATTCTGGTGGCAATAGACCTATCAAGTGCATTCGATAAGGTCAATCATTCAATGCTCCTAGCAAACCTGTTGAATATGCATCTTCCTGCACAAGAGATCCGTTGGATTGCCAATTATCTAGCTGGTCGGCACTCCTTCACCGAGTTTCGAGGCAAACGTTCTAAGCTTAGGAAAATCAAATTAGGTGTTCCACAGGGAGGGGTACTCTCCCCCACTCTGTTCAACATCTACATGTCCGGCCTTCCCACACCACCTGAAGGAATCGAGGTGATTTCCTATGCTGACGATTGCACCGTACTCGCCACAGGGAATGATAAGGATGAAATGCGCCTCCGAATTAATCGCTATCTAGGACGATTACAGGCATTTTTCCAAAGCCGAAACCTCACCATCTCTGCGTCCAAATCTTCTGCGACTTTTCTAACCACTTGGTGGGAGGACATCAGATGGGAGATGGATATACGTATTGGCAACAATTCTGTTCCTACTGTTAAAAACCCCAAAATTCTCGGGCTTCACCTAGAGAACATGATGACGTCTGCGAATCACGCAGCTTCAGTATGTGAAAAAATGCGCAGTAGGAACAACATCCTAAAAGCTCTAGCTGGTAGCACCTGGGGCAAAGATAAAGAAACCATGCTAGCTACTTATAAAGCGGTGGGTCGAGCGGCCGCTGATTATGCAGCCCCAGTTTGGACACATAGTCTATGTGACACAAACTGGTCCAAAGTTCAGGTCTGCCAAAATGCCGCTCTACGCATCGCGACAGGTTGCCTTCTGATGTCTGCCCAGGATCACTTACATCAGGAGACAAAATTGATGCCAATACGTGATCACAATCTCCTACTCTCTAAACAGTATCTTGTTGGTTGCTACCGTGAGGATCATCCCAATAATCATCTCATGGACCGAATTCCTCCACCACGACATGTCAGGCGTGGTTTACGAGACCTTGAGAGAGAGGTTCAGGGATACAAACGGGACCCTTACGATGAAGTTGCATACCGAGCCGCCATTGCAGCGATCCACACTGAAGAAGTGAATCGGTCTATCGCGAGTTTAGGTGCGAATAGAGTCCTCTCAGAGCGCCCACCACCAATTTCGCCTGAGGAGATTAGGCTCCCGAGAGCCACCAGAGTAACACTAGCTCAACTTCGGTCGGGCTTTTGTTCACGCCTTAATTCGTACCTTTCTCGCATAAACCCGGACATCCAAAACATCTGTCCAAATTGCAATGGCACTCCTCATGATGTGGGCCATTTGTTTCAATGCCCCGCTGCGCCCACTGATCTTACCCCTATATCACTGTGGGAAAACCCTATCGCAGCAGCTATGTTTTTGTCCTTAGACCTCACGGACACAAACATTGACGAACCATAAATCGTACCCACATAGATGCACAGAGGTTACACACCTTTCTGCACCGCTACAAGAAGAAGAAGCAGCTTGCAAGGAAAAGATGTTTGGGCTACTAAGGACTATATTATCGGCAAAAAGAAGAGATTTTTCTAGGCCGTCAGAGATACCGAGTTAATAAGTAGCACATGATGTTGAAATTAGTTCTAGACCCAAACATAAAAAAAAAAGAAAAAAAATTTTGGTACCACAATGTTACAGGCACTTCGGAAACTCAACAACTATAGGGCTATAAAGTTAAAGTTAAAATTCGCAAAATGAAATATGAAGCAATACATTTCCTTGTAAATTTTATAACAAATATGAAACGCGTGGTTTTGGAGGATAGGCTCCTAGCCAGTGTCGATGGTCTGTGCAGGTTGCGACATCCTTACCAGAATTTTAGAAACATCGTTGTGCAAAAAAAAGTAGACACACGGGTCTGAAGTAACATATGTACAAAAATATTTAACTGAGTTCATATATCGCCAGTCGCCATCATGTCAATTCACATCTGAAATCAATTGGTTCTCTGCAAAATAGAGTCCTCTAAGAGCTTCCATTGTTGTTTTGTTTTGGTTTGTCACTAAATTCCCAATCTTTTTTTTTTTTTGTAAGTTTACTAATTTTGTTTTGATTGCGGTGAATCAGTAACTTGGCAAAGTGCTATTGCTAACATGTGACGCAACGAAATATTTTACATCGAAAAAAAGACGTGAATGCAACGGAACTACTGTAATGCTATGAAAAAAGCACCATCCCCTAACTTGCGGCAGCAACATCCAATGTACCTTAATGTAGATGAACTTAGCCCCGTCCAGGACAAAATCCTGGTAATGAAGATTTACAAGCGAGTTGTCTGCAACCGATTGAGAAAGATTGTGCGGTTGAATGACAATCAATGCGGCTTTGTTGATGGTCGATCTACAGTCGATGCAAATCAGTGCATTCGTATTGCGTTGGAAAAGTATAGAGCAGCACGAAAGAACTTGCACTTTGTATTCATCATCACTTACAAAATGGAGTGACATTCTGGAGGAGCATGGACTAAGTGTTAGTATAACAAAGACTGAGTTCTTATGCTGCCCGTTCTCAGACCCAGATGCATCGAGACCAGATATGTACATCAAAGGAGAGCAGCTTAAGTGTTATCCCAAATTCAAGAATCTTGGCTCGATGGTAAACAAAGGAGCTACATGCGATGATGATATCAAACATCGTACAAAGGTTGTGTAGATGAAGTGGCAAGAAAGCTGTGGAGTTTCCTGCGATAAGAAAATGTCACTGCGACCGAAATGAAAATGGTACGCATGTCAGTTGGTGTAACCAAAAGGGACCACATCAAAAGTAGCTACATCCGAGGCAGCTTGTCCACCAACCAATCACGGAAAGCTCGAAGACCGATAAATGGATTGGATTGCCAGGTTCACAGACGCCCACCTGAGTTCCACTTGATAGACCCAAGGCCAGAGGCAGACCAAAGAACCCCTGGATGTGTGAAATGAAAAAGCATGGGTCTCGGCGATGACGCGCTGAAAGGTAGCTTGCCATGTGTGAAATGAAAATGATGATCACTTCAGCAGCCCCCGGTTGTGTTTCTTAAGAGAGTGCATGCTCCGGTAGAAAAAATCTTCATTTTGCTTCGATAAGTACGACGAACAACCGCAAAAAAAAAACAGCTCTCTGGCAGGTGGTTTCTTTAATAACGTACATACATTATGTATGTATCTATTGACCAAACAATCTCCGCAAAGCTCGTAAATCATGGCTGAATTTTCGAAGCTCACCGCAGGGCTACAAATTTACACTGAACTGGATTTAATAATAGCCGTGAAAATCCAGAAAGTTTGCTTTTCTAATAAAAATTATGTGCACAAGCAAGCAATGATTTTTTCACTCAAAATTTAGAGTTAAATGCTTACCGCAAATCCTCCTCCCGCCCCATACGGACGCATTCCCGGTGTAGTCGGCGGCGTCTGATAACGTGGCTGAGCCGGACCAGGAGATGATGCAGGCCCAGTCGCCGGAAACCTTTGCGACATTTTTCCGAGATTTCGTAATCTCCAAACACCCTAAAATTATCTCTAAATAGAAATTGAAAACTAAGACGCGGCCAAAAACCTCACTGACGTATCGACGACAGCTACTAATTTAGGTTAAACACAGTGAAGTTGGCTGCATTCAAATATGAGAACAGTTTTGACTCCAACGTTAATCGCCATCTATGAATTTAATATAAAAACGCAATAGAATTTTGGGACAAATTTTTACTGTCACTCGTATGACAGTTGCCAAAAAAGCATTTTGAAACCGAAGCTGTCAAGCGAAAGTCCGCCAAAACTCAATTCAAAAACGGTGTCCTTACGTTTATGTTAATAATTTTATTGAAAAATGGTGGAGACCAAAGAAAAATCAACAAATTTGCCATGGTAAATCTTTTTGTATAGTTAAATTAGCAAGTATTTCCAACCATGTAATCTAATTTTAGGGTAGAAAAATATCGGCCGAGCACACTTGATGACTTGATTTCGCATAAGGAAATTATTTCAACAAGTGAGTTACCTCTCGCAAATGTTTGTACAAATTTAATTGATTTGTTTGTTTGCAGTCAATAAATTCATCGATCAAAAACAACTTCCACACTTGCTTTTTTACGGGCCGCCGGGTACCGGCAAAACAAGCACAATTCTTGCATGTGCAAAACAGCTTTACTCCACAGCTCAATTCAAGTCGATGGTATTGGAACTAAATGCGTCGGACGATCGCGGTATAAAGATTGTTCGGGGTCCGATATTAAATTTTGCATCTACGCGCACGATTTTTGCTGGCAGCTTTAAATTGATAATATTGGATGAAGCTGATGCTATGACCAAGGACGCACAAAATGCTCTCAGAAGAAGTAAGTTTGCGATTTGGTTGTTACTAAAAATGAAATTCGATAGTGGATTCTATGTGTTCGTAGTGGCTAAGAAAACAATAATTGGGGAAGGATGCTTGTATTTTCAAATTTGTCCTTATTCAGATCGATACACTTTTCTCATGGGTACTCCATTCTTTGGAGAACGAGTATGGTAGCACCACCTCGAAGTCCAATTCTACCAACCGAGCCGAGCTCAATCAATATTCAAACGCATTTTACCGCTCTAAACCAGGTCGTTCGTTACATATGACATTTAATTCAATAAATGACTGAAACAATTGCCAGTAACTGATCTTATATTCTGGTAAAATACCGCCAAATATTCAAAAATACAGCAAAATTTATTCCGGCCCATGACCAAATTCACCTGCAAACTATTGTTCTCCATTGCTGTTTGGTATCTGGTGTGACGTGGTGGATCCATGCTTCTTTCATAATTACCAATTGGCGTAAAAAAAAACAACATCGGTATGGCCTAATTCCCGCTCGAAGTGGCAGACGATTTCATTTGTTGTTCATAGTAAGTAAAAGCTGCCTTTTTCCTTGCCTCGTTCTTTATACCGCTCCATGGTTTCGCGTTGCTCGACCTGCGGTGTAGGCACATCGCCCGTTTTGGCGGTAGTATCTCAGCATATTTCTACAGGTAGCTCTATCTTGGGTCGGGTCATCGCCGAGTCCAATGCGCTGTTGTTGCTTTTTCATTTGACATATCCAGGTGTTCTTCGGTCTGCCTCTGGCCTTGGGTTCATCAAGTGGAACTTCCATTCATATGATTTAAGTAAGTAAGTAAAAGCTGCCACCATGGCACAAATAGCTTTCTCTTGCCCTAGTGGCCGTGTCCGATGTTTCGCATATGATCTGAACCTTTCCTGTTGCACCCAAAGTCCATTCGTTGATGGGCTACTACTACGGAATCACTTGTCGATAATTTCCTACTTTGTAGCTATTGTGTATGACCATGTTCATCCACAAATTAATAATGTAAAACGATATTATCTGCAAGATATCCTGGAAGTCTGTTGCAGTTGTCCCTCTTCGAAATGAGTTGTGCTACCAACCATCAAAACCATTTGGCTTTGGGCGCGCCTATAATGGTTAGTACTAACATTTTATCTCCGAACTTGTTGTTGTTGATTCTCCTTATAGATCTGTATTTTGTACAATGACCAATGTGATGTTGTTGCTTTTTCATTTAACCCTTGTGTTGCCACCCGGGTACGTTTGATTAATATTTTTTTTTACAAAAAAGATTGTCCAAAACCTTCTCGAATCTCCATGATTTGATCGAATTTGTACCGAAATTTGCATTCTACGTATTTATAGAAATATTTTAACTTAACAAATTTTGCATTTGAAAAAAAACCGTCACGTATGAGCCACCCGGGTACCCCGATATAAAAAGAATGATTTTCGTATTGAATATCGTATACATATTTCGAGTATATCATAAGCTTTTCTACCTCTAGCGTTTCTTTGATCGTTGGTGTTAGTTACCACTTCTATTACTGGCCTTCCTTAGTACCTTTCATTTCATTCATTCACAGGTCTACAAAATTAAAAAAAAATTGGTGCCGCTGCGATTCAAGCATAATTTTAAAGCATCGGACCTGTCAATACTCTCAGTGCCATTTTTTTCATAAAGACTACATGTAGTTTTTAGTCTACGCAAATTAATGAAATCGCATGGTAATCCACAGCCACGAGGGTTCTTAGATCGGCTAAATATATCTAAAATCATTTGAATTGCTAAATATATACAGTTTGAGCATCGCATGTTCAGACGAAATAATATTTGACGTTTTGATGTAGTCCTGAATTTTTTCAGTTGTGATTTACCGTTACTTTCAGGTAAAAGTTCTTACAGTGCTTATCTCACGTGCTAGTGTTCATTTTAAGTACAGAGAAGCTTAAGGCTGGTAAATAAGACTTTTAATATAAGAAACCAGTTTTGTGCATTGATTGATTGCATGATTTAGAGTCATTAGCGTGGATTTCTTTTGTCGACGTTGTGAAAAACTTTCCCGGCAATCATAAGGCTGAAAATTATCGGGTTTTAGTGCAAAATATGCTGGAAAATTTCAGAAATATTGATTGCACTATGAGTATTAAGATGCACTACCTCCGTGGTCATTTGGATAAATTTCCAGTAAACTTAGGGTCTTATAGTGAGGAACGAACGACTCCACCAGGACCTGAAAATTATGGAAAATCGTCAGCAAGGTCGATGGGATGAACATATGATGGCGGATTACTGTTGGAGTATCATGCGTGAGTCCCCTAAAAAGCCTCATCTCAAGAAATCTCGAAAAAGCAGCTTCCTTCACGTCTGAAGAGTTAACAACATACATATTTTGGAACATTTCATTTTTTCATCATATCTCAAAAACTACGCGTAGGATTTAAAAAATGTATATACGGTTAGAATCAGTATAGCAAGGCTACTCAAAAACAGTTTGAATCTCCCCGGCACCAAAACCCGTGTAGACCTGTGTTGTGATTTTCGTTCCATGATTTCGCATGACTTGCTGGTTAGAAAATCGCTCTACTATCATTAGCATAGCTAATTATTCCAAGGGCTGGCGTAGAAAAATTCTGCGCCCGTTAGTTTTTTTTTGCAAGCATTAGTCTAGTACAAATAGCTCAAAACCCAAACATCCAAAGAAATTTTTGATGCCAAATTGTTGAATACACTGCCTAATATACGCAGTAAAAAGTTACACAAATTTGCGTCATGGGTTAAGGGGGGAGGGGGTGGCAAAGGGGTGAAAATTCAGTTTCTTGCAAATATCTGGAAAAATATGAGTCTGACTTTAAAATGAGATGAGGACAAAACAAACTACATAAAATTACCTTTGTAATGATATGTAACACTCTAGACATTTTCTCAGAAAATTATACCCTAGACCCAAAAGTATTATAGTGAATTTACATTTTTTGAGTTTTACGTTTCGTACTGAAACTCTTGATAGAATGGACCTACTGTCATAAGATCTTGTCCATATATTGATAACAACATTTTTTTGACTCGTACCAAAAATTGGAGTGCTCCGACCATTGACGCCCCCCTCACTTCTCCTAACATTTTTCAAAAAGGCATGCCTCTAGCTTCTTTTCAAATTGAGCCAGGCAGATAAAATTTGGTGAGGTGCCTAGTCTAAGCCCCATTATGCTTTTTACCAAAAATTGTTACCATCCGATCAAAACTAAGGGTACTCCCCATACAAAGTCAACCAAAATTCTAAAAAAATTCTCATTTTTTCACTTCTAAATTCTATCTAAAACGAAAAAATAAAATTTATTTCTTAGAACGTCATTATAACAGTTAATTGTAGTCTTCTTAATGTATATTCGAAAGTTTGTAGCAGAGCGTGCCTTACAACTACGAAAAATGGGGTTTGAAGGTTGCTAGTACACGTTACTCGATATTATTCGGAACTAGCCTTTGAACTAGTACCAATTACTTTCAAACACAATTTGTTTATACTTGTAGTGTACGCTTTGATGCAAAATTTTGAACATACATTCAGAAGACTACAATTGACTATCATAATGACTTTCTAAGAGATAAATTTTATTTTTTCATTTTAGATAGAATTTAGAAGTGAAAAAATGTGAAATTTGTTAGAATTTTCGTTCACTTTGTATGGGGGGTACCCTTAGTTCTGATCGGATGGTAATAATTTTTGGTGGGGAGCATAATGGAGCTTAGACTAGGCACCCCACCAAACTTGATCTGTCTGGCTCAGTTTAAAAAGAAACTACAGGCATGCCTTTTTGAAAAATGTTAGGGGGACTGAGGGGGGCGTCAATGGTCGGAGCACTTCAATTTTTGGTACGAGTCAAATAAATTTTGTTATCAATGTATGGACAAGATCTTATGACAGTATGTCCATTCTATCAAGAGTTACAGTGCGAAATGTAAAACTCAAAAAATGTAAATTCACTATAATACTTTTGGGTCTAGGGTATAATTTTCTAAGAAAATGTCTAGAGTGTTACATATCATTACAAAGGTAATTTTACGTAGTTTGTTTTGTCCTCAGCTCATTTTAAGGTCAGACTCAGAGTTTTCCAGATATTTGCAAGAAACTGAATTTTCACCCTTTTGCCACCCTCTCCCCCCTTAACCCATGGCGCAAATTTGTGTAACTTTGTACTGAGTATATAAGGCAGTGTATTCAACAATTTGGCATCAAAAATTTCTTTTATTTTTGGATGTTTAGGTTTGGGGCTATTTTGAACCAATTGTACTGGACTACATATCATTATTTTCATAGTAAGTAACGTACGTGGTACCGGCAATATCGTACTGAGAAGAATCACCGCTTTTTTCTTCTTCGGAACATAGGAACAGATGGTACTTCCTCGTCAAATCCAAAAAGCGTTGACAGTAACGGTCAATAGTTAGACATTTTGATTTCTTGAGGAATGTATGTTTCTTTTGTCGTCATCGTTTTCTTTTATTCGTCCATCGAAACTCTCTCAGCAGTGACTGAATGCCTGGCTTCTTGACGCCCACGGCCATAATTCAGTGAATGTTTATGACTCGCTAAGTTATCTAAACAAAACTACAATATATTCTTAACATTCCTGGTAAAAATGCAAACAATTATTTTCAGCTACAATGGACTTTTAGCAAGAGTTTCATAGGGGGTACCCATGTACCCGGGTGGCAGATACTGTAAGTTTATTGGGTGGCAACACAAGGGTTAAAGCATCCATGTGCTTTTCGGTCTGCCTCTGGCATTGGTGCCCATCAAATGAAACTTATATTGATATCGCCTTCTTTGCGGGGCTCTCAGGCCTTTGATCATGGCAATATAAATCCATTTGTTGGTCTTCGACCTTTTCGGTGATTGGTTGGCGGTTGGCCTATGGACAAGCTGCCTCGGATGTACCTGCTTTTGATAAGGTCCCTTTTGGTTACACCAACTGACATGCGTAACATTTTCATTAAAGTCACCATAATTTCTTTCGCGTAACCTTCATGCTTAGTCCAGCATTCAGATCCATACATGAGTGCGGGATGTACAACTTGCCCTTTAGCTTCAGTGGCATTTTCTTATCGCAGAAAACTCCAGAGTTTTCTCGCCACGTCATCCACCCAACCTTTGTGCGATGTTTGATATCATCATCGCATGTAGCTCCGTTGTTCACCATCGACCCAAGGTACTCGAACTTGGTACATGACTTAAGCTGCTCTCCTTTGACGTACATATCTGGTATCGGTGCATCTGGGCCTGAGAATGGGCAGCATAAGAACTCAGTCTTTGTTATACTTACCCTCAGTCCATGCTCCTCCAGAATGTCACACCATTTTGTAAGTACAGCTTGCAAGGCAACGATGTTTTGGCTACTGAGGACTATATCATCGGCAAAAAGAAGGATATTTCTAGGCCGTCGGATATACGTCTTAATAAGTAGCACATGATGATGTTGAAGAGCAACGGACTCAATACACTGCCCTGGTGTAATCCGACATTTACCGGAAATTCTTCTGACTCACCGGCTGTGCATCTAACCTTAGTTGTAGCTCCATCATACATGTCTCGTATCATCCTGACGTATGCCTCAGGGACATTAAGTGCTCTCAAGGCCAACCATATCAGATCACGAGGTACTCTATCGAATGCCTTTTCCATATCGATGAATACAAAGTGCAAGTCCTTTTGTGCTGCTCTATACTTTTCCATCGCAATACGAATGCACTGAATCGCATCGACTGTAGATCGACCTTCAACAAAGCCGCATTGATTGTCATTCAACCGCACAATCTTTCTCAATCGGTTGTAGACAACCCGCTCGTAGATCTTCAGTGTATGAGGTGTTAACTTTATAGCCTTATAGTTGTTGAGTTTGCGTGAGTCTCCCTTGTTCTTATAGAAAGGAAGAAGAAAACTTTCCCTGAAAGCATCAGGCATCGGTTTCCCACCTTTGATTTTGTTGAAGAGAACTGTGAGCCAACTAAGCCCGACATTTTCCATTTTCAACCAAAATTCCGCGGGGATTTTGTCCGGGCCGACTGCCTTTCCGCGTTTCATCTGATGCATTGCCTCCATCACCTCTTCCTCTGAGATATCTTCAATATTTGTGGTATACGGCTCAACATCTCGAAAAGCTGCTCGAGGAAATTCTTCATTTAGAAGTTCGTCAAAATACTCTCGTATCCTGCTACAAATTGCCGTATCGTCAATCAGCAACATTCCTTGCGAGTCCTCCACGTACTTTGGCGCCTTTATTTCCCGAGCGTTACTTCTCCTTTGGGCTGCGACCCTAAATATCCCACTTTATTATTTTGAAGCGATTGTATGGCAAGACTCACCTCCTCTACTGTTGGGGGTAGAACGGGAGGGCCTGGTTCGGCTAACTGCTCAAGAGCTGGCTCCGCGGGGGATGTTGATGGTGCATTGAGGAGCTCTTCAAAATGCGAGGCCCATCGTTTGTTTACGCTTTCGATGTCGCTGATGATGTTACCATCCTTGTCCTTACATAGGCTTGTCCTGGGTTGATATCCGTTCTTGACATTATTTATAAGTTTGTACGCCTGTCGAATGTTCTTACTGGCTAATCTTTGGTTTATTTGCTGTAACTGCTCGTCAAAATGGTTGCGTTTCTTACGTCTAATTAACCTATTTGATACTCGCCGAAGTTCGTTGTATCTTTCTTTCTTGGCTCGGAATGCGCGTTGTGTGTATTGGCGATAGGCTCCATTTTTCGCCGCAATCGAGGCCCTGCATTGGTCGTCGAACCAGTCTGCTCGTCTGCGCCGGCCTTTACAGCCCACGACCTCTTCTGCTACTCCTTTGATGCTGTCTTTGAGCTCCTCCCAGAACTCATGGATGCCTAAATTATTGATGTTATCAAGCATGGGCGACAGTTTTTCCTCAAGTGCTGTAGTATATGCAGCCGCCGTGGCATCATCAATCAAATTGTAAACCTCGAAGATTTTGGCAGGGTTGATTCTCGTTAGGTGCACCGAAGAGATTCTGCACCTGTAGGTCGTCTTCACCAGACATTAGAAGCCCATCTCTTGCTGATCAGTACGTGGTCGATCTGGTTCATGGTGTATTCATCTGGTGACTTCCAGGTCTTCTTATGGATTCGTCGATGAAGGAAGCATGTAGAGCTTATGCCCAGGTTTCTGCCGCTCGCCAAGTTGATAAGTCGCTGACCGTTGTTGTTGTTTTCGTCGTGGAGGCTATGACCTCCAGTAGTTCCCCTATGCCAGCTTTCGTTTCCGATTTGGCGTTAAAGTCTCGTAGCAGCAGCTTGACGTCGTCTTCTTTTACTGTAGGGGCATGCGCATTAATGAGCCAGAGATTAGCGAAACGGGTCTTGATGCGGATCGCACATAGCCGCTCGTTGATGGGTTTGAAGCCGATAACGGTCCTTGAGCTGCTTACTCACGATGAAAGCTACTCCAAACTCCTTGTTGCCCTCCTCTTTCTCTCTAGTTCCTGTCAACCCCTTGTGGGGCATAGGGCACTAACTACGCCTACTCTCCACTTTGTTCTGTTTTGCGCCAACGGCGCTAGCTGCGACCATGTAATATTTAGCGTTTTCACCTCGCTTGTTACCGATATTCTCCATGTGTTCCTTGGCCGTCCAACACGGCGTCTTGCTCCGGAATCCTGTGGATTCCAGTTCAGGGCCTTTTTTCCGACGTTATTGGGCCCTCTTCGGAAGGTGTGACCTATCCATTGCCACTTAAGTCTTTTGATCGAACTGCCTATCCTTTCTTGGCCAGTTATAGTGAGGACGGATTTCACATTGGAATTGAAGACTCGAAGTTTGGTGCGTCTGGAAATATTGTTGTTTAGCCAGAAAGGAGTCAAATTGAAGAAAGCCGCCCTAGCCTTGTTTATCCGTGATTTTACATCAGCATCCGCTCCAGCATCTGCTGTAACTACGCTCCCGAGATAGCAAAATTCATCAACTTTTTCGACTGCCTGTCCCGAAATACAAATTCCGCTTTGCCCCCCCTGGATATGTGGTCAAGAACTTAGTCTTGGCAGCATTGATTTTCAGCCCCGCATTACGACTTGCGCAATTTAGAGCTTCTGTCATTTGAGCGACATCATCCGTATTAGTTGATAGAAGGCAAATGTCGTCAGCGTAGTCAAGATATTGAAGGTGATCAAACAATTTCCATCTGATACCTTTGTTACGATGTAATTGAAGTGCGGAGCCGCGTACACCACTAATGACAATAAGGAAGAGAATAGGTGACAAAATGCAGCCTTGTCTCACTCCACTGTGCACCTCAAAAGGATCTGAAAGCTTGCCCTTATGCAGGACGTGACATTGGGCTCCATTGTAGGATTCCTTAATGATGGAGATTATCTTATCTGGAATATTTTGTCTTCGTAAGGCACCCCAGATGTACTGACGATCAACACTATCAAAGTCGACGAACATGAGATGTAATGGCGATCTTCACTCCGCGGATTGCTCGATGATAATAAGGAGGGTGTTAATGTGGTCGCTACAGGAAAACCCTTCGCGAAAGCCAGCCTGTTCATCGTTCAATGTGCTATCGACTTTTCCCTTGATTCGTCCTAAAACAATCTTAGCCATAAACTTGGAAATAGCAGGAAGTAGACAGATCCCACGCCAATTATTACAATTCTTCAGGTCGCCTTTCTTCGGAATTTTAATAATTAGGTCATTTTTCCACTCACTGGGAAGAGTTTCAGTTCCCCAACACTTTCGGATTAAGGGAAGGAGAATATGCGCTGTAGCGTTAATATTCGCTTTTAAAAATTCTGTCGGAATTCCATGAATCCCCGGGGCTTTACCAGCGTCCATTGATTTGATAGCGTCGGCTAGTTCCTTTTTGGATGGTGGACCGGAACTAATGCCCTCCTCTTTACCACTCGTAAAAATAGTGTGCGAATTGAGGTCTTTAATCTCGCTTTTGAGCCATTTATTTTAGTTTCCTGGATTGCAACTATGCTCAGCTTGTATTGTTCTACCTGATCCAGGAGGGCCCTTAAGGCCCCCGGTCTATTCAAGGAGCGTACATTGTTATGATATCCAATTTCCAAAATCTAATGCATTTTCGTAGAGGTGTTGAGATCAAGACACGCGCAGCAGGGTTATTTATCCCCATAAATGGGTACTCGTTTAACATTGAGTGAGATCATAGTCGTGAGTTCGAAAAACACCATAAACTGAATTCGTTCGAGTCTCGAACCCCTGACCGTGTTTACCACTACACCAGCCAGACTACCTGCTTATATGCTTGGCAAAAGCAAAATCGGACGATAATTACATATTTAAATTAGTTTTATCCATATGCCTTATTAATTCTGGCTTGTATTGGTTCAGTACTTAGAGAAAGCATAGCAACCCATAGCATGCGTCCAGAGTGGGCATCAGAAAATAAAAATAGCACCGTTTTCAGACTATCGCAGTTCACACGTACTAAATAAAAACAGAAACAAATTTAATTCAAATGGTAAATTTTTACCACTTAGCACTGTTGACCATTGGTACTTTATATTGCTGAAAAATAAGTACATTCATAAGACATAGTATGAAAACTGTTTCTAGAACCAAAATTAGACCTCTTCAAAAAATAAGATTAATTTCACAGAAGATTCTGCTACACATCAGACATAATAGGTCGAAAGGCGGCGACAGAAGGGTTAATAATTGCATCGACAATTTTTTGACATTTGAATTAATTTGCGGGGTGTAGTGAAATTAATTTGGAGTCAAACGCATATGGGTTGTGTGGGCACATAGCTACTCTGGACTAACGCTTGCAATGGGTTGCTCTGCTTTCTCTAAGGTTCTGTACTCATTGTCAATCTGTTTCAATGCCAATATATGTGCCAAGGGGGCAACCGGCGATGAGCTTTCGTCTATCAAGATGGTGTTGGGGTTAACGTGAATACATACCAACCAGTCAACTATAGCCTATGGTTGGTATGACCTCCCCAAAAAATTATCACCGATTACACAATTGCATGATGGTTTCGACCACTGATGAGACAACTCGTAGGGAACGTGTTTGGATGTCGTTAAAGAAATAAGTTCGTGACGGTTTCTCTCCTCTCATCCCTACGCCAAACAAAGCCATCGCTGTTAATGGTGACTCGTATGGATTTGGGCAAAATTTAGCTGGCGTGACTACTTGCCAATCAGCAATTTGAGCTAAGGTTAAGAACCTCTTATCTCATAGTTTCCTCAATCATAACATCGTAAAACATAATCACGATAATCATCACCATCGATGATACTCTCCAAACTGGCTTTGTTGTAGGGAAGAGTCGAGTTGTTTCTAGTTCACCAACTATTGGGTTCAACCAATTGCTTGGCACACCTCAACCCGATGTCTTCAGCCTATCACCATCAACAAGTGTTGCTCAGTACAATAACCCACATTTACTCGGAAACATCGCTATCGCGCCTGACAACTGATGGTGTGAAATGTTTAATAAACTTGTGTTGGTTCCTTCCTTGTTTCTTGCAAAAAAAAACTTACCAAAGACAACATTCCTGATCGTATTGTTTCCTCGCTCAAACTAACTTGTTAATGAATTGGACGATTTATTTAACGAGTGTTTTTGGTCTTATGGTACATTTTTAAATAATTTATTAATCGAAATTCTTCTGGGATGAAGTGCCTAACTACGACCACATGCACATTGATTCGATTCGATATACCAATTAGTAGTGATCTTCGCTCATTCTCATTTCGCCCTAAGAAGACTAAACTGGAAGCTGTTCCAGGAATTGGTTAGTTCCAAAACTGATTAATTTTTGAATTCCATTGACACGACTGATGAATTAGAGTTCGCCGCCGAATGAATGAGGTTTTGATAACCTCTTACAAGTAAAGTTCTAAAACATGTGGCTTCAGTTTAGCACGAAGTGTTCCTTGGTGGAACGAGGAAGTGGCGCGAAAGAGAGCGCTGGTCAGGAAAAAATTCAACAGGGCTAAATGTACTAATGTTTGGAAGGAATATAGAGATTCGCTAACTGAATACAATCAGACGAAAAGACCTGGAGAAACCACTGCGAAGGCATTCAGTCATTACCGGAAGCGGCTCGTATCCATAAGGCCTTATCAAAAGAGCATAACAACGGCATTGGTAAACTCAAGAAGGAGGACGAATCCTTTAGGAGAACCATGAAGAAAGTTTAAAATAGCTGTTACATACTCACTTCCCGTTTTCTATTCGAGCTGAACCCTATCGGGTCCTTTTAATCCTCTGCATTGTACTCAGTTTGCCTGCGTAAAAGGTAAGTCAACTGTGGTTGGCCTACATAAACTCGTTTCGTTAGCATAATTGAGAAAACCCAAAAATCATGTTGAAATTGCACTTCGCGCCTTTCTTGATATTGAGGGTGCATTTGTCAATGACTGGTTACGGTAGAGCTCTTAAGCTCAGAAATATACTTAAGGCAACTATTATGTGGATAGATGCAATGCTACGAGGACGCGAGATTTGCGCATCATTAGGTTAAACTTCAATGTGTGTCACCGCTGTTGCCTTGGCCGCAGGGTGGAGTTTCATCTCCACATTTTGGTCACTTGTGGTTGATGAGTTACTCGCTGTGTTCCATCGTTCTGGAATATCAAACTATTGGTTACGCCGATGATGTAACCATAATAATAAGGGGAAAATTCGACACAACGGTCTCAGAGGTGATGAATGCAGCACTCCAATATTGCTCCGATGGTGTGGTAAACGGGGACTTAGTGTTAACCCTCAAAACATTGTACTGGGGCCAGTACCCGGAAGCTGAATCTTAACTTCAGCCCTGTCTATTTGGGCAACTAGTCTAGTACAGATAGCTCAAAACCCAAACATCAGAAGGAGGGGGGCGTCATGGGGAGGGATCACTTCAATTTCTGGTAAAAATCAAATAAATTTTGTTGGTAATATAATGGATAAGATCCTGTGGCCCTAGGTCTATTCTATAAAAAGTTACAGTGCGAAATGCAAATCCTCTATAATACTTTTAGGTCTAAACATTTAGAGTGTTATATCATTACAAAGGTAATTTTGTGTTGTTTGTTTCGTCCTCAGGACATTTTAAAGTCAGATTCATGGTTTCCCAGATATTTCCAAAAAACTGAATTTCCACCCCTTTGCCACCCCCTCCCCCCTTAACCCATTGCGCAAATTGGTGTAACTTTTTACTGCGTATATTGGGCAGTGTATTCAACAATTTGGCATCAAAAATTTCTTTTTTTTTATGTTTGGGTTTGGGGCTATTTTTAACCAATTGTACTATATGTACTAAACACAATGCTTGATCTCTCTACTGAGGTAAACTGTGTAGGTATTATGTTAGACAAGCGGCTCAACTGAAGCCCGCATGTCGAAAATGGGGATACCTACATAATCCCGAAAAACAAAATCCCGCTTTTACGTTATCCCGACATTACTAAATCCCGCCACTTTAAAATCCCGCCATTATAAGATCCCGCCATTATAAAATCTCACCATTACAAAATCCCGCCCACTAAAAACCCCGCCTGATTGTGTGGGCCTGCCGATCACTCTTTGGAAAGACTTGGGGCCTTACTCCAAAAATGATTGAGGTCATGTATGTGATGTTGGTCTGAGCTGTTATGACATGCTGCACTGGTATGGTGGCCAAAGTCCAAGGAACAGTCAACCGTACGTTTGCTAAAGATTTGCTTGTGTTAGTATGGCAGAACCTATCCGTTCATGCCCTACATCGACAATTGCAGCTATTGTTGCCTCACTTCGCTGGATATTTTAATTCAGGAATCTGCGACTCTAAATGCATTTCGATAGCGTCTAATTCTAGATAGAATCCCTAACGCACAAATTTGTTCGAGATCAGACTACATGACGACGAAGAAAAACTGGGGAGGGAGTCGGAATCTGGCACTAGAATATCAGTCGCCATGGGCATTTGGCCAACCGTATTCCAAGCGGAGATTCATGTTATTGAGGTCTGCCCTAAAGATATTTTGCAAAAGAAACCCGCTAACGCTAATGTTGCTATCGGTACCGATAGCCAGGCAGCAATTATGGCTCTATCGCCATACACACTCTCATCTAGGTTGGTGAAGGAGTGTTTTGATACTGTCAAACATAAATAATGTTACTCTGTATTAGGTGCCGGGCCACAGGGGCATTGAGGGCAATGAAGCTGCGGATGAGCTTGTTAGACATGACTCGTCAACAGACTTTCTCAGACCTAATCCTTACTGTGGTCTAAGTTGGGCGACATCTAAGTCGCTGGTTAGGGAATAGTCAGACCAAGAAATAATTCAGCAATGGAGTACTCTTTCACTTTTTTAAATTGAAATTGAATAAGTAGAAATCTTTCTTTGCATGAATTTCAACATACCTGCAGATTATTGGGAATTTCGTTCTTCTTCAATGTGAAATTAAATAACTAAGAATGATACGAATCTGATTTTCTTAAGTGATAACTACATAAATGATTTATCTTTTACTTCTCTACAGTTATCGAAAAATATACCGAGAACATCCGATTCTGCATCATTTGCAATTACCTTAGCAAAATCATCCCTGCAGTGCAGTCAAGATGTACAAGATTTCGTTTTGCTCCACTTGCTCCAGAGTTGATTTTACCACGATTGGATTATGTGATACAAGAAGAAAAGTACATTTATCAAACTCAATG
This sequence comes from Microchrysa polita, assembly GCA_949715475.1. Taxonomy (NCBI): domain Eukaryota; kingdom Metazoa; phylum Arthropoda; class Insecta; order Diptera; family Stratiomyidae; genus Microchrysa; species Microchrysa polita. Next base: position 49,186,733 of record OX454417.1, read on the forward strand.
GAATTTAACATATTTATCAGTAAGCTGCTGTCAATGTATAATTTTTTAGACTCAACGTTACGGAAGATGGAAAGAAAGCACTGATGACCCTCTCTAATGGGGATATGCGTAAAGTGATAAATGTCTTACAAAGTACGTCTATGGCATTCGACATTGTAAACCAGGATAATGTGTACACGTGTGTTGGGCATCCTTTGAAAAAGGACATTGAGTCTATCATTGAATCTCTGATGTCAACTGCTGATTTTCAACAATGCTACAACGGTAAGTCTATTAGTACTATTACCAAGGCTAAAAAGTGCAGCTAGAGAGCTAATATTATTTTTTCTTATAGAAATCGGATCCATCAAATCGACCAAAGGGTTAGCTTTACAAGATATCATCACGGAGATCCATTTACTTGTGATGAGAAGTAAGCTATTAGATTTTTCAAATCTGTCTTTTGTTTCTATTTCTTTTTTGTTTTACAGTCGTTTTGCCTATGACCGTTATTAACAAGCTTGTCATCAAACTATCTAGTATTGAAGAACGCCTGGCACAAGGATGTACAGAAAAACCTCAGTTAACAGCTTTGATTTCTGCTTTTTTTATGTGTAGACAAATGGTTACAGTAAAAGCGTGAATTAAAACGAAGTTATTTTTATTTTTTTTTTTATTTACGCAATAATTCAAGAATTGGATCGTAGCTGAAAGTAAACCGTATGGGTATAATGGAAACTGAAAAATCCCCTACTTCAGTACTTTCCAACTGGTGTTTCGCGAAAATTAAAATTTCTTCTGGACATTTATATCGCAAGCATACATCACTTTCAAACAAGGGTTGTATGAAACGCTTTTTACTTTTTATTTTATATACACTCCCAATCAATAGGATAGTTCCACTTGAATAATTGCTGTATGTCGGAAAGTGATCACGGTATTTTCTTCAAACATGGTGACAATATTTTCAGTAGCCTGCTTGTTCTTTCAATAACAAAAGGACTCAAATCCGGAGTCCTGTTAGGATTTTGTAACAAGAATTCTTAAAATAAGTACAAATGTGTAAATCATTAGGATAGTTCCACAGGAAATAAAACACAAAATAACGGTATAAAAAGATAATTTTACTATGGAAAATGTTGCTAATAATAAGTTTAACTTCCCTTAAGTGATATTCATCATCATCAATGTGGCACGATAGCCCGACGTCGGGCCTTGGCCGCCTGAATCGTTGACCTCCAATTGTCGCGGTTACGTAACCTTGTCCTCCAGTTTCGGAAGCCCAGCAGCCGGTGGGCGTCTTCACCTACGGAGTTCTCCCAGCGAGCTCTCGGTCGTCCACGCAACCTCGCTCCGTCAATTCGTTGTGCGTTCATAACTTTCTTTGGCATGCGATTGTCGACCATCCGTTGTACATGCCCCGCCCATTGCAGACGTTGAAGCTTCACGATTTTCGATACTTCCAGCTCCTCGTACAATTGATACAACTCATGGTTGTATCGGATACGCTATTGGTCTCGCTCGCGAACGGCTCCGAAAATTCGCCGAAGGACCTTTCGTTCGAATCGGTCTAGCAAAATTTCGGAGGCTTGGGTGAGGGTCCATGTTTCGCAGCCATAACATAGCACGGGTCGGATGATCGTTTTGTACACGCGGAGCTTCGTGTTCCTGTGCGCAAGTTTTGAATTAATTATAGGGAGGACCGAGAAATATGTCTTATTGGCTAGTTGTATCCGTCGCTTAATTTCGTCGGTCTCGTTGGCGTCCTTCGATAAGTTACAACCCAGATAGTTGAAGTTGTCTACATACTCGATATTAAGGTCCCCCACTGTGATGCTTGAATTTGCTGGCGTCCTTGTTTTCGATTGCATCATGGCCTTTGTTTTGCTTTCGTTGATATGTCCAACTTCCTTTGCGGCGTTATTGAGGTTATGCAGGAGGCTTTCTGCATCGCCCAACCTTCGAGACATGATGTTGATATCGTCAGCGTACGCTACTAATTGAGTCGACTTGATGAGTAGCGTTCCGCTGCTGTCCATATTCATGGCTCGAATTACATACTCCAAAGCCAGGTTGAAGAGCGTCGGCGCCAGCCCGTCGCCCTGCTTGAGTCCAGTACGAGTTTCAAATAGGTCTTCTTCTTCTTCTTGTAGCGGTGCAGAAAGGTGTGTAACCTCTGTGCATCTATAAGCCAATTTTGGAAAAAATGGAATTAACACGTGCAAATTTCTGTGCAATGAATTTCTACGATTTTAAAGTTGGATTATCACAACAACATTGTTTCGATCGGCTTCATTTTGCATTTGGGGATGAAGCACCATCTCGTCCGATAATTTATAACTGGTTCAACGAGCTCAAACGTGGGTGTTATTCACTCAAGGACGAGTTTCGTGAAGGTCGTCCAAAAACAGCCATTGTGCTGGAAAACGTGGATGCCGTGCGTAAAATGATTACGCAAGACCAGCATGTGACATACCGTGAAATAGAGGCATCCTTGGGCATTTCTCCCCCGGCCATACATTCGATGCTGCAAGGACACTTGGCTGTAAAAAAAAGTTTGTTCCCGTTGGATTTCGCATAATTTGACAATAGCTAAAAAAGGTGTTGATTGGTGGAGACTATTAAAAAAAATTCCATAACGGTGCAACAAATGATGTGAATAAAATCGTCACCGGTGACCAATCATGGTCTATGCCTATGAGCCGGAAACTAAACAGCAGTCGGCCCCGTGGGTGTTCCAAGACGAGCCCAATCCAAGAAAAGTTTTTATATGATCAAGCAGAGCTCAATCTGTTGTTTTGCCGGAACCTATCGTTCACTATGTGGTGATGATTGTGTTGCCTCTAAAGGTGAATGGTTCGCGATAGTTAAAAAAAAAAGTTTTGCACAAAAAAACCAATATATTTCAGGCCGGTGGGCCCATCCTCAGGGTTATTACAATCTGCATAAACAATAATGTTTCAATATAAAAGTTATCTTAATTTAATATTATGCATACCTTAAGAACTGAGATGTTATTAAAAATAGTGAAATTTCGTTAGAACAATATTGCACAAAGGTTCTTTTGTAAATGTCAATTTAAACAGTGAAAAAAATGTACAAAAAACATACACAATAGTATGTGTATATTGAGTCTTCCGTTAGCTTTCGTCCAGAATAGACGTGTTGAGTCCGTGTTCTGAAATTGCTGCGCAATAACCTTCAATTGTTTCGTGCACATTAAGCGCAAATGCCGTGCTGAGGATTTGTGGCCAAAGTGGCAACACAGTGGAGTGATTGTGGTGTGGTTTCACGTGCAGTGGCCCTCGTTCAGGGCGATCGTAACGGAAGACTCAAAATATCTAAAAGTCCCAAGCCTCATGGCTGGGCACATTTAAAAAAAAAGAAGACAATCGTAAAAAAAATAAAACAAGTGAAAAATTAAAAATTTAATAATAAAAAAATCTGAATACACTGGCATTACAATCCTCATTAAGGAGGATTGGCCATCTAATTAACAACTAAATAACATTTACCTGGCAATACAATCTGTAAAGATTAGCCAACCGATTCAAGTAAGGAGCCCCACCTGTGGACTGTTTACGGTGACATCAGGCACAAAGCCCCCTTGAATCACAGGAGAAAGAAGAAGAAGAAGTATGTGTATATATAATTACATGTATATCTATAACAACAAACACGCGGTAAAAACAATTTGAAAAATAGAATGGAAACAAATAAGTGTAAATAGGGACAACAACGCGGAAAAATTAATTAAATTAAATAAATAAGTGTATATAAGGACGAAAACGCGGTAAAAATTAAGTAAATTAAACAATTAAGTGTAAATAGGGACAAAAACACCGTAAACAAATTAAATAAATTAAACAATTAAATGTATATAGAGACAAAACGCGGTAAAAAAATGTTTAAAAATAAATAGAACAAATAAGTGTATATAGAGAACAAAAACGCTTTAAAAATAGATAAGTAAGCAATTAAGTGTAAAAAGAACAATCACGCGGTGCAAAAAAAAATTATCTACAATTCTTTATTAAATTTATATACACATCGGAATAATGCATTTTGTCAGTTTTTTCATTACATATTTCGTTTTCATGGATTATTATTTGATTGACCTCTTGTATTTGAAGCTTACGTTTATTAGGTTGATTGGCGAGTATTTTAGCATCTTCAAAATTAAAATGATGATTATTTTTAATCGAATGCTTCGCCAATGCTTATAGATTTATCATTCAGCTGCTTCGTAGTGTCATTTTTGTGTTGTTTCAGTCTTGTGCCTAATTTTTGGATCATCTCACCAATATATGATTTTTCACAGTCTGAGCAATTAACTTTATATACCACACCAGATTTATCTTCCTTGGGTATTTTGGTCTTTAAGTTCGTAAGCAATGGTTTAACTTTATTTTGTGGTCGCATCGACATATTTACTTCAGTTAGAAAGTATTTACATGATCGTACAATCGGTTCACTAAGATGTGGTATGTAGGGAATCGATGCGTAGTATTTGGTTTGTTCTTGCGTTTGACCCCCATCAACTTTACATTGTGTGGCATTCATGCTGTTATCACACATGGATATAAAGGCATAGTTTTTTTCTCAGGGGACGTCTTTGAATTTATGACGTCTTTTATCATTTTATCAACCACAGTGGCTGGATAGTTGTTATTGCTTAGAATTGTTTTCATTTTGTTAATGTTTTCCGTCCAAAATTGTCTATGGCTAAGCTTCAAAACTTTACGAATAAAGGACTTTGCTACATTTCGTTTCATTTTCTTGGGATGGTTAGAATAGTAATTAAGTATCCTGTTGGACGCTATAGGGTCTATAGGACGCTATATATATATATATATATATATTGGGGCATTCGGTGGCTCAGTGGCAGAGATGTCACTCTATCTCTGAGTTGCCGGTGCGTGGGTTCGAATCCCACTGTGACCCATTGATGTTTGTGTTGTCCATAAAAAATGCTCCTACGGCGGTCGGTTCTTCGATGTAAATCGTCCCGGAGCTACCCGTTGTTAAAACGGTCAAGAGCTGCCAAGACCCCCTTCGATTCAAGAGAAAAAAAACTCTTGAATCGCTACAACAACAACAACAACGCTATAGGTTTAAAGAACCAATTGGTGACGACTTTTTGATTATCTGTTCGGTGCAGAGGTAAATCTAAATAATTTAACTTACGATCATTTTCGGTCTCATAAGTAAATTTTATATTTTCATTATATTCGTGTAAAATATTTGAGACGTATTCTATTTTGTCCTTTGGGATGGCAGTAATATGGTCATCCACATATGTGTACCAAAAAGGCGGCAAAAAATCTAATTTAATCAGTGTTTTGTTTATTAGATCATCCAGGACAATTTGCACAAGCATAGGCGCGAGACTAGACCCCATGAAAAGGCCTGATTTCATGGAGATGAATTTGTCATTATATTTAAAATAATTACAGTCAATCAAACGGAAACGAAGTAGATTTAGGAACGCCTTTTTTGGAATTTGTGTGTGCATGCTAATACGACGTTCTAAGTCGCGTTCAACGATATTTAAAGCCACAGTTGTAGATATATTTGTGAAACAATTTTCAACGTTAAATGATATTAAAACATCATCTTTCGGAATAGTTCGTTTTACGAGGTGTTTTATTAATTGCGTTGAATTTTTTAATGCGAAATTTGATTTAAACGCATTTGTTAAAATGTTGGATAAGTATTTAGATAATTTATATGACGCTGAATTGATCGTTGAAACTATAGGCCTAAGTCCACGATCAAGCTTATGAATCTTCATTTGTCCATATATGTATATATATTGGTTTTTTGCACATAACATTTTGTTTTTAACTATCGCGAACCATTCACCTTTAGAGGCAACACAAACACCAAGAAAAGTTGTTCGCGCTGAGAGCACTGCGAGGCAAATGGTGTCCTGTTTCTTCGGCCGAATGGGTCCTGTGACCATTGTTCCACTTGATGAAGGTAGTACGGTCAATTCCGATTGGTACACGACCATTTGCTTGCCCGAAGTTTTCGGAGAAATTCGCAAAACGAACAAGAGAAGACGAAATGCGAGCTCTCACACATCAGTTCAAACTGGCGCCTATTTAACCGGTCAATAGATCGTCAATAGACGGGTCATCCACCTTACAGCCCTATTGATTCTTTTTTGTTCCCATTTATTAAAAATAAATTACGTGGTGAACGGTTTTCTTCGCCCGAAGCAACTGTTGAAGCGTTCAAAAGCCATGTTTTCGGAGTGGAAAAATGCTTTGAAAATTGCTTTGAGCGCATGCAAAAGTGTATTGAAAAATAGTAAAAACATTTTTGAAAAAAAAAAGAAAAATCGTGGGCTTTGGCCGCCTGAATCGATGACCTCCGATTGTCGCCGTTGCGTGACCTTGTCCTCCAGTTTCGGAAGTCCAGCAGCTGTTGGGCGTCTTCACCTACAGAGTTCTCCCAACGAGGCTCGTCCACGCAACCACGCTCCGTCAATACATTGGGCGTTCATCACCTTCTTTGGTATGCGACTATCATCCATTCATCGTATATGCCCCGCCCATTACAAACGTTGAAACATCACGATTTTCGGTCTTATTGGCTAGTTGTATCGCGTCACTTAATTTCGCCGGTTTCGTTGGCGTCCTTTGATAAGTTACAACCCAGACTGTTCAAGTTGTCTACATACTCGATATTGAGGTCCCCCACTGTGAAGCTTGAATTTGCTGGCGTCCTTCTTTTCGATTGCATCATAGCTTTTGTTTTGGTTTTGTTGATATGTAGTCCTTTGGGGCGTTATTGAGATTATGCAGAAGGTTTTCTGCATCACTACATTTTCCATGCAATCCCTTTTAAATTTTATCATAACCGCCATACTTCCTAGATCTAAATTTCATCAAAAATGTTTGGGGATGGATGACAAGACACTGAAGAGCTTCTGTAAGCGATTAGGAGAACTTGGGACGAAACTAACATAAATTACCTTCAAAACCTATACAATTCGATCTATGATAACATTTCTTTAGATGATATCACTTAACGGAAGTTCAACTTACTATTAGCCACATGTCTAAAATAAAATTATTTTTTTATACCGTTATCTTAAGTTTCATTTCCTGTGGAAATATCCTAATGACTTTCATATTTGTACTGTTTTTTTAAGGTTTTTCATAATAAAATCATAACGGTACTTTGGATCTGAGACCTTGTGTTATTTAAAGAACAATGGCTACTGCAAACATTGTCACGAAGTTTGAAGAAAGTTGCTCTGCTTACCAAAATCAGCAAGCATTTAAAAAACCATATTTTTTGTAAATGTATGTACACCATACCGAGATTTGTATTTACTTGTATGTCGAAAAATGTGTGGTACGGCTTCCCTGTTATGTAATCACCGTATTTAAGATAAATGTTTACTCGCGACCTGATTTATGGCCGATAGTTATTTTCATTGAGCCATAACGTATGATACATTTGTTCAAAAGTAGTTTGTTAATGGTGTAGTTTTGTATTACCTCGTTAACGTAAACGTTCAGGAAATTATCCACTTTTATTTCCAGTATGAGTTGTTATTGAGTGCCATTCAATTGTTTTCGTCTATTTAACAGTAAAATTAATTAATTGTTTGCATTCATTTAATAAATGATATTTCATGATGTGTGTAGGAGGCATCGTTGTGAAGCGCGGAATGCCAGAGTTCATGATGGGCAGTGAAGTTGCCAAGAATGATCCTGTGCTCTCCATTAAGAAGAGGACCAATATTGAAATGATAGTCTGAGAACAACTAGAATGTGGTGGTAAAGGGTGTTTTTTTGTAAGAATGATAGAACTTCAAATTGAAAAAAAAACACAAAATATTACATTTGAATAAATTTTTTGTTGTTATCTATTTCAGTATACTCTCACAAATTATAATGTTTAGACTCACACCTCAAGAACGCTTCCAAATTATCAAAATTTACTTCGAAAATCAGTCGTCGATTCACGCAACTTATAAACGACTTTTTATGGTATACATAATCGTCCATCTGAGCAAGCCATCCGTCGAATTTTGAATAGATTTTTTACCACGTACACTCTAAATGATGCAATAACATCAACACGTCGAAGAAACCACCAAAAAAATCAACCATCATTAAAATCAAAATTTGGTGATAAGTTGGTTTCAAGAAATAAGCCTGTCAATTGGCCTTGCAAGGTCGTGCGATTTAACACCTCTCGATTATTTCCTGTGGGGTTACGTTAAATCACAGGTCTATTCTGATAAACCAGGAACAATTGACGCCTTGGAGGCCAACATTGTTCGCGTTATTGGTGACATACGGCCAGAAGTACTCGAAAAAGTGGGCCAGAATGCGCTTCGTCAAGAACAGCCGCGGTGGCCATATGCTTGAAATCGTTTTCAAATGTTATAGTGTAGTATCCAGGTGATAAACCTAGTACATCAGATTGCAAAATGTGGTGGAGACAATTTTTTTTTGTTTCTTATGTTTTTTGGGGTGCTGAGCACGAATCAGGAGCTTCCCACCAAAATTTCGTTGCGGAACAGGGTCAAAATTGCGAAAAACCCTAAAAATTTTGCTGTTTTTCCGTTTTTTGGCCTCTAACTCTGAAAATATTTATTTCTGCGAAAAACTCTCCAGGAATATGTTAGTTAGCACATAATTGCGCGTCTAAAGAGACATAAATATTATAGATCCGTTGAGCGGTATTATTACAATTGAGAATTTAAATTTGCCATTTTTAACATTAGTTCCATATTATGTATACAATTTTGAGATTTAACGGTTTTTAATTTTTGGTCGTAACAATTGCATTTTTCTTGTCAATTATGTATTTTGGAGTGCAGAACCTGAATCTGTAACTTCCCACCAAAATTACGTTGCAAAACAGGGTCAAACTGTAAAAAACGCCAAAAAAATGACTCTCAATTGTAGCAATACCGCTTAACACATTTTAATGATTAATGGCGCGTTAGACCCGCAATTATGTTTTCTCTAATATGTTCATGGACAAGTTTTCGGAGAAATGTGGACATGTTCTAAGTTTCGTCGTCGTTCTCGCCTATTGTCTCAAGCGACAAGAACGTAGCAGCTGCAATAGGGCTGTCCCATAACGCCCTCGGAGTGAGGTTAGTGGGTGCAGCGGGGCATCGAAACAGGTGGTCCACATCGTGTGGCGTACCGCCGCAGCTCGGACAAATGTTCTGGAATTGAGACGTGAACAAAAACCCGACCTAAGTTGGGCTAGTGTCACTCTTGTGGCTAGATAAGGTGACCAGATCCTTGAGGGACAAATGCTGTACACAATGTTGACCAAAATACAACTCCTCACCACCCTCATAGGCTTATCCCATTCGCAGTGCCGGATTCTCAAGTGTCAAGCACATTTGTGGCCTTTCGTTGTGTATCGATGTGCATCTTCTTTTACAAGAAAGCTGTATGTTATCAAGATTGTCTCTATTGAATGTATTCACGTCCACTCCGCTAAATACTTTTCGCTGGTTATATTTCTCTCCACACCACAAGGCACTCGGTATCTGTGATACATAGCCTCTGTGTAGCGCAAAATTTCTACGCTTCTCAACTAAGTAGCCATATAGCACAGTAGATGGCGGAAAGAAGGCAGATTACGCTTTGTGGCTTATTTGTGTGCGCCCTCTGAAATAGAAATTGCTGCAATTGGGGCCCGCTCACTTGTGCGTGCATGCACATTGTGCCTTGTAATTTCCCATAAGCGGACACCATTGCGTATGAGATTTTGTCCGGTTGTTGAAAGTGTGTCCTTACGCCTATAATCCATTCATATTTCTGTGGTCATTATGAAAAACAGCTTAAGTCGACTTAAGACAAAATCGAGTTAATATGTTCACTGGATTCGCCGTATTCGACTCCACCTCTACACAAAATTTGGTTAATTTCGGATTATTTTTGAGCGAGCTACAGCGATTGGTTTTTCCGCCTATCTCAAGTAGACCCTCACCGACATAAGGAAAAGCGACTTAACTTAACATATTTCTTACTAAAATATATATATATTTTGAAAATTGGCTTAAATTAACTTAAGCTACTTTTCCAAATATGATATTAACTCAAATGACTCTTTTACCACTGAATTTCGAAACAGCCTAAATCGACATAAGCGTTTTTTCCTTAAGTCCAAAACAAATTCAGTCTTCCTCATCTTGAGTTAAGTTCTTATTCCAAATGATTTTCTTTCCGTAGAGAGCTCTTATATGGCTTTAGCGTTTATTCCTTATCAGATTTACGGAAAGTCCTGTTACAATGTCTATGTAAGCGGTTGTTTCGCATGCATTCATGGTGAAATTGAGTAGATAAGTCACTGTTAAATGAGTTGTTGTTCAATCAAATTGCAATTTCGTGAACGTTAAGTTGACTATTGAGGGTATGTAGGCTTGTATCCCGCGCACCTGAAATTTACTTTACACTCGAAACATTAAACGAGCCTCGGAAACCTCCGAATGATTCAACGGCAACGAATTTTGGCTATAAACAACGGACTAAGATAGGTTTTTTGGAACGTTCGGACTATGTGGGGAGTGTAATAAAACAAGGCTCACAGAAGTCGAACAGGAAATTACCGCATACAACATCGCTGTACTAGGACTGAGCGAAACACGATGCCTCGGATCGGGGGCGACTTTATCACCAAGCTCTCCTACTGTATTGCTCTACTCGGGAAATGAAGACGATAATACACCTCGGCAGCCAGGCGTCGGAATACTGTTGAGTAGGAATGCACGCCGATCCCTAATCGACTGGAAACCTATTTCGGATCGTATCATCACAATCAGATTCAAATCCAGAGTACGAAGCATTACAATTATTCAGTGCACGCACCGACTGAAACTGCAGATCAATCAGCAAAGGACGTTTTTCATCAGCGTCTAGGCGACACCTTTGATAGGGCTCCCAGGGGTGACATCAAAATTATTATGGGGGATCTCAATGCCAAAGTCGGTACTGATAACTTAGGCTTGGAACACCTTATGGGCATTCACGGGCTTGGCGACAGGAACAACAATGGCAAAATGTTCGTCGAGTTCTGTAACTCTCGACAACTAGTCACTGGCGGAACCTTGTTCAAGTATAAACCCTGCCACCTAACAACTTGGGTTTTTCCTGATGGCAGAACAGAAAACCAAACAAATTGACCATATCGCTGTTTCAAAGACATGGAGAAACTGCCTCTTGGACATCAGGTCGAAGCGTGGGGCTGATATTGGCACCGACCATCATCTTGTTATCGCGAAATTTGGTTTACGAACGGCAGCGATCCAACGATCTACTAACGCACGAATCGTGCGTTTTAATGTGCAAAAACTAAAAAATCCATCAATTAAACGCGCATATTCTACCGCTATGCACGAAAAAGCTAGTGCAGCACTCTTGAGAATCCTACAATTGAACATAGATGGAATTTTACAAAGGATTCTTTCATTTCGTGTGGCGAAGCGACTGTGGGACGATTGGATCGAGGTATCCTCCTACCTTTTATCAGTGATGCTACTTGGTCTCTTATCTCAGAATGCAAAAGAGTTAAGGAACAGATTGACTCCGGTGCTAATAATTCAGCCAAAAGTCAACTCCGAGCTGAATACCGTTCACTACAAAAAGGCGTGCAGAGAAGTGTCAGGCGTGATAAACGTAACTACATCAGCGCTTTAGTGAAGGAGGCAAATGATGCGGCTTACCGTGGTGAAAGTGGTACCCTTTTCAAGCTTATTAAGCCACTAATTGGCAAATCGTTCACTACTGACCATCCTGTGAAAGATAAAGAAGGGTTACTGCTTGTTACCGAAGAACAGCAGCTTCAGAGATGGAAAGATCACCTTTTTGAGGTCCTTAACAACAAGTAAGACAGTTGTGTTGGTGTCAAAAACCAATTTCATGTAATCGAAATGGATTCCACGGATTTCCCGGATTTCTTTTCTTATTCAAAAACAAAATTTATGTGGAGAAGCCGGGATGCAAATTCTGAAAACTTTCATTGGAAAAATGTTAAATGGTTAAGATACAAAAAAAATGATTTTGGAAAAGTTCATTTCAAAACAACCCTAAATGTAGAACATCCATTTAAAGTATTAAACATTCAAAAAAGAGGTATAAATTCAGGAAGTATATCTGAAATTTCTAAGCTACCAGAGGAAGTACGTATATCTGTAAAAAAGAAAAAGGATCGATTGGATCTTCTTACTATGATTGATCCTTTCTTTCACGACTTTTACAAAAGTCTTCCCTCTGCTGAAATTTCGGATATACACCTCGACCTAGTTGAAGAAGACAGCAATCAAAATCATGTCAGTGAAGTCGTTTTTTCTGCATTAATTCTTTCGAAGAGGCTTTATATTATTTGTTTATTATAATAATTACTTTTCCTGTCATTTTTTTATGAATAATTCCGTAAAATAAAAAGAAATTATAAATTTATTAAAAAAGAGTTTAGATTTAAGATTCATCAACTGTATAATGGTAATATGGAAAAAGAACCTATGTCCTCTTAAGATAATAGTTTAAGCACAATATAATTGAGAATAAAGACTTAAGTGGAATTAAGTTTTGTCAACCCCTATTGCTTCATACGGAAAAAACTCTTATTTTGTTTTTTATCGTATTACAGTTAAACTGCTTTATTTTTGGAATAAAATTATAGTAGGATACATTGCTCACATGATAATCTACAAAAATGTATTAGTCTTTGGATTTGAAAACTGTATAGATTTTTCACAAGTCGTTTTAAAGTTTAAAATCGCTCTACTGAAAAACTATGAAAACCGACTTAAGCGATTATTCATAATCACCACAGATTTAGTCTTGTACATTTGATGATCTTGGTAAGAAAGTGGGGACGCAATCATTTCCATTTTTATAACCTGTCGGTAGGATATGGACGGTACTTTTCCTACTGGCTAGTTTCGATTTCTTGGGGTAATTTTTTTTTGGGTTATGATTAAAGGGAAATTTTATGAAAAAATACAGAGAACAATGATTTAGAATGTATTTCTTACTATCAGTCAATCGTCTATATCGTGTACTATCATTTCATTCTTGCTTCTTTACCGCTTTAGTTGTACAAAATCTTTCTTCGATTGCGATAAATGTTCAAGTGCATAGCTCGTCGATTGGTCCATTATGAGCATCAAACAAGAAGTGGGACTGGACGCTAGCGACTGATCTCCTATCTGCACTTTTTTTTTGTACTCTGCTCAGTACCACAAATCAATTTTTTTACATTTCCTCTTATATAAATTGCTCCTTGAGAACTGGAAATGCGTATAACACAGAACTTTAAATCAATAGAAAGTATGAAAGGTTCACACCACCCCGGGTGGTTGCCCATATGGGAAATCCGGTCCTGCCCATTTGTAATGGCGAAAATCTATCCTCAAGGAGAAGGGTCAATGCAACAATGTCGAGTTTCTTGCACCCCCTTTTTGGTAAAGTATGTTTATCCAATGTTCCTTAATAAAGGGTGTCTCAAAAAGAACGCTTCTTTAAGAAGACAGAAAAGTATGTATATCGACTTTCTTTCCCAACCTCTAGCTGCAGACCAATCTGAAATTTAATTACTACGGGTCAGCTATTATTTTTCTGTAAGTAGTGACCAGACTTCCGAGAACTTCACGAGTTAGCCCGCAGATTAATGGTTGGGAAACATAAATGTTGATGGTGCCGTAGCCGTAGTCGCAGTTTTTACATAGTTTCTAATAGTTAAGATGTCAGATGTCAGGCTTATCATTCATATTTTCCGATCGAAAACCATTACAATGCTGATCACAGGTTGGGCCGGCAAGAATGCTGTACATTTTGCTGTACGCTTCTCAATGCTGTACGAGAAGTCTAAATGCTGTACTGTACAGCGAAATGCTGTACGTATGGTCAGCTTAGGCTAGAGCCTAGTCTCCTCAGGCGATATGGGTGGTGGGCACTGAGAGGACTCTATTCGGACCTAATGTGTGAATATCTGCGATGGCCGCATGGTATGCTGTGTCATCAAATATATCGGGAGGTACCCGTTTGTATCTCTGGACGTCTCTCTCGAGATCTCTGACTCCACTCCTGACATGTCGTGGAGGGGGAGTATTGTCCATGAGATGATGATTTGGGTGATCCTCTCGATAGCAACCGACCAGATATTGAAGAGACAAGAGGTGATTGTGATCACGCACTGATAACATGCTGGTTTCTTGATGAAGATGCTCCTGGGACGACATGAGATGGCAACCTGTGGCGATACGTAGAGCAGCGTTCTGGCATACCTGGATCTTATTCCAGTTTGTGTCACTGACGGTTTGTGACCACACCGGTGCTGCATTGCTAGGGATTGCTCTACCTATCGCTTTGTTGGTGACCAACATAGTTTCTTTGTCCTTTCCCCAGGAACTCCCGGCTAATGCCTTTAGGACGTTATTTCTACTGTGCATTCTATCGACTACGTTTGTGACGTGATTTTTCGACTTCATCATGGTGTCTAAATAGACACCAAGGATCTTGGGGTTGGTTACAGTAGGAACAACGTCATCAGCATGCTTACCAGTACGGATCCCAAGCACCTCCGAAAATTCCTGCGTCCAGGTGGTAAGAAGTGTTGCGGTACATTTAGACGGTGAAATGACAAGATTGCGGATATTGACAAAATTCCACCAGTTTCTCAATTTCTATGCTTTGAACGACTGCCCCGAAACTCTGTGAAGGATTGCCTTCCAGCTAGATAGTTGGCAATCCATCTAACCACTTGTGCAGGAATATGCATATTGAGGAGATCGGCCAACAGCGCAGAATGGATAACCGTGTCGAAGGCTTTCGACAGGTCAAGTGCTACTAGGACAGTTCTGTCACAGGGCGGTTTCTGGTTGAGGCCATTATGGATGTGATGGGTGATCAGATCCAGAGCTGTTGTAGTACTATGCATATTCCTGAAGCCATGCTGGTGAGAAGCTAGCTCAGCATGTGATACAAGGGTGGGGTGGATGAGTGCTTCGAGCGTCTTCGCAACGGGTGATAGAATTGTGATTGGACGGTAGGATTCGGCGAGTTTCGCGCTTTTACCGGGTTTGAGAAGGGGGATAATCCGCCCCTTTTTCCAGAATTCTGGGATGACAAGCGTGGATATCGACAAGTTGAAAGCCATCGTTAGGTATTCGATGGCCGGAAGATTGAGGTGTTTCAGCATGACCATTGAAATGCCATCTGGTCCAATTGCCTTTGATTTTTTTTGCATTCTTGATTGCTGCTGAAACTTGGTCCGCTGTAAAGGTGGGAATGATGTCAACTGTACGGTTGCGAATCCTTCTTCTTATCTTGCAATTGAGCATCTTGGTCTTTGGGTGTTCAATAAATTGCTTATTGAACAGGCTCGCGCAGAGTTTTGGATTGACAGTGGTTTTCTTACCGAATCTGATGGCTACACTGCCCTTGCCCTTTGTTGGGTGAGACAGGGCGCGGACTGTAGCCCATAGTTTGCTGACACCTTGTGAGAGGTCGCAGCTATCTAGATGCTCATTCCATTTCTCTTTTTTGTAGGTGTTGACTTGTCGATTTATTTCTAAGTTTAGCTCACGAATTCTGGGGTCTGCCGGATTTGCGCGTCTTAAATCGTCCCGTTCGTCGGCTAACCTTGCGGCAGTAGTTGGGAAATATGGCCGAACTTTGGGGATATGTCCTGCCGGAATGTAGCGAGCTGCCGCTTTGACAATGACGTTCCTTATGTTCTTTTCGGCTTCCCGTGTGTTCGTAGGAGTAGGTAGCGCGGCGAACTTCGTCGTTGTGAACGCAGTGAAACCCTCTCAATCATGGGCGTAGCCAGGGGGGGGCAGGGAGGGGCGGTCGCCCCCCCCTGGTCGGTGAAGATGGTAAAAATTTTTTTACCGATGTAGTAAAAAAATCGCTGCCTATACACAATTTTCAAAAATTTTCTGCTGCTGGCGCAGCAGTTGCCTTTTCTACCACTCCATGTGCTGCCGGAAAAGCCATGATCGGGACAGTTTGCAGTCAGGAGGCACATACAAATTGATGACAGCGATTGGCCTCTCGTAACTGACGGAGGCTGCGTTCCAGCACACACATTTCACTTGTGAGTGTGCTACTGTGGCTGTGTGGATCCCATATATCCTGTTTCATTTCATGACTTCTGAGCTGGAGTAAACAATTTCGGGAAGCTAGTGGAATTCAACTTAATTTCATCTGAAATGGGACAAATGGTATGCTTTTTTAGGGACCTTGTAAAGAACGGACATCATATTTCAGTGCCTTTCAAGTTATTACATCAAAATTTATTTTCTAGCTGAATCATGCCAGCAATAAAATGTAGCCACTGATAGATACTACTTCGAGAAATTTAGAAGAAATCTTAATTAAACCGTTATAGTATAGTAACTAGGTGATTTCAGATTGCAAAGTGTGGTGGAGAAAATTTTGTTTGCTTCTTATGTTTTTGGGGTGCTGAGCTGGAATCCGGAGATTCTCACCAAAACTTCGTTGCGGAACAGGGTCAAAACTGCGAAAAAATCCATAATTTTCGGAGTTTTCCCGTTTTTTGCTTATAACTTCGAAAGTGAACATTTCTCTAAAAACCTGTCCATGAAAATATTAGAGAAAACATAATTGCGGTTCCAACGTGTTAAGCGGTATAGCTACAATTGATAGTAATTTTTTTGGCTTTTATTTTGCAATTTTGGCCCTGTTTTGCAACGAAATTTTGGTGGAAAGTTTAGGATTCAGGTTCTTCACCCCAAACTACATAATGTACAAGAAAAATGCAACTTTTGCAACCAAAAATGAAAAACCGTTCCAACTCAAAAATTTTATTCATAATTATGGAACTATGTTAAAAATGGCAAATTTAAATTATCAATTGTAGTAATACCGCTCAACGGATTTATAATATTTATGTCTCTTTGGACGCGCTATTTTGTGCTGTCTAAAATATCCATGGAGAGTTTTTCGCAGAAATAAATACTTTCGGAGTTAGGGGCCAAATAACGGAAAAACAGCAAAAATTTTAGGGTTTTTCGCGATTTTGACTCCACAACATTTTGCAATCTGATGTACTAGGCTTATCACGTGGTAACTACACTATTATTCATATCACGGTTTATCACGTAGTAACTACACTATTATTCATATTTTAAGCAATAAAGGATTTATAAATATGCTGACGATGCTACTTTGATAAGATGAAAGTGACAGACGAAACAAACTGATTTCGCAAGTGGAATATGCAGTCCGAGATACAAGAATTGCACTGAAAATAGACAAACTACGCTTTAAAAGGCAGATATTGGAGGCCAGTTGAATGCAATCAGAATGAAGAAGAAAACAATTCTCATCACCTTTTTTAAATTTGGCTCTAAAATTAGCAAAAAAAAGGAAATGACATGCGTGACAGTCCACCAGTAAGCTAGGACCGCAGCCGCAGATGTATGAGTGACATCCAATTTCCAAGATCTAAACTGCTGTTTTGTTGAGGTGTTGCGATTAACAGCACGTCCAGCAGTTTTATTTATCCCCATAAATGGATACTCGTTTACAATCCGAGCGACATCATAGTCCGTCACTTAAGTCGTGAGTTCTAAAAACACCATAAAATGAATTCGTTCACGGTGAGTCTGGAATCCATGTGCACCAATCCAACCACAAGCCAGGCTACTCTAAAATTTGCTAACAATATTTCTGCGACCGAAACTCCTAAGAAAATCATGATGTTGAAAAAATTATGGGCTTGCCCCCCCCTGACCGAAATCCTGGCTACGCCCATGCTCTCAATTTGCCTTTTTGTGGTTGATAAACGTACGCCGTTCTGATGTCTTTAGTTCGGCTGGTTTATCTATATTTATTAATATGGCGAGGTGATCGGATTTGAGAGACGTTGTTGTCTCCCATCGGGTTTCACTTATCAAACTGGCGCTCACAATAGTTATGTCAGGAGAACTATGACAAGCGCCAGCGACACGTGTAGACGAAATTCCATTGATAGCCCAGAAGTCTGATGGGTCTAGTTTGGACGCGATATCTATACCTCTGGCATCATTTTCGAGGTGAGAGTGCCAGAGTTCGTGATGCGCGTTAAAGTCGCCAAGTAGGATCCTATGCTGTCCTATGAGGAGTGGACCAATATCGAACTTATAGCCAGAGCCACAGCTAGAAGCTGGTGGAACAAAGATGTTTATAAGTTCGATATTGGTATTGCCGGATTTAACGGCAATAGCTTGCATTTCCGCCGTGCCGTCGTTGAAACGAAGATCTAATACACTGTATTGCACGGTTCTGTGTATTAGGAATGCAAGCCCTCCTCCTGGATTAGGACCCTGCCTGCCGACTCTATCACGCCTTAAAAGTATGTAATCGCCGCGGATGTTAAAATCGGGAGTTGATGGTTGGAGCTTTGTCTCCTGAAATGCCGCTATCAGAATTCTGCGCGTAATCATGAAACGGACTATCTCGTCGATCTTCAGACGGATGCCATTGCAGTTAAACTGCAATATGGAGAGTGGGGTGTACACTGTGGTGGGGGGTGCAGGTGTTAGACTTGAGCGATTATGTCTTGTTGTATTGTTGGCTACGGGTATCGGTGGTGGAGGATTTTGGGTGCTGGGGCCAGGATTGGCCGGAGACGGTGGTGGACCAGCTTGTGAGCTAGGGCCTGGGGTGGCTGGGGGCCGACCCGCGTGCAGACACCCTGGAGCAACAAAAGACAACTTGTCATAATGTCTCATTTTTCTTAAGCCTGAGCAGTAGAAATGACACCATTCTCCGCAGCAGGTACACCTCAAGGACCTGGCGTTCCCGAAGATACGTCGGTTGCATACACAGCAGATGTAGATTTCGGGACCTGGATTGGTCTCGATGCCGGCGCGGATTAAAAGAATTGAGAGCAACCGCGTTGAGATGAAATGCTCCCAATTTGACGAAAAAACACATAGAACACGTCCACAGACATACACATCCCTCCTGCATCGAACCTTCATGGTTCTTGCCATGGAGGGGTCTTTTGGAAACTCTTGGCCGTTTCGATTTTGGATGAAACGGGTGTGGTCCGCCCCGGAGAGGCTTGAAAAATCCGTGTGACAGCGAGCTGCCACCGGGAATGGTTGCACGTAGGACCACATGAACTTTGTAAAGGGCTGAAGTTTCAAAGTTGTGATAAATAAATAGCCACTAAATTAATATGTCTTACAAAAACAACAATGAACATTGCGGTCGGTTTATCGCAACACTTAACCTCCCACAGTAAACTTTAACCAATGGTTTTGGTGTTAGCTCATGCTTTTTCGTGTTAGAGCGCCTCTGGTTGTCACATCTGTAGCAATTCTTCCGGGTTAACTTTGGTCAGAGTACGTACGCCCGATACACTACTGGGTTTATCTGTGTTATGTTGTTATTGTAACCCCATGTAGTTACCCTAAACTAACCTACACCCCAGCACAATAAAACACGCCTAATGTTGTAGTCTGGCTGGTGTAGCGGTTAGTGCGCGCACCTTCGGTGCACAGGGTCATGAGTTCGAATCTCACCGTGTTCCATGGTGTTTTTCGAACTCACGAGCTTGTGACGGACTATGATCTCACTCAGATGTTAAACGAGTACCCATTTATGGGGATAAATAACACTGCTGAGCGTGATGCTGATCTCATTACCTCAACAAAAAGCAGATAAGATCTTGGAAATAGGATGTCACTAACACATCCTGCGGCCTTAGTCCAATGCTGGATTGTCGCGCCTGTTATTTTTAATGTTGCTTATACCCGGGTATAACACCTCGTCAAAGTTATTAAATTGTCTCAGCTCATTTTTAATGTCGAGCCAAAAGTGTTTTGATGGAGAATTCCTTTCATGATTTTATATTTTAAGAATAGTGCTGCTCTTAAAAGGTTAAGTTGTGTTAGTCTCTGAGTATTTGAATATTGAAATCATCATGACATCAAGTAAAACATATTTGTAGTCGACATTGGGCTGTTGGAAAAGGGTGGAATTGTTTGACTAGTCACTGACTCCTACAGTGGTTTGATGAGGTCAACATCAGAATATATTTTTTTTTGCTAGTTACTCTAGCCCAGTCCCCAGAAACAGCTGCTTCCCGACAGGGGATTGGCTTTTTGTCGGGGAAAATTTTAGTTACGTCGGTTATCCCTATTATTCGAATAATTGTGTCTCCAATATTGATTTCAAACATAAGAAATTTGGAAAACGTTTACTGCACTGGATCTTTACCCTAATGCGTATGAATCTGTTGTCGTACTCTGTGGTCCTGATTGTTCGGTCGCCACTCTGTGATGTAGAGATACATAGAGAAACTCGGGATGGCCCGTCGCATGTTTATTATTTAGAAAAAGATGATTAGAAATATTCTTATCGTAGAATAATACCGATAAACTAACAATGGGGCTGACAACCGTATCACACTCCGAATTCAGTTGTCTTTGAATCGGTTCGGTTGTAGGTTCTTCAACGCGGGTTGGATACGATATCCCCAGTCACAAAATCCCCAAACCAAAATCCCCAAATCAAAATCCCCATAATCAAAATCCCCGAAATCAAAATCCCCGAAATCAAAATACCCAAAACCAAAATCCCCAAACGAAATTCCCCATTCCCCATTTGAGGTGTGATCTTAGAACGCGCGCGCAATCGTAGATGGGGAATGGGGAATTTCTTTAGGCTATTGTAGATGGTAAATGATAGATGTTAAATGGCAGATGATAAATGGTAGATGGTAAATGGTACGTGGTTAATGGTAGACTGATGGTAGCTTGTAAATGGTTGATGACAGATGGTAAATGGTAGATCGTAAATTGCAAATGGTGGGTGGTAAATAGCAAATAGTAGATGGTAAATGGTAGATAATAAATGGTAGGTGCTTTAGATTATTGTAATTGAATAGTCCTACTATGCAATAAAAAAATCACCGTCGTGTACTGATATACATATATGCTAATCAACGGCAAACACTTTGAAGTGACACAGAACAACAGCAGATAATGTGCAGGCGATTAAATATGCAATCGGTTCCAACAATAAGCCAACCAAGTTTTCCGCGAATATTCGTTCGGATGAGGACTTGTCTCGACGATGTTAAAGAAAACCTATTATGTTTAGAACGATGAATGCAATGGACTCGAATATTTTGTTTGTGCTAATCAAAAAATAAGTAAGTATCGATTTACGTCCCTCCTAGTGCCATTTACCATCTACCATTTATCACCTTCCATCTACCATCAACCACCAACAATTTACAGTCTTTCATCCATCAACCATTTACCATCTACCAGCCATCTACCATTTTTTACTACCAGATGGATGGTACCATTTACCATCATATTTCGGGTGTTTAGGGATTTTATGATTGGGGATTTTGTATATGGGTATTATGATTATGGGGATTTTGTATATGGGTATTATGATTATGGGGATTTTGAATATGGGGATTTTGATTTTGGGGATTTTTCTACGTTTGGGGATTTTGTGATTGGGGATTTCGTATGGTTCCCCTTCAACGCACCACGCTCCACTAGGAGTTAAATCAAGAGACTGATGACACGACTTTTCCTCTGATGGAAAAAACACTATTGCTGAAAAGGGCTTAAAACTTCAAAATAAGACAGGACTTCCAATTGTACTGTGGAATGGGCTCCTTCGTGTTAAAGGACCCTATTCAACGAACACATTTGAAATACCGCTTACTAAATGTAACGGGTATTTCAGACAAACTTAAGTGAATAATAAAAATAATAATAATATAATCTCCTAAATTTCCGAACAAATACGAATTTGATGCTGAATTTCCAATTCAAATTTTGTCAAAATTTGATGGTAGTTCAGCAACCATCCAAACCCTATATGCCTATTTTTCTATTCATAAGAATGGGAAAATATACTCCTTATTGGAAAGTAAAAAAACTGACGTTGAGTAGTTTGAGAATAGTTGCCTTCCATTAACCTATGATGGGCTCGCCACATTCGTAGTTCAGGGTCAAAAGTGCGCAAGTACTGCAACCTTAACTAAACCCAATGTACTACACGAAAAAAAAAGTGCAGTCTATATGGCCACCATATTCAAAGTACATATTTATTTTAAATTTATAACGAGTCGGATGTTTCAGCAAAGTATAGCAAGTTTTAAACTAAAATTTAATGAAACTCAACATAATTCGTTTCTTTCAAAGAAAAAAACAAAAAAAGTACAAACTATTGTACACGATACTTTTTTTGTCAATTGCTTATATACAGGTTGTTTCCTACGTCAATATAATTTTTTGTTGAGTATAACAGGGATTTGTTTATAACCGGGTTGACTTTATCCGGGGACAAATGTATGTAGCTTTATATAGGAAAATTTTCAGGGTTAATCAGATTTAATTAAAAGCGGGTGTTGATTTTATCCGAGTTGCTTATAACCGGGGAGTACTGTATTGTCAAAATACTTATGCCGCCCCTGAATTACGCCTCCATCTTTTCTCTTTCCTACAGCATGAGAGTCCGAATGAAGACAGGAAAAGTATTGAGCATATTTATTGCTGTTGATATGTACTTTAATTTGGATAGAATAAATTTACCGTTTTTCACCCCAGTTTAAGAAAACCAGTGTCGGAGCTCGAGAGCATGAGATGTCAAAATACATATGCCGGCTAGTGTAGAGCGTAAACTTAACTACTATTCAAATAAATAAAAAATATCCTTTTTGATCAATAATAAGAAAACTTATCATTTATTTTATTCAATCATATTTCGCTTGTTATTCATAAATGCCACCATTTATATTTTCGTGTGCTTATAGATGTATACTTTTAAGATTTCATGGCGATTATACATTTGATGCATTTTTCGTATTCGTTTCTCTATTATCTATTCAATAGTGAATGGAGTGATTAGTTGTTCGAGTAAAACCGCTATTAAACATTCTCTTTTCTGTTTTTGTGTTTTCATTTGCATATTCTTTGTATTGTATTTTCTCATTAAAAACAAAAACTAATTTTCATACTTTCTCTTGTGGATTTTTTCTTCTTTGTAAGGTTTTTTTTCTACCCTTCTTTTGAATTTCAGATATAAAAAATAAATTACCTTTACATTATTTACCATTAATTTCGATAGAAGGCCACTGTAATATACATTACTCGTTTCTTGTAAAATTATATATCATCGTATTCTTAAATTCAGCTTATCAATAGATTGTATTTTAACGCATGAGCAACGTTATAAAAATGTAAGACCGTTTTTATTTTAGTATGAAAGATATTGGATATTAC
This sequence comes from Microchrysa polita, assembly GCA_949715475.1. Taxonomy (NCBI): domain Eukaryota; kingdom Metazoa; phylum Arthropoda; class Insecta; order Diptera; family Stratiomyidae; genus Microchrysa; species Microchrysa polita. The sequence goes on from OX454417.1 coordinate 49,209,972, forward strand.
ATAAAAACTGAATACTTCAATTTGTGGTGTATTTGAGGTTTGCATTCAAACAGAGTTTATTTTACTCAAAGGAGTTTTAGTGGCGAAAATTGTTTGTTCGCGATGATTTGAACAATATAGGCGTAACTATCTTTACAATTCAGTGTTTTTGCCTTTTAGTCAATTCTATAAACATGGCCGTAGTATTTAAATTCCTATTAAGTATACTGGGGGTTCTTCTATTGGTTCTGTCCGTCTTAAGTTAGTTTCAAACAAAATACATATAAAATATTATGCATATTCTACAAAGTCCATTCTTAAACCATTAATGATCAAACACTTGCATAGCTTGTCCTTTGCTTAAACATTTCTTTTCCATTCTAAATTGTGAATACATTGCTAACTACAATTTTTTGTCATAAAAAAAAACTTTAGCTCTTCATTTAAAAAAAGTAAAGATTCTATAATCTTATTTGTGTTGTATATTGTGGGAATTATTTTTTTTATATTTTTCTTTATTTTTGTAAACAGTTTTAATAATAAGACCCTCATCCGAAAAAATAATTAGTAGTAAATAACAAGAAGCTATTTAATAAAACAGGAAAAACAAAAAACAACCCTTATGGGCGATCCTATTGTTTACATTTAATAGTGTGTATTTTAAGAAAAAGCTATTTACATATTTTCAAATTGATCCACACGACGTTTTGTGTTGCCTTTTCGAATTTCCCGAAGAGTCTTGTACTTATCACGGCCTTGACGTACATTTTCTCGATGGATTTTATCATTAGCGGTTTCCTTTGTTTCGTCTCTCGATTGAGCCAAATCTTGTTTCAATGCCTGCAATGCCCAAAAGTATTGTCAGACCCTAAATAAGTTACATCAGCTTTTATCTTACCTTCAATTGATCGTGGAGGCGTTCATTTCGTTCAGCCAATGTGAGACGATCTTCAACTGGGTCCTTAATATGTTCATCAGTTACTAAATCGCGTGAAATATCTTCGCCCGAATCACCATTGGTAAGTTCCTCGTCATTTTCATCTTCAGCCACATGATGGTGTTGGGGAGTGGTTGTGGCTGCAAGAAGAGCAGCGGCAGCTTCACTCTGTAAGAAATAAATTTTGCAATCATATCGTTTCCTTAGTGTATCCCACCACTATGAATGTACCTGTTTGAGTCTTGCTTCTTCGACTTCGGCTTGTAAGCGTTTAGCTTCCATATCCTTTGATTCGACCTCCTCTTGGATACGCATAACTTCGTCTTGTTTCATTCTGATTTCATCTTCAAGTTTAGCACGTTCGGCGGCCTCCATATTTTTGGTCTCTTCGAGTCGTTGCAACATAGCTGTCAACTCTTTCTGGCTCTGTTCAAGTTCATCCTTGGATTTTTGCAGAGCACGAAGTTGTTCCTCGAGACGTCGAATGGTTTCTTGTGCTTCCATAAGGCTAGCCTGTAAAAAAATAAAATCAATATTGATGGAGTTTGTTAATTTTACGCTCGTCGTCCGAACGACGTTAATTTCCAACCCCAGATTCTCCAGCATGCTTTACGATCCTATTCGAAGATAACTTGGGAGCGACGGCTATGAAGAGATAGATACTTACTTCGAGCGAGTAGGCCCGAATATACGCTTTCTAGAGAGCAAGAGCATTTGCTGTATCAAATGCACAAATAAACCCTACCATAAATACGTTGAAACTATTAGAGGCTCCCAAATCCAAAATGTTCTGCCCAGAAAATGCCGAACCGACAATTATGTATGTGTAACGCTCGAATATTTTCTGACATAAAAAGCAGGACAAATTCACAAAAAATCGTCGTTTGACAGGACAATGCTAGTAAAAAAGCAGGACACAAAGAAGGACAACCAGAAACACAAAAACCCTTGTAATATTCGCGTACCTCTCGAATTTGTCAGCAATAAGCGGCGAACTCAAACGCTTGTTCCAGTGTAGTTTGATCAGAGCAGAGTTTTATTTAATGTCTTCACTTCTTTGAGAATGACTTGGGCATCAACCTTAGGCCTCTGCATGGTCCAAATAGGGTCTTCACCATGCCTTCAAGTTGAACTGCTTACCGTTGGTGAGTTTATGAAACAAAACAGTTGTGTATGTTTCGCAAACATGTTCTGATTCCCTAACTGCCATTTTGTGGATCAGAAATAATATTCGGTTCTTTTCGTTAGCGTGTGTTTGTGGAACATGTAAACTTAAAGAACCGGGGATTACCAACCTAATTCTGGAGACCCTTTGTATGCGGATGACGACGATAAAACGGCTGCGTGGTTGGGTTTTTTTTTAAATTCTTTCAACTCCTGATGCAGCGTTTGTTTAAGTTTCTACAGGGTGACAAACGCGAACCTATCTGATTTTAAAACGTCGTAAGAAATGCTAAATCCATACCACAACATTTTATTTGCACTAAACCACTCAGCAAATTAGAGCATTTTAGACACTCGCACGGTCTCTTCACAGAAGAGTTGTCGTTTCAACGTGTAAGGGCAGATTGCAATATAGGGTCAGTACTGATTAAATTGGTGGACCGACTGCGACAAATCCCATCTTGCTGAAATACTTTTGGAAGTTTTTTTTTGCACTGCTATGGTGTGTTGTGCGAAGGGCAGATTGCATTGCGATAAATATTTAAGGGACCGGCCTCAATCTTCCAACGCTTTCAACAAAGGACCGAAATGCTAACTCCTCACCTCTATCCTACCTGGTAGTCCGTCGGTATCCAATTGAAGTTGATCTGATGCAAAGAGTTTAGATTTCTACAGAATTGAAATTTTCCACAGGGAAAAGATGTCTAAGATCCAAATGTTATGCTGTGTTCTAGCGAAAAAACAATTTTTGTGGCATGCATTTTAGATCTTTTACGATGTTTTAAAAGCCATTAGGTTACCGCTTCCCACCCTGTACAAAGCCTCGTCATAGGCAAAGCTTTTCAGCAAAATCGGGATGCCAAAAAAAAAGGTGAATGCAATATGGGACGACAGGAATCCTCCTGACTTTTTTGCAGATGAGGGATTTTGTGCATTTTGAATTCTATTTACACTCCATCTTTGCACGGAAAACGTATCATTACACAGATACAGCCTCTTTGGCCGTAAAAACTCCACCGTTATATCCGATCGGTCGCTATAGCAATGGTCGCATTATTCATCAAAAATTACACTGCAGAGGCTACATAAATCTTGAGACCCGGGAACTCCGTCGTTTTAGCCGGTACATCGTTATAACCGATGTCGTTATAAGCGATATCCACTGTATTTATCAAGAATGCACCAGTAATACCTTAGGACGCGTCAGGAGCAATAATTCCTTGCGATTCCTTTCTCTTGCCGGACAATATAAAAAACCGACTTGGTCGCCTACCACCTTGCGGAATGAAGGCTCATTTATGCTCATTTACATTTTTTTGCAAATTTCTATAAAATTTAAGTGTACTTTTCATTAAATTTACTCGTCCTTTGGTGAGATGCCAATACGCTGTTCAAAAACAGGACAAAGCCGGACAAAAGCAGGACTTTCGAGGTTTTGGCAGGACGGCAGGTTATGGTCGAAAAAGCAGGACTGTCCTGCCAAAAACAGGACGGATACGACCATTATGTATGTGCAATAAAAATGCAAGGCAAGTGGTCGTTTCATTCAGCGCGTACGTGTCGTTATCTGAGGGGGAACTATCGATATCCAAACTATCCAAAACAATTTTCACTATCGATAGTAAAAAAAAACTATCGAATAATGAGTTATTCGATAGTCACTGCATGTAATTCGAATGTATTGAATTAGCACCGCCTAATTCCCACAGAATATAAATTTTTACGATTTATATTTACAACGTCGAAAAGTAAACGAGAAAATCCTCCAGAACTAAAGTGGCGTACTTCTCTACCTATGTAATAAAAATAGAGCTGAGAGCTTCTATAAGGCCGCGTACACATACAGTGCGACGCCGAGCTTTCCCGGGCCGGGCGATGCGATGTGTGCACACTCATTGCGATGTCGGCCCGGGCGATTTGTTGCGACCCGACGCGATTTCTTTCTATGGCAAGGGGATTTCATACGGCGCTGGCTCGTACGATTTGAAGCTGATATGGCTGATTTCAGATCGACTTCGTGACATAGCGCTTCGAGTGTTCTACTATTGATATTTATGTAGTGTCGGTATATTTATGTAGTGTTGTAGATAATTGTGGGTATTAATGAATGGATTGTCGTAGGTAATAATGTAATGTAATGTATACATACGTACTTGTCGGTATGTCTATGTAGTGTTGTAGATAAATTGTAGGTAGGTAATGTAATGGTGAATGACTGAAAGAGGTAGGTAACCTTTCTGGAAATTTGCAGTGTTAGCTTACGCGTTTGAAAACAGTTTTCGGGCGGCATTTAGATTTGGTGTTTATTGTTGTTCAAATACAAAGCAACAATAACGCATTGGTCTCGGCGATGACACGATCCAAGATAGAGCTGCCTGTAGAAATATGCTGAGAAATTATCGCCAAAACGGGCGATGTGCCTACACCGCAGGTCGAGCAACGCGAAACCGTGGAGCGGTATAAAGAACGAGGCAAGGAAGTAGAAAGTTGTTCAAATATGAATGAATGAATGGGTGAAATAAGTATTTTTTGGAAACATGCAGTGCAATGAAACCCAATTTCTAGCGTACGCGCACTCTTATGAGCCACACGTCCAATCGGCGTCGCAGAAACACTAAGGTAAATTTGGTTCGCTGATTCCGAATTTGAGGTCAAAACAAGAAAAAAAATTTGGGGTTGCACACCCCCAAAATTGTACCCCTGTTTTCTCGGGGAAATACTCGTCCAATCGGCGTGGCAGAAATACTAAGGTAAATTTGGGTCCATGATTCCGAATTCGAGGTCAAAAACAAAAAAAAAATTGTTGTTGTTGTAGCGGTGCAGAAGGGTGTGAGTCGCTGTGCATGTCTGTGGACATGTTCTAAGTTTCGTCCCATAACGCCTTCGGAGTGAGGTTAGTGGGTGCAGCGGGGCATCGAAACAGGTGGTCCACATCGTGTGGCGTACCACCGCAGCTCGGTCAAATGTTCTGGATGTCCGGGTCTATTCGAGATAGGTAGGAATTGAGACGTGAACAAAAACCCGCCCTAAGTTGGGCTAGTGTCACTCTTGTGGCTCTCGGGAGCCTAGTCTCCTCAGGCGATATGGGTGGTGGGGGCACTAAGAGGACTCTATTCGGACCTAATCTCCCTATTGACCTATTCACAACGGTTGTGTGAATATCTGCGATGGCTGCATGGTATGCTGTGGTATCTCTGGACGTCTCTCTCGAGATCTCTGACTCCACTCCTGACATGTCGTGGAGGGGGAGTATTGTCCATGAGATGATGGTTTGGGTGATCCTCACGATAGCAACCGACCAGATATTGAAGAGACAAGAGGTGATTGTGATCACGCACTGATAACTTGCTGGTTTCTTGATGAAGATGCTCCTGGGACGACATGAGATGGCAACTTGTGGCGATACGTAGAGCAGCGTTCTGGCATGCCTGGATCTTATTCCAGTTTGTGTCACAAACGGTTTGTGACCACACCGGTGCTGCATAGCTAGGGATTGCTCTACCTATCGCTTTGTAGGTGACAAACATAGTTTCTTTGTCTTTTCCCCAGGAACTCCCGGCTAATGCCTTTTGGACGTTGTTTCTACTGTGCATTCTATCGAATACGTTTGTGACGTGATTTTTCGACTTCATCATGGTGTCTAAATAGACACCAAGGATTTTGGGGTTGGTTACAGTAGGAACAACGTCATCAGCATGCTTACCAGTATGGATCCCAAGCACCTCCGAAAATTCCGGCGTCCAGGTGGTAAGAAGTGTTGCGGTACATTTAGACGGTGAAATGACAAGATTGCGGATATTGAAAAACTCCACCAGTTTCTCAATATAGTCATTTAATCGAGCATACATGCCATTTAAATCATTCCCCGAGGTGAGTACGGTGCAGTCGTCCGCATAAGAAATAAGTTCAATACCTTCCGGGGGAGTTGGAAGGCTCGACAGATAGATGTTGAACAGTGTAGGAGAGAGTACACTACCCTGTGGAACTCCCTGCTTAATTTTTCTATGCTTTGAACGGCTGCTCCGAAACTCTGTGAAGGATTGCCTTCCAGCTAGATAGTTGGCAATCCATCTAACCACTTGTGCAGGAATATGCATATTCAGGAGATCGGCCAACAGCGCAGAATGGATAACCGTGTCGAAGGCTTTCGACAGGTCAAGTGCCACTAGGACAGTTCTGTCACAGGGCGGTTTCTGGTTGAGGCCATTATGGATGTGATGGGTGATCAGATCCAGAGCTGTTGTAGTACAATGCATATTCCTGAAGCCATGCTGGTGAGAAGCTAGCTCAGCACGTGATACAAGGGTGGGGTGGATGAGTACTTCGAGCGTCTTCGCAACGGGTTATAAAATTGTGATTGGATGGTAGGATTCGGCGAGTTTTGCGCTTTTACCGGGTTTGAGAAGGAGGATAATCCGCCCCTTTTCCATAATTCAGGGATGACAAGCGTGGATATCGACAAGTTGAAAGCCATCGTTAGGTATTCGATGGCCGGAGGTGTTTCAGCATGACCATTGAAATGCCATCTGGTCCAATGGCCTTTGATTTTTTTGCATTCTTGATTGCTGCTGAAACTTGGTCCGCTGTAAAGGTGGGAATGATGTCAACTGTACGGTTGCGAATCCTTCTTCTTATCTTGCAATTGAGCATCTTGGTCTTGGGGTGTTCAATAAATTGCTTATTGAACAGGCTCGCGCAGAGTTTTGGATTTGCAGTGGTTTTCTTACCGAATCTGATGGCTACACTGCCCTTGTCTTTTGTTGGGTGAGACAGGGCGCGGACCGTAGCCCATAGTTTGCTGACACCTTGTGAGAGGTCGCAGCTATCTAGATGCTCGTTCCATTTCTCTTTTTTGTAGGTGTTGACTTGTCGATTTATTTCTAAGTTTAGCTCATGAATTCTGGGGTCTGCCGGATTTGCGCGTCTTAACCGCTTTGACAATGACGTTCCTTATGTTCTTTTCGGCTTCCCGTGTGTTCGTAGGAGTAGGTAGCGCGGCGAACTTCGTCGTTGTGAACGCAGTGAAACCCTCCCAATTTGCCTTTTTATGGTTGATAAACGTACGCCGTTCTGATGTCGTTAGTTCGGCTGGTTTATCTATGTTTATTAATATGGCGAGGTGATCGGATTGGAGAAACGTTGTTGTCTCCCATCGGGTTTCACTTATCAAACTGGCGCTCACAATAGTTATGTCAGGAGAACTATGACAAGCGCCAGCGACACGTGTAGACGAAATTCCATTGATAGCCCAGAAGTCTGATGGGTCTAGTTTGGACGCGATATCTATACCTCTGGCATCATTTTCGAGGTGAGAGTGCCAGAGTTCGTGATGCGCGTTAAAGTCGCCAAATAGGATCCTATGCTGTCCCTATGAGGAGTGGACCAATATCGAACTTAAAGCCAGAGCCACAGCTAGATGCTGGTGGAACATAGATGTTCGATATTGGTATTGCCGGATTTAACGGCAATAGCTTGCATTTCCGCCGAAAATCTAAGACACTGTATTGCACGGTTCTGTGTATTAGGAATGCAAGCCCTCCTCCTGGGTTAGGACCCTGCCTGCCGACTCTATCACGCATCAAAAGTATGTAATCGCCGCGGATGTTAAAATCGGGAGTTGATGGTTGGAGCTTTGTCTCCTGAAATGCCGCTATCAGAATTCTACGCGTAATCATGAAACGGACTATCTCGTCGATCTTCAGACGAATGCCATTGCAGTTAAACTGCAATATGGAGAGTGGGGTGTACACTGTAGCGGGGGGTGCAGGTGTTAGACTTGAGCGATTATGTCTTGTTGTATTGTTGGCTACGGGTATCGGTGGTGGAGGATTTTGGGTGTTGGGGCCAGGATTGGCCGGAGACGGTGGACCATTAGCTTGTGAGCTAGGGGCTGGGGGCCGACCCGCGTGCAGACACCCTGGAGCAACAAAAGACAACTTGTCATAATGTCTCATTTTTCTTAAGCCTGAGCAGTAGAAGTGACACCATTCTCCGCAGCAGGTACACCTCAAGGACCTGGCGTTCCCGAAGATACGTCGGTTGCATACACAGCAGATGTAGATTTCGGGACCTGGATTGGTCTCGATGCCGGCGCGGATTAGAAGAATTGAGAGCAACCGCGCTGAAATGAAATGCTCCCAATTTGACGAAAAATAGAACATGTCCACACATATACACAGACATACACATCCCTCCTGCATCGAACCTTCATGGTTCTTGCCATAGAGGGGTCTTTTGGCAACTCTTGGCCGTTTCGATTTTGGATGAAACGGGTGTGGTCCGCCCTGGAGAGGCTTGAAAAACCCGTGTGGCAGCGAGCTGCCACCGGGAATGGTTGCACGTGCACGTAGGACCACAAAAATTTTTTGGTGTTGCCCGCCCCCAAAATGGTACCCCTGTTTTCTCGGGGAAATACTCGTCCAATCGGCGTGGCAGAAACACTAAGGTAAATTTGGGTCCCTGATTCCGAATTTGAGGTCAAAAGCAAGAAAAAAATTTTGAGGTTGCCCGCCCCCAAAATGGTACCCCGGTTTTCTTGGGGAAATACTCGTTCAATCGGCGTGGCAGAAACACTAGGGTAAATTTGGGTCGCTAATTCCAAATTCGATGTCAAAAACAAGAAAAAAAAAAATTTCGGGGTTGCCCGCCCCAAAATGGTACCTCGGTTTTCTCATCACTGCAGGTTCCCACAACTGACCTATCTACCACTACCTTCAATAATTCATTGCGAATACATGCGCTGTACGAAATTTTCTTATACGTTAGCGTACGCCACAAACCGGGTTAAGCTGCACTGCATATTACCACAAATCTTACTTCTTTGACCCCATTCATAGATTCAACCACAACTGTCAAATCCGAATACCGCGCTTTTTTGGGGGTACGGGTACGCTACGATCTGGGTTGGACAGCACTGTAAATTTCCAAAAATGATATTTAGTAGACCAATCGATTATAACATCACCTGCATACGGCTATCCTTTCATTTAATATCTACAAATCTATAACACTATACAACACGACACGTATGTATATATATATATAAATATTCCCAATGGTAATGCAACCCGATCTGCACAAAGCATGCCTCTCATGTCGATATTTCCCTATCAGCATCAAACAGCACGAAACCAGCCTCTCTATGTACGATTACATACAATACACCATGCCACTACGAAACCGATCCAAACACAAATCGTATCCTCCATGTCGCTCCCATCGGCGACAAGGCACCTTGCAGCAGCTGCTGAAAGCACGATGATTCGACATGGAAAAGTTCTCCATCTTACAACCACATGCCACTACGAATCCGATCCACGCAAAAATCGCATCATCCATGTCGCTCCCATCGGCGACAAGGCACCTTGCAGCAGCTGCTGAAAGCACGATGATTCGACATGGAAAAGTTCTCCATCGTACAACCCGACGTCGCATAGCAAGCAGTCTGAATGGTACAAGCAGGTTTGTGCTGGTTCCTTATTTAAATGCTAAGAAATTTTTTTTCTTGCGATGGGAAGCTTTTCGCTTCTCTTCTGTTTAATACGTGCCGGCATATGGATATGCTGTGTCTGCAGAAATAGGATTTGGACCAATGTACAATCGTCACTTAAATGCACGTGCTGTGGGGAATGGGTCCACCTAAAAAACTGCTAGGGACTTACGCATCTGAGTCAATGAGGCTCAACGTATACTGCGAGCAGATGTAGAAATAGAGGGCGAGGCTCATCATCTAACTCCTCTCAATAGCCATGATTCCCAACAATTATCACATTCTACCCCTGCCAACGCTGTCTGACGTGTCCCACCAACACCAAATTTGACACCGCTCCACGAACTATCGACGTGAACTACTCCACCACTAAAATCGTCCAAATTAATTGCAACGGACTCCAGAATAAAATCGCTGATCTAACAGAGTTCATGGACAGACAGCACATCCAGATAGCAGCCGTTCAGGAGACTAAACTCAACTCCAATAATTCGCTTATTTCACATGGGAATTTCAATGATGACATTATACATCAGAAGCGACAGAGAAAGCAATGCAGGAGGTGGTTTAGCCTTCCTAATTCACGACAACAACATACCGTACAGAATCGTTGATGTCACTTCCGCCGATAACATCAAGAGGCGATAACCGCCAAATCAGGAAATATTAACTTTGAAATCTACAACATATACATTCCTCCAGTCTCCAGCTGTCCCACTAAATACAAAATCAGAGGTAACATCATTGCCGATCAACTGGATGCATCCGATTTCTGTCCCATCAACGACGATAAACGGAAACTCGTATCGTATCGACTCGGCTCATATTGCCATCGCTAGCGCTGGACTTATCAATGACATCACATGGGAACCAATCCTCACTATTTCTTCTGATGGACACCTACCAATTTTACTAACGCTGGATATGCCGTCCAAATTCATCCATCCCGACAAGAAAACGTACACTAACTTCAACAAAGCTGACTGGGATAGCTTTAAAAGGTTCACTAGCCCCCCTCATTTTGGTCTCGTATCTGCACTACTGCAGACATTTTCCCAGCGTGTGGAGGTAAACTGTAAACGGTTTTTTTTTTAATTTCCGCGCGACTCCGATTCACACAACGCATGTGCTTACGCACACTCTCTAAAGAATCGAACAACGCAACAATATTTATGTAATCCAATTAACGAATTAATAAGTTGATAAGTTTTCGACATCTATGGCAATTTTCACATAACTTGTACTTACTTGTGATCGTTCCATTTCTTCTTGCATTGCCTTCAGCCTGTCCTCGTATTCCTGTTGCTTCTTCTCGGCCCTTTCACGTGCAGCTAGAGCCATTTGAAGTTTCTCCCTAAATACAATTTAATATTTTAATTATAACACACAAATGTCAATTTTTTCCAATTTACCGTTCTTGTTGCTTAGCATTCTTCTCTTCTCGAGCTTGAGCTTTCATTTGTTGCACATCAATTGTGTCTGGCTTGCGACGGCGCATATATAATTCATGATTGCCCATGCACAAGGCAAGAATGCGCTTATTAATCCTGACTCGTGGCGCAAAAAATACAAAATCGGGTGCTTTCTTATCTATTGGTTTGATAATGAATCGCTTGTCCGAAAAAGAAATATTACGAATTTCTGACCATGGGAAGCCGATTTTTGGCGTCAGCTTGTCATCCTTCTCATAAATGTTTAAGCCAAGTGCATCAACACCCAACCATAGATCGGTGCCTTTCTTATTTCTAATTTCAAAATAGTTTACACCGTACATTTCAAGATCCTGTGCAATCTTCAAATATTCCATCATTGCATCTTCACGCAACATGCCGCGATGCTCCTGCCACCAAGTCATAATTGATTGTTCCCATTCTTCTTTTGACATTTTGTGTTGATCGATGACGCGTTGTGGTAACAAGCGATCGTTTTGCAAAAATCCGGCAGCATGAGTGCTCTTATTGTAGTCGCCGTGGCGAGCCTGTACAGCATACGAAGCTAATAAGACGGATGTTTCGGGTGGACAATAAATTTCATCGGACAGAATGGCATTTTTAACTTGCAAATAGAACAATCTTAGTGTAATGTCTTGAATAAGTTCTTCAACGACATCTTCAGGATAGAACTTGGCACGGAAACGGAATTGAAGTGGATTTTCTTTCTTTACATCTTGATTCATCACCTGTTGGGAAATTCGGGAACATATCAGTGAACTAAATACAACATTCATTAGATAAAAATATGTCGTGATTTTAGTGTTACCCATGTTGAAAATGGCATTGATCCTGTCTGATAAAATAGAATGCAGTGATGGGAAGGATAGAAAAAACAGAGTAAGTATGTAGTTGGTAACTACACTCAGATTTCATAGAAAAAAGGAATTAAATCGTTTGTTCATGCAAAAAAAAAATCATTTGTTATTGCTACTTTCGACACATGGATGCATTTTGAATCTTTCGACATTTACTCAGATGCGCTTATACCATGTGGATCGATGCGTTCTTCCAATTGGTATTTGAGAAGAAGTCTATAAAGATGAATCTTAAACAGTCTTATTGGAGTAAAAACCTAATTAACTGTCAAATGACATTCTTTTTTTTTTTTATTAATGATGTGAAGTCAAACACGAATAAGTATAAAAGTTATATTAGGGACGTTTTATTGTGTTTATCCCGTGCAGGTTTGGGTAGAACTTCATATAAAAAAATGACACTTACCCAGGTAAAGTTAACCCGTGCAACTACCCTACACGGGATAGAGCTCAAATGTAGATGGCGGACGCATAGGGGAAATATGAGGGAATTTGTTTTTTCAAAGCAAATGTGAGAGTTTTTCTAATCACGAGAAAAGATTTTGCAAAGAAATAATCATCTTTTGTGATAAAATCCACCACATCTAAAAAATAGGCCGACGAAAGCGAGTCAAAGATGCACAAAAACTGTCAAATGTCAGCTGTTTGGTCTTAACCGGGATGTTACCCGCGATCGTTTTTTTCGAGTCAGACTTACACGCGATACGAAAAAAACGTCGCTATTATTGAATAAAGTCTTGAGGCGAATCAAACTCTCAATGCCAACATCAATTTTATGAAAAATGCCGATTAAATCTGAAACTGACTACAATTACTACCATTACTATATTTTTCTAATGATACATACTGTTCCCAGCATATCGTCTCCATCTAAATCTGAATCATCTTCATCTGAAATTTCGCCTTTTTTCTTATCCACCATCTTTTTCACTCTTTTCAAATATTTTACGGTTTTTATCAATGGTGTCTCAGGCTGCATTTACGTTGTTGGATAATAAACATACAATTAAATTTTACAAATTCTTTTGATCCACATAAAAGGGGAAAAACATAAAATATTATATATCAACACATAGCCGACATAGAATCACTTTTAACTAATAGTAAAAAAAAGCAATAATTTTTACTACATGTACCAGTCATCTATCTATCCTTTCCCTAATACAAAGTACGAAAACATAAATACTGGACAAACGATGTCGGTCATGCTGCAATGACATCAGGAGATATAATAACTAATACTGTTGGTAAATATAATCATGATGACTTTATTTGTATAGAAAATATCTCGTATACAGAAATGGAGAAAAAATCTTTAGAGAAACCATTAAATTTACTGGAAATGAGAATAGTGATGCTTAGTGTATGTAGTCATGCACGTTGTCAAGCGCACTAGGTCATGACCATTTTTGCTAAACACAGCAAACAGATTAATATGTATATGGATACAACATCGCTTGTATGCTTTTTACAACGACATATATACAATGATGTGTAATGATAATGACGATTGATGTCTCTTGGTTATCTATCTTTCGTTGTAATTCACTGCACGTGTGAGTTTAGTAGACTATTATGATAAACGAGTAAAAAATAAATCTTTCTCTTTACCGGAAACGGTCTACAACGGCTGGATGGAGATGTAAATAATTTAATGTAGATACATTTATTGTACATATATTTTATTCTTTTTTGACGGACGAAATACAAATGTTAAACTTTAAAACCAATAGTTACCAGGTAAATTTATGTCTAAGTCACCTCGCATCTAATTCATAACCAAAAAAACGTAGTCGATGAATGAAATACAACAATCGCAAACACTAGTACGGCTCGAAACAAAGCTTAGCGACTATTTATTTGATAAACCTAAAAAAACAAGGGAGGCTCTTGATAATTTACAAAAAGGCACGAAATGTTGTTGTTGTAGCGGTGCAGAAGGGCGTCGTCGTTCTCGCCTGTTGTCCCAAGCGTCAAGAACGTAGCAGCTGCAATAGGGTTGTCCCATAACGCCCTCAAAGTGAGGTTAGTGGGTGCAGCGGGGCATCAGAACAGGTGGTCCACATCGTGATGCACACCACCAAAGCTCGGACAAATGTCCTGGATGTTTATTCGAGATAGGTAGGAATTGAGGCACGAACAAAAGCACGACCTAAGCTGGACAAGTGTCGCTCTTGTGGCTCTTGGGAGACTAGTCGCCTCAGGCGATATAGGTGGTGGGGCGCTGAGAGGCTCTATTCCTACCTAATCTCCATATTGACCGATTCACAACTGTTGTGTGAATATCTGCGATTTCCGCATGGTATGCTGTGTCATCAAATATATCGGGAGGTACCCGTTTGTATCTCTAGACATCTCTCTCTCAAGATCTCTGATTCCACTCCTGACATGTCGTGGAGGGAGAGTGTTGTTAATGATAAGATGGTTTGGGTGAGAGACAGGACAAAATTATGATGGCGCACTGGTAACATGCTGGTTTCCTGATGAAGGTGCTAGAACGACATCAGATGGACACCTATAGCAATACGTAATACGTACAGCAGCGTTCTGGCATGCCTGGATCTTATTCCGATTTGTGTCGCAAACGGTTTGTGACCACACCGATGCTGCATAGCTAGAGGTTGCTCTACCTATCGCTTTGTAAGTGACCAGCATGTTTTCCTTGCCCTTGCCCCAGGAGCTGCCGGTCAGTGCCTTTAGGACGTTGTTCCTACTGTGCATTTTGTCAACTACGTCTTTGACATGGTTTTTCGACTTTATCTTAGTGTCTAAATTGATACCAAGTATCTTGAGATTTGTAACAGTACCGGTACGGATCGTAAGCTCCTCCGAAAATTCCTGCGTCCAGGTGGTGAGAAGTGTTGCAGTACATTTTTGTAAGGAGTTTTATTGAGCCTTTACAATATCATCTTACAGTCAATTTCTTATCTTATATGATAATTATACATTTGTTTGGGGCGGCTGTATGTATTTGGCCTTCCCTCTGCGTGTTTGGCCGGAAGCCTCATATACTTTATGCTCTGATGTGTTGTTTTCTTTTTCTTTGTTTGTAGGCAATTCACAATTTTTTCTAGCTTGCTTAGCTAAATACTTAATTAATTTTTTTTTTTTTTTTTGTTTTTTTTTTTTTATTTTTTATTTTTTTTTGTTTTTTTTTTTTTTTAATATAAAAACTAAGAATACTTAAGCTAAACTTAATCCTAAATAAAAGGTAGCATTAAACGATCGTTCGCTCTATAGTTTGTAAAATTAAGTCTTATCAGGTTCTGTGTGCGAGTGACAATATATTTTCAGTCAATGTCTCCTATATTTTCGACCGTTGTATTTATAAATATTTTGGAAAATAATTGAGTTGCTAGGCTTTATGATGTCGCTAGGTCGAAAACACGATGCTGGTTCAATTAGTTCAATATTGGCGCGAGTAGTGGCTTTTTCGTATATGTTTTTGATATTGGTGTTAGGATGGTCGCGGGCTCCATTAAAAAAACGACGAGTAAGCTCTAGAATCCTACATTCTAAGGTATTCAGTTTCGCACAGCTGTAGATATAAGTGGAACGGTAGTATTTTTTACTGGCTGTCCAATATCGTCGGTGCTTGCCCGTGCAGTACCGTAAAATCTTCCTTTCAAACCGCGACGCGAGCTCTACAAATGATTTGGAGCAAGTAAGCCAAGTCGGGCAGGCGTATGTTAAGATGGGGCGTAGGAGAGTTTGGTAGGCGATAATTTTGACCCTCCGGGATAGCCCTATTGGTCGAGAGAATAAAAACCGAATTTTGTTGAAATTTAAATATGCTTTTTTTATTATACTTTTGACGTGGGGATTGAATTTCAAAAATTTATTGAAGAGGACTCCTAAATATTTCAGTGAAGGTGACGCGCAGGTGGTACTATTTCCGATCTTAACGATCGCTTTATTCGCATTTTTGTTCAATGATTGTGATCCAACATATTTTCCTGGGTTCCTAAAAACACATAGTTGTGTCTTGTCCTCATTAATTCGGATGCCCCAGCTTTTGAAATAGTGATCCAATTGAGCCAAGTGGTCACTAACCTTGTCGGCTGCTATTTGGGGCTTTTTATCGGCGGCGTACACGAGTGTGTCGTCTGCATATTGAATAATTCCCATTTGTGGATCTGTCGGGGTCGGGATATCTGCCGTGAAGATGTTATAGAGCACCGGACCAGCGATTGACCCTTGTGGGACCCCCGAAGAAACTGGAAAGACATCGGATTCATCGTCTGAAAGTGCAACTAGGAATTTCCTATTTTTGAAAAAATTAATTGCAATTCGAATAACCGGAGGAGGAAATCTGAACTTTATTAGCTTATATACGAGACCTTCATTCCACACGGAATCAAAGGCCTTCTCTAGGTCTAGAGCACAGACTACTGTGGGAATGTTTTCGTTGTCGAGATTCTCTAGCACAGTATCGTGCAAATAGGCGAGAGCATGTTGGGTGCCATGTTTTGCTCGGAAGCCAAATTGATGTTCTGGTATAATATTAGCTTCTGCGCAGTGTTGTATGATACGTTCTAGCCAGACTCTCTCAAAAAGTTTGCCCACATTTGAAAGCATGGAAATAGGACGAAAATTACACGGTTCGTAGCTTTTGCCCTTTTTATGTATTGGAACTATTTTAGCAATTTTCCATCTATCGGGGAAGTATCCATTGTTAAGGCAGTTGTTGAATATTACTACTAGCAGCATAATTGCTGCCCCGGGTAATCTTTTTATTACGAGATTAGAGATGCCATCCACACCAAAGGATTTCTTGTTGTTCAAGCACGTTATAAGACTACTAAGATAATCCGAAGAGATAAATATATCACTACTGTGGGGGTGGCTTGATTTGTTTTGGGGAGAAAATATGCAGATTGTGTTCGTATTCTCATTTTCGAAATTTGATACTGCTAGTCTTGCCTGCGCAGTGGTTTCAAATGTTTCATCAGGGGGTGGTAAATTGAGTTGCCTCTGAAAATTTTCCGTGAAAAGCTTCAGCTGCTCTTCTTTACTGTTCACCTGAGCCCCATTGATGATGACCTTGACCTCTGGAACATTGAACTTTCCGGAAAGCGAGTTAATTTCCTTATACATTTGAGGCCCGGGTTTGACGCACGAAAGTCGGTGCGTCATTTGTCTACTACGGAAGGATGTTATATTGTCTGAAATTATTTTGCTCAAAATATTAATTTCTTCCACGATGGATCGGTATTGATCACTCATCCTGTTGCCGTACCTATGATATGAATTTTTGAGCTTGCGTCTTTTTAATTGCCGGATTTTCAAAAGTAGGATAAGCTCGGGGGGAAGAGGATAGTGTTTTAACCTGGTGGGAATGATGCGGGTTGTATTGTCTTCTATCGCCTTAGCTACGGAATCGTCGAAAATCGTGATTAAGGAATCAATCTCATCATTGGTCAAATTTTGATTGACTGGAAATATTGTTGGTCTTAAGGCTCGTCTAACACTTTCTCCAAATGAATTCCAGTCTGTATTTTTATATGATAAAAATGAGGAGGGAGGTCGCTGGAGCAACTCCGTGAAGGAAGCTGTTGCCAGGTTTAGTATAACTGCTAAATGATCAGACATACCAGGGCTGGTAGTACAAGTGTTGGATAAGCTAAGGTGAGTCAGATCGTGGGAAATTAGGAAATAGTCAAGAATTGACGAGCTTATCATTCTAGTTGGTGTCATAGGAGAAATGATAGAGTATTCGGTTGGTGGAGTAGTATCATTGAGCCATTTGAAAAGGACTTTGCCGTTAGCATTGCAAATTGTATCACCCCAAGATGTATGTCGAGAATTCAGATCTCCTCCTACTACGATATATTTAAATTCATCGTGCAGATCGTTAAGCGTCTTGAGATCATGTCGCAACTGGCCTGCAGTGGTATCAGATCGAATATAGAGTGATACTATAAGAATTTTTCTGTTATCTCTGGTCTTTAGAATGGCTGCACAACCCGAGGCTGACTGAAGCGATGGTAGCTCATAATGCTCAAACGCGTAGAAATCTTTTATTAAAATGGCGGATCCACCATTTTTGTCATTACGAACAATGTTATAATTTGTGAATCGTACAACGTGGTTGCTCCTCAAATGTGTTTCTGTGATGCAGAAAATATCAGCTTTAATGGAATTAATTAGCTCTTGACAAGTTGCTCTTTGAGCGTGTGATATTAGATATCTCGCATTAAAGGCCGCAATTTTAAGCTCCATTGACGGAGTTTAATATGACCGCAATAGTGGCCAGCTTAGTCTCTGCCTGCGCAGAGGACGTTAGAACCGCGCGAAGAAGCTGATCTACATTCGAGGAAACCTGTCTTGGAGAGTTGCTTGTACCTCGCGCTGTACTGGCATATGAGACACCGTTGCGAACGTAGTTCGTGGGAATCCTGGAAGGGGTGGCTGAATTGTTATTAAATTGATCATGAGACTGTTTCACTCTTGGACTGACTTTTATTTTGGACCCACCTACCCATTCTTTGTATGCAGGGCATCCTTTGTAATTCGCAGGGTGACCGCCATTTCCACAATTGCAGCAATCAGGTTTATCTTCTGGCTCCTTTTTGCACTCACCAGGTTTGTGCAGGCTAGCACATTTCACGCATCGATGTGGTATGGTGCAATTCAGTGCTATATGGCCGAAGTTTTGGCAATTATAGCACTGAACTGTTTCTTTGTTAATGATTCTCTCCCAATAAACTGATTGAGAAAGAATATGTTTTATTTTCCGCACTTCATTCAAGTCTTGAGAAGGCTCGAATCTGGCTATAAACAACCCAGAGGTTGAAATTTGATTTGATTTTGGATTTTTTCTGTTTTCGGCCTTGTCTTTTTTGGTGATGAAGTGCGAGATACCATTGATCATTATGTGTGGATATTTAGCAGAAATATCATCCAATATTTCCTGGGGATCCCACCTAAAGTCAAGACCTTTTAACACTAATGATTTTAACATCTTGCTTTTAGGGGTGCGGGTTGTTGCATGCAGCCCTTCGGTTTTTAAAAAAGCGAATACTTTTTCATGGTCGATGGCTGAATTGCACAATATATGTGATCTCGACTGATTCAGACTTTTTGCCACTACTGTAATACCTTTATTTTTTAATTTTTTTAGAATATCAGGTATATTGACATTGTAGCATATTATAGGTGGAATCTTCTCTATTTTATCTATATTGAGGGAGGGGGGAGGGATAACTTGCTGACTTGGCTGGCTTACCTTTACTTGAATAGCTGCTCCCTTTTTTGAGCGCTTCTTTCGAGCTACGAAATTAAACATTTCTACAGCTGTGTTAACGTTATCATTGATATTGATTACATCGTGCTCAGCATCGATGTCTAGCGAGGTCGATGTGATATTTCTATGTGACATTGCATGTGTAGATAACATAGTCGTCATCGCATCAGAGTCTGATGTCGAACTAAATACTACTGGAGACGTTGCTGTCGTTGAAAACGATGATGTGTTCGGGATTGTTGAAACTTTAGCTGTCATTTTGGCCGATACTTTAGTTGGATTCGCGCTTGTTTTCACGTTTCTATTCGAGGTTAGAGACGAGTTTGCGCCGTTCGGTGAATTAGCGACAGTTATTGTTGATACATCTGCCTTCTTTTGGGTTATAAAAGAGAGTGATGTCGACTTTGAAGGCACCGCATATGGGGGAACATTTGATGATGTAGTCTTGGTCGGTGATGTCAAAACTGCTTCATGTATCGTCGGGACAACAAATAGAGCGCGTAGTTCTTCGACTTGTGTTGCAGTACATTTAGACGGCGATATGACTAGGTTGCGGATACTGAGAAACTCCACCATTTTCTCAATATAGTCATTCAGTCGGGCACAAATACCTTTTAAATCATTCACCGTGGTAAGTGCGTCCGCATAGGAAATTTGTTCGATACCTTCCGGGGGTGTTGGAAGGTTCGCGAGGTAGATGTTGATGATGTAGGAGAGAGTACGCTACCCTGTGGAATTTCCTGCTTAATTTTCTTATGCTTTGAACAACTGCCATGATACTCTGTATTGGCTCCCAGCTATATAGTTGGCAATCCATCTTACCTCTTGTGCAGGAATATGCATGTTGAGGAGATCGGCCATGTTAAGGAGACCGGCGCCGAGTAAAGGTCCGTGTCGAAGACTTTCGACAGGTCAAGGGACTAGGACGGTTCTGTCACAGGGCTGTTTCTGGTTGAGGCCATTGTGGATGCGATGGGTGATCAGAGCCAGAGATGTTGTGGTACTATGCATCTTCCTGAAACCATGCTGGTGAGAAGCTAGCTCAGCATGTGACACAAGGGTGTGGTGGATTAGTGCTTCGAGCGTCTTTGCAACGTGTGATAGTATTGTGAGTGGACGGTAGGGTTCGGCGAGTTCCCCGCTTTTACCGGGTTTATAGAAGGGGGATGTTCGTCCCTTTTCCCTAAAATCAGGGATGACAAGCGTGGATATCGACAAGTTGAAAGAGTGTGGAATGTTTAGCGTTCTTGAAACTTGCTCCGCTGTATAGGTGGGGATGATGTCAACCCTTCGATTTCGAATCCTTTTTATGTTGCAGGTGAGCATCTTGGACTTGGGATGTTCAATAAATTGCTTATTGAACAAACTCGCGCAAAGTTTCTGATTTGCGGTGGTTTTCTTACCGAATCTGATGGCTACACTGCCCTTGTCTTTGGTTGGATGAGACAGGGCGCGGACCGTAGCCCAGAGTTTGCTGACACCTTTTGAGAGGTCACAGCTTCCGAGAACAATTACACGAAATGAACAGATATGGTTGGGAACCACTGCTTCAAAGTTTTGAGCATCAAGCCAAGGCGAAAGAAACATTTCTAGGATACCCACCACCCCCAAATGCGACGACTCCTTTCTACGTACTTCTGCCTAAAAAGTTCAAGATTTCTTTTCCTTCACAGATTGAACTTCAACCTTCATCTGTACATACCTTTTATTTATTTTTAATTTTTATTTTAATCCGGCTGCGCCATGTGGTATACGATATTGATAAGCAGGTTTTATGTATATTGAGTGTGTCTTTATTCAGTGCTAAGTGACAACTGTTTAATTCTAATATGGCTTAGTGCTAATAGTTAGTAAGGTACTAGATTAGGGTCTAGTACTATTCTAGATCTTAGAGCTAATAGTAAGTATAGGAATGGCTACTATACATCACCTTCAACTTCCAACACTAGGTCGTTTGAATAAAAGAATACTTTGTTTGGCTTAACTGGTCGATTTAAATGAAAATTGTTGTTACTTGTGTTTGTAATGCGGATTCCAAATGATAATTTGCTTCTGACAAGAGAGGAGTATAAAGTTTTGATAGCGTGTATATTACTAAAATCAAAGGAGTTTCTTATTATGTGCTCTGTGGCCGTGATCGTTCGGTCGCCACTCTGTGAAATAGACACTCATAGAGAAACGAGTTTCCAAACTCGGCACGACTCGTCGCAAGTTTATTATTCAGAAGAAGATGATAAGAAATATTCTTATCGTAGAACAATAAACTAACAATGCGACTAGGAAGTGGTATGGCTGACAACCGTATCACACTCCGAATTCAGTTGTCTTTGTAACGTTGATGACTACACACGGTAGTCATCAACGCACCATGCTCCACTAGGAGTTACGGCAATGAAGAGAGAGAGAAGCATTCTACGTGCTTGTTGCGATACAACATTAATAATAATATATGATTAAAATTGATAAATTTTTCAATATATTTAATAATGTGTTGTACCTCGCGTACTTAGAATTACCTAATGGGATACTATTGGGGAGAGGATCTTACAATTTTCTTGAATGATTTGGGGAAATACCTTACAAGGGGCCAGAATGCTTTCGATAAGTTCGGCTTCATTATAAAATTGTTTTACAGTCTCTTACAGTTTACAAACTTAACATTCCCAAAGGTTTTCTTTTAAATTGATGTCGGGAAGGGAAGGTTGCCACTGTCGTACAATGATTTGTTTGCCCTCAAGCGTTGATCAAACCACCCGGACAGTGTCGAGAGGAGGAATATCGTATTAAAAATGGAATGACATATTACCGAACTAATTTTGAAATTAGGGGAAAGAACTTTGAAGCACGTTTTTAAGTGTCTCTGTATATATTTCCTGTTAAAAACTGTAATCCGCAGGTACCATAGTGCCAGATGGCTCTCGAGACCTTTACACCCTCCATCCGTCAATGAAGGCAATCCTAATAGTGTTCTTCCTAGCGAAGATAATTGAAGTTGACATTATAACCATGTTAGTCTTCCAAGCTAAACTTCTATTTTCCTAAAAGACAACATAGCGCCATTCTTTATTAAGTGTCAAGTGTTCACACATTTTCCTTCGGCGAAAGATAAGTTGGGTTTTTTCTTTAGTTTTTTTTTTATTAATGTGGAGCATTTCCAATCACTGTTTGAACAATAGATAAGTTCAATACTTTTGTTTTAAGTATGTGACTGAGAATTGAATAGACTATTACGTGACAAATGAAAAAGTAACAACCTACGCATTTAGTCCCGGCGATGAAACGATCCAAGATAGAGCTGTCTGTAGAAATTGGCTGAGACATTACCGCTAGAACGGACGATGTGCCTACACCACAGGCCGAGCAACGCGATACCATGGAGCATTATAAATAACGAAACAAGGAAGAAGAAGAAAATAAACAGCGTCAGTTTTGTCTTGAACGGGACGCCCATGCCATTATGGAGTGCATTCAATGCAATGTCTCACCTCCTCGCGGATGGCCGTCTCTGTCGATCTACCCTTGACGCATGCGCGCTGCTATCACGTTTTATTCTTCTACATTTCAAATTTCCAGATGTATTTAAATTGTATAGAGGAGGGTCAGCTGACTAAGTGATTAGTGAAGGGACCAATTTTGCAGTATAATGTTAAAACAGAAAATGTGGATTGCTAACGGTGTCGAAATTTGTCGACAACTTCGGTCTTGTATTATTCGCGCCATTATCAGTGTTGATGAATTGTTAGCATAACAAATATTTCATCACTGAGCAAAATCGATCAAATCTGATATCTGGAGCACGTTAAAAAAATAGTAGTAAGTGCAAGTAGTAGTTAAAGCAAAAGGGACTGGTGAAGAGAACAATTTAATGTGAACGGAATGCTAAAGAATTAAGAAATTATTACACTTTTTTCCAAATGTTTATTGGATACACACATTTGGATTCAACATCATACATGAACCATGTTTCCGTTCATGTTCCATAAAAAGCAAGTCTGGCTCTGTAGCTATTATTATTATTATTATATTGAACGAACCATATTTATTTGCGCAAGAAAGGTGGCAATAATCATTTTCTTCATAAATGGCACACACATTAAATGCCATAACAATGCGTGATTTTAACATTATAGCAATGTATGCGAATGACGACAATACTGATAAAGTTTAATCAGATGTGGTGGAGGAATACACATGAATGCTCCGAGCTCCGGGCATGAGATGTATGACAACAATTGGTTTACACAATTCTATATTGGTAGGGGATTGTGTTGCACCAATAATTTAAAGTAATCTGCAAATTCACTAGGGAAGTTTATGGCGTTTGTAAACTGTATATACCAACCTAATACCCTAGCTAAAAAAAAATCAGGAATAGACAGTCCAAGACCAACCCTTATCTAACGTTTACTTTTGTTTTAAAGACTTGATAGACCCATTCTTTCCATAGGGAAGATTTGCGGATGTCTTTTTATGATTTAAAATACAGCTTTAATTTTATTACTTGGGCCTATTTGACCGCGTCGCGTTGTTTTTTATGCGGTGGAATGAATTACTAATAGCTGCAACTTTTGGTTTTTTTAATCATAATTTCTTTTTGCGAGTTTTGCTGCGTTAAGTATTTAAACTGCGACCAGTTTACACTTGTTCTCCGCCATAAAAGAAGATATTTATTTCGGGAATAATTAAAAACATTATAACTTAGTGTTTACACAGAGTTTAGTATTTTTGTTGAGATACATTTCTTACCATATGTATAAGTGCAACAATCTGAGCTGCATGTTTACATTCCAACACAATATGATAAGGAATGATAAGCTGATGGCAAACAAATGATATCCGCTGGCTGGTTCATTTAGCCGCAAGGTAACCGTTTCACCAATTTTATTTAGTCCCTCTCCAATTTGCACATACACTTTAGGAGAAAAGTAAAAATATAAAATATGTCCAGTATTTTTTATCAATAAATTTAACCTGTCGATTAATTCTACCATACCTCTAGAAGCGAAGAGCAGCGTTCTAGTTCTGTTGGGTCTTGTTTTTTGAACAAAACCAAAAGTTGGTTGAACGTTGTACCTAACTAATATGAAACCCGATGTATTTTCAAAAGGTGCCTTAGCGGCTACTAAGTGTTAACCGTAAGTGATAATGTTTCGACAGGCATGATATCAGTTGAAACGGAGGAATCAGTCTCATATACACAATGTATTATTCAATCTCCAGATTAGCTCCTATTTGAAACAGTGTAAAAAAAATCATCCCAAATTCATACATAACAACTTTGCCAAAAAGCTTTTAATGCCTGAATAAAGCAAATGAGACCATGAGCTGCCATCGAAAGTCCAACCACGGAAGCAGGTTTTTCTAAAATGTTTTTTCCTTACGAATATTGACCAAACCTCACGTAAATGTGTGATTAGTAAGACATATTAGGAAAGAACGGCTTCCATACATTGGATACGAGGGTGTATTGGAGTAAGCTTCTTTAATAGACATGAGACGCGCCCCTATCGCGAAATACATAGTTTTGATGGCTGCTAACTCCAATTTATATAGGAGTTTTTTTTGTTCCCATATCAAATTGGAAAGAGTCGTTCATGGTGAATTTTGAATCAAAGGCTTATTTAAAATCCCATCTGTCTTGTCTGACTCATTACAAAAACATTTCAACTGACCTTGATGTATTCCTATTACGTCAATCTCTAGAATCGAATAGTCAAAACTTCCTGTGTATACAGGGGCATCATATTTAAAGGATACGTAGAACTCATGCCGTTTCTAACTCTCTTTAAAGGACAATGGCAAAATATTTAATCGTGGATTATATAGGCAAATTTATTCCATCCTGTTGTCTATAAAAATGCTCCTACGGCAGCCGGTTCTTCGATGCAAATCGTCCCGGAGCTACCCGTTGTTACAACGGCCAAGAGCTGCCAAAACCCCCTTCGAATCAAGAGAAAAAAAACTCTTGAGTCACTAAAACGACAACAGACAGACATGGTTTATTCGAATCAGAAAACGATCCTGGTAATTTCTTGAAACAGAAAAAAAATCTTTTTGACACCGTCAACTAATCATCAGAAGTAAAAATTAGCGTTCATCGATGTGTGCTCTTATAGTTGCTTACAATATATATTTTTTTTTGTAGAAATGGGACCGAATTTTGTTCAATTGTTAGTTCAATTGGTTTCCAGTTCAGTTAAACAGTCTATTTTTATATATGTATATGTATTTTGTTCTAGTCACAATCATACTTCGATAAGAAAAAAAGTACTGAATGATATCTTGAGAATCTAAGCTTCGAACAAAGCTCACATTTTTCCATAGCATATCATATCAACCGTGACGCTATTTTGTTTGTTATATAATTTTCATAATCAACATTCTATGGAAGCTAAAAACAAATACTCCTACAAATCATAATCGGTGGTTAATCTGATATCGGCACTATCGCAGATTTCTCACTTAATCTACCGGCTGAATTATTATATCATCATTACTATGATACTTGATATTTAATCGTTCAACGTTCCAATGCAAGGGTAGCCTTGAATTATACTTTTATTTAGCAATTACGATTAACCGTAGAATGACCAATTAAGTTCTAGCTGGCAATACACAGGAGGAAAGTAGCAATAACAATTATTTGATGATACATTAAAACTAAAATTGCAACTATGAAAAATAATGGTTGAAGGGGCTCTACTATCGAAGGTGTTTATTAAATACGGGGTGGAAATGAAGATATAACTTTAGAAAATCTTAATTTAAAATTTTACATACCTTTTTATACAGTTTAATCCAGGTCAAATCACCCTTCGAATCTGTATATTGAAGACCGAAGAACCAAACTTCTCGCAATCCAATCGTTTTAACAACCTGATCGAAGAGTTGTTTGCCTGTGGTAGTTTGCTGGATAGCAAACTCCAGCTCGGCGTCCATTGTAGTAACGCGAACATTGAGCTGAAAAAATAAATACAAAATTCAATTAAAAATTACCCAGCAATATCATCCGAAATTCCTATAAGGTACACATTGTCAACACATTTACTATTGATAATAGGGACATTGTCTGTTATAAAATTTTCGTCATCGGCATACGTTAGAGTAAAATGATGACAATTTCAATAATATCATTTTATTTTTATTGATTCTGAAAAACACAAATAAAAATTGATTTATCAATAGTCTCGCCTGCACTGGGGATGTCAGTATCTGGAATGTTCACATTTTTTTACAGAACTGGAGCATGGACAGCAACTACTGCATCTGCCTAACATTTTTATCATTTCTGAGATTTCGTTTACATCTCATATCAATTATTAATATAAATTAATAAAGATTGCATAACGTCGTAAGTATGTACAAGTATACAGGGTGTCCGGGAACTGCCGCATAAACGCACCGGATTGTGATTCCTCATGTGATTTTCAGCAAAAAAGTTGTACGGAACATACCCCTTAGCTTAACCCTTTAGCTGCCACAGGCATTTGAAGATTTTTGAAAAAATCATTTTCTTGTAAGACTAAAACTTTAATATCTCAAAAGCTAGACTAGCAAAATAAAATGATTATTACACCCAACAAATTTACCTGTTATTTCTAACAGTTTTAATGCCTTAAGTGCAGAAAACTAGGGTTAATTTTGGATCGATTTTGATATAATTTGAAT
The DNA here is from genome assembly GCA_949715475.1 of Microchrysa polita. Classification (NCBI taxonomy): domain Eukaryota; kingdom Metazoa; phylum Arthropoda; class Insecta; order Diptera; family Stratiomyidae; genus Microchrysa; species Microchrysa polita. The sequence continues at coordinate 49,236,763 of OX454417.1, forward strand.
AAATTTTACCAAATTGCAGTTCTTTAGGGGCAGTTTGAATTGAAATCGAGCTAAAATTAACCCTAGTTTTCTGCACTTAAGGCATTAAAACTGTTAGAAATAACGAAGTTAGAATAAAATGAAGTAAGAAAGAAATGATCGTTAGCACGAATCGTACGAGCACCTCACCTTGGCAGAAGTTGGAGAAAATTGAGATGGAGAAACATATTTTTTTGGGGAAAATCACAAAAATTTGACATTGAAGTTCTCTAAAAACCAAACCTCTTATCCGATTTTAGTGCCGTTAGTTTTATTTTTTAGGTAAATTTGTTGACTGTAATAATCATTTTTTTTTTGCTATTCTAGCTAGTCTAGCTTTTGAGATATTGAAGTTTTAGTCGTACAAAAAATGATTTTTTCAAACATTTTCAAATGCCTGTGGCAGCTAAAGGGTTAAGCTAAGGGGGTATGTTCCGTATAACTTTTCTGCTGGAAATCACATGAGGAATCACAATCCGATGCGTTTATGCGGCAGTTTCCGGACACCCTGTATACTTTTTGGTCAAATTTGTACCACAATCCATATTTGAATCACGCCATTTAAGTTTTGCCATCATTTTATCTCATAACGTAAATTCGCCCATAACCACCTGTACAAATATCTCGACAAATTAAGCAACTCACACAATTTTATTGTTTGTTAAAAGCAAATGTGAAAAAGGTACAAGTTGATTCACATGTTCTGTTCGACATGTTTTGTGTGTACATCATGGTTGAGCACATGAAATGAAATAAATCCAATTAGTATTCGGGGTTAATGGTTTATGATAACACAAAGAGGGGAAACCAGAATAGAACCAACAAAAACAAAGAACAACCATACAGCAAAAAACCAAGAGCCGATAGCGTGTGAGCATCGCTGAATGAATGCATGAGTTCCACCTTCAGCAGAACCCATTTATGACGATGGTTGCGCTCAGATTGAAGAAAAAATGAAGCCACATAATTTCACTTTCTTTTCTCTGTTCATTTAAGGTTGCCCGCAATCAATTTATGATAAATTTGATGGAATTTCAGCGATGCGGAAATCGTGCAAAATGTGGAGCAAATGCGTTTTTTGGAGTGAAAATTGTTTTATCAAATTCAATGATTGAATGAATAATTTAATTAATGAACGGTGATTTTTTTTAGCTATATGTGCACACGTTGGAGAAGAGTGCCAAATATAAAAGCGGAGACAATTTTCTTCTATATACTGTTCTTTCTAAGCTCTATATCGTCCCAAAAAAAAAAAAAGTGGTTGCCTTGCGTCTTACTACATATGTATTAACTTCTCAACTTATTTCTTGTCTTCATTGTTTACACCTATCAACCGTCAGATCTATTTGAGGGATAATTCGTTAGTCCAAATGGTTTTTGGTCTGAAATGTAGCATTCCATTTTCATCAATTGGGACTCTAGGACCCTCTGCTGAGGTTCGACAGAATTTGTTTAACCACTTCCTTCACAACATTAATCACCTACTATATTATGAACGGGGAGGTAATGTGCGTATTTTTTTACATTCGCATTATGATATCGACCTGCTTTCTACGAATCCGAAACATATCCGTCAAGAATTCTTTCACAATAAGAACAATAATTGAAAATGATTATTTAATAAAGATAGAAGACCGCTCCGAAAAATTATTGGAATAAAATAAAGAAATTTTGTCGCATGTGAGGATTACTTTTCCTTCACTATATGGTATGGTATGGAATCGAAAGTGTTCCACGAGCTTGGTTAGTAGGGTAGGTTAAAGTTGGTAATTCAGCACCGCTTTTTTTCTTAAACTCTTTAATTAGCCTGTAGAGAATAGTGACAGCGATTGTCATTTTGCAGCCTACTTAATTTGAAGCGAGATTTGATATTGAGGATCGGGAATGGACAAATCAAATGCAAAGTTATCAGATTTTTGCCCAATTAAAAAAACCTATTTTAAGTCACCCTTATTTCTTGATGACAACATTAATTTTATACTTAGATTATGCAATTAAGATATAAATATTATATTAACACAGACATTTCAAAACCATTTTAAAAACTCTCATAAGGGCGTAACAAATTAATGTAATTTTATATATATATAACTGCCATGTGATTATGTATTCAAAAAGGAAAACACACTCCCAAAACATACGTGCAAGAATCCAAACAGGCAACTCAGGAACTCGCAAATTCACACACAAAAACTACTCACGGGCTGTAATTTACTACTTGAGAAGCATGATCTTATTCCAGAAGTTTGTTGACTGTTGCTTGACATTATGAACTTTCAGTCAAAATAAATCGTAAGGTGGATTCTTAAAAGTGGAAACTATAGTATACAATTACTCGCAACCCAAACCGATTATATTTTAAATAAATAGCCGGTTTAGAATGAAATCGAAATTGTGTTTCCCTTTTATATTGTCTTGAAATGGGAAACAGAAAAGAATATTTAATATAATTGTGTATTTTATTATCTACATAAGTATGTATAAAAAAGATTGTGCAAAATTTGACACCAAATGTTTTTATCGGTTTGATTTGTTATGAACATCAAATAACTCCATTAATATTTGCATTCGAACCCTATTTCTTTTTCCACTCTATGAAATTTGTATACATATTTTCACAATTTGCGTCGAACAAAATGATTTTCATACGTTTCTACAGCCACCGGGTCTCCGGAACGACCCATGCATCACTGCGTGGCCAAGAGTTGCTACAACTCCTTTCGACGCAAGGGGGGAAAAGAAATATGTACACTATTTCGTCCCTTGTTTTTTGACAGACTCCAAAACAATATTGCGCAGCACACAACATCGACAGACATCGCATCCGGATTGCAGCCATACAGGACACCAAACTAAACCACAACTCATCGATAAGCTTCCACGATAATTATAACATCGTAAAACGCAACAGAGTAGCCAACGCAGATGGCCGTCTTGCTTTCCTTATCCACAACACAGTGCTATACAGCGTCGTTGTTATCACGGCCGCCGATAACACCACGGAAATTTAAGCGATTTCCATAAAGTCAGGGAATATTAACTCTCCAACATCTACATCTCGCTAGTACCCAGCTATCCATCAAGATACAAAGTTAATATTATTTCCTTGATCTCCGCACGCTATCGCCTTCTACTCGGTGATTTCAACGGACATCAGAGCTATGGCACTCGAACCTAGACAACGCGATACCAGGGGTAACAAACACCATTGTGAATCAACTGGATTCATCTGATTTCTGTCCCCTTAATGAAGACAAATCAGCGCGTGTAACTGGGTCATGCACAAGTTCACCGGACAGCTCAGGAAGAATGTGAGACCCTTTCCAGCCCCGTAAGAAAGAAAGGTCGAGATCAAGTTTGACACCACTACCCTAAGCTACCGCAGGAAATGCGCTAACCGATTCAACAAATAATACGTCGAACACCACACTAAGGATCCGCTCAAGCGCATTATTACAATGGACATCCGAAATAACACGGTAGA